>CM064518.1:45468152-45825652 GCA_032716605.1 Paralithodes platypus
CTTGCTCCAGTCTAGGGAGTGAGACATGCGAAGTTTCACGGCTCGAAGCAACTCCATCTCTGAAGCTGCTCCGCCTCTGTGCTTCACAGTCTCATCCCCCAGGCTCGGACCCTCACTCTCAGAATGCCACCTATTGAGCAATTAACTCACTAGGCATTGCCCCCCTGTAGCATATTTTTGAATATGGGAATATTCATACAAATGCTATTTAATCAGGGAACAATGAGGGTGTTTATTTGGCATTTCGGTGTGCTGTGGTAATGCACTGAAACTAGGTACAGCACAAATTCCATCCCAATAATATCTTCCCATTGACATATTTGGCCCCATTCAGCCAACTGTTTTAAAACTTTTACCCCCATCCAGGTGTCGATTTCTTCCTGGCGAGCGATAGCGAGCCAGCATTGTATGGAGAAATCCGGCTTCGCCGGAGACATTTTTCTATCGAAAAATTTACAAATATAGCTTGCTATAAAAAAAATATATATATATATGCTGGCTCGCTACCGCTCGCCAGGAAAATATTGACACCTGGATGGGGGTAAACGTCTTAAAACAGTAGGCTGAATGGAGCCGAATAGATACAAGCCAAAGAGAGAGGGAAAGAGAAAAAAAGCGAGGTGGGCTCCCTTAACCCAATATATACCCACTTCTCGGGATGCAGGGAGGAATAATGAAGTGAAGGTTACCCGGAACTAAGGTTAAGGGGGAGGACGCGGAGCCTTTTTTATGGACCCCCTTCTCCCTCGTGCTTATCCCCATTAGTTTTGAGATTTTAAGACGTTCGCCCCATTAGTTTTGAGATTTTAAGACGTTCGCCCCATTAGTTTTGAGATTTTAAGACGTTCGCCCCATTAGTTTTGAGATTTTAAGACGTTCGCCCCATTAGTTTTGAGATTTTAAGACGTTCGCCCCATTAGTTTTACGATTTTAAGACCATTTTCTCGATTTCCGCCAATGCTTAGACTTTTCGTGTCATGTATACCCCCAACTTACGAGGGGTGTTCAGGGGGGAATAATTTAGTGGAGGTTACCAAGAACACTCTAACAAGGTCCCCCCCCCCCCCCCCCCCATGGCAGAGTTTGTCAATCCTCTATAATGTATACAGCGTTGGTATTTCCCTCAATGCCACTTAAGTGGGAGGGGATGAGGGTTCGTTTTTCTGGTCTCCCTTCTTCCTCATATTTAGCCTCCTTAGTTTTCAGATTTTAAGCCGTGCGGCACATTAGTTTGGCGATTTTAAGACCTTTCGACCCATTTGTTTGTCGATATCAAGACTTTCTGTGTAATTTAGGTGTCGAATTTTTCCTCGCAAGCGATAGCAAGCCTGTAATATAAGAGGAACCGGCTTTCGGCCGAGCCATTTTTCTATCGAAAAATTTACAAATTTATCTTGAAAAGGGGGTCTTGGGTTTTTTTGGTTAAGCTTAATGGAGGGCTAGGAGACAGACTAAAAACCTCCCCTTAGCCCGTTTAATACCAGTTACATTATTTGTATTTCATATTGGCCACTACTAGATGATTTTATTCAGTTAAAGAAGAGTCTCCAGCAATTAACAGGCTTCCAACTAGCTATATCAACCCTTTAAGCTACCACAGCCCCTTCCTAAGCTGCACAAAGTCGTCTAAATATAGCTAGAATGCAATATAAGTAGCTACTTTCTACTTTTCCTATGTTCTGAAGAGTGTAGAGAGTGGAGAAGTGTTGGAAAGAGAGGAAGCTGTTGTAGTGGCTTTGTTATGTGTTATTAGTCTGTAAATGAACGGCAGACAAAACGCAGTATGGGGTTTCCAAAATGACGGCCGTAGGAAGCAAGATGGCGTCACTTCCTCCCTGCTTGCTTGGTATATAAAGGGGGCAGTTTGGGCATTGGGAGTCATTCTGCTGTTGACGCTCCTATAGTCCTGATTATTGTGAGTATCGAATTTGAAGTTACACAGATCTGATTGTGTATTCTCTCTCTCTCTCTCTCTCTCTTTCTTCTTTGCTATCCTTTCCTTCCACTATCCCTTATTCTCGGGTTAGCTATCTCTACTAGAATTAAGTCCTGACCACCTCGCTGGGATCGTAAGGTCTGTGAGGTCAGTGTATATATACCCAAATTCGCTCTTAAATGTTGAAGATTTCTCCACAAACATGAACGAACAATATGATAGGGCAACCGCTCAAAATAGTGTCCCAAATTTCACATACACAGTTGAAATCAAAAGTTCACCGAAAAACGATGATATAAATGTCCGAAAATCCGAAAATATATCCAAAGGTCCAGAAATAAATTGTCTAGAATCCTAAAATAAATATCCAAAAGTCCAGAAATAACTTGTTTAGAATCCGAAAATAAATATCCTAATATCCAGAAATTAATGTCCTAAAATCCGGAAATTAATGCCCTAAAATACGGAACTTAATGTCCTAAAATCCAGAAGTAAATATCCCAATATACGGAAATTTATGTCCTAAAATCCAAATATAAATGTTCCAAAATCCGGAAAATAATGTCCTAAAATCCGGAAAAAACATAAACTTGGTCCTCCTCGACGTGAAGTATATTGACCACTTGCGAGTTTCAGGCTATAGAGAAGTTGGAGCTGTAAGCATCGGTATTTAAACCATGCAGTACCGGTGACGTTCTTTTCATTATAGTGTGGCAACTATTAGAAGATTTTATTCAGATTAGGAAGGACCTCTAGCAATAATAAGGCTTCAAACTTTTAAAAAAATATATTATTATTATTATTATTATTATTATTATTATTTTAGTTTGCTCCCTAGACTTCCATCAAGCTTAAACAAAACACCCCAAAACCCCTTTCGAGACAAAATTGTGCATTTTTTTCACTAGAAAAATGCTATGTTTACTCCTAAATTGCAGACTAGCTTTCGCTTGCCAGGACAAAATTAACACCTAAGCACAAAAGGTATATAAATTTACAAGGAAATTGGATGAAAGGTCCTAAAATGCCAAAACAATGGGGCGAGCGTCTTAAAATCTCCAAACAAAAGGGGCTATACATGAGGGAGAAGGGGGTCCAGAACAACACACCCCACCCCCTCTTAACCACCAGCATAACAGTCAAAACATCATTAGCGCCACCCACCCACCCTCTGAATTATTGTTCTCTCCACTAACCAACTCTACTCCTAAAATCAAACACTATATAACTTTTATATTTTGTTTTATTTTTATTTTTATGTTTAATAATAGCCAGCAAATAACCATACACACACTCTTACATATACATACACACATACATACACACATACATACATACATACATACATACACACATACATACACACACACATCCCTTGTTATTAATACCAGTCACATTGTTTTAACACATAGTCGGGTCTCTCTCTCTCTCTCTCTCTCTCTCTCTCTCTCTCTCTCTCTTTATGCGCTTTTGTTATGTATTATTTGGTGCATAATATACACATTAAAACAATCAAATCTCTCACTCACTCTCACTCTATGCGCTTTTGCTATGTTTTTTTTTTTTTTTTTTTTTGGGTGCATAATAAACATTAAAACAATCAAATCTCTCACTCACTGAAGGAAACTGACCCACTTGCGAATTTCAAGCTATAAGGAAGATGGAGCCGAAAACAATAAAACTTGGCAGAAATAGAGCCAGAATGCGAACTTGTGATGAATATATTATAGTTTCTCGAATAGACCATTTGCGAGTTTCGGACTATAAGGAAGTTGGAGCTGTGGACATCGATATTAACCCCTATTGTATCGTCGACGTCTTTATAATGTTCTTCTATCTACGGTAGAAATATTAACTAGATTACTATAGTTGTTTATGGGTTATAGGGGTTAGTGGTCAAATGGGTTGTCCGAATCATAATGAACAGACTATATATATTATTGGTATATATATATATTTTTTTGTTACTATGTGATTGAGGGAGGCAAAAGGCAGAACTGCCTATAGCGAGCGCCTCCCCCATAGTTGAAAGAGTGACAGGGCCAAAATGAAGGGACGTTCGAGTCAAAATGCCTGGACACACGGAGTTTGAAGCAATTTAAGTCATAGGAAGAGGGAAAGACTGATTCTGGGAGAGAGTTCCAGAGCTCAGCTGTTGAGTAGAAGAAAGACTGAGAGTAACGTTTCACTCTCGGGTTGGAGAGTTGCAAAGTGTAGGGGTGGGATTGAGTTGCAAGTCGGGTACCACGTGCCCTACGTAAAGGAGGTGGTATACACTGGGAAAGCTCTGAGGAACACTGATTATTATAGTAGCGATAGAATAGCGAGAGATGCAACATTGCGGCGGAGAGAGAGAGATTGCAGAGAGTTGGTGAGTGGACGGGAGTTAATGATACGAAAGGCCTTCCTTTCAACTTTGTCTAGGAGAGCGGTGTGAGAGGAACCTCCCCACACATGTGAACAATACTCAATATAAGGACGCACTATGCCCCTGTACAGAGCAAAAAGCTGTGCAGGGGAAAAGAACCCCCTAAGGCAGTTGAGCACACCCAGCTTCTGGCAGGCTGCCTTAGCAAGACTGGTAATATGGTCCTTCCAACTGAGAGCAGAAGAAAAAGACACACCATGAATATTGAGAGAAGATGAAAGATTGATTTTTGTATTGTTGAAGAATAAGGGATAGTCCGCTGGGAGTTCCTTACGGGTAGATAGATGGAGAAATTGGGTTTTGGAAGCATTAAAGGTAACAAGGTTTTCTCTGCTCCAATTGGAGATAGTATTTAGATCAGAATTTAAGAGTTCTATGGCTTCATTACGTTTGTCGTTGAGGGATTGCTGGCTGGGGCGTTCTGAAAAACTAATGGAGTAGTGTAAGGTTGAGTCGTCTGCGTATGAATGGATGGGAATTGAGGTACAGTTGAGATCATTTATAAACATTAGAAAGAGAATAGGAGATAGGACAGAGCCCTGAGGAACACCGGAGTTTATAGGGTGAGGAAGTGAACAATGGCCGTCCACAACCGCGGCTATGGAACGGCCGGAAAGGAAATTGGAGACAAAGGCACAGATGGAGGGATAGAAACCGAAGGAGGGTAGTTTAGAAATTAAAGATTTGTGCCAGACTCTATCGAAGGCCTTCGATATGTCTAGTGCAATAGAAAAAGTCTCACCGAAGTCCCGAAAGGAGGATGACCAAGAGTTAGTAAGATATGAAAGAAGATCACCAGTAGAGCGACCCTTAACCCGTACAGCCCCAGCGACGCGCCTGACGCGTCGGCGATGTATGTAACGCACAGCCCCAGAGACGCGCCTGGCGCGTCACCCTAATTGCGCCGACCGTAACCTCAGGTGTAGCCACTCAAGAGGGCTCAGATTTGTATGGGAACTGTGTACGTATCCCACGCAACCGTGCCGATGGTTGAAAACTCTTAAAGTCCACGTGCGTGTGCGCGAGCGCACAATAACCTGGTTTTTTGGGGTAATTGCTTTCAATTTTTTACTCTTGTAAAATACGTTTTCGGGGGCTCTGTAGGACCATTCTTTAAGCTTTTTGAGCGGTTTTTCGTGGTTTTTCCTTCATTCCTAACCCATTCGCTATTGTTTCTGGAATAAAACAATTTTTTGAAAACCGGCCGGGTTCTGGTGAACAAACATTACAAAACTAGCCGGGGCTGGACGGGTTAAGGAAGCCATACTGGTGATCTGAGAGCAGATTATGAGAAGAGAAATACTTAAGAAATTTGGAAGCAAGAATAGTTTCAAACACTTTAGAAAGACATGAGATGAGAGCAATTGGACAATAATTGGAGGGTTGAGAGCGGTCACCCTTCTTTGGGACAGGTTGAATGTGAGCAAACTTCCAGCATGAAGGGAAGACGTTTGACGAGTGTAAAGTGCTTGCTGTGTAATGTTGATTAGAGGAAGTGTTTGTGAGAGCTAGCTGGATTGCCCTCGGTGTTAGTGAGGCACAAAGAAGATCAGCAAGAGAGGCCCGGCAGATGAAGCAGGAGTTCCAGCAAGTCCTTATCATAAGCCTATAAATCCTCCCCGGGGGAACTTCCCTGTTCGATTGGTGCCTACAATCTTCCCCCTAGAAATGAGAAATTATGTTGTGCATGTTGGTTGATTTTCAGATAATCACAATGGCTGCTTGGGCTGCAAATTAAGCCTCTGTCAAACACGTCCTTGGCCGAATTTACGGAATTAGTTCCATTAGTTTTGATATTTCAAGACGTTGGCCCCATTAGTTTGGATATCTTAAGACCATTTACCCTATTTCTTTTTCAGTTTTAAGATCTTAAGTGCCATGTCAATTTATATTTCCTGGCAATTTGGGAGTTTTGAATCACAGTGGTAAGCCTACAGCTATAGCATTCATTGATGCTGATGATCATTATGCTTATGTTGACTTCCAGATGATCGCCATGGCCGGCCTACTGACGAACGTGCTACTGACGGTGGTGATGACCTGCTCCCCTGCCCTGGCCGCAGCAGTCCCTTCCCCCCAGGGCGGTGTGATCCAGTCCTTCATCAGTACCTCTACCCTGGGGGGCTTCGGGGCCACTATAGAGAGTCACATCACGGGTGTCAACGGGAACACCGGGGAGTGCATCTTTACCGAGAATGACAATACGTACAAGGTGGGTTGGATGGCTTGTTAACACTTACGCTGCGGACATATTTCCGCTAAATTAGGGCTCATTTAGGCACTCCTTAATGATTAAGCAAGTGTCTGAATAAAATTAAATTTTTTCAGCCAAAAGCTAGAAGAAAATAGCTTCAAAATGACACCAGAACGAGCATCGTAGCGCGCAGGGTTCACCTGCAGCGCTACCATAGACATCGGCAAATATTTGCTAATAATGAGCAATGTTGCGCTATATTTGCCTTTGGCAGCGCTGCATAGGTCTCGCGAGATATGACTGTCGCACCTCAGTGCCCCAGCCGCCGTGCTGGAGAGCGGACGGGGGTCTGCCACGCTCCCGCTCACTCGCAATCGTCTCCACAGACTTTAAGAGGCTTTAAACTGCATTAAATTGCCAAAACGTTCCTGAACGGGTCCCGCAATGAAAGGATGAAAGGGGTCCTTTTTTTCTGGACCCCTTTCTCCCTCATGATTATGATGTTAAACTGTGGTGTCCCTATTAAAGAATGGACATAAAATTCCTTGGAGATAGTAGGCTACAACGAAGAATTACAAAAATGATCCATAATATTAGAAATCTTCCATATGAAGAAAGGTTGAAGAAATTGATTAGGCTTACATTCGTTAGAGAGACGCAGAGTTAGAGCCTTAGAGGGGATATAATGGAGGTGTTCAAGTGGGTTAGTGGGATTAATAAGGGGAACATAAAAGATGTAGCCTACTAAAGCTCAGTGATAGCGAAAGAACTTGATTTTGTTTTTTCAATTCGATAAGTTTCGTTTCAGAAAAGGTATAGGCCTAGGCAAATATTGGTTTGGTAACAAAATTGAAGATAAATGGAATAAGGCTACCGAGTGTTAGGCCTATAGTGGGATCAAGAACGATAGAAAACTTCACGAACAAATTAGATAGGCATATGGACGAGATGGGTTGGGTGTGATAGGGATCTGCCTTGAGATAGCCAATCGGCTCTCTGCAGACTCCCGTTTTCTTATGTTCTTAGGTTGAGCTCCATTAGTTTTGATATTTCAAGACGTTAGCCCCATTAGTTTGGATATCTTAAGACCATTTGCCCTACTCTGTGTACAAAGGAAATCAAAGGAAATCAAGCAACAACAGGTCTAGTGACCCTTCTAGGTTGCTTGTCCTCCAAAACACTGAGGATCAAGTGTCCAAACAGTGGTTTAGAGTGGGTAAGGGAACATTGGAAAGGGAACTACTGCCCTGCCACTAACGTGGCAGGACTAGGAAGTTAGTAGGGGACATATGGGTTAGTAACTGAGGGGAGGATAAAGTTATTCATTTACAAACGCAGTCAGTCGCGGGTTTGATGCGAGATATTTGTCTAGGCGGAATTTAAATGAATCAACGGTGCTGCAGTCTATAACGTCTCGGGGAAGCCCATTCCACAAGTTGACAACTCGATTGAAGAAGAAATTCTTAGATTCGTGCGAGTTAAAAGATTTACCAATAATTTTGCAACCGTTTCCCCGCGTGTAATTAGATTGGTCGATAGTGAAGTACTTACTACAGTTCATATTGTCGATGCCTTTGATGATTTTGAACACTTGAATTAAGTCGCCTCTTAATCTGCGCTGGGTTAAAGGAAATAGATTTAATTCTCTAAGACGCTCTTCGTATGGTTTGTTCTTTAGGCTAGGTATCATTTTGGTAACTCTACGTTGAACTCGTTCTAGCTTGTTTATATCTTTTTGGTAATAAGGGCACCAGGATTGAACGCAGTATTCCAGAAGAGGGCGGACTAAGGAATTGTAAAGGGTTAGGATAACTTCTTTGGATTTATGCTCAAATGACCTGCCTATAAAGCCAATTATTTTGTTTGCCTTCTTAACAACTTCTTGTGTACTCATACCTCATGCTTCCCAGTACCCTGGAAAGAAGCAAACATCCATCCAGTTCCTAAAAAAGGTGCCTCTTCAGATCCATCAAACTACAGACCAATAGCTATAACTTCCACTCTTGGTAAAGTCTTTGAAATTATATTAAATAATCACATAATTAAGCATCTTGAGAATAATAAATTAATCAGTGAGAGGCAATATGGTTTTAGACGATGTCGATCAACTGCAGACATGCTTTGCCTTCTTACGCATCAAATCAACCAAGCTACAGGCCAACATGGTGAAACACATACAATAGCACTGGATATATCAAAGGCATTTGATAGAGTCTGGCATCAATCCTTATTGTCGAAGATGTCACACTACGGCCTTGCATCATTAGTTCCACTAATTTCTTCTTATCTTCATAACAGAAAAATATGTGTAATGGTAGATGGCCTTTATTCTCAATTTCACTCAATAAATGCTGGTGTTCCCCAGGGATCAGTTTTGGCCCCAATTATGTTCCTCATTCATATCAATGATCTCATATCTACCACTCATAATCCAATACATTCCTACGCAGATGACTCAACACTCCACAGTTCCTTCACATTTACCAATTCTTTCACCCAACCCGATCTTATAAATTCAAAAATAAACACTGCAATTTCTCTGAACCAGGACCTTTCTAGAATTAATGGATGGGGACAAAAGAATCTAGTTTCCTTTAATGCACAGAAAACCAAATACATTCAATTTTCTAACCGACAGCATCTCACTGACTCCCATATATTTTTTAATGATGTAAATATTCCCACTTCCCCTAGTATTGACATTCTCGGTGTAACATTAACTACTAACTTGAGCTGAACAAATTATGTTAGAAGCATTGCTAAGAATGCCTCTAAAAAACTGGGACTCCTGTACAGAGTTCGAGAATTCTTCACTGACGAGCAGTTGGCCGTGATATATAAAAGTCATGTGCGTTCTCAGATGGATTACTGTTCACCTCTGTGGGGTGGAAGTGGAGTGGTTGCATTGAGGCAGTTGGACAAAATTCAAAATAAAGCTATTAGATTAATCAATAACCCTGCAATCACACAGGACCTTCCTACATTATCCATACGAAGAAACATTGCATCCCTTGCATTATTCTACAGATATTTTCACAGCAATTGTTCCGAGGAACTTGCTTCAATTGTGCCGCCTCTCCACATCTTTCCCCGTAGAACTAGGGCAGCTGAGAGCGCCCATGAATTTACACTTTCTCCTCCACAATGCAGAACTTCTGCTTATCAGAATTCATTTATCCCCAGAGCTACTACTCTTTGGAATTCACTTCCCTCGAATTGCTTTCCACAAACTTACAATCTACAAATGTTTAAATCCAGTTGTTACAAACATTTTATGAATGGAGGATGCCTTTAGGCACATGGACCCTTTTGTTTTATCTGTGTTTTTCCTTCCTCCGTTCATTGTCTCTTTAAAAAAAAAAAAAAAAAATGTCAGTTTTAATACCTTAAGTGCCATTTATGTGTCGATTTTTATTTCCTGGTAATTTGGGAGTTTGAATCACAGTGGTAGCCTACAGCTATAACATTCATGGTATAGACCTAATGGTCTAAGCATAATTTGAATAGGAGTGATCTCTTTCTATTCTTATTATATTTCATTTAGCAACATAACTATCTGTGGGATGGTCATTGAGTAACAGTCTAATTGGTGAATTTCAGGGATTAAAGCCATACTAGCTAATCTGGGTCTTCTCCTGGGTCACCTACTAACTACTGTAGATGTATGTGATTTTATGTTGTGTTTATTTATTTATTAATTGTATGTTATGTTGTCCCTGTTCGGGCTCTGTCTCGAATCAGCCACCCCCAGCTAAAAAATAATAATAATATATATATATATATATATATATATATATATATATACAGTATAAGTGCCCGAGTATATAGATAGATATAAGATATATAGATAGTAAATAATACAGATAATATGGGTATGAAGAGCATTTTGAAATGGCTCCCAATATTATGTGATATAATTCTTACTCTCCTTTCCACAGATAAAGTACAGTGAAACTCCTGAAGGGAAGGTGACCGCCGAGTCCGAGGGCGTCAGCGAGCAGGAAGCCGAGAAACTCCTGGCCAAGTGCCGCACCAAGGTAGCCAAGATCAGCGAAACGGTGGCAGAGAACCTGGAGACCATGAACAGGGACATGGAGAAGCGAATGGAGGACATGGATAAGCAGTTCCGGGAGATGGGCAAGATGATGAGCGACTTCTCCCCCTTCGACAGGATCCAGGAGAAAATGGAAAGCGCGGCGGACCAGATCGACAAGCTGCAGGAGAAAATGGCCCAAAAGCAGGAGCAAGTCTCTAGCCAGTTAGACAATTTGTGGGACAAGGTAATGAAAGGGTAATGGGGGAGATGGTTCACTTTTTGGGTCGATTTTGTCATGTATTCATTATATTTTCTAGTTTCCTCCCTAGACCTCCATCAAACTTTAAAAAAATATCCATTAGATAACATAAGAACATAAGAAAATGGGAGTAGGCTATGCAGAAAGCCGATTGACCCACACAAGGCAGATCTCTTTCATACCCGACCCTAATTATAGGCCCAACTCACTAACACCATGAGGACCGACCTCACCAAAACGGTCGACAGAGGTCAACTTAAGAAAACGGGGGTCTGCAGAGCACCGATTGGCCCACACCCGGCAAATACCCCTCACACAGGGTGTCAAACGACGCTGTTTTTTTGAGTGATAACGCAAATGAACTTTTTGTATAGGCTGGACTAATGATAACAGAAACTCCCCCAACCCTTTTTTTTTTTTTTGTTAAAGAAACAAAAAAGGTAGGCCTAGCCTAAATCGACATAGCCTAGCCTAATTTTGGTCTCCATATTTTCCATCTTGATTGCTTTTAGATTGCAGGAAATACTGTTTTAGACACCTAAATTCTCAAAAAAATCACGGGGGGGGGGGGGGGGGGCATGCCCCCGGACCCCCCTAGAGCTCGCTCCGTCGAGCTATAGCCTAGGCCTAATGATAACAAAATAATAAACCATAGGCCTAATGATAACACAATTCATATTTTGTGGATTGACACCCTGCCGCCTCACACCCAACCCATCTCGTCCATATGCCAATCTAATTTTATCTTACAGCTCTTTATCGTTCTTGATCCCACTATAGCACTTGGTAGCCTATTCCACCTATCTACACCACTGTTAGATGGAGAGAGCGGAGGGTGGGGAGAGAGCCTTCTACTTTGCTGTCCTATATTTCTACTATAAACTGTCCCTGTCTCGTAGTAACTAGTAGGCCTATTATGACCGGACCACCTAATAGGGACCTCAAGGTGTGTGTGGTCTGAGTATCTGTGTAATTCTGTGTAACTTTCAGCATATCCACACCACACACCATTATAATATAGTCGTCTATTAGTAGCCATCATTAACTGTCAAAACTCGTCATAATCTTCTCAAATCCATTTCATACCAAGTGGTCTGTCCTAAGCTGCAGACAATTGTCTAATAATAGCCAGGCCATAATGAAAGCTGCATCATCGTATCCTAAAAAAGTTACATATAGGCCTATCACAAATATCTCACCTTATTTCAGCCTATTTCCTTCCGATTCTCCTTCCAGATCGTCGTTATTTGTCAAACGCCACTTCTAGACTCTTTCCACACTTCCGGCACACGGATATCGCGCACAAGCAAACATAACTACGGGAGGAGCTAAGCGTCTTTACCGAGTGTCTCCATCTCTGGGAATGAAGCAGATCTAGCTTATAGTCCTTCACCAGGACACTTGCATAAGATAACAGAAACACGCGGCTTAAGAAGCTACTATACTATTAAACCGCTCAAGTCAATATCAGTATGTTGATTTGTGATAGTGAAAATAACTATGACGATCCCCTAGTTAAATATTGAAGGTGATTTTATGTGCCTCTCCGGGTAACCAGCCAAGACGGCCAAAATGTCGCAGGTTTCCCGCCAAAACCACCGCTCATCGTTCGCCAGGAAAAAACTTTACACCCGTTGTAAAGGCTTATCCCTCAATACCTTCATCTGATCTGATCTGACCTAAATAGCACGAAAGGTCTTAATATTGACACATAAATGGGGCGAAAGGTCTTACAATCGCCAAACTAATGGGTCAAACCATTTGTGGGACAAGGTAATGAAAGGGTAACCCGTAATTATAGCCTACAGGCCCATCATCTTAAGGGGGATGGGTAGTTTTTCTGGCCTCCCTTCTCCCTTGTATTTAGCCCCATTTGTTTGAGATTATAAAACGTTCGGCCCCTTAGTTTGGCGACTTTAACACCTTTTGCCCCATTTCATTGTCAATTTTAAGACCTATTGTGCCATTTAAGTGTCGATTCTTACCTGGCGAGCGATAACACAATTTTAAGAGAAACTTGTCTTCGGCCGGGGCACTTTTCTATCAAAAAATTTACAAATTAATCTTGAAGAAGGTTTAGGGAGTGTTTTTTTATTATGCTTGATGAAGGTCTAGCGAGGAAACTAAAATATAAATTAGTATATAAATAAATAGACCCCCCCCAAAAAAAAAAAAAAAAAAAAAATAACCACAGTCCCCTTCATAATTTTTAGTGACCTGATTGGTATATACACCCAAAATGGATAAACTGACCATCAATAACAGAAGGTGCCCCATGGTTGCAAAGATATAGCCTACTGAAGTAGTTAATCCTATATACAGTATATTATCCTATATAGTCTATATTATAAAGTTGATGATGTGTGTAGAATCTAAAGGACAAATTCTACATAGTATGATGTAAAGCAAATTGTATTAATTTTAAGACGTTTCCCCCCATTATAAGACGCTTTAGCCCATTCAGGAGGGCTGGGCATTTTTGTTAACTGTTGGCTCTTGACAACACAGGACTGTCAAGGAAATTATATTGTAAAACTTGCAAAATAAACAAACCAAAATTGGGACGAGACAATATTAAGGCAAAAAAAAATTATCAAAATTGCTATGTGGAAATAACGCTTTAGTAAAATAAAAGTCAGAGCAGTATATAATTACAAGTTACAAAGAAGGATGTCGGTAAATTGTTGATTTTGACAGTACATTGTGAGCTGCCAACTTGATTTGAACCCACTATAGCGGTGTCTCCCTCCTCCCTATCCTTCCCACAGATGCAGAGCCAACAAGAGCAACTTTTTGAACAACAGGAGAAGATGTTCGAGAAGCAGGAAGACATCATGGATACAATGTTCAAATCATTCTGAATAGCCTACATTGCTTAACCAAGGGCCGAATACTCTAAACATTTATGGCACCTTATGTTGCTTTGACCGCCATATCCTAAATGGGTCAGGATACTCCAAACATTTATGGCACCTTATTTTGCTTTGACCGCCATATCCTAAATGGGTCAGGATACTCCAAACATTTACGGCACCATATCTCAATTTGACTACCTTATCCAAACTGCCGACATCGTAATTCTAACCCTATTGCTTCTCAAAAAACAAGTTACAAGTTACACTATTCAGTGCGAGTAGGCTACATAATTAGATTGATATCCAGTATTCGATAAATGGATATACAATTGTAGTCATATGTACTTAACCTTTAACTGTCTTGATCGTGTAATGGTTAGAGTTTAAGATCTGTAGCCTATGTGGTAACCCAGGTTCGAATCCTGGGAGGATCACATGCTTTCATTAATTTCATTGGGAGGTGTTTGGTGTTGGGAGTGAAATAAATAAATTACATTATAACCGTGTACAGTATCATAACCTATGATAGTCTAGTTTTCCTGAGTATGAGCAAGTTCGGAAGTTTTGGACAAGGAATTAGCTATAACAGTACAGTACTTCATTGCTCTTTTAACCCTCGGAATTGCCTTAAGGGGATAGTGGCTATTTTTTTTTGTCTAATAATTGATATACAGTAATCCTTTATTTGTTAGTGCCCTCGCTAGGCCTCCATCAATCTTAACCCTCTCCGACATATGACGCGATTTTAACCCTTTCGTTGCGGGTGACGTTCTGGAATGTCCTGGCAAGTTACAGCAATTTCCAAGCTTTAAAAGCCTGTAAAACCGTAATAATCGAGTGTCAGTGGGCGGGAGCGTGAGGGGCCCACCTCCGTCCCTCAGAGCAGCGAGCGGCTCACTGAGGTAGACTGTGTCTCGCACGGATCTCTCTCTGTCTCCCACAACAGTGTAGCCAAGCGAGCGAGTGCTACCAAATAGCGGGTTTCCCGCGTTTCACTAGGCCTAGCACCGCTGCGGGTGAACCAGACCACGTACGGGGCCCGTTCTGGTCTCATTTTGAAGCTATTTTCGCCTAGCTTTTGGCAGAATACAGTTCATTTCATGCAGATGCTTGATTTATCATTCAGGAGTGCCTGAATATGCCCTAAATATTCCAATCATAGCCGCAGCCAATGGGTTTAAGCATTTGTTACCATCAGGGGTATTTAGAAACCTTTAGTTTAGTTACTTCAACCTCTGCAGTTGTCTTTGAGTTACCGTACCTTTGGGCAGAAAACTAATATTGGAGAGGTAATTATAAGAGTGAGAGAACTCTATTTTTTATTGCTAATCTGGCAACCTCTGCGTCATATGTGCGTGAAAGGGTTGAACAAAAAAAAAAACCCTGGGCCCCTAGATAAATTTGTAAATTTTTCGGTGGAAAAATTTCCCAGCCAAAGGCCGGTTCCTCTTAAAATTAAAGGCTCGCTATCGCTCACCTGGATAAAATCAACACCTAAATGGCACGAAAGGTCTTATATTTGACAACGAAATGGGGTGAAAGGTCTTAAAATCACCAAACTAATGAGCCGAGCGTCATAAAATCTGAAAACTAATGGGGCAAAACATGAGGAAGAAGAGGACCCCGAAAAACGGCCCATCTCCCCTTAACTTATGGCATCTATGAGTATCCGGACCCAAGATATAAACGCTTGTATCCCGAGTCGCCGAACCCAGAGGCCCTCCCTATGGCGGCAACGGGCGTAGTACAGTGTTCCCTCAATATTCGCGGGGTTTGCGTACCTGAAATTGACTCAAATAATTGAATCCGCGAATAGTCACTACAGATCCCCCGATTAGCCCCACAAACCCTTCCAAAGCACATAATTATAATGTAAAACTTGCAAAATAAACAAACCAAACCTTATATGAACACAGCAAAAAAAAAAAAAAATTTGTTATTGCATGTAAAACATATTAATACAATAATATAAATAATATAATCCTGTACTGTACTAGGGGTATCCACACTAAGTACGGATCCAGTCTCGCGTCCTAATGGCAGTGCTCCATATACAGTAAACCCTCGCTATCTCGGACTAATTGGGGGGAGACCCAGTCCGAAATGTCCGAAAATCCGAGATGTCCGGAGTCCGATTTGTGTCCGACCTAACCAATGTATGTCCGAGGCAACAATGAAATCGGAGACTACGGAAAAAATCCGACCTCAAGAGGGAAGTCCGCATCAACCTAGAAAACGAAGACAACCCTATTCGAACCCTATATCTGTAATATAAAACACAGTACAGTACATGTACAGTATATTTTAGTTTTACTGTTTTAGTTTAGTTTTTTACTGTTTACTGTTTTACTTCTCACTGTCCTTCTCCACCTCACTGTTCTTCACCTCGATGTTCTCCACCTCACTGTTCTTCTCCACCTCAATGTCCTTCTCCACCTCACTGTCCTCACTGTCCTGATCCTTCAACATCTGAAGCTTAGTTTCAAGTGATATAGAGGTCACCTTACACTTAGGCTTATCCTTGGGAGGCATGGCGAACTTGATAAATGCACGCATCTATGTGCAACACAACAGAGCTTGGTGCGGACTGACGCTCCTAGCTCCGACGCTTGGGCCCCGGATGTAGGTGACGTCGGACGTCCCTTCCGTTTGTCAGATATTCACCCTTATTGTCCGGTGACGAGAGCGCGTCATCCGACACGTCATCCGTCTGTCGGACACTGTCGGAACAATGACGGAAATGTCCGAAATACGGAAGTACGTGTCCGGGAGCACGTCACCGATCCGGCTAGTACGGGTTTCCGACAATTAGAGGTCCGAAATCGCGAGGGGTTACTGTAGTTAGTTAAAATAGGAATTCAGAGGCTATCAACCCTATTGGATTATTAAGCCAGCACACTGTAAGTCAAGAATAACGTCAGGACTGGAGCGTCTCTGCAAGAACTCCAGTCCCTTGCAGTGCTCCAGGCAGTGTCAGGGTTTTTATTTCAAGATCAGATCGTATTGTCTGATCCCGGGTTACCAAATCAAATCCGCTAGATAGTAAATAAATGCCGAAAATATCTAAAATAATGGGAAATCTCTACACTATATCTCTAAAATGGCTCAAATCTACAGAATATCGCTAGCATTCATGTAACAAGATGTAAAATTTGCCTCTAAATCAAACTAAATACCTCTAGATCTAACAGGAAAGTAGCTAAATTGGCAACACTAGTCTGATCCCACATCTATTTTAGTCTAACCCTTGGTGTAGCTCTCTCCACATTCACAGACTCATATCTTTTCACCAAATTAGTTCATCCATCCTCTCCACATGCCCAAACCATTCATGCAGGCTTGGATGAAAAATTCCATCTATCTATCTATCTATATATATATATATATACTGTACTCAGGCCCAATCCCCACCCTTCCCATTTCCCTTCTTTTGTTTTCTTTTTTTTGGGGGGTGGCCGACTCAAGACAGAGCCAAAATAGGGACAACGCAACAGAAAACAAATTGACCACTTATAATTACTTCACTTTAACCTCTTCTGTACCGGCGACGTCTTTCTAATTTCTTTCTAGCTAGATTTAGAAGATATTGTGCATTTTTTTTAACAAGAATCTGTGGCAGTAAAAAGGGATATGTGAGGTAGTTTGAAGCCTGTTAATTGCTGGAGACCCTTTTTAAACTGAATAAAATCATCTAATAGTAGCCACGATAGAATGAAAAGGACGTCACCGGTAATGAAGGAGTTAATACTAGCCTTTGTCTTGAGTCCCCCCCCCCCCCAAAAAAAATAGAAGTGGGGATTGGGCCTGAGTATATGGATAGATAGATAGAACTTTTGTCCCAGTTTTGGTTTGCTTTGTTTGCAAGTTTTACATTTTAATAGTCTATTGGCTGTAAGTAGGCGATAAATCATGACCTCTATCCTCTGTAACTCAAAAAGGGCTAGAGCAAATTGGCTGTCAATTTCCATATCTATTCCTTGACTGACTCTTCCCAAATGGTAGAAATATTAGCTCGATTACTCTAGTCGTTTTTGAGTTACAGAGAATAGAGGTCATGATTTCTCGCCTACCTACAGCGAATAGACTATAACCTTTTAGGAATGTAACTACAGCTAAAAGTTAGGAATCACAAGCACACATATCAATCATTTACAAACTACTATATACTACAATGATAACATAAAATAGATGGATATAATTCAGTGAAACATTTTATTTACTAAAGTGTAATAAACAGGAATACAGTACTATCAATATTTATACCGTACTGCAATATATTCAGTTCTTACATCTATATTTGGACACCTTTGTTATATTTAATTTGAAACATATATAGATGTGTGTGAATTTATATTTTGTCTTTGTGTTGTCCCTATTCGGGCTCTGTCTTGAGTCGGCCACCCCCAGGGAAAAAAACAAAAAAATAGGAAAAGTGGGGAATGGGGCTGACTGAATACATACACACATATTAGGCCATTGGTATTTACACTCGGCAATATAGTGTAGCAGTGAGCCAGAAATATTTACTTGTGTCCTTTGTAACTTAAATAGGTCTAGAGCGAATGGGATGTACAGCTATTAAAGGTGAATTACACAAATATGATAACAAAGTGAGATAAGTTATCTAGCAGAACGTTAAATGCTCTAGTATTACACCATTTTCAGGAATATCCTTAAATTTGACTAACACATAAAATAAATAGGGTCAAGTTAAAGGTAAATTTCTGTTGCCTGACAACTATCTGGATTTATGACGTCATCATCGGATTTATGATGTCATCACAATACTGGAAGGCGGGAAATTTGCAAGACAGTCAACTATCAGACGCCGCCAGATATTAAACTGTTTAATATTTGTTTTCTTTACTGACGTATATTTACTTTATTATACACAAACCTGAGCATCCATAATATGTTTTGATGCATACAAAATATACCGGTACATCTTACGAGGTATGCAGCTTATGTAATTCACCTTTAACAAATGTTCGTAAGCTCTTGCGATTTTCTTTATGCAAGTACTGTACAGTACTGTATATCCATTTAGCTTGATGTTCAGATCACATTAGCTGCAGATTGAGGATTGAAGAATGCATGATATGTATTAATAATATACTGTATAGCTAATTTGATCTGAACATCAATCTAAATGGATCTACTGTACTGTATTTGCATAAGAAAATCGCATAGGCTGAACGTCATAAAATCTGCAAAATAATGGGGCTAAGCATGAAGAGGAACGGGGATCAGAAAAATGGCCCATGTCCCCTTAACATGTCTAATTATTGGTGCTGAATGTGCGTATAAGCGAAAATGTGAGATAACAAATCAGAAGAACTAATGGGATTAAATTAAAAGCATGCCAAGCAACCTCATTTTTCCACAAATTTATCTTACATTCATATTTGTTTTCACCAATCCACCAATTAACTTACAAATAAACCTAAGTAATGAAGTAAATTAAACAAATTGTGCCACCTAAATGTAAACTTACACTGATGTACTGCATTAAAAAAAAAAAAAAAAAAATCATGTGTTTATATTTCACCATATTTTAAAACAAACTTTGAAAATTGACAGAATGAAAGGAACACCATTTGAGGAGGAGCACTTAATTAACCCCTTCTGCACCAGTGACGTTGTTTTAATTATTTTATTCTAGCTACATTTAGACGATTATATTCAGCTTGGGAAGGACGTCTACCAAATAAAGGTCTACAAACTGTCATAATTCATCCTCTTAGCTACCACATATTCTTCCTAAGCTTCATAAAATTATCTAAATGTAGCTGAAATCCAATAACATATCCGTGGTCCGGTATAGAAGGGGTTAATAATGTTTCACAGATAGCTTCTTCAGGTAAGCTACTATTGTCTATTCGCTGTAAGTAGGCGAGAAATCATGCCATTTTATCCTCTGTAACTCGAAAAGGGCTAGAGCAAATTGGCTGTAAATTTTCACATATATTCCTTGACTGACTCTTCCCAAATGCTAGATATATCAGCTCGATTATTCTAGTCGTTTTTGAATTCCAGAGGTTAGAGGTCATGATTTCTCGCCTACTTACAGCGAATAGACTATACCTGAAGAAGTAATTTGCCAAACATTGTCATAAAAAGTACTCCTCAAATGGCATTCCTTTCAATATTAATCATATTAATACAGTACTGTACTGTACAGTATATATAGCCTATACTGTATATATGCCAGACCTGTGAGAGTTCCGTATGTAGCTCAGTGGTCTGGTTAATCTGCTCTACATAACTAACTACTGTAACTATACTGTATGTATATACAGTATATATAGTAAAATAAAACTACAATGACATAACACAACAAATTAAGTTGACAGAGAGCCATTGGAGTCACCGTATATACCAGGCTGGCTAAAGGGGTTATCACACTGGGCCAATTCTCGTCACTCTTCAGCAAAAAGTGGAGCTACCGTCAATCTCCAGCACAAATCTCACCCTTTGATGGAGCTAGGATGCTTCCCGCACTGGGTGGGAAGCTCCAGTTTTTGATGGAGGTAGAGTGTCAGCCTCTTTACAGCTCGCATTTAATCTCATTGATATCTCAAGTATATGACGTCGAAATATATATTTTGCTACATAATTGTGTGTTTTGATTGTGAGAAGGGCTGCGGATAGACATAAACTAAGTGAATTAATGCTAAAATAGCTACACCACTTGCAGCTAAATAACCACTTCCTATACCTACGCCACGGCGATTGGTATGAAACGAAAACATTCGGTTGTGTAGCAGGAGGAACTGTTTTTCAGATGCCTATTTACTAAGAATCATTGAACAATATATTTAACCTAGCCTAGCCTAACCTAACCTAGTATATTAGTGGACTATTTATGAATGTAAAATGTAAAAATATATTGTAACATTACCAAATTATTGAGATAAATACATGTCTACCCGCATACACAGGATTATGCCTACAATCTCCTAAAAGTTCAAAATATTTCCTCATATATGCTCCAAATATAAAACATGATCACACACACTTGTAGATTGAGTCATATTGAAATATAAGTGTCGATATAAATCCATATTACTTTAAATTATTGGTGAAACAGCACAATATAAACGATCGTTTAGTGCCGAGGTAACGACAGGGGCTCCGTCAGGCTATAGCCTATATTTTGCGAAAAACTTCCTCATAGCTACTTATATAAGCTTCACACGCAAAACATAGCAACATTAACGTATAGATTGGGTCCTATTACACAAAGTTTGTCAATATCAATCCATATTATTTTACAGTTTAAGTGAAACCACTGTTCTATAGCCTACGCCACGGCGATTGGTATGAATAGAAAAATTTCAAAATATAAATGTCCTCATAATTATAAGCTTCAAATTAAAAAAAAAAAAATTACACTAACGTGTAGATTGAGTCATATTGCATTATAATTGTAGATGTAAATTCATATTGCTATACATTACAGTATAGGTGAAACGGACCAATATAGGCTAAAGTCGGACGTTGTTATTGTTGTGTCGGAGACTCACGCAGCCAGGACGCTTGGCGTGTGTGATAGAATTTGCTGGCGCTACTGACTGGAAACGGAGACTGGAGATTGGAGATTGACGAGAATTTGGCCCAGTGTGATAACCCCTTACCCAAGGCAGATTGGTTTCAACACTGGAATTAATAGAGAGAGAATACAGGAAAATGTACATGATATTGCACTGTTTTGACCAGTTCATCACTTTAAGGGGGGACGGGCGTTTTTTTTTACGCCGCCCGTGGTGTAGTTGATTAAAGCGTCGGCTATCGTCCTGACGGTCGGCGGTTCGAACCCCACTGAGAGATTAGAAACATTTAGTGGCTCACATGTATTTGTGATATATACTCAATATTTGTAACTCTCATGCTTGGTGGGTTAGAATTAAATGAAATCAATTTCGGCCCGAGTTGCGTCGGGACACTCAGAAATCCTTGTATGGTATTCTGGAATATGGATCCTACGACTAGGTATGAATTGAAATATATTCGCCTAGTGGGTTTCCCTTCTCCTTAACATAAATAGGATAGAGGGTTGAGTGTCTTTTAGACTGCCGTGGTGTAGTTGATTAAAGCGTCGGCTATCGTCCTGACGCTCGGCGGTTCAAACCCCACTGAGAGATTAGAAACATTTAGTGGCTCACGTGTATTTGTGATAGTATACTCAATATTTGTAACTCTCATGCTTGGTGGGTTAGAATTAAATTAAATCAATTTTGGCCCAAGTTGCGTTGGGACACTCAGAAATCCTTGTATGGTATTCTGGAATATGGATCCTACGACTAGGTATGAATTGAAATATATTCGCCTAGTGGGTTTCTCTTCTCCTTAACATAAATAGGATAGAGGGTTGGGTGTCTTTTAGACTGCCGTGGTGTAGTTGATTAAAGCGTCGGCTATCGTCCTGACGGTCGGCGGTTCAAACCCCACTGAGAGATTAGAAACATACATATATATATTATATATATATATATATATATGGAAGACGAGAAAGCTCGGAGTGAAAGTAAAAAGTGCACTGTATCAAGGAATTGTTGTGCCAACAGTGATGTATGGGGCTGAGACATGGGCTCTGAAGAAAAAGGAGAAAAGAGGGCTGGATGTGATGGAGATGAGCTGCTTGAGGAGTATGTGTGGAGTTACTCGTAGAGATAGATTGAGGAATGAAGAGATACGTAGGAGAGTGGGGCAGCAGGAACATTTGTCAGCCAGAGTGGACAGAAGGGTGCTGAGCTGGTATGGTCATGTTGAACGAATGGGAGATGAAAGGCTTACAAAGAGAATATGTGAGTCAGGTACAAGGGGAGATAGAAGGGCAGGAAGACCCCCATTGAGATGGAGAAACTGTGTAAGAAAGGCTTTGGATGATAGAGGAATGACTATAGATCAGGCAGGGAAAGTGGTGGTGGACAGGAGTGAATGGAGAATGCTTGTGAATAGTTGAGTGAACACGTGGTAATTTGGAGTAAGGGGTCGGGCGCAAGTTCGACTAGATAATAGTCCATCAGGCGCCTGGCCCGGGGGGACGATTAATATGAAGGGTGTGCCTGGAAGTGTGGTGGGAGGGCTTGTGGCTTTGGCTCCGCTGCATGTCTGCCTGCCAAGATCGGAACCTCTCCGGGTGGTCAGAGGCCGGGGGGAGTGCTGGAGCGACCTTGGTAACCCTGGTCTCTGGGTCTTCTCCTGGGTGACCTGGATGTGTGTGAGTTTGTGTTTTTTATCTGTGTTTATTTTTTTGTTTTATGTTGTTTTTGTGTTTTCCCTGTTTTGAGTCGGCTACCCCCAAAATGGGGATTGGGCCTGAGCATATAGATAGATAGATAGATAGATAGATAGATAGATATATATATACAGTATATATATATATATATACCCGGTATATACAGTATATAAATAAATGGGGAATGGGCTTGAGATAGATAGACAATGAAGAAATTATAATGTAAAACTTGCAAAATAAAGAAACTCAGGTTTTTGTACTACAGTATTTATGAAGTCTCTCGTTTGCGGTAAGTACAGGCCTCCTTCACTATCCGATGCCCCGATTTAGGATATTATAGATTTTTAGGGGTTTGTGTTTGGATTTTGGCTGGTCTGAGAAAGCATCCCCATTATCCCATAAATTTTAGGGTTCGCTACACGATTTTTCAACTCGAGATCAGATTTTCAGGAACGTAACCCAATCGTAAATCGAGGGAGACCTGTATATGAACCTCGAGACAGAGCCCGAATAGAAAAACAAAATGGATATTACACCACAAACATTTCAGTTAACCTAGAACCCAACAATGCAAAATACAGTACAAGTAATTGAGGAAATGCAAAAACTACTGCATTTAAGCCGAGTTATTTTATTAGTAGCTTACTGTGAAAATATATACATTATTGCACCCTAAGACTTAAGTTATGTTTTATGTTTCTCTTTAATATTTAATATCATATAAACCTAATATACAGTTGCCTACAGAAGTTTGTACCCAGTCCATGATATTATGGAAGGAAATATAATATCAAGAAAATATGTCTAATTAACTCAGAATTTTGGTGTGAGTATCCTAGGTTCCGAGTCCTTGGAGTGCCACATGTATTTGTTGATTTCGTTGAGTTTATAAGTAAAGTTGGTTGGTGAAAAAATATGAATCAAGGTGTCTGTCAATAAATATAGATAGACAATCAACTAAGAGTGTACTTTGTTGTTGTTGTTGTTGTTCCCTAAGCTGCCTGGCCGAATAGCCCCGAGTCCCTGAGGAAGGCCATGGCCACGATCGGGCTTTCCCACAGAGCTCTCATTGAGTGTAGATTGTGTTGTTGGCGTAAGTGGTTGTGTGAAATGCAGTCTTCTATGATGTGTTTAATGGTATGGGGTGCTGTGTTACATCCCGGGCAGCAGTAGTTTGTTGTTCAGCAGTTACCTGTACTTCATGTGATCAATTGACACCCAAGTTACCCCACACAGATTCCAAAGGCCAATCATAAGAAGATAAGAAATACAGCAAAGTGCACATAATCTACACTCCGATCAACAGTGATGACATGGTAAGGCAGTGATATGGTAGGACTTTATTATACTACAGTCCATCTCCCGAAAGGCAACCTTGTCTGAGCGATTACAATGTAGTGGATAAAGACATTAAACCATTATAGTTAGATCGGGTATATTTGTTTAATGATAATACAGTATCATAACAAGGTGCACACAAACCACATACAAGGAGAAACACATCCTCCCTCTGAATACCGATTTAGACTGGATAGGAACACCGTCTTACTTCTCAGCCCAAGAGCTACTTCACCCATGCCACTCCCTAACACATCACCTGCCTCCAGCTCAAGACATGAAACAAACACCTGCCCAATATTACAACCATATCTTTACCAACATCCCACCCACACCTCCAAACACCAACATATAAACACATACCTCACCCAACAAACCATCAACAACAGCCCACAGTAAACTCTTCACCTCCCAAGATTAATCGATCAGAAAACATGCTTCCCAGAGAAACCCGAGTCACACTGGCACGCCTCAGGTCCGGCCATCACCAGTCACTACACGATTACAAACACACAATAGTAATAATCACAACGTAAATACAAGCCAAACAGAGATAACTAAATAGATACCATATCGTACTATAGGTAGCGCCAACGAACTTGACAATAATCTTGATCCCTGACATCTGTAACTCAAAATGGCCTAGAGCAAACTGGCTGTAAATATCCACACCTATTTCATGGTCAACTATTCCCAAATGATAGAAACGTCAGCCCAATCGCTTTCATTCTTTTTGAGTTATAAGAAGTTAAGGGATCAAGATTATTGTCAAGTTCGTTGGCGCTACTTATAGCCACAGGCTATTAAACACTTAAGGATTGTCGAGGGACAAGTGATGGTAACCCCCTACACTTACACCGTTTATGAACAAAATTATTGACGAACTATTCATTTTGATTGTACTGTACATTGATATAAAACTTAAATAAAAAAGTTATTATACTGCATGGCAGTTATATAAAGGTACATGGTATTTAAAGCTTTCAATATCGGTGCTGTTCTTTTTTACTATATTCTGGCTACTATTAAGACAATTTTATTTAGCTTAATAAGGGACTCAGCAATTACCAGGCATCGAACCACCTCACTTAACCCTTTTTACTACCCCAGATCCTTCTTAAACTGCACAAAATCGTTCAAATATACCTAGAATAAAATGTAAAAAAGGTAGCCGGTACAGAATGGGTTAAGGCCTTATCTTACAAGCATATACTGTACAACTGCCAAGCCATCAATCTGGGACAAGTGCTGTGAAGGACTGAAATTTATCCTACCATGGAATTTATTAACCTATACAGTACCAGGGACGTCCGTTTCATCACATTCCGGCAGCTATTAGACAACTTTATGAAGCTTAGGAAGGACCTCTACAAATAATAAGGCTTCAAACTAACTCAACCAACCCTTTTAACTACAACAGATCCTTTGTAAGCTGCATATTATCGCTTAAATCTACCTAGAATGCAATATATCACATATCGCTGGTACTCAAAGGGTTAATGTACCGTAGCTCATCCAAGACTTCTGGATGAGTATTTCAATTCAGACTCCTTACTCATACTCCGGAAAAATCTGAAAGTCTGAGTAATATAGTCCAGATATGTCAGAGCTTATCCGGACTATATTACTATATCAGACTTTCAAACTTTTCCGGAAGTCGTAACATAGTCCGGAAATGTGAAATTTTTTCCGGGCTATTATACTCAGACTTCCAGACTTTTCCAGGAGTCTGATTAACCCATACAGTACCAGGGATGTCCCTTTTCTCATATTCTGGCAACTAAACTATTTTATTCAGCCTAGGAATGACCTCTAGCAATAATAGGGCTTCAAACTACATCAACCAACCTTTTTAACTACCACAGATCCTTCCTAAGCTGCAACATATCCGTCTAAATATAGCTAGAATACAATACATCACGCGTCGCTGGTACTCAAAGGGTTAATATGGTCCGGACAAGAACATACATTTCCGGACTATATTACTCCCTGACTTTTCCGAGTGCGATGCTTACACTTTTGGCAGATTTGGAATTGTCTAGGCTTCCAGACAAGAGTTCCCCCCCCCCCCCCCCCGATTAGTCTGGATAGGCGAGGTTCTAATTATATATAATAATATTAATAATAATAATAATTTCTAGCTTACCCTTTTGTAATATTGTACATTGAGGATGGTGGTAGTACAGTACTACAGTATAGGTAGCACCAACGAATTTGACAAAAATCTTGATCCCTGAACTCTTTGTAACTCAATAGGACCTAGAGCAATCAGGCTTTAAATATCCACACCAGTTTCCTGGTGGACACTTCCCAAATTATAGAAGCGTCAGCCCGATTGCTTTCATTCATTTTAAGTCATAAGAAGTTAAGGGGTCCAAATTATTGTCAAGTTTGCTGGCGCTACCTATAGTTGTTCTCTAGGCTGCCTGGTATTTATAAGTTTGTATTGACCAGCTATGATGGTAAATTACAAACATCTCTCCACAAAGTTTGTCCCAGGTTCACATCTTTACAACTGTACATTCACATCTAACCATACTCTAATACTGTACATGAAACCTTTTGAAGTACAGTAGTACATACCGGTATATTTAATAATAATAATAATAATAATAATAATAATAATAATAGTTCTTAACACTCAAGCCGCGGGGCCCGACATATGTCGAGTGAGAGAATCATGGCTATAAGTTTCTGATGGATTAAAAAGTATGTTAATTTGGTATAATGTACAGTATTTATAAATGTATTAAGATAAAATTTTAACTGGTAATTCTGCTAAATACCTATGTAAAAACTCCAACTTCCTTATAGCCTGAAACTCACAAGTGGATACCAATTCATGTGGCTAACTGTACACTCGGATGCCATTGTCTTTAGCCCACTCATATTAATTGATACGTTTCCAAATATATACTTCCATAATTAGAAATAAGTGAAATCTACAAATATTTACGAGTGGGCTAGAGACTATGGTATCAGTGTACATCCATATAAACAAATATTAGACCACAAAACTTTACATGGAGAATTAATACTTTCTATCTATCTATCTATTGCCTGACGTCGCGATCCCCGAAGGGGTGGCCACGAACGAACCGCCCCCATGCACCTCTGTCCCCAGTCAGTCGACGCCCCTCCCCCAAACCAGCACCGCCTTCGTTCATGTACTTCCTCACTCCATCCTTCCACCTCTCATTCGGTCTAACTCTCCCTCTCTGTCCCTCCACCTCGCTCTCGTACACCCTCTTAGTCATTCTCTCGCTTTCCATACGTTCCATATGGCCGAACCATCTCAAGTTGTTCCTTTTCACACTTTCCAGCGCATCTACCTCCACACCACACCTCCTTCTTACTTCCTCATTAGTCTGTCTATCCCTCCATGTAACTCCGCATGCACTCCTTAAGTAATTCATTTCCACTGCTCTCACTCTTGGTCTGAGTCTCTCAACCAACGTCCATGCTTCGCTTCCGTAAGTCAGTGTCGGGATTACCACACTGTCATGCAAGGACTTCTTCACTTCCATACTGACCACCCTATTTCTTGTTACTGCTTTTAGCGTTCCTACAACCCTCTTCCCCTGTTGTACCCTCTCCCGCATTTCTTCATCCATAGTCCCATCTTTACTCAACACACTGCCCAGATACTTAAAAGAGTTGACGATCTCCATAGCCTGACCGTTCAGCTTCACCTCACACTCTGTGACTTCACCCCTTTCGAAGACCATAACCTTGCTCTTCCCCGCATTTACCTTCAAATTCCGTTTTTCGCACACTGTTCCAAACTCATTTACCAGACCCTGCAACTCCCATTCATTATCACTCATCAGAACTGTATCATCCGCAAACAGCAGTATAGGTAGCTTCCACTCAATTCCCTCCCTTTTCAGCGATACACCAACATCCACTGCTCTTCATAGTATTTCTTTCATGACTCCATCCATATATACAGTAAACAACCACAGGGACATCACACACCCCTGTTTCAAACCAACATTCAGGTCAAAGAACTCGCTCTGCTCACTCTCCACACGTACTGCCGCCTTTGCACCCTCATACATGCTCTTCACTGCTTTCAGCAACTTGCCCTCTACTCCGTATATTCTAAGTACAGTACAGTAGGGTCCCGCATAAAACGAGTATATGGTCGATAAACGAGGGCGTTTTATGTGAACACAGCATTTAGGTGGCCCAATATCGTCAATGTTCACTGGAAGCGTAAATTTCTGTCAGGAGCGGACAATATTTTGTACGTTTTATACGATATTTCGGCGTTCTATATGAAAGCGTACGATATTTCGGCGCTCTATATGAAAACTCCTCGGATTTGCCCCTCTTTGGCGGCGGACTCGTTTTATGTGATCACATTAGTTCTGATCGAAAATTAAATATTAATATTTTAGGTCGGTTGTTTTAATCGAGACTCGTTTTATGCGGGACCCTACTGTACTTTCCACAAACCTTCTCTATCCACTCTGTCATAGGCCTTCTCCAAGTCCATAAAGGCAACATACACCTTTTATTTCTTCTCCAGATATTTCTCCACAACACAATTCAGGGTAAAAATCTGATCTACACATCCTCTTCCCTTCCTAAAACCTCCCTGCTCGTCGCCTATTAATTTCTCCGTTCTCACTCTCACTCTCTCAATCACTACCCTACTGTATACCTTCCCTACTACGCTTAGAAGACATATTCCTCGGTGGTTACCACACACTCCTCTTTTCCCTTTGCCCTTATATAGGGGGACTATTATGCCAGTCTTCCAGTCATCGGGTGCACTCCCCTTCTCCCATACTAGTTTGCACATTTTCCATACCCATTCTATCACTATCTCACCACCATACCTCAACATTTCCCCACACACTCCATCTGTTCCTGGTGCTTTCCCCAACTTCACTCTTTTCATGAATACTTTTATAATACACAATCATTTTGCATATAGCCTACATCCACATAAACAAATATTAGACCACGAAACTAGCCAAAATAGAATTGTTCCCCCAACTAAAAATGCGACTCAGGGCAATGGTAACAGAGGTGGGCCCCAAATTAATAGTAATGCTCAAAGAGGGAACGTTTCCGTATCCCCTAAAGTATGTACTTTTTGTGGCATGAGAGGCCACCTAGCTTATCAGTGCTGGGCCAAGGAGAAAACCGAGAGATCGGGTTGGAGAATTAATACTTTTATATTACACAATAATTTTGCATATAGGCCTAGCCTACATCCATATAAACTAATATTAGACCATGAAACCTTACATGGAAAATTAATACTTTTATAATACACAATAATTTTGCATATAGCCTACATCCATATAAACTAATATTAGACCATGAAACCTTACATGGAGAATTAATACTTTTATAATACACAATAATTTTGTATAAACATAAATATTTATAGAAAATGGACAGAATTGAAGACCTTAATGGATATTCCAGCCAGTTATTTACACACTTACAATAATAATGTACAGTTGGTCAGGTAGTCTAGAAATTAGCAACCCTATACTAACTTGGTGTTACTGGCGTCATTTAGTCGATGGGCTAGATATCAAAATCACAAGAATCGGTCCAATCGAAGGGAGGTGGGGGGTGTCAATATTATAGCATAATCATAAATTTATAGGAACTCAATGACCACGGTAATCATGTCGCATTAACATTCCACAACAATAAGATCATTGTAGTGTAAATTATAATTATCGTAGTCATGGGCTGTACTTATAACTATCTTGATGGTGTATTGGTTAGATCGTTTAAGTTCTGTATGAGATATCCTAGGTTCGAATCCTGGGAGAATCACATGCTTTCATTAATTTCATTTGGGGGCTATTGGAGTTATGAACGATGTTCAAAATAATATTATAGCTAAAAACCCTCATTGATGGGATTGATTTTCACTCCTCCCCATGGACTTAAAGCCATTTTATTAAACCATGGTAAGAGCTTTTCCGACCCAGATTGACCCTTATCGCTTATCTGTATAAGGGTCCATCTGGGTCGGGAAAGGTACAGTAGTAGGGAACGCTCTTACCATGGTTTAATAAAATGGCCCTAAGTAACCTCTCTTCACACTAGTCAGTTATAATCATACCCATAATAAGCACTTAGCAATACTGGTAAAGGATTTATAGTCTGGACTTTGCCTCTAATTCTAAATGGATCAAAAGTACAATACCGGTACTGTATCACCGCGCTGTTTTAGAATTACGGCAATTAATCTTAGGACTCGATTCAGATAGTCCATTGAGGACGCGTTTAACAGTTTATTCTGGCTATCTTTAGATGATCTTATGCAATTTAGGATCATAGGGGTTAATACTATCTCACTTAACTCTTTAACTCCCAAAAGTTCTTCCTAAGCTGAATAAAATTGTCTGATGATAACAGCCAAAATAAACGCGTCATGATCCTCAATGGGTTAGTGTGAAGAAGTTGTTGTTTTTGTTGTCGTTCCCTACGCTGCCAAGCCGAACAGCCCCCCCCCCCTCCCGATTGGACCGATATAATATAAATTGTAACAATATTAAGATTATCTATGCAATAAAAGAAAAATAATAGTTAATACAAAATAGCATCAATACATACATACTGTACATAAAAGTTTAAAGACCGAAGAGTGGTTAGTCTCATGTCCTTAACCCGTTCAGTACCGGTGCCGTCCTTTTAACTTTATTCTGGCTACCATTTAGACGATTATATTCAGTTTAAAAAGGGCCTCCAGCAATTAACAGGCTTTAAACTATCTCACTTAACCCTCTTTACTACCTTAGACTTTAGACTCTACTTCTTAGACTACACAAAATTGTCTAATTATAGCAAGAATATAATTAAAAAGAAGTCGCCGGTACAGTATGGGTTAATGGCGATACAAAGTTAAGTTACAAACCTATTATATATGTTTGTTTGTATTTTATATGAGAATTAGTAAGGTAGTTACATTCTTTGCTTGCTAACTTACCAAACTAGTATAATAAAAGAATAAAAAGGAGATTTATTATGGACATCCTAAATCCTTAATTGCTATTCTGCTGCTGTAGACAACTTAATAATAATAATAATAATAATAATAATAATAATAATAATAATAATAATAATATTTGTTCAGTTAGCATTTTACAATGTTGGTACCACATATGTTACAAATATGACATGTACCTGCTTTGCATAATTCCAACTAAGGATAGCCCAATAAGGCCGTTAGGCGTATTTCCATTGGGGTCCTTGTGGGATTAGGTTAGCTGGGGAAAAAGCGAAGGATAAAAAAAAAGCAGATACTTTAGAGAAAGTATTTCTAGGGGATTATATTAAGATATCTTACATTCTATAGTTGGACTGGTCAAAATATTTCAGTAATCATTTCAGTTTGTTTTGCCTATCTCTTCTTATGTCGTATTTAGTAGTAGACATAAGCTTGGTGCTCCCTTCTCGCAGCCGTCCGGTTAGGGTGCCTAACCCCGAAAGGGGTTGAAATAGGGGAGCTATCCCCCCGCCAAAGGCGGCTTTCTAGGGCCTTTCCTAGCTGATGCTGAGAGGATTGGGTTCTAGTCATGTGGTGATGGGCTGGTCTATCAGAGTGAGAACTGAGCAATCTATGCCATACCCATAGCTTACTCTGACTGTTCCTTTTACTTATATATTTTCTGGATCTAAAGTGACGGCGTCTCTTCCGTGGATTGACCTCCCAATCTGCCAACCTAGAGGTAGGCAGATTGGAAGCCAAAGCATCACATTTCTGCTTTGCCCCTCAACTTTCTCTTCATACTTGCTGAGGGGCACAGGGCCCTGGGTGGGGTTTTGGTTTCCCAGGCGTTTCCGCACCCTCCTCAGCTCCCCGCCATGGAGTGGCTTCGGTCACCCAGGCTTTATTGTGGTAGGCAGGGAGGGTTCTTTGTGGGCGCTCGGTTATGGCCTGGGTCAGGGCCTTGGGGTTGTTCGGCCAGGCAGCCTGGGGAACAGCACTCGCCCGCACTCTTCAATCTGTACATGCACGATATAACTACACCCAATACGCCCCAAATAAACTTAGCCTCCTATGCAGATGACATAACACTCACATGCACACACCATGACCCAAAAAGAGCAACAGATCTCCTTCAACCCTATCTCAACACACTACATGGCTGGTGCACTACAAACAGACTTAATCTAGCCCCAGCCAAATCCACCGCAACCCTGCTCACAAGTTGGACAGAACACGAATACATCCCTCAACTCACCATAAACAACACACCCCTAACACATACACACACACCCAAAATCCTAGGAGTAACATATGATACTCTTATGACATTCAAACAGCACACCACAAACATTAAAAAGAAACAGACACCCAGACTTAACGCCCTCAGGTCACTTGCTCACACAAAATTTGGACACAACAAAGAAACTACCACCACAGTATATAAACAATACATAAGATCAGTGATGGAATACGCAAGCCCAGCCTGGACTTCTAACCTAGCTGAAACACATCATAAGACCTTACAGACTATTCAAAACAAAGCCCTGAAGATCATTGCAGGCTGCACAGCTACTGCACCCACAGATCACCTACATCAAGAAACCAAAAATCCTCAAAGTCAAAGACCATCTGGACATGAGAGGCACTCAATTCCTGGCAGCAGCCTCCACGAACCAAGACCACCCACTAAACTACATGGCAACACACCCACAGACACCAAGAAATATCAAAACAACACCCAGCACACGGTATCACACAATTATTGTCCTCTCCCTCCATGCCCACCCCGAACCAACTTCCAGAAGCACATCCATACTCATATCTCTCACCGATCCATCCACTCACTCACAGACAACACGCAGCTGCATGCACGACCTCCCGAAATCCATCCTTCCGAATCCTCCCTTCCTCGCGAGGACAGAGTCCACCTGGCCAGGCTGAGATGCGGACACCATCCAGCTCTCCTGAGCTATCAGAAGAGACTGGAGGACTCCGTTGTCGACGCCTACCCGGGATGTAACACAGCACCCCATACCATTAAACACATCATAGAAGACTGCATTTCACACAACCACTTATGCCAACAACACAATCTACACTCAATGAGAGCTCTGTGGGAAAGCCCGATCGTGGCCATGGCCTTTCACAGGGACTCGGGGCTGTTCGGCCAGGCAGCTTAGGGAACAACAACAACAAAAACAACTTAAGAGCCCTACCAATCAAGTCAGAGCTTTTAACCCTTTCTCTGCGGGCATATTTGGGCTATTTAGGGCATATTGAGGCACTCCTGAATGATTAATCAAGTTCTGAATGAAATGAAATGTATTCAGCCAAAAACTAGACTAAAATAGCTTCAAAATTACACTAGAATGAGCTTCGTAGCTCGCATGGTTCACCCGCAGCGCTACCACAGACATTGGGGAAAACTCGCTATTTAATAGCAATTTAGCGTTTTTTTGCCTTTGGCAGCACTGCTGAGACCCGAGTCTGGGACCTCAGTGCACAGACGGACGTGCTGACGGTCGGAGGTGGGCCCATGGTCCCGCCCACTGACACTCGATTTCTACGGCTTTTAAATGCTTTTAAAACCTGTAAATTGATGTAACTTGCCAAACGTAATACTACGTTTCCTGCGCCGTATGGGTTAATGATAATGAAACTTGCCAACTTAACTGAAATGCACAATATACAGAGCAAACAAATCATTAACCCTTAAAGATCGGGGTCGGACTTAAGTCCGGTTCCAATTTGCAGCAAGTTAGGAACATTATTAAGGCTTTTAACCCCTATGTGTCGGCAAGCAACATAAGTCGAGTATAATAAATCTGGACTATCTGGCGGCGCGCGACATAGGTCGTGTGGCAATTTCAGCACATAATGTTGCTGAGAGAGAGAGACAAGTGGTGGCAGGAGAGTAGCGAGCGTATGACTGCTCCAGACCACCGCGGAGAACCTACTGACACGAATCCCACCTCCTCCCTCCCTCTCTCTCTCTACATACTGAATTGTATGGGGAAAGTACCGAATTACATGCTTTTTGCACTCGCGTTGCGCGGTTGTTGCAAGAAAACTAGCCGTCATAAAAGGATCGTTATGGTGTCATTGGAAAGCTCTGTTTATGCCCTTTCAGGGATAGATACTTGTTTTACGCTCTGGGTCTTATTTAGGCATGAAAATGATCACGTAAACAGCCCTATTTTGGCTAAAAACACCCCGCTGGGCGGTACATATAAATAAACCGCTAGCCCGCTAATAAGGTGTTAAAGGGTAAAAATCGAGTGCAAATGGCCGGGAGCGCAGAGGGCCAGACAGCAGACTCCCAGGGATTACCGCCGCCCATTAACTCATGTTCCCTGTGTTCTCGAGAGGCCGGCAGTGTAGCCAGTAGTGAGCATAGCTGGGAAAAATATGCCGCTATACGCTAAACTCCCATGTTACTGGTATCACTGTATGAGAACCACGAGTGCTACGTAGCTTGTTCTGGTCTCATTTTGAAGCTTTTAGCGCCTAGTTTTTTGCTAAATAAATTTTTGTTGTTGTTGTTGTTGTTGTTGTTGTTCCCCAAGCTGCCTGGCCGAACAGCCCCAAGGCCCCGAGCAAGGCCAAGGCCACAACCGAGCGCCCCCACAGAACCCTCCCCGCCGACCACAATAAAGCCTGGGTGACCGAAGCCACTCCATGGCGGGGAGCTGAGGAGGGTGCGGAAATGCCCGGGAAACCATAGCCCCACCCAGGGCCCTGTGTCCCTCAGAAATTATGAAGAGAAAGTTGAGGGGCAAGGGAAAAATGTGACGCTTTGGCTTCCAATCTTGGTAGATTGGGAGGTCAATCCACGTTAGAGACGCCGTCACTTGAGATCTAGAAAATATATAAGTAAAAGGAACAGTCAGAGTAAGCTATGGGTATGGCAGAGATTGCTCAGTTCTCACTCTGATAGACCATCCCATCACCACATGACTAGAACCCAATCCTCTCAGCATCAGCTAGGAAAGGCCCTAGAAAGCCGCCTATGGCGGGGGGATAGCTCCCCTATTTCAACCCTTTTCGGGGTTGGGCACCCGCCCATTTTTTTTTTGCTCATGCAGATACTAGATTTATCATGCAGGAGGGCCTGAATATGCCCAAATAAGCCCAAAACCCCCTGCTAGACAAGGGTTAAGTAATGGATAAAAAAAAAAAAAAACAGCTAAACAGAATCACAATACGTTAAAAATTAAAATTGGTTTATCACAAAATATAAGTTTAAGGGAGCCCACCTCGCTTTTTTTTTCTCTTTATCTCCCTCTCTCCTTGGCTTGTATCCATTCGGCCCCATTTAGCCTACTGTTTTAAGACGTTTACCCCCATCCAGGTGTCAATGTTTTCCTGGCGAGAGCCAGCATATATATATTTTTGTTTTGACAGTAAGCTAAATTTCTCCGGCGAAGCCGGATTTCTCCATACAATGCTGGCTCGCTATCGCTTGCCAGGAAGAAATAGACACCTGGATGGGGATAAACATCTTAAAACAGTTGGCTGAATGGGGCCGAATAGATACAAGCCAGGGAAAGAGAAATAAGGAGAGAACGATAAAAAAAAAGCCGGTCACCCCCCCCCTTAGAGACCACAAACCACCACCTGGCCATAGTTCACCTTTCATATTGTAGCTTACAGGATTTTGTAGCCGTTGATTCACAACTCTCTTGACCCCATTATTAACCCATCAACTGCTAGAAGGTGAAGTTGAGGGAAGGTGGGGGGGATGGGGTATAAATGGGGGGAGTTAAGTTGTTGTTGTTGTTGTTCCCCAAGCTGCCTGGCCGAACAGCCCCAAGGCCCTGAGCAATTCCAAGGCCATAACCGAGCGCCCCCACAGAACCCTCCCTGCCGACCACAATAAAGCCTGGGTGACCGAAGCCACTCCATAGCGGGGAGCTGAGGAGGATGCGGAAACGCTCGGGAAACCAAAGCCCCACCCAGGGCCCTATGCCCCTCAGCAATTATGAAGAGAAAGTTGAGGGGAGTTAAGTTATGAGGGGAGATGGTTCGCTTTTTGGGCGATTTTTGCATGTATTCATTATTTTTCTAGTTTCCTCCCTAGACCTCCATCAAATTTAAAAAAAACATCCATTAGATCCCCATTCTAGATTAATTTGTACATTTTTGGGTAGAACATTTTTGGCCGGTTCTTCCAACATTACAGGCTCACTATCGTGTGCCAGGGGAAAAATTGACACCTAAATAGCACGAAAGGTCTAAATATTGACGAAGAAATGGGGCGAAATTCGACTAACTAATGGGGAGACATCTTAACATCTGAAAACTAATGGGGCTAAACATGAGAGAGAGTGGTCCAGAAAACCGGCCCATCCCCCCTTAAGTAGAGCAGATTATCTAAATCTTATTAATTTCACCACAACACCAAACACCTCCAATGAAATTAATGATAGGTTTCATAATGAACTGGAGGAAATGAATAGAAATAAGGAAGCTAGGCCTAACGATGTAAATAGCCAATGGAACTTTCTTAAGCATAGCCTTATCGCTGCCACTGACAAAGTCTGTGGGAAAACAAAGGGTCACCCCAGGAATAAGACCTCTTGGTGGTGGAACGATGAGGTAGAACATGCTGTGAAAGAGAAAAGGAGATGCTTCAAAGCATGGAAGAAAGGAGGCAGCAGGGAGGAATACCAGGCAGCTAAACGAACTGCCAAAAGAGTTATTTACAATGCTAAAAATCGCATTAAGGACCTGGTCCTCGAACAAGTGTGTAACACTGACAATCCCAATGGGATCTTCAACCTAGCTAGGCGAGTTAAAAATGACAGTAGGGATATTATAGGTGAACAGTGTGTTAGAGATGATAATGGGAAGATTGTGTATGCAGAAAATGAAATCAGAGAAGCATGGAAGGTACACTATGAACGATTGCTAAATGTAGAGTTTGAATGGGATAAGGAACAGCTTAGTATCGAAAAACCAATATCTGGGCCCCCTCCTTTGATAGCACCAGCTGTAGTGAGCGACGCAATCAATAAAATGAAGGACGGTAAAGCTCCAGGTTGCTCCGACATTGTCGCTGAGATGATAAAAGCCTCAGGGGAGATTGGTGTAAACTTAGTCACTGAGTTGATCTATCTATCTATCTATCTATTGCCTGACGCCGTGATCCCCGAAGGGGTGGCCACGAACGAACCGCCCCCATGCACCTCTGTCCCCAGTCAGTCGACGCCCCTCCCCCCAACCAGCACCGCCTTCGTTCATGTACTTCCTCACTCCATCCTTCCACCTCATATTCGGTCTACCTCTCCCCCTCTGTCCCTCCACCTCGCTCTCGTACACCCTCTTAGTCATTCTCTCGCTTTCCATACGTTCCATATGGCCGAACCATCTCAAGTTGTTCCTTTTCACACTTTCCAGCACATCTACCTCCACACCACACCTCCTTCTTACTTCCTCATTAGTCTGTCTATCCCTCCATGTAACTCCGCACGCACTCCTTAAGTAATTCATTTCCACTGCTCTCACTCTTGGTCTGAGTCTCTCAACCAACGTCCATGCTTCGCTTCCGTAAGTCAGTGTCGGGATTACCACACTGTCATGCAAGGACTTCTTCACTTCCATACTGACCACCCTATTTCTTGTTACTGCTTTTAGCGTTCCTACAACCCTCTTCCCCTGTTGTACCCTCTCCCGCACCTCTTCATCCATAGTCCCATCTTTACTCAACACACTGCCCAGATACTTAAAAGAGTTGACGATCTCCATAGCCTGACCGTTCAGCTAAGTTGATAAACACCATTATTAAAGATGAGAAAATCCCAGAGGATTGGCTCAAAAGTGTAATAGTAAATATATACAAAGGAAAAGGGGATGCGCTAGATAGAGGAAATTATAGGGGCCTGAAAATGCTTGACCAAATCATGAAGGTCTGTGAGAGAGTCCTGAGGGTTTGATCAGGCAAAGCATCTCTATTGATGATATGCAGTTTGGTTTTATGCCAGGACGTGGTACAACCGATGCTATCTTCATAGTCAGGCAGATACAGGAAAGATACCTACTAAAAGGCAGGGATCTTTACTTTGTGTTTGTGGACCTGGAGAAGGCCTTTGATAGGGTACCTAGAGATGTTGTACAGTGGGCTATGAGGAAACTTGGTGTGGAAGAGTGGCTGGTGCGTGTGATAATGAAGATGTATGAGGATTCGCGAAGTTCGGTGAGGGTGAAAGGTGTACTGAGTGATGAATTCGCAGTCCGTGTTGGAGTCCATCAGGGTTCAGTGTTAAGCCCCCTCCTCTTTATTATGGTCTTGGAGGCGCTGTCTAGAGTTTTTAGAGGCGGACTCCCGTTGGAACTGTTTTATGCAGACGATTTAGTCCTAATAGCTGACAGTATGCAGGATGCTGAGGCCAAATTCAGAAAGTGGAGAGAGGGCATGGCGAGCAAGGGTTTAAGAGTCAATATTAACAAAACCAAGGTTATGCATTGTAGTTTGAGACGAGGCAATGTGGAAAAGAGCGGTGCATACCCATGTGCAGTGTGTGGAAAGGGAGTGGGCGTTAACTCAATTCAATGTAGCATCTGTCGATGTTGGGTACACCATGGGAGTAAGCGCTGTAGTAGAATAAAGGGGCCCCTGCCGAAGGATAAGTCAGAAATAGAGAAATTTGAGTGCGTAGTGTGCAAAGGCGAGCTTGTGTTAAGTGATGATCCTGTGGCTGTGAATTTTGGAAATGAGTCTTTGGAGCTGGTGAACAAGTTTTGTTACCTAGGAGATACCATCTCTGCCGGTGGTGGGGCCGAGGCTGCCACTGTTGCTAGAATTAGGTGTGGCTGGGGGAAGTTCAGAGAATTGACGCCAATCCTGACCATGAAAAGAATGCCTCTCCCCCTGAAGGGAAAGGTGTATGCCTCATGTGTTAGAAGTGCAATGACGTATGCCTCAGAAACATGGGCCGTTAAAGTAGAGGATGTCAACAGAATGGAGCGTAATGAGATGAGAATGGTGAGATGGATGTGTGGGGCCAGGCTACAGGATAGAATAACAAATGTTGAGCTGAGGAGACGTTTAGGTATAAAGAGTATTAGCGAGGTGCAAGTAGACTGGTACAAGTAGACTGGGATGGTATGGACATGTGGAGAGAATGGATGAACAAAATTGGGTGACAAAATGCAGGTCTGTGATTGTGGAGGGAGCTGCACCAAGGGGTGGACCGAGGAAGACCTGGGATCGGACTATACGCGCCGATCTCAAATCCAAGAACTTGACAAGTGAAGCAGCCCTTAACAGGGTTGCCTGGAACGCCGCCATTAGGACAAGAGACTGAAACTGCACTTATGTGTGGAACACTCAGTCTTAAAATGTTATGTATGTATGTATGTATGTATACGGAACTCTCATAGGGGGAGGGGGAGGGGGAGGAGGATGTGCTATGGAGAGATACCACTACTTTCTGTGTCTATTGGAACACATGTGGATGAGTGGTATGAAGTACTAGAGGGGAATTATCTCACCTAATCACATATACCTTTGTTTTTGAGAGCCCCTGGGGCATTTTGGATTTTTTTTTTGTCATGGTCTTGCTTCCGTGAGACATATCACGAACGCTATACAGATGCTTCCGTGAGGCTTATCGTGCACCTCAGGTTAAAACTTAACTCTAAACAGTCATCATTAAAATGGGAAGATGTCAAGATACTGGAAGAGACGAAAAAACAAAAAAAGGATGTCATGGTGCAGTACTGGAAGAGCTGGACAAAAAATGCTTCTGACCCTGCACAAAGGTTTACAAGTTGTACACTGTAAAGCATTATTTATTCAGCAGGTTATCGAGGTTGAAAACAAACTGGACAGCCTACTGGATCAAGAAACCAAAAGGCTTGGAAGCCCTAAAAAATGGCAAGCATAATTCTGGAAAGGTAGCGGATATTTATCCAAAACTCGCCTACAGAACACCCCTAAAATAAACTTTGAAATAAAAGAACATAAATTACCACAAATTAGGTTAGGGTAGGTTAAATAAGGCTAGTTAGGTGCTGTAACATTCACGAGTTACAAAAATTGTGAAAAAATATGACAACCAAAGACCATCAGAGCCGGGAGGTCTGGGGCCGGGGTGTGCGAGTGATCCTTGGTCTTTGGGTCTTCTCCTGGGCAACCTAGATATGTGTGAATTTATATTTTGTTTGTTTATGTTGTGTTGTGTTGTCCCTGATCGGGTTCTGTCTCGAGTTGGCCACCCCAGCTATTCGGTATGTGCATGAGTATACAGTGCAAACATACTGTACATACAATATATACTGGGATTTTTTTTTTTTTTTTTTTTTTTTTTATGGACCCCCTTCTTCCTCATGCTTCGCCCCATTAGTTTTGAGATTTTAAGATGTTTTGTCCTATTTCTTTGTCAATTAGACCTTTTGTGCCATTTAGTTTTTTTTTCTTTCTGGCGAGTGATAGCAAGCCTGTAATTTATGAGGAACTGGCCTTTGGCCGAGACCGGGGATCTTGGGAGAGTTTTTTTTTAAGCTTGTTGGAGGTCTAGGAAGCAAAGTAAAAACAAATATACTGTATATATATATACAGTATACAGTATATACCGGGTATATATATATAAAAATTAATAAAAATATATATGGATAATTAAAAATAAAAGGCTATTACACTAGAGCTTTTTCTCTTGACTTCTTTCTTCAACATCAAATTAATCTAGCTTTGGTCTAGTTTCAAATAGCCGTGCAAAAGATTTCATAATTATTGCTTGAATAATGTTAACCCTGAAAAGTTTATTCAAGCTTTCATGTAATACAAACTTTAAAGGTAGTACAGTAGTCCCTCGAATTTTGCGTCTTTCAAATTTGTGAAATTTCGATTTTGCGAACGGGACCCAAGATTTGACCATTTTTGCGGGACTTGATATGTGCGATATTACTTGAGTTTTGCGGGTGGCGCTCAATGATACGGGGTTTCCGCACTAGTTTTCGGGGGGGGGTATGAGGGTCGTGACGTCGGGCCGCCCTGCGGCCCATTGTTTACTGTTTATAGATTCACCCACGCTCCTATATGTTCTCACGCTCTCGCATAATCGACTTCCTTGGGCAAAATTGAAGTGTTACCTGTGCCCTGGGTCCCCTGAATCTGTATTTCTGTGTTTTTCTTTATTGTAGGATGTATAATTAAGTGTATGTGTCATAATGTGTGTACAAACAAGGACGAAAATCACCAAAAAATAGGCCCTCGATGATGAGATGTCGACCATATTCAATTAATCCCATAAGGTTAGTTATTTGAAATTTGCGATTTTGAATTTTGCGGCCTGCAACGTCGACCATATTCTCGCAAAATTCGAGGGAGCACTGTAATTGTTCATTATATGAATATGATCAGTAGAAATATTTTTCCTCCTAAATTGTAGCCTCGCTATTGCCACGAAAGGTCATAAAATTGATAAAGAAATAGAGCAATAGGTCTTAAAATACCGGTAGCCAAACTAATGGAGCGAATGTCTTAGTGCAGTTGGGTAAATGTACATGCTTAGATTAATATCCAGTATTCGAGAATGGATAATATATTGTAGGCTTGTGCATAAACCTTTAACTGTCTTGATAGCGTAATGGTTAGTGCACAGAATTATGGTGTGAATATCCTAGGTTCGAATCCTTGAAGTACCACATTTATTTATTAGTTTCATTGATTTCATTAATATTTTTTTTTGTAAGTTAACCCTCCAGCCCCGGCTACGCATTACATAAATATTCCCCGAAACCCGGGTGTTTTGGCCGAAAAACGTCTAGGCTAGGCTACCGTATATTTGTTAATCTGACTGCTTCCCGCATTCCCGCGCATCCCCAAGCGTAGCTGTGTTATTTACCTGTAGAATGGCATTAAGTAGAGCTCTCTAAGTCAACTGGTTGAGTTGTGATAATGATTTCATTGGAGATAACTTTATGGCCAAAACAGCCACTTTACACTACTTTTCGATACTTAACAACAACATACAGGCACACACGAACAAGCGACGCTCTCCTTCTTGTGGCCGGAGATGCGGGGCGTCGGTCCAGCCGGCTGTTGTTTACATGCGTCGGACCGACGCCTCGCACACGAAGCTCACAGGCTTTCAACCACTGGGCGTTCAAGAGACCTTCCGGGTACCTGTTATATGCTTTTTTATGGGCGTTCAAGAGCCCTTCCGTGGTGAGAGGGTTAATTGGCGAGTTGGTGATAATATGAATCTCAAGAACTTATGGGACTAATCATGAGGGAGAAGGGGTACCAGTAATAACGCCCTTAGACTACGGGAGGCCTTTTTCAAGTATCATAATATTGCATATTTATAATTATTTTATTTTATTTCATAAATTTTATTTTAGAAAGCGTTGTTTCCACATAGCGATTTTGATTAGTTATTTTGCCTTTATATTGTCTTTGTCCAAGTTTTGGGTTGTTTAGTTTGCAAGTTTTACATTTTAATTGTTAACCCGAAAAATAAAAAAGTTCCTGAAGAAATTATTCGAGGTCTGTTTACACCACTGACTGTGGGATATCTTTCCTACTCTGATTAAAAACTTCTAATGCTAACTAGAAGACTGTTTAGAAAGACGTCGCCTGTACTCATAGGGTTAAGCTTGGTAACTGGTTTGAATTTAAAATAGACAAGAAGTCGGACAGCTTGGGATACATCTTCATGTATTCCTTGATATTCTGGGTGAACTCATCCAAGCTTGGCAAACCCAAACCAAATACAGCAAATCTTCTGAGGTTCACTTCCCAGTTGTAAACAATTCTTCTATCTAGTTCCCAGAGGTCACATTTCATACAATTCATTGCTTCTTTTAATGCCTCATATAGATGTTCTTTGTTTTCTAGATTATTTGTGATGCAGTGAAGAAATTCCTTAGTGTAATATACTAATTGATTCTCCTTTTCACTATCAAATTCAAATTCATCATCATCTTCTTTTTCAATTTTCACAAACATATCCCATAAGTTTTCCTCAGCGTCCAAGCCAATTTTTCTCTCGCTAAACTTTCTCACATTGGTCTTTAAACGGAGGAGCAAAACAACTGGGCTCTCTCCCCCTTGGTCTTTACTCGAATCTTTGTGAACATCCCCATCACTACCAAACACTGGTTTGGAATCAAGACACAAATCAGTAGACAGAATACCAGTACTTGAGTGATTCTCCGAGGTAATGGCATGCTTGGATGCTTCCAATGTCGGTTGGGGTCTGAACAAAACAGTATGACGGTTTTCATTGGTCAAATCAGTAATTTCCATCATGGAATTTTTCCCCTCTGCTGCCAGATCTGCAATAGTGGCACAGCAGGTGAATTTAGTTGGGGGATCATTCCACTCTGTCCATTCTGCTCCTGCATTGCTCACTGATGCATCATCTGTTGTTTCCACTACTGCATCCAGCTCTTTTCTTGTAGGTTCTGCCCAGTGTTCTGATTCTTTAATAATTTCGATTTCATTTGGCTTGACTTCAGTTGGGATATCATTCCATTCTGTCCATTCTGCTGCCGCACGACTCTCTGCTGCATCATCAGTCCAGTCTGCCCTTGTACTGCTTTCTGGTGCATGATCCACCTCTTTTTCGTTACATATATCTTTTCTTGTGGATCCTGCCCAGTGTTCAGATTCTGTAGGTTTTTCTGTTTTATTCTGTTTGACTTCAGTAGGGATATCATTCCATTCTGTCCAGTCTTCTCCTGTATTGCTCACTGCTTCATCATTTATCAAGTCAATTCCTGTACTGCTTTCTTCTGCACCAAATATTTTATTACCTTTTTCTTCAAGGGCAATGACTTTATTTGGGAGATCTGTCCATTCTGACCATTCTGGGCTCGAATTGCCCTCGGCTTCACAATCTGTCCATTCTGATCCTGTTCTGCTGTCTTGTGTGCCATCTGCCTCGTCCATTCCATCATCTAGTACATCTACCGGTATCTCTTCTCTTGTGAAATCAGCCAAGTGTTCTGTTGGATTGGTTATTGTATGATCTTGGCCTTCTGATCCAGCTTTTGTTCCATCAGTAGTTGTTGTTGGATCATTCCTGTGTGTTGTAGGACTGTCCATAGAAGCAGTTGGAATCATCTCATTTGAATTGATATCCTTTCCACTTGTCAGTTTCGTTGTAGGGTTTACAGGGTACCGGCATATTCTTTCCAGCACTGGAAGGCGTAACTTCTTATTGCTGGTATCAGCTATTTGTGTAGCAGGATCCATGTTCTCTGCGACAGATTTTGCATTTTCTATTGCGGGACTCTTCAGTGTTAACAGATCCCCATTTTCTTTTGCAGATATTTCCTTTTCCGACGCTACCCTTCCTTTAGTAAATTTTGCTATCTCTACTACAGGATCCGAGTTACCTCTTGCAAAATTTGATGTTGCTGTTGTGGTATCCTCTTCTGCTGTGGTCGTTATCATTTCTGTAGTACTTGATACCTCTGTCAGAGAGACTAAGGGACTGTCTAGTTGTATGGGTATATTCTCTGTAATTTGAACATTGGACAATGAGGTATCACATAATGAGGAATCACATTCGGGGGGAGCAACTCTCGCCGAGGCCACTGATGGATGGCCGAAACAACTCCAGGTAGATTCAGCTGGTATCTCTTCCAAAAATTCAATATCACTATCAATAAATATCTCCTCATTAGTTTGAATTTGAGAGTATTCACCTTCAGCTGTTATCTTCTGGTTGGCATATACTGAATTATCTCTATTACTCTCCACTAATATTCTAGAATGGTTTTCTTTCATGCCAAGACCACCTTCATTTGACATATTTCTCTCATTGGCTTTATCACCTCGTGTCCCTGAAGATGACAATTCCTTCTCCTTCTTTTTCTTTTTTTTCTTTTTCTTGTCCCTGTATTTCTCAGGCCGCGACTTCATGGTTTTATTCTTAGCGTCCTTTTGTTGTTTCTCCTCCAACTTGCGTCTCAAGCGTTTGAGTTTCCGTTTTTGTTTACTGGTGTATAGTTGATTCGAAGGTCCCTCGTTTTCATTGTTGTCGCTAGCCATGCTTTCCGTTGGTGTGTCCGTCTGTTTTAGCGTGAGGCGCAAAGGTTCTCTTGACACGATCTTAAAGCGCTTGTTACAATTAGAGCTCTTCTGCCTGCTCTCATTGTTCTTATTTTGCACATTCATCAAACTTGCATTAACACTGCTGTCATTCTCAAAATTAAAATTTTCTGCGTTGCTTATAAATGTACTGTCGGACATTCCTAGTTCGTCATCCGATATTGGTTCAAGACTTTCATTTGCTTTATCAGAATCACTTAGGCTTTCACTTGATGGTATACTGTTAATAATATAAGAAATTTTCTTCAGTTTTATAGCAGGCACGACTTTGTAAGTATCCACAAAAGTAGACTTCTTAACTTTTTTGCTTTTGGACGATTCAGCTTCCTGTACACCTCGTACACCCACCTGGACGGCACTATTAATATCAGTCTTTGGTAATATTCTCGAGTTCTCTTGGTTAGTGTCTTGACTTGGGAGCTCCGCAACTGCTTCACATAATGGTTCAAGAGACAGCTCTGGGTTGGGAATCTGGGGTGAATGTGCTTGCTGTTTAGCTCGAATTCTTTCTAAGGTAGCCCCAACCGAATGTAGTCGAGAGGGAGACATATCCACATTACCCATAGGAAGATAACTCTTTTCATCATAATTCTCTGAACAAAGATTTATGCTAGTATTGCCAAAGCTTGCTAAATCAAGGTGTTTGTAACAGCAATTTTTCCTGGGACAATCATCTGTGATACTGGGAATACATATCACATCGTCATGCTTGGGAAGTTTGTGCAGCTTGTCGCAGTATACACCATTAGTACATTTATTATGTTTTACAAAGTTATTGCATCTTAAATGTCCCTTGGGATCAATTAGAATCCCCACAGAAGGGCAAAGATCGAATGAACGAAGATCTTGGTTATCATTCAGTAGATCCTTCAGTTGTCTTATTTGTTCCTGTGGGTCTTTTGAATACGATCTATTACATGCCTTAAGCCTTTTGGGACTGTCAATGCCTTCATCAGCACTTCTTTTATGAGATTTTCTTGAACGATGTGACTTTTCTGATTCATCCAATCTCTTCTGACAGATAGACTCACATTTATGTCTTTGTATGTTCTTGGCAGTGTTAGAATCATCATCAGAAATGGAATAAACTTTATGCACAGTCTTAGTCTTTTCACTCACTGACCCGTACAGAACTTCAAGACTGTTGGGCTCTTCAGCAGCATTTTCTATAGTAGTGTTACAACCTTCTTTCTGTGGATAAGAGAACACAAATTCTTCTTTTGCAGTAGACAGGGTATTCTCAGCTCTCTTACTTTTGCTGCGTGAGGTGGAGTTGCTCTGTGTGGATGATATACAGCCAGAGGGAGATCTGTTGATTGAAGGGGATCTTCTGTGTGTGGATTCTTTCCTATGTGATCGGGATTTGCTACGAGAATGGGATTTGCTGTCCGACCGTGAATGGCTGTCCGACCGTGATTTGCTGTGTGACCGTGATTTGCCGTCTGACCGTGATTTGCTGTCCGACCGTGATTTGCTGTCCGACCGTGATTTGCTGTCCGACCGTGATTTGCTGTCCGACCGTGATTTGCTGTCCGACCGTGATTTGCTGTGTGACCGTGATTTGTTGTCCGACCGTGATTTGCTGTGAGAATGGATTTTGCTGGGCGAACGGGATTTTTTGTGAGACCGGGATTTTCTGTGAGACCGAGATCTGCTATGTGAACGTGATTTGCTGTGTGATCGAGATTTGCTGTGAGAATAAGATTTACTATGTGAAGTAATCTTGTCACATGAGGTGGCTTTGTGATGCGAGGTATTCATGGCATCAACATTCTCCAAGCCATCAGGGATACTTGCATTTCTCTCTGCAAAACCAGGAGCCATTTGTACAACATGGTTAGGAGTTGAATGTTCTCTACTAGCCACATCTTTAAATCCAGGCAGAATTTCTGACTTCAACTGCTCTCTTACGATCTTCATACCGTTCTTCGGAAGTGAATCAAAGGTAGCATGGAGGTTTCTTTTTGCGATTTTAATACTGGTACTTGGTACTTGTTTTGTAGGATTCTTACCATATTTATCTACTTTTTTCTCCTCACATATTCTCTCTCTGTGCCAGACATTTGTACTGTGGTGCATGCCACTGCTGTGGCAATGCCTCTCTCCCCTTACCCAGCCAAAATCATGAGTCTCATCACCATGGGAAAACGTAGCGTTGCAGCGATACTCAACCCTGTCTATCATCTCCTCTCCACAGCAATTCATCTCTCCCATTACTGTGTCAATGCCACGAGTTTCAGAAGCAGAGGAAAACATAGCACTGCAGTGATACTCTATTTTTTCATGCGATGACGTTCGTTGGTAACTTCTTTCCTCTCTCCCACCGCTAACTGAGCCAAAGTCAAGAGTATCAACATGACGGGATAATGTAGCACTGCGGTAATAATCGGTTCTATCATGCCTCTTCCTCTCTCGGTAACCCTTTGCATGAGTAGCTTGAGTCACTGAATGAGGATTTCGAGTCAGTGAATTAAAATTTTGAGTAACTAAATGTGTATCTCTAGCCATTTTATCATCATCTCGAGCCATTAAATCAGCATCTTGAACCACTAATTCAGCATCTTGAGACACTAAATCAGCATCTTCAGCTTCATAATCACGGGAGAGTGGACTGCTCCAGGAACACTCCACACGGTCTTGGTGCTTTCTCTCATCCAGCGGCCGAGAGTGATATGAGTCGCAGTCCTGGCTAAACTTGCGTTTCTCCTTGTGTCGGGAAACTAGGGACATCTTGTTATCATGGAGCAGGTCCTGGAAAAAAATATATACATATATTAGCTCCTGCATTATAGGCGCACTTTGAGGTGGTTCAGTCATGCATAGTGTATGGTGAGTGAGAGGATGACTAGAAAAGTGTATTAGGGTGAGATGGAAGGGCAAAGAGGGAGAACCAGACTGGGAGTATGGTGGAGGGATGGAGTTGAGATGTATATGAGTGGTATTGGGTGGGAGGAGGGGTGCAGGGTGACTGATAGAGTGCATGAAGGCGATTAATTCGTGGCCACTCCCTCAGGGCTGGCTATACTATAAATACATACCGTATATAGATAAATTATGGCTGCATCCAAGGGGGTTGAAATGTGGGCGGTTCAAGAGAAATACACCCATGGACTTGAGCATACCGAAGGAAGTATGGTGAGATAGATGTCTTATGCTAAAGCAAGAGAATGAACAGCGAGAGCAGAGTTGACAGAATTGGTAAAGAGTGTATCAGTGAGGTGAAGCGTACTGTAGTGTATCAGACCCTCAGCTATGCAAATTAGGCAGGACAAGGAAACAGCTGTGTGGATGGGTGGCAGTCATGTTTACTCTGCTTCAAATCTTAAGGGACCCTAGTCATAACATACAAAAGGGGTCATCAATGGAAAATGCTATTAATCATTACCGTACATACATAATACTGATCATCTGTGGAACTACTATTAATCCTTACATACATAATACGTACTATAGTCTGTTCATTCTAGCTTGGGAAGAAATCGTAACCTCTAACCTCTCAGGCCCATGTTTCTGAGGCATACGCCATTGCACTTCTAACACATGAGGCATACACCTTTCCCTTCAGGGGGAGAGGCATTCTTTTCATAGTCAGAATTGGCATCAGTTCTCTGAACTTCCCCCAGCCACACCTAATTCTAGCAACAGTGGCAGCCTCGGCCCCACCACCGGCAGAGATGGTATCTCCTAGATAACAAAACTTGTTCACCAGCTCCAAAGACTCATTTCCAAAATTCACAGCCACAGGATCATCACTTAACACAAGCTCGCCTTTGCACACTACGCACTCAAATTTCTCTATTTCTGACTTATCCTTTGGCAGGGGTCCCTTTATTCTACTACAGCGCTTACTCCCATGGTGTACCCCCAGGGGGGTAAGGGGGCCTTCATCTAATGGTGGAGGAAAAAAGAATATGCCTCACGCATCCTACTGCGTGTCGTACAAGGCGACTAATAGGGGGGATGGCGATAGACTTGTGGACCAACAGCCATTACTAGACAATAAAATCTTTATCTTAGCACTGTCTTGGTATGGCACTGCCGAGGCTGGTGGGGTGCGGATAGGTGCCACAGGGGACTGAGTCTTACCTGGGCGCCGTTTAGCACCACACCTGTGTCGGCAACAGTGTTTGCATGTTGGAGCAGTGTTGGGGCAGGACTTTATTGGTCTATAGTCCAATTGCCTAATATATAGTAGAGTCTTGTTATGGTGCCGTCTTTTTGTAACACTGTTAAGGCTGGTGTGGTTGCAGATACTGCAGGTGCAAGTGCTGCAGGGGGACTCTGTTGAGTCTTGCTGAGGCATGGTTAGCACTATACCAACATCAGCCACAGTGATGACTTGATGAGGCAGTGCTGTGGCAGGACTTTATTATTGTTGTTGTTGTTGTTGTTGTTGTTCCCCAGGCTATCTGGCCGAACAGCCCCAAGGTCTCGAGCAAGGCCAAGGCCATAAACGAGCGCCCCCACAAAATCCTTCCTGCTTACCACTAACAAAGCCCGGGTGACCGAAGCCACTCCAAGGCAGGGAGCTGAGGAGGGTGCGGAAACGCCCGGGAAACCAAAGCCCCACCCAAGGCCCTGTGCCCCTCAGCAATTATCAAGGGAAAGTTGAGGGGTAAGGGAAAAATGTGACGCTTAGGCTCCCAATCTGCCAACTTCTAGGTTGGCAGTAGGGAGGTCAATCCACGGAAAAGACGCCGCCACTTGAGATCTAGAAGATATATAAGTAAAAGGAACAGTCAGAGTAAGCTATGGGTATGGCAGAGATCGCTCAGTTCTCACTCGGATAGACCAGCCCATCACCACATGATTAGAACCCAATCCTCTCAGCATCAGCTAGGAAAGGCCCTAGAAAGCCACCTTTGGCGGGGGGATAGCCCCCCTATTTCAACTCCTTTCGGGGTTGGGCACCCGCTCGGACTTTATTGTACTACAGTACACTCCAACTACTGAAAGGCAACCCCGTCTGAGCCGTTACAATGCATGTAATGGAAAAATGACGTTAAACCAATGTATGTATGTACCCAACATCGACAGATGCTACATTGAATTGAGTTAACGCCCACTCCCTTTCCACACACTGCACATGGGTATGCACCGCTCTTTTCCACATTGCCTCGTCTCAATCTACAATGCATAACCTTGGTTTTGTTAATATTGACTCTTAACCCTCCAGCCCCGGCTATGTATTATATATATATTCCTCGAAACCTGGGTGTTTTGGCCGAAAAACGTCTAGGCTAGGCTACCGTATATTCGTTAATCAGACTGCTTCCCGCATTCCCGCGCATCCCCAAGCGTAGCTGTGTTATTTACCTGTAGAATGGCATTAAGTAGAACTCTCTAAGTCAACTGGTTGAGCTGTGATGATGATTTCATTGGAGATAACTTTATGGCCAAAACAGCCACTTTACACCACTTTTCGATACTTAACAACAACATACAGGCACACACGAACAAGCGACGCTCTCCTTCTTGTGGCCGGAGATGCGGGGCGTCGGTCCAGCCGGCTGTTGTTTACATGCGTCGGACCGACGCCTCGCACACGAAGCTCACAGGCTTTCAACCACTGGGCGTTCAAGAGGCCTTCCGGGTACCGGTTATATGCTTTTTTATGGGCGTTCAAGAGCCCTTCCGTGGTGAGAGGGTTAAACCCTTGCTCGCCATGCCCTCTCTCCACTCTCTGAATTTGGCTTCAGCATCTTGCATACTGTCAGCTATTAGGACTAAATCGTCTGCATAAAACAGTTCCAACGGGAGTCCGCCTCTAAAAACTCGAGACAGTGCCTCCAAGACCATAATAAAGAGGAGGGGGCTTAACACTGAACCCTGATGGACCCCAACACAGACTGCGAACTCATCACTCAGTACACCCTTCACCCTCACCGCACTTCGCGAATCCTCATACATCTGCATTATCACACGCACCAGCCACTCTTCCACACCAAGTTTCCTCATAGCCCACTGTACAACATCTCTAGGCACCCTAACAAAGGCCTTCTCCAGGTCTACAAATACAAAGTAAAGATCCCTGCCTTTTAGTAAGTATCTTTCCTGTATCTGCCTGACTATGAAGATAGCATCGGTTGTACCCCGTCCTGGCATAAAACCATACTGCATATCATCAATAGAGATGCTTTGCCTGATCAAACCCTCAAGGACTCTCTCACAGAACTTCATGACTTGGTCAAGCATTTTCAGGCCCCTATAATTTCCTCTATCTAGCGCATCCCCTTTTCCTTTGTATATATTTACTATTACACTTTTGAGCCAATCCTCTGGGATTTTCTCATCTTTAATAATGGTGTTTATCAACTCAGTGACTAAGTTTACACCAGTCTCCCCTGAGGCTTTTATCATCTCAGCGACAATGTCAGAGCAACCTGGAGCATTACCGTCCTTCATTTTATTGATTGCGTCGCTCACTACAGCTGGTGCTATCTGTTTTATATCCATTTCTTGCATGTAGAGGACACAAAGGGATCAACAAGGCAAAAAACTTGTAAAACTGCGATGCAAAAAGGAGAGAAATTGTATGTTATTTTGTCAATATTAATCCATTTTCCATGTAAAGAAAATTAATAGCGATAACATTAAATGTTATATGATGGTGTATGGTACCAATACCGGTACTTCATGAAAACACAAAAAAATCCTATGTAGCTCTTTTCTTCTTTCCGTGATGATGAGTTTAAAATTAAGTTCCGTTGGTTGCTTGTAATATTCAACTCAATGCCAAGGTAATATGAAGAATGATATACTGGTACAGTAGTAAAGTTTATGGAGTAAGTTTGAAGTATTGATACCATGCTTCATAATCTATCTATTGCCGGATGCCGTGATCCCCGAAGGGGTGGCCAGGAACGAATCGCCCCCACGCACCTCTGTCCCCTGTCAGTTGACGTCCCTCCTCCCATCCAGCACCGCTTTCACGCATACACTTCTTCAACTACATCTTTCCACCTTTCTCTCGGTTTACCTCTCCCTCTTTGACCTTCCACTTCACTCTCGTACACTCATTATTTATATTTTTCATGTTTTTATTTCTTTGAAATTGTATTATATTACTGTAACGTTCTAGAGCGCCAGTGAATTCCCTTTAGAAAGAATTGGTGCTTTTGAGAAATAAGTAACCAGATTATTATTAATACAGTGCTGTGATGGTATATTTTCTCAAAAGAAAAGGTTGTGAAAAAATCTACAGTAGTAGCACATGATCCGAGTCATTTCACCAGTCAATGGACATCAACAAATTTCTGTAGTGTTTTTCATCTTCTGATGACGAGTTGAGTATAGTACAATTATAGTACAATATACCGGTATACAGTATGTAAACAGCCACTAAATATTTACCGTACCAGTATCTTACTGTTCAGGTGGTCATAGTGCAGAGGTGGGCTGGTGGCTTCCACTAATTATAGATAGGTGTTGACCTGAAGAGCAGGATAGAGTGGTGACCAAGGCCCTGCCATAGTTGTGGGAAGCAGTAAGGAAGCCCAAGGTAGAAGAGCTGGCTACATACCTGAAACAACAGTTGCAAACTTGTTTAAATTTCTTGGACCCTCTAACCCCTGCCACTTTTACATTTTTTGTCATGCTTAAACCATTTTTTCCATCTAACAGAATTGTCAACAGAATGGAATGTAATGAGATGAGAATGGTGAGATGGATGTGTGGGGCCAGGCTGCAGGACAGAATAACAAATGATGAGCTGAGGAGACGTTTAGGTATAAAGAGTATTAGCAAGGTGATGCGTACAAGTAGACTGGGATGGTATGGACTTGTGGAGAAAATGGATGAACAAAATTGGGTAAAAAAACGCAGGTCTGTGATTGTGGAGGGAGCTGCACCAAGGGGTGGACCGAGGAAGACCTGGGATCGGACTATACGTGCCGATCTCAAATCTAAAAACCTGACAAGTGAAGCAGCCCGTAAGAGGGTTGCCTGGAACGCCGCCATTAGGAGAAGAGACTGAAACTGCACGTATGTGTGGAGCACTCGGTCTTAAAATGTTATGTATGTATGTATCTAAATGAAAGGGGTAAGGAAACATCAAATAGTTTATGATAAAAGATGGATACCACAAACTGTTCTATAGATTTCTTTATCTTCCCATGGTGACTGATGGAAGATAAGGTTCTTTAGTTGTCTGGGTGGTCAAAAATACTGAACAAAGCATAGGGAAGGCCAGGTGAGGGTTTAAAATCATAAAGTGTGAGGGGCGATTCACTCATGGCCACCCCTTCGGGGACCATGGTGTCTGACAATAGATAGATAGAAATAATAATGCTTTGGCCATTAGCCATGTAATAACTTCCAAAGCGTGCTCCGTGTCTGTGCCTTCAATGCCAATGGCATAAATGATTTTAGCAAGAGAGTGTCTGATGCGAGAGCTTAAAGATGGATGTGTGTGGGGTAGGTGAGACGCACCTGTTGGGTTCTGGAGTGTGGGATGGTGAGAGTGAGCATGATTTGTGGGGTGGGGAAGGATGGGTTGTCTGGTCTGGATTAGATGCAGGATATAAACGTAAGAAAAAGGAAGGGGTAGCAGTAATTTTGTCAGAAAGGTTGTTGTTGTTGTTGTTGTTGTTCCCCAAGCTGCCTGGCCGAACAGCCCCAAGGCCCCGAGCAATTCCAAGGCCATAACCGAGCGCCCCCACAGAACCCTCCCCGCCGACCACAATAAAGCCTGGGTGACTGAAGCCACTCCATGGCGGGGAGCTGAGGAGGGTGCGGAAACGCCCGGGAAACCAAAGCCCCACCCAGGGCCTGTGCCCCTCAGCAATTATGAAGAGAAAGTTGAGGGGCAAGGGAAAAATGTGACGCTTTGGCTTCCAATCTTGGTAGATTGGGAGGTCAATCCACGTTAGAGACGCCGTCACTTGAGATCTAGAAAATATATAAGTTAAAGGAACAGTCAGAGTAAGCTACGGGTATGGCAGAGATTGCTCAGCTCTCACTCTGATAGACCAGCCCATCACCACTGTCAGAAAGGTTGAGGAAGTGTGTGAAAAACTATGAATTCGTGGACTCAAGAATTGTATGGTGTGAGTGCAAGATTGGGATAGATAGGTATACTTTTATGTGTGTCTATGCACCAGTCAACCAAGAAACTGGGAAAGGTGCTGAAGAAAATAGAACATTTTGGAATAAAGTCAATAAATGTATAAGAGAAAGGCAAGAGTGTACACAAGTAATATTAGTAGGCGACATGAATGGTAGAGTTGGAAACGAGGAGATAGAAGGTATAGTGGGGTAAATGGGGTGTGGAGGGTAGGAATATGAATGGTGACTTCCTTTTAGAAGTATGTGCGGAGAGAGAGATGTTTCTGGCTAACACATTTTTTGAACATCGTCACATTCATAGATATACATGGCACAGAGGTGAAGGTGAGCAGGAACAGAAATCTCTAATTGACTACGCCATGATGGACTCCGGACTAAAAGGAAGAATTTTAGATTCAAAAGCTGTAAGAGGTATGCTGACGGGATCAGACCACTATACAGTGCTGACAAAAGTGAGGATAAGGAAAGAGTGGAAATATGAGAGGAAAGAGAGAAAACTGACAGTAGAGAGAATAAATGTGAGAAAATTAAATGAAGAATGTAATGCAACAAAATACAAGGACATCCTGAAAGAGACTATAAAGGACATGGATGTTATGATAGATCTGGGAAATACTGTAGACGAAGTATGGAAAGGTACAAGAGACTCCATGATTAAAGCAGCTGAGAAAGTATGTGGGAAGAAAACCTTTAAAATGTGGAAGAAAGGTAACGCATGGTTTAGTAAAGAGATAGAAGAAATAGTGAAAAAGAAGAAAGAGTTCAGAAAGAGTATGCTGCAAAAGAATATACCTAGAGAAACTAGAGATGCGAGGAAAGAAGAATATAAAAATTTGAAACAAAGAGTGAAGAGGGCGATACAAGACGCTAAAAGGAAGACAGATGAGGCATATGGGAGAAAGATTAGTGAACAGTTTCTGAATGACAGGAAAGCATACTACAGAGCTGTGAAAGAAGCCAGAGGGAAGAAGACTGAGAGTGTCTCAGGTGGTAGGATGAGGGACATGAATGGGGAAGTGGTAGAGGGTGATGGTGTGGTGAAAGTATGGAAAGATCACCTCGGAAGACAGGTGAAAATGGCGTGTGTACGAATCGGTGCCGTCTATAGGAAGGTATTGTCGTATTGACAACCATGTTTCAAAAAAACTCCATTTTAGTACCATATATTTTTATTAGGTTTGCAGAGGCTTAAAACACATTTTCATATTATGTTTAGAGCATATAAAATCCATATGTGTGTTCAAATATTGCAAAATAATTGGTGACCAACTTATTTAGTTATACTCGAAAATCCTCCATGCGGACTAGGCTAGGCCTATATGGAGAAAAATATGGCGAATCTATTGGTGCCTATTTTCCCTAATAAATTGTTTCTCATAACGTCGCACTAGTGTCCTTGAATATTATCATAATTTGTTTTGCTCGTAGGGTAGCCTATAGGCCTAGGTGCAATTATAGACGGTAAATTTCTATAATTGCACCTAGGCTATACGAGCTAAAAAAAAATATTATTGTATTTAACAGGAAGGTACAACGAGGTAAGTGATGTGGTATAGGTGGCAATATGCGGAAATGGATTATAAGGGCATTCCGCCCCCCTCTGACAAAAGTCTATCAATCTAGATGTGACACAGATTTACAATGTTTCAGAGACATTAGCCTAACCTAACAACCTTACCTAACCTAACCTAGTATTATAATATAACCTAGTATATATTACGTAATACGTGGTGCCCCTGAGTTGGTGACTCATAATAAACATAATAATCAAAGATATAGATCAGCCTAACTAGACTATGGAGGTGCCTGAATGCTGAATTGGTAACCTTACTGATTTACACATATCCTACCCCGGTAATTATAAGGTCCTATAATAGCAAATTAGACAATGTAAACACAAAAAACAGACTACTTACAAACAATTACGACAATAACCTATCATGTTATCATGTTATGATCCTAGAGACCTCGACATTCACGCCCCTCAGCGGCGAGGTTTAAAATTAAATTGGAGGCGCATTCCCCACCGATTTTTTCGGACAATAAAGTTGAGCCAAAGTTGGCTTGGTCTCAACTTCGTACTCTCCTGAAGTTGGTTCCTTATTCCTTATTCCTTTTTCGGCTCCAATGTAATATAATCGAATCATTTATATAGCCTATCTAATTAGCGGCCATTACCAATCATACACCAATGGAAAGCTGGTGGAATGGGCTTTCTATTGAGTCATCCTAATCAGGAGACTTTCACACCTAATGCCATAAGATTAAAATGTAAAACTTGCAAACTTGTCAGATTTAGTAGCAATACTGTAGGCCTACTCTCTAATCATTCTTATCTAATCGTTAGGTCTTATGAGCGACCATTACCAATCCTACACCAATGGAAAGCCAGTTAGATGGGCTTTCAAATGATACTCGACAGGTAGTCCTAATCAGGGGATTCCAGATTACATGTGCAGTGTGTGGAAAGGGCCGGTGTGGGCGCTAACTCAAGTCGATGTAGCATCTGTCGATGCTGGGTGCACCATGGGAGTAAGCGCTGTAGTAGAATAAAGGGAACCCTGCCAAAGGATAAGTGGCTGTGAATTTTGGAAATGAGTCATTGGAGCTGGTGGACAAGTTTTATTACCTAGGTCGAGATAGCATCTCTGCCGGTGGTGGGGCCGAGGCTGCCATTGTCGCTAGAATTAGATGTGGCTGGGGAAAGTTCAGAGAACTGCTGCCAATTCTGACCATGAAAAGAATGCCTCTCCCCCTGAAGGGAAAGGTGTATGGCTGTATGCCTCATGTGTTAGAAGTGCAATGACGTATGCCTCAGAAACATGGGCCGTTAAAGTAGAGGATGTCAACAGAATGGAACGTAATGAGATGAGAATGGTGAGATGGATGTGTGGGGCCAGGCTGCAGGATAGAATAACAAATGATGAGCTGAGGAGACGTTTGTAGTATAAAGAGTATTAGCGAGGTGATGCGTACAAGTAGACTGGGATGGTATGGACATGTGGAGAGAATGGATGAACAAAGATGGGTGAAAAAATGCAGGTCTGTGATTGTGGAGTTAGCAGCACCAAGGGGTGGACCGAGGAAACCTGGGATCGGACTATACGTGCCGATCTTAAATCCAAAAACTTGACAAGTGAAGCAACCCTTAACAGGGATGCCTGGAACGCCACCATTAGGACAAAAGACTGAAACTGCACGTATGTGTGGAGCACTCAGTCTTAAAATGCTATGTATGTATGTATGTATGTAGACCGTAAATCACCCCCTATTCCCTGAATACGAGAGTTGTTTTCAATAATATCCAATCATCATTCTGCCACTGCTATATCTTATTAGCGGTCACTACAAATCCTATATCAATGCAAAACCAGTATCAAATGATACCAAACAAGTCGTCTTAATCAGAGGAATCTATCTATCTATCTATTGCCGGACACCTTACTCCTCTTTACGAGGGTGCATGGCCATACACAAAATGCCCCCAAGCAGACCTAACCCCTGTGAGAGTGACAACCCGTGCCAGTTTACTGAAGGACTTATACTTAGGGTCTGTCTGACTCCGAGGCCTTCTATGTATATTTTTAGCAATATTTTTCTAGTGTTGCGAGGCTAGTCCGTCCACTAACCTGCTTCACCCTTAGGTGAGCAGTACGGATTTGTATAAGGTTTACTCCCCTAGACAGGTTGCCGACCAAGGCTGACGAGTCCCATCCACCCGGGATGGGCTACATGCCGTAAATCACACCTAATCCCCGAAGATGGTGGTTTTTGTAGCATTACTCTCTATTCATCCTTATTTCACTGCTAGATGTTATCAGCGGCCATTACCAATCTGACATAATTAGAAAGCCAATTCGTTGGGCTTTAAAATGACCACCAAGTTGTCCTAATCAGGGGACAAGTTTTCTTCAATACCTTCTACGTCTTCACTTACTTTAACAGTATTCTTCTCTATTCCTCTGTTTACCATTATTTCTAAACCACCACCCAATTTAATTATATACTCTCCCTGTTATTACTAAATTACTTATATAGTTTTAGTATTACTTCATTATTTCTCAAAAAAAGTTTCATTGAGCACAATTATATCCGGGTGGATTTCAGTTGCCATTTCTCTTAGACTTGTCAACTCTGCTTTTATTCCTCTACAATTTGCGTAAAGTAGTTGAAGGTCATTCTATCGATCTATCTATCTATACGCTCAGGCCCAATCCCTACTTTTCCCATTTTTATTTTTATTTTATATTATTTCATTAGGCCTATTTTTTTTTTTGGGGGGTGGCCGACTCAAGACAGAGCATGAACAGGGAAAACACAAAACACATTGGCATTTATATTTTTTACTTTTTCATTATGATTACGATCTTCATGTTTAAGTCTTCTCCGACGTGTTCTGGTTTCTCGTGTTTTTCTTCAGTTTCTTTTTAGCACATATTTTCTTTTTGTATTGTATTGTTTTGCCATGCATACCCTCTTATGTTTTTCACATGCCTTCTCTATTATGTCTCACTGCAAAAATCTGATCCATACATCCTCTTCCACTTTGAAATCCACCATGTTCATCACTCACTTTTCCATTGGTAATTTCTTTCACTCTGTCAATTTCTATTCTTGCATGAACTTTACCAACCACACTCAGCAGACTAACACCTCTGTAACACTCATATTCATTTCCTTCACCTTTACCTTTATACAACTGGACTATTCATTCCCCTCTTCCAGTCCACATAGAATCCACAGCCAATCCATCGATACTTCACCTCCATTCCTTATCATTTCACGCTGTATTTTATCTACACCAGCAGTTTTTACATTTTTCAACTTCTTTATTTCCATTTAATATAGACAAATATTAAAATCAAAGTACATTAATAGCCTACTTGATGAAAGAAGGAATATAACACTAACATACGGTAGTAAGATTTCATGTATTTATAAAAAAGTTTACAAATGACATACAATATCCAGTATATAAGTGGGTATGTCTCCTTACTTTTACTTTAAATTAGCTAAGACTTATAGCAATCTCACAAAAAGAAGTCATTCATAAAAATGTATGGACTTCATGTCTTTCTTTATGCAAGTAGTCATGGAGATTTAACATGAAATTTATATATATAAATTATTTTATTAACTCAGAAAGTGCGATAGGCCTCACAGAAGGCACGGTACTTAAACATGTAAAAAATAACCCTTCAAATACCGTGCCAGTGCCAGGAAATGTCTCAAAATTGGAGGACACATAGAAAGTAGTAGTCCTATACCACATCCTTCACTCCTCCCCCTTTATACCCCACCCACCGTCCCTCCCTCAATTTGACCTTTTATTAGTAGTCCTTGGGTTAATGATGCATACAAAACTACGTATTGTTGTTCATCATGTTTTGAGTGGAGAATATGCAGTACCTTACCATAACCTACCTAACTTGGTGTCAACACCCTCGCTAACTAACGTAACTGGCATGTTTTGTCATTACCCAAATCTAACTTAACTTCCGCAGAGTAAGGGAGACTTGACTCTGTATTCAGCGATAGCAGGCACGGAACTGATTAATTTTGGTAACATCTGGGTTTTTCAAATCGATAACACAAAACTTCCATGTGGATTGTAGAAAGAAAACTTATGGCAAGGTCATACATTTCCGATGTCCCTGATAAACTGGTTCTAATAACGCAGCGAAAGGAATATACTGTACATGATGACTAAATTTGGGGAAGACACTCGTTACAGGCCATAGGCCGTAGCGTGGTTGGTAGATCACTTGCCTGCAAACTGTGAGGTTGATGGTTGGAGTCTCGGGCCAGCCAGTGTGTTATTGGCAGACACCAGTGTTGTTGGTGAACGGCACGGTCTAGCAATCTGTGGTAATTGTTCATTGACAGTCCCTGATCATCAGGGCACCCACCTTAGCCCAGCTCTTGAGTAGGGAGTGAATGATGGTAAAAAAAAAAAAAATGCATCACACTCATTACAGGCAGCCTGCCTTTTGTCTCCTTCATATACAGGAATAAAATCATTCATCAGACAAGCCTATGACAAAATATGTAGAAAGTACCAAGAATATACAGAATAGATGGTAAGTTGTTGTTGTTGTTCCCTAAGCTGCCTGGCCGAACAGCCCCGACTCCTTAAGGAAGGCCATGGCCACGGTCGGGCCCTCCCACAGAACTCTCAAAGAGTGTAAATTGTGTTGTTGGCGTAAGTGGTTGTGTGAAATGCAGTCTTCTATGATGTGTTTAATGGTATGGGGTGCTGTGTTACAACTCGGGCAGGTGTCGACGACGGCGTCATCCAGTCTCTTCTGATAGCTCAGAAGAGCTGGATGGTGTCCGCATCTCAGCCTGGCCAGGTGGACTCTGTCCTCGCGAGGAAGGGAGGATTCGGAAGGATGGATTTCGGGAGGTCGTGCTTGCAGCTGCGTGTTGTCTATGAGTGAGTGGATGGATCGGCGAGAGATATGAGTATCGATGTGCTTCTGGAAGTTAGTTTGGGGTGGGCAGGGAGGGAGAGAAGACAGTATTTGTGTGTGATACCGTGTGCTGGGTGTTGTTTTGATATTTCTTTGTGTCTGTGGGTGTGTTAATTGCCATGTAGTGTAGTGGGTGGTTTTGGTTCGTAGAAGCTGCTGCCAGAAATTGGGTGCCTCATGTCCAGATGGACTTTGACTTTGAGGATTTTGGTTTCTTGATGTAGGTGATCTGTGGGTGTAGTAGCTGTGCAGCCTGTAACAATTTTGTCCCTGTGGTTGTTAACCCTCTGTTCCCGGAAGGGCTCTTGAACGCCCATAAAAAAGCATACCACAGCTGCCCGGAAGGGCTCTTTAACGCCTAGTGGTTGAAAGCCTGTGAGCTTGGTGTGCGAGGCGTCGGTCCGACGCATGTAAACAACAGCCGGCTGGACCGACGCCCCGCATCTCCGGCCACAAGAAGGAGAGCGTCGCTTGTTCGTGTGTGCCTGTATGTTGTTGTTAACCCTCTCACATCCTGACGTGATTATTGAGCCTATTAGGGATACTTTAAATCCTTTGTTACCGTCAGGGGTATCTATAAACCTTTAGTTTGTTTACTTCAACCTCTGCAGTTGTCTTTGAGTTAGCTGTGGGCAGAAAACTAATTTTGGAGAGGTAATTATAACAGTGAGAGTAATCTATTTCTTATTGCTAATCTGGCAACCTCTGCGTCCTATGGTCGTGAGAGGGTTAGGTATCGAAAAGTAGTGGTCTCGGACTCGACACCCTTGCAGTATGGTGTTCCGCAGGGATTAGTTTTAGGTCCTATCCTATTTATAATTTATATCAGCAGTTTGTCTCTTCTGCTTCGTGCACATAATGTCACCTTTCACTTTTATGCAGATGACACCCAGATTTATGTGAGAATCACAAATATAGTTGATATACGGAGTAAGATGGAATTGTTGATGTCTGATATCAAGAAGTGGATGAGAGCGAGAAAACTTAAAACTAAATGATGGTAAAACTGATATTCTCATCATCCGAGGAAATAGAAGAGCTGATGATATAGTAGGTGCCCTCTCCATCAATGTGGGTGGATCTCAGCTGCGACCGGCCAACTCTGTTCGAAATCTGGGTGTATATGTGAACTCCCGATTAGATTTCAAAGAGCATGTAAACCAGATAGTTAAAAGTTGTTACTTGCACATCAGAAATCTCTATTTGGTGAAGCCGTTTATAACCAGACGTTGCCTCCTGACTTTGGTTCACTCATTGGTCTTCTCTCGTGTTGATTATTGCAATGCCCTGTTGGTGGGTCTTCCAAATTATATTTTAAAGAAAGTTCAGTCTGTTCTTAACAGGGCCGCAAGACTCATTTTTGGTGTTCCACCTAGAACTCCTACTACATCTCTTCACATAGAACTGCACTGGCTGCCAGTAAGAGCAAGAATAGAATTTAAGTTGTGTTTGGTGACTTTTAAGGTTCTCAAATTTGGTGAGCCTAGGTACCTTGCGGAGCTGCTCAGGCACCCACCGGCACACCATGGTGTAGTTGTGCGTCATGACAATGACCCTTTTCGTCTTGATGAACCAAGGGCTTTCCAGCAGTCTTCTTTCTTTGAGAGGTCATTCTCCTACATGGCTCCGAGGTTGTATAACAGGTTGCCGCTGTCCATGAGACAACCGAGTTCTGTTGAATGCTTCAAGAGACAACTTAAGACTTTTCTCTTTGAGAGAAGCTATGATCTTGAGAGAGGTGTCATGACAGATGGCTATAGAGTTTAGGCTATTTTGCCACTGCTAGTGATTGTAAAATGTGTGTTGTATATAAGCCTTCTTTTGATGCATTGATTTTGTTCTTTTTTCTTTCTCTTTCCGAGCGCTAGTGAATTCTTCGGAAATATTTGCGCTTATGAGAAATAAGTAACATGCTTATTATTATTATTATTATTATTATTAAAGTGGCTGTTGTTGCCATAAAGTTATCTCCAATGAAATCATCATCACAACTGAACCAGTTGACTTAGAGAGCTCTACTTAATGCCATTCTACAGGTAAATAACACAGCTACGCTTGGGGATGCGCGGGAATGCGGAAGCAGTCAGAATAACAAAGATACGGTAGCCTAGCCTAGACATTTTTCAGCCAAAACACCCGGGTTTTGGGGAATATTTATGTAATGCGTAGCCGGGGCTGGAGGGTTAAATATGGATGTAGTCATGGAAGAAATAGACAGACAAATGCAGAAACACAGAGCCATGTGGCATAGATGTGGATGTCCTACAGAGTAAGAAGAGGAACACCTTGAAGTGGTTGTTGTTCCCCAAGCTGCCTGGCCGAACAGCCCCAAGGCCCCGAGCAAGGCCAAGGCCATAACGGAACGCCCCCATAGAACCCTCCCTGCCTACCACAATAAAGCCTGGGTAACCGAGGCCACTCCATGGCGGGGAGCTGAGGAGGGTGCAGAAACGCACCTTGAAGTGGTTCCAATAAACAGTTTCATTGTGGCATAAATTCCTATGCATTTGAAAGCTAATTTAGAAATACTGCGTCTACTGTAATTGCTTTGTTTTAGACAAATAATGAATTCTTAATACAGGTACTGTAACATAAATTCAAAGATAATTGTTCTCCTTATATTCATTAAGTTCAAAGAGGTAGTATTTGGTTGCTCCTCTCTAAACTCTGTTTCAGCGACTCTGGCAAAATAACGGCACCCCTATATGTCAATAATTTCAGCTGATTGGCTCTTCCAACCATAAAAAAAAAAAAAAAAAAAAAGGAAAGTGGGGATTGGGCCTGAGTTTGTTGTTGTTGTTGCTGTTCCCCAAGCTGCCTGGCCGAACGGCCCCAAGGCCCCGAGCAAGGCCAAGGCCACAACCGAGCGCCCCCACAGAACCCCCCCTGCCGACCACAATAAAGCCTGGGTGACCGAAGCCACTCCATGGCGGGGAGCTGAGGAGGGTGAGGAAACGTCCGAGAAACTAAAGCCCCACCCAGGGCCCTGTGTCCCTCAGCAATTATGAAGAGAAAGTTGAGGGGCTAAGGAAAAATGTGACGCTTTGGCTTCCAATCTTGGTAGATTGGGAGGTCAATCCACGGAAGAGACGCCGTCACTTGGGATCTAGAAAATATATAAGTAAAAGGAACAGTTTAAGCTATGGGTATGGCAGAGATCGCTCAGTTCTCACTCTGATAGACCAGCCCATCACCACATGACTAGAACCCAATCCTCTCAGCAACAGCTAGGAAAGGCCCTAGAAAGCCGCCTTTGGCGGGGGGATAGCTCCCCTATTTCAACCCTTTTCGGGTTTGGGCACCCGCCAGTTGGGCCTGAGTATATAGATATAGATAGACTCTTGCAACCATCTCTAATGTCTCTTCTTGTAGTAATTACTCCTTCTAAACAAAGGTTTTAATAACAGTCACACAAGCCAATCAGCTGGAACTATTGCCATATAAGTGGACCATAATTTTGGCAGAGTCGCTGACACAGAGTATAGTCAGTCAGTATATTGTCCTGGTTTTCTAAGTAATTAAAATGTAAAACTTGCAAACAAAGCAAACCAAAACTGGGACAAAGACAATATAAAATCAAAACAACTTATCAAAATCGCTATGTGGAAACAACGCTTACTATAATAAAATTTATGAAATGAAAGAACACAATCCACCACATAGGGTGTACATCACTACATGAGAAAGTTAATCTGTTTCCCAAGCAAACTAATTGCACGCAAAACAACGCACTATCGTCACGTTCAAGGAATTAGTCAATTTGGGAAGAACTAGTCATCTATGATTGCAAACAAACAATAATATGTATGAAATTATATACCTATACAACCAAGTAATCATAAAGTAGAGATGATCACCTGGAAAATAACAAGACAATGGGTATTTATGGCATCTTGTAAGTTTTTGGTATAAGTAATAGTATGGTGTATGACAATCTATGCCTAAGTGTTCTGTCTATGAAATACATATTCAAATTTCATCTGAAACATATTACAAATGGCAGATCATTAGGATGGGGTTTCAATTTATAGGTGTGGTGTCAAAACTTCCATATTTAGTGGATTCATTCATTAACCCCTTCTGTACCGGCAACGTCTTTTTAATCTTGTTCAAGCTATATTTAGATGATTTTGTGCAGTTACAAGAAGGATCTGTGGTATTAAAATTAGTTGTTGTTATTGTTGTTGTTGTTCCCCAAGCTGCCTGGCCGAACAGCCCCAAGGCCCCGAGCAATTCCAAGGCCATAACCGAGTGCCCCCACAGAACCCTCCCCACCGACCACAATAAAGCCTGGGTGACCGAAGCCACTCCATAGCGGGGAGCTGAGGAGGGTGCGGAAACGCCCGGGAAACCAAAGCCCCACCCAGGGCCCTGTGCCCCTCAGCAATTATGAAGAGAAAGTTGAGGGGCAAGGGAAAAATGTGACGCTTTGGCTTCCAATCTTGGTAGATTGGGAGGTCAATCCACGGAAGAGACGCCGTCACTTGAGATCTAGAAAATATATAAGTTAAAGAAACAGTCAGAGTAAGCTATGGGTATGGCAGAGATTGCTCAGCTCTCACTCTGATAGACCAGCCCATCACCAGTTATTAAAATTAGTTAAGTAAGATAGTTCGAAGCCTTTAAATTGCTGGAGGCCTTATTAAATTGAATATAATTATCTCATAGTTGCCAGAATATAATGAAAAAGATGTCACCGGTACAGAAGGGGTTAAGAAGTGCTAATACATTGTCATTTCTTGGACTGTACATCCTTAGTTGCATCTCCCCCGACAGTAGCTCCATCATCTTGAACCTTGGCATCTCCACGGACTTCAGTAGATGGGTGACGAGATGGCTGCTGGAGTTTGTGTTCATGATGGAAGGGTGGGAAGAGTTCTGTCATCAGGGCATCAACCCACATCCACAGGTCCACCCAGCCAAATCCAATTAATCCAATAATACCTGGTGCCCAAAAAAGAAAAGGTAGTACAGTATATATCATCAGATACTTCAATCACACATTAACCTGTACACTACCGGTGACATCATTTTTATTATATTCTGGCAACTATTAGACGGTTTTATTCAGCATAGGAACGATGTCTACTAATTAAAGGGCTACAGACTATCTCAATTCATTCTTTTAGCTACCATATATCCTTCCTAAGCTTCATAAAATTGTCTAAATGCAGCTGAAATAAAAACAAAAAGACGCCGCTGGTACTGTATGGGTTAAATGTTGAGTATTTACAAAGTATCAGTAATAAAATGAGTTAGATTTATCTATTTAAACCTGTTTTATTACAGTGCATCTTTTAGTCTTCCCAGATCAGGGGTCAATGATTTGAGTTTTCCTCTATGATATCATGTAGGTGAATTGGAGAAGACATTTATGTTTGCATTCTACAATTTATAAGGTTTACTACTTTGTGCATGGTATTGATCTTATCTTTATGGTGAGTGACATTATACATCAATGCAATTACTCTACAGTACCGGTATTGTAATTATATATTATTCACATTTAGGCTACAGATCTCGGCTAACTTACACAATTTAGAATAAATAGTCTCCCTTGACTGTGAATGATACTTCTGCTTCCACAATTTTCATTAAGTAATTTGTTTTTAAATAGTTACTTTACTTTTAATATGTTACTTCTTAACCCCAAGTCACACACAAGTGGAACGCACTCCTCATAATCAATTATTTTGCATCTATCTATCTATTGCTGAATCCCCGAGGCGGTGGCCATGAATGAATTACCTCCATGCTCCACTACCATCCATCAACCGGCTACCCATTTCCCAGCCAACACCACATTCACTGCTGTATCTTTCAACATCATCCTTGCATCTCATTCGCAGTCAGCCTCTCCCTCTCTGCCCTTTTACCTCGCTCTCATACACTCCTTTAGTCATTCTCTCACTCTTCATACGCTCCACATGACTGAACCACCTCAAAGTGTTCCTCTTCACACTCTCTAGCACATCCTCATCCACATCGCTCTCATACTTCCATATTTGTCTGTCTATCTTTCCATGTAACTCCATACATGCACTTCTCAAGTAACTCCATTCCACCCCTCTCTCTCCCTTGATTCATATCTCTCCAATAATGTCAATGCTACATTCCTGTAAGTCTAATATCTGGATCACCACACAATTATGTAGCGACTTCTTTACTTCCATGCTCACCTCCTTATTCCTAGTCACTGCTTTCAGAGTACAGTACCTACACCAATCCTCCCTGTTGCACCCTATCTTGCACTTCATTCATCTAACTCTCTCCAATCAACCTCATCACACTGCCCAAGTACTTAAATGAGCAGACCTTTATCATTACCTGACCATTCAACCTCACTTCAGACTCTGTGACTGCATTCCTCTCAAAGACCATAACCTTACTCTTTACCATATTGAACTTCAGCTTCCGTTTCTCACTCACCGTACCAAATATAATTACCAAACGCTGCTACTTCCACTCATAAGCAAATTATGGCACAGACAACATCTACCGAGTCCCTTTCCATACAAGGGGTGCTCCAATATCCACTGCTCTTCCTTGTATATTATTCATGTTTCAGGATACTGACCAACCATGGGGACATCACATATCCTTGCTTTAACCCAACCTTCAAATCAACGAACTCGCTCTGTTCATCTGCTACACGTCAGTCTACTTTTCTAATTAGAATATAATTTATCTAACTATGAGTATCCGATCGGTGCCGATTTGTTTTCTTCACTTGGAATTGCGCACCCCTTATTTATATCAGCCCCAAACTAAAATAATCTTTCACACTTATCATTCCTCAATCCATATTCCCACGATATATAGACTAATAGTATTAGTCTCTTTACCATGCATATTCCCATCTTCCATGAATCCTGTTTGCCCGTATTTCCATTTTGGTCTCCTTCCAACAACACATTGTCGCTCTCTCCATAACCTGGCACTACCATCACCAGTTTGTCCTAGAACCTGTCCTATACCTCTTGCTTTGTTCAAATTGCAGGGTACTGTATATACAGAAAGTACCATACCCATTAATGCATTATTATACACCCACCAATGGCTCTCCTAACTTAATCCAAGTACAGTATTGTAACACTTTTCCACTATAATGACACCTATCCCTTACCTTCCAATAAAACTTGGGCCTATTAATTCTACCTTTGATCAGATTCACCTTTCCATAGACTGTCATATAATGCACATCCACTCTTTTTACTAAAAATGTCAACTACCTCATTTGATTATACTGTACAGTACTGTACTATGCATTGTGACCACATTATGGCACTCAGGCGCATCATATATGCAGATGAATGCCCTGCCTCATTAAATAAGGTTTCCATGGACTTCCTAATTAAATTATGTACTACTGGAGTCATGATAGGGTAAAGTGGTGGTGGTGGAAACACAAAAACTTTCAGCAACTAAGATATTGGTAGACCAAGAAAGACGTGAGATCACATCTTGCGGTCTGATCTTGAATCAAACAACCTGACAAGTGAGGCAGCTCTGAACAGGGCTGCCTGGAACGTCACCCTGAGGACATGAGACCGGAACCGCATTTCGTGTGTATCACTCGGTCTTTAAATTCATGTATGCATGTAGTAGCTTGTATGACTCACTGCCTGTGACAAAGTGGCCGCACCAACGGCTTCAGAGAACCCCATCACAACCAGCCATGATGATTTGCTTCATGAACACACTATCTATCCATCTATTGCCGGACGCCGTGATCCCCGAAGGTGTGGCCACGAACGAAACGCCCCCATGCACCTCTGTCCCCAGTCAGTCAACGTCCCTCCCCCTATCCAGCACAGCCTTCACTCATATACTTCTTCACTCCATCCTTCCATCTCTTATTCGGTGTACCTCTCCCTCTCTGTCCTTCCACCTCGCTCTCGTACACTCTCTTAGTCATTATCTCGCTTCACATAAGTGGCCGAACCATCTCAAGTGTTCCTTTTCACACTTTCCAGCACATCTACATCCACACTTGGCATTGTAATTGTCATGGAGTGCTGCCCTTAGATCTGGGTTCTTTTCTACTTATGGAAGTAGCAGCCCAGAAAACAACAAGCCCAACCTCCTCCGATATAAAAGGGGATCCCATGCCCACTATGAGTTACCAATGTACCACAGCCATATGGTGGCCACTAACTCCATTACTACCATACCAGCAAGGAATAGGAGCTCAGCATTGGTTGACAGCAGTATGCAGTTACTTTTATTTTTCAAAGTTACTTCCCCTAAATGGGTTACCTATCATAGATAGGAGTCTCACCCATTCCTGGGAAATAGTCTGGCTGCTACCCACTCTCATGTTAAACATACCCTGAATTTGTAAAGTATAGAGGTTACTTAGGCTTAACCCTTTACTGGTGGCGCCCTGCGATAGCCGGGTGCCAATTTGCAGCAAGTTAGGAGCATTATTATAGCTTTTAAAGGGTTAAAATCAAGTGCAAATGGCCGGGAGTGCAGCGGGCCACACGTCCGACTCCCAGGGCCTACCGCCGCCCACTGACTCACCCTCCCTGTGTTCTCGAGAGGCCGGCAGTGTAGCCAGTAGTGAGCGTAGCTGGAAAAAATATACCGCTATATGCTAAACTCCCATGTTACTGGTACCACTGTATGAGAACCACGAGTGCTACGTAATAATAATAATAATAATAAGCATGTTACTTATTTCTCATAAGCGCCAATTTTTCCGAAGAATTCACTAGCGCTCGGAAAGAGAAAGAAAAAAGAAAAAAATCAATGCATCAAAAGAAGGCTTATATACAACACACATTTAACAATCACTAGCAGTGGCAAAATAGCCTAAACTCTATAGCCATCTGTCATGACACCTCTCTCAAGATCATAGCTTCTCTCAAAGAGAAAAGTCTTAAAGTTGTCTCTTGAAGCATTCAACAGAACTCAGTTATCTCATGGACAGCGGCAACCTGTTATACAACCTCGGAGCCATGTAGGAGAATGACCTCTCAAAGAAAGAAGACTGCTGGAAAGCCCTTGGTTCATCAAGACGAAAAGGGTCATTGTCATGACGCACAACTACACCATGGTGTGCCGGTGGGCGCCTGAGCAGCTCCGCAAGGTACCTAGGCTCACCAAATTTGAGAACCTTAAAAGTCACCAAACACAACTTAAATTCTATTCTTGCTCTTACTGGCAGCCAGTGCAGTTCTATGTGAAGAGATGTAGTAGTTCTAGGTGGAACACCAAAAATGAGTCTTGCGGCCCTGTTAAGAACAGACTGAACTTTCTTTAAAATATAATTTGGAAGACCCACCAACAGGGCATTGCAATAATCAACACATAGCTCGTTCTGGTCTCATTTTGAAGCTTTTAGCGCCTAGTTTTTTGCTGAATACATTTCTTTTCATGCAGATACTTGATTTATCATTCAGGAGGGCCTGAATATGCCCAAATAAGCCCAAAACCCCCCGCTAGACAAGGGTTAATCAGGTCATATCATGGTGGTGAGGATGTCTGACACCAAATCCTAGGATCCCACCATCCAGAGTTTGAATCCTAGCTGGGGTATAACATTTCTGTGTGTACACATGTGTTTATGAGAGATAACTGTTGTGATTTGGCTATGTGGAGAGAATGGCTGAGGCATGTTAGAAGTATGGAAGTGGAGGGAAGGTCTGGAAGGAAGATACTCGGTAGACCTAGGAAGATCTGGGTCAAAGTCATGAGGAAGAATATCAAGATTAAGATATATGGTAGGGGTTCAGCAAGGGACTGTGTAGCATGGAGAGTGGACATCTGGTCATCAAGGCATATCAATGCAAAACAAGGAACAGCCTTTCAACCGATACCAAAACAGATATATATACAGTATCAATATATGCCAGGTGCATCATAGGGATAAGCATTGTACCTTACTGTACTAGGATTAAAGAACCTCTTCCGAGGAAATGATCTCAATATGATAAATTTGTATGTGTACTATGCAAGAGGGAGCTCATGTTAAATGACTGGCCCAAGAGTGCCAATTGAGTCATTAGAGCTGATGAACAAGATTTGCTACTTGGGAGATACCATCGCTACCAGTGGTGGGGCCAAAGCCACCACTATTGCCAGAAGTAGAGGTGGCTTGGGAAAGTTCAGAGAACTGCTGCTAATTCTAACCATAAGAAGACGCCTCCTGAAGGGAAAGGTGTACGCTTTGTTTATTAGAAGCGCAATGACTTCAGAAATGTAGCCGGTTAAAGCGGGTGATATCAACAGTATGGAACGTAATGAAATGCAGCAGAGAACTGCTGCTATTTCTACCCATGAGAAGACTACTCCTGAAGGGAAAAGGTGTACGCTTTGTGCATAAGCTGTGTAATGACTTCAGAAACGTGGCCAATTAAAGCAGATGATATCAACAGTATGTAATGTGGAAATTCCCGGCGCGACCAAAGCCGCTCCAAGGACACCGAGAAATGACTCTCCGGCTGTCATTTATCGAAGACTTCTTCTAGCCGGAGACATTGAGAGCAACCCAGGACCCACGTACACATACATATGTCCAACTTGCTCAAAACCCATCACTTCGAGTCGCCACACTAAGGGTTCAGTTCTCTGCAATGCATGCAGGAACTGGACCCACTTCACCTGTACAACACTTGCCTCCAAGAAACACTACACGAACACCTGGACCTGTTCCTCATGCCCCTCCCTCTCCCAGTCAAATCCCTCGCCTAAAACCCGTCCACCTCTCCTCCCCAACCCACCTAGCCTTTCCATATCATCCACTCCCCCCCTAAAACCCGTCCACCTCTCCTCCCTAACCCACCTAACCTCCCCATACCATCCACATCCTCAACTCATCATACCACACCCCATCCTAATCCATTCCAACCCCCATCTCCTGCTCCCCAATCCCCACCCCCACCTCACCCATCCCAACCTCCAGCCCCACCCTCACCCCCACCCCATCCTCGTGCAACAGCACCCAACATACATCGTGCACATAACATTAACATTCTCCAATTGAACATAGATGGCATTAACACAAAGAAACACGAACTCTCACACTTCATCAAACAACACAACATACACATTGCCATCTTACAAGAAACAAAACTCCGCACATCACAAAAAACACCCACATTTCATAATTTCACCACCATCAGACAAGACCGGGCTGTCGGCGGGGGCGATGGACTCATCACCCTGGTACACAATGAAATATTATACATAGTAACCAGTGTACAAACCAAATCCCTCCTCCCCCCAAATGATATCACAACAGAAATACAATCAATTAAAATACGCACTGGCAACAAATCCAACATAACCATCATAAACACATACATCCCTCCCCAAACATCCCCTACAGTACCAAATGAATACAGACCACACTTACAACACATCACAAACACCCCACACATCATCCTGGGTGGTAACTTCAACGCCAAGACGTCGGCCTGGTTTGTCGACAACCCCGACACAGACAGAGGGCTGGTACTACAAAACCAAACTGATAACCTCATCATCCTTAATGACATCCATCAACATACCCATATTCCTCACCAAGCCCTCTATAACCCATCATCTCCAGACATCACCTTTTGCTCCCCAGAACTTGCCCCCACAACATCCTGGAGGGTGATCAGAACCTTAGGCTCTGACCACCTCCCGATCATTATCACCACCCAAAACCAGACTCACCCCAGCTAGCCACAAACACACATACACCAATTATAAAAGAGCTAACTGGGAAGCATTTACAAATGAGACAGAACAACACTTCACAACTCTAAACAGTACACCCATCACTAACATCAACAATGCTGTACACATACTCAATAAAACTATCCAAAACGCTGACAAGAAACACATTCCAAGAGGTAACAGAAAAAGACACAACCCCAACTTTACACCAGAAATTCAAAACCTCATCAGACAACGCGACACACTGAAACACTCCCCAGCACCCCACACACAAGACATCACACAACAAATTCAAGCACTCAACACCCAAACTAACAACAAAATACAAGAACAACAAAAACTAAATTGGAATAACTTCCTACAAACACTTGATCACAAAACAAACCCCCAAAAACTCTACAAAACACTAAACAGCATCACACTTTCCAACAGCAACACAACACAATCACATGCTGCAATCACAACAGACTCTACTCCTTCATGTAAACAACAAGCAAACACTCTCATCAATCACTTCTCACATGTCAGCCACCTAAAACCTCACAAAGACGACCGACGTGTCATCCGACGTAGGAGACAATTCCCCACAGACCCTGACTATACACCCTTCACCAATCACCAGACAAAGCATATCATCAACAATCTCAAGCACTCACCTGCCTGTGGCCTAGACAACATAAGCAACATACACCTCAGACACCTGGGACCACAAGGCATACAAGCACTCACTAACATATCAAACTACAGCTATTCACACAACACAATACCAGACATTTGGAAGCATGGTATCATCATCACATTCCCCAAACCCAACAAAGACCCCACGCTACCCTCCTCGCACCGCCCCATCACACTCCTTTGCTCCCCCTCCAAAGTCATGGAACGCCTAGTATTACAACTAATTACACCCGACCTACCCCTAGCTCCAACACAACATGGCTTTAGGCCACTGCACTCCACAAACACTCTTCTCACAGACCTTACACAAAGAGCTTTTAACGGCATCAATTCAGCTAGACCACCACACAGATCACTATTAGCCACACTCTATCTATCTATCTATCTATTGCCTGACGCCGTGATCCCCGAAGGGGTGGCCACGAACGAACCGCCCCCATGCACCTCTGTCCCCAGTCAGTCGACGCCCCTCCCCCCAACCAGCACCGCCTTCATTCATGTAGTTCCTCACTCCATCCTTCCACCTCATATTCGGTCTACCTCTCCCCCTCTGTCCCTCCACCTCGCTCTCGTACACCCTCTTAGTCATTCTCTCGCTTTCCATACATTCCATATGGCCGAACCATCTCAAGTTGTTCCTTTTCACACTTTCCAGCACATCTACCTCCACACCACACCTCCTTCTTACTTCCTCATTAGTCTGTCTATCCCTCCATGTAACTCCGCACGCACTCCTTAGGATATCCAATGAGGTGAAGAGATGGTTAGGTATCAAGTGATGAGACGCGTACAAACAGGTTTGGATAGTTTCGGGATGTACAGGATGGATGAACTGGGTAAAAAGATGCAAGCCTGTGAACTTGGAAGGAGCTGCATCGAGGGGTAGACATAGGAAGATGTGGGATCAGACCATACGCTCTGATCTTGAATATAAAACCTGGCAAGTGAGGTTGTTCTTTTGAATAGGGTTACCTGGAATGCTGCCATTAGGAAGTTAGACTTAGGCTACACCGCACCTCATGTGGAACATTCAGTCGCTAAATAGTAAATAAATAAATAAATATATATACCGGTACTGTATATAGATAATGATAAGCCTATACAGTAGATATAAATATATGTGCATAGATTAGTTTTATATAATTTTAAATCCAATAATAAAAATCTCAACAATAAAATACATACCAGTCTTCTTTCACCAATGTCAGACCTGCATTAAGGATGCATTGGTAAATATTAAGAAATATAGGCTTTATCACATACTATACTGTATATCTATAATCTATATTATGGTATAATTCTTTAGTATTTATAATGTAAAACTTGCAAAATTGAATAAACAAAATGTAAAAAGCAACTCTTTAAATTACTATCTATCTATCTATCTATATACTCAGGCCCAATCCCCACTTTTCCTATATTTTTTTTTTGGGGGGGAGGGGGTGGCCTACTCAGGACAGAGAAAGAATAGGGACAACAGAAAACAATGAACACACAAAAACAAAATACAAATTCACACACATCTAGGTCATCCAGGAGAAGATCCAGAGACCAGGGTCACCAAGGTCCCTCCAGCACTCCCCCGGCCCCCGACCACCCGGAGAGGTTTCGATCTCGGCAGGCAGACATGCAGCGGAGCCGAAGCCACAAGCTCACCCACCACACTTCCAGGTGCACCCTTCATATAAATTGTCTCCCCGGGCCAGGCGCCTGATGGAGTATTATCTAGTCCAACTTGCGCCCGACCCCTTCCCCCAAATGACCATGTGTTCACTCATCTATTCACAAGCATTCTCCATTTATTCCTGTTTATTACTAATGATATATATTCCATTTTTGTAAGGGTAAATTGGGGTAATTACGCCACGGGGTAATTTTGCTGTGATGCCAACAATACCAATTCAAAGGCCCATAGCTTCAAAACAATTTTGTTTTTCTATGTGCATGAAGGAGACAAATGTAAAGCTGCCTGCAACAAGTGTCCCCCCAAGGTTAAAAAAGTGGTAGAGTCAAAATCAAGGTACATTAGAGGTAATTTAGGTTTGTGGGAAAGAAGTGTGGTGTGCTTGTTAAGTGTAGTGAAATGAATAGGTGTTTGTGAGAATTAGCTGGATTACTCTCTGTGTAGGTGAGGCACAACAAAAACAGTGAGGGAAGCAAGGCAAATAAAACAGGATTCCAGCAACTCATCATATGCTTATGTGGCGTCTCCTGGATACTGCACTGCTCGATTGGTGCCTACAATCTCCCCAACCCATGAATTCAGCTGCTGTTGGGCTTAGGTTTAAGAGGAATACCGACCTAACAAGGTCATGTGAGGTTTTGATCCATTGTGCAAACAAATGGCTGTTGAGAAATGAAATGGTTTACCAAATTTGTTCAAAAGAAACGGTCGTGCCGATACGTACGGCGAGTAGGCGGCACATAATAATTGAATTTAGTCACCACATCTTCCTGGGCGAACCACTTGACATGCTACGACTTCTGGTTTTCACCATTTGCCAGAGGAAGAGTAGAGCTTGAATTAGCAATTTAGTGTATATCTGTATCCCTTTCCATTTCAGAGAACGATAGAGTGGAACATATTGTGAAAAATTTACTCAGTTGGGTGGGGTTAATTTGCTGTGAGCACGTATGTTTAAAAAAAATGTGTGGCATGGCCCCATTTTTTTTTTTTTACAAAAACAATTATTATACAGTAGGTATATTTAGCAGAACATACCTGCATGTAGAGATAATGCCAAAGACATGTTAATATTCAATATTTGGCAGTTTTATGGAGCAAAAAATGCCATTCGCAGCGAAAATTACAGGGGAATCCAGTTTTACCCATACTTTTCTGAATAAACCTGGTAATGTGTACCGTATATTACAGAAAAGTACTGTAGTTCCAAGAGAATCTTAATTGCTAGATTCATTAAAAAAATTGAATCACAATATAATCATTATGATCTCCAATCCCTCTCTGCAATGGCAGACATAAGAGGTGCAATAGACCAGTGTCGCATTTACAATGTGAATGCTTGCACTTGTTCAGCATATGATTAGGCCTACACTGGGTGCAGACTACACCTACAACCACAGCCACTCCAACAGTACGGTACAGTAATAATAAATACCCGGTAATAATAATTGTCTGGTTACTTATGTACCGGTAGCCTAGCACCCATATCTCTTCCTTCGAGGATTCACAAGCGCTTGACCTTCTTTAATCAACCAGAGACCATTACCCATCTCCCTTACTCAAGGGGAGACAGTAACTGCCGGCTATACCCCAGAAAAACTTTTCAACCTGAGCGGGGCTTGAAAAGGAGTCTTGCAGGATGGGAAGCAGACCCGCTATCAACTGAGCCAGCACTATATACACTGCACACAAGCTGGCCATCTCGTCTAGGTGGCATAAGCCTATGGCTGTAGTATGGACAAAATATAATAATATAAAATAAATAAATCAACAGAACTCAGACTTTGGGATGGGGTAGGAATAATTAGGCAATACGGATGCTCATGCTTGGCCCACATAAATAGTCTTAGGTGACAGTTGGGGTTGGGGAAAGTTAGGAGTTAATTTAATTCAGTAAAACCTCAGCCATCCAGACTAATTGGGGGAGAACCCTGACTGGCTTTGCCAAAAGTCCGGATATATACTGTACTCAGCCATCCACACAAATCCGGATGGTTGAAACAAGAGTCCAGATATCATAGACCAATAGTGAAGCAACGAAGCTGTCACAAAACAAAACTATACCCTGTTCCAAATAGGTAGGCCAGAGTTCGTGAACCCTAACTTCTATACCTCAAAAAGGGCTAGAGCAAATGTGCTGTGAAGTTCCACACTTTAACAAACAACTTCCTCACAACTCACTGTGCTTCGACGTTTGGTACGGTATGGTACTGTTATCATTATAATACTGTACGGTATATATAACTTATCAAAAGCTTTCTAAGTCCCTCTTGCTGCTAACTGCTATAAGAATTATAACTTAGTACTGTATACTACAGTCTTTCTCACACACATCTAACAGTTTTAACTTTTACAAAAATCATATGATGTACGGTACAGTAATTGGGTAAGAAAAATGTAATAAAGCACAGAAATTAAATGCAAAACATTTATTTAGTATTCTGTTAAAAAATATAAAACAACACTTGCAAAAAATACACTCACTAGCTGTCCTAGATTGACATTGGTTAAAGATGCCGTAAGACCACATTGATGACAGAAGTAGTAAGGAACTAAAGAATGTTTTACATTCTCTGTACCGGTATATGTTAAAAACTCTTGCAATGAATCAGACCCCTCCATACTCACTGACCTATCATTATATTCAGAGTGAATATTATGCATATCCACTACCTCATTCCAGGTAACTGTTGTGGTAATGGTATGTATTTCAGTGGGATGCACAAACTTAATTCCTTCACTTCTGAGACTAACATCATTTTCTGAATGATCTAAATTTATTTGAGGCAAAAACACAACATGCTTACAATGTATTTTGAACTGTTTACCTTCCTTATCGATATGACCTTCCTCTTGACTGGGAAGATCTAAGCTGGGTTGAAGTGGTGATTTGCTGCCATCATGTAGTAGTTCAGAGCCTTTGCTGCTATCATGTAGTACCGGTAGTTGAGAGCCTTTGCTGCCATCAAGTATTAGTTGAGAGCCCTTAGCCCCACTTGAACATGAGGATGGGAGTACCGGTATGTCTTCCTTACAGTCACCTTGGTTAGTCACAGGCAGAGCATTGTACTCTGGCACCAGTTGCTTCACTTGTAATGACCTTGCTATACCGGTGTGATCTAGACAATGAAACTTTTCCAGTCTTTCATGGTAAATCTGTGCAATTTGATCGACCTCCAGGCTAATGAATCTGGAAGTTAACTTTGCATAGACACTTCCGGGGTCATTACCATGACAGACAAATTCAGTAGGAGGAGAAAATTCATATTTACATAGGTTAAAATCAACTTTGTTTTTATCACTCTTCACACTTTCACAAATATTTACAAAAGAATTCACTGATCCTGGTAATCTTGGTTCAGGTGATAATGAGGCAAAGACCAATTGTGAGCAGTCCGCATGTGCACCATGTTGTGGGTCAAATTTTTGCAGCACCAAACTTCCATTAAATGACTGGTTCAGACTATCGCCAGCCTTTTCCTCTACCTCTGTTTCAGCACATACTCTTGACCTATCATTAAACCTCTTCTCTGGGCATTCCAAAACTTTTCCTCTTCTCTGTTTACCAGATGTTATATTATCTTCACTTGGAACCTTATCAGGGAATGAATAAAAAAGTAACTGGTCACCCTGTATTACTTTAATTTTGTCCTTCACTGATTCGTTGTTGGATGCTGAACTTTTCAAGAAGCTGGAGCTCTCAACATATTCTCCTTTTAAATGCACTTTGCTTTTATAATTTTTCTTGCACTTTACTTTTATCTTTTCTTTGCAATGTACTTTACACTTGCTATCTTGTTTATTCACCAAGATTGTAGATTTCATAATTTTCTCTTTCTTGTCTTCCATTTCTGTAACCTTTCGTAATCCTGAATCATTCCTTTCATTAACTACCAACTCAGCTTCCTCCACTAACTTCCCACCACCAGTATTTACTTCCTCCTGGCATTGTCCTCTCACTGTCCTTTCTTCCTTCTGTCTAGGACTTCTCTTTTGTTGTGCATTTCTCACCTCTTGGCTATCCTGTACCTCACCACCACCTGAAGCGAATCCCTAGCGTTTGCGGGGTTTCACCTCCACACCTTTCGTTACTCCCGTCTCTGATCGATGAGAGCTTCTCACAAGGTCTAAACGACCCAATTTCGTCATTCTGGAAACAGAAATATTATGTAAACAGTTGTAATAATATTGCCTATACAGTACTAGGGAAACTATGTATGTACAATCGGGGGTATTAAGTGTTGTTGTTGTTGTTGTTGTTCCCCAAGCTGCCTGGCCGAACAGCCCCAAGGCCCCGAGCAATTCCAAGGCCATAACCGAGTGCCCCCACAGAACCCTCCCCGCCGACCACAATAAAGCCTGGGTGACCGAAGCCACTCCATGGCGGGGGGCTGAGGAGGGTGCGGAAACGCCCGGGAAACCAAAGCCCCACCCAGGGCCCTGTGCCCCTCAGTAATTATGAAGAGAAAGTTGAGGGGCAAGGGAAAAATGTGACACTTTGGCTTCCAATCTTGGTAGATTGGGAGGTCAATCCACGGAAGAGATGCCGTCACTTGAGATCTAGAAAATATATAAGTTAAAGGAAAAGTCAGAGTAAGCTATGGGTATGGCAGAGATTGCTCAGCTCTCACTCTGATAGACCAGCCCATCACCACATGACTAGAACCCAATCCTCTCAGCATCAGCCAGGAAAGGCCCTAGAAAGCCGCCTTTGGCGGGGGGACAGCTCCCCTATTTCAACCCCTTTCGGGGTTGGGCACCCGCCCGGGGGGGGGTATTAAGTGTTGTCATAGATTCCAGTGGTTTTTGCTCAAAAAGTGTTATTGGTATGTTTATAGTTACTGGGAAAAGTGCTTATCCCTCAGAGTATTAGTCAGTGTCCGAAACTTTGTGAAATATCTGACAACACTTATTAACCTCAACTGTACAGTATGTATATACAGTATGACAGGCCAGACCTATGAGAGTTCCGTATGGAGCTCAGTGGTCTGGTTAATCTGCTCTACATAACTAACTAAGTATACAGACACATACTCCATAGCTGGGGGTGGCCGACTCGAGACAGAGCCCGAACAGGGACAACACAACATTAAAGATGATGATGATGCATTTTTTTACCACCATACACTCCCTGCTGAATAGCAAGGCTAGGGTGGGTGCCCTGATGAATCAGGGACTTAGTGAATAGTTGCCACAGATTGCTAGACCGCACCGTTCACCAACAGCACTGACATCTGCCAATAACTCACTGGCTGGCCCGAGGCTCGAACCATCAACCTCACGGTTAGCAGGCGAACGCTCTACCAATCGAGCTACGGCCTGTGGCGACAAAAATATAAATTCACACACATCTAGGTCGCCCAGGAGAGGACCCAGAGACCAAGGCTTACAAAGAGAGTATATGAGTCAGATGCAAGGGGAGGTAGAGGGGTAGGAAGATCTCCGTTGTGATGGTGAGATTGTGTAGTACAAGCGTTGGAAGGTAGAGAGATGACTGTAGAACAGGCAAGATAAGTGGTAATAGGAATGAATGGAGAATGCTTGTGAATAGATGAGTAATAACGCAGTCGTTGGGAGAGGGGGTCGGGCGCCAGTTGGACTAGATAATAGTTTGTCAGGCACCTGGCCCAGGGAGCCGGTGAATATGAAGGCTCATGCCTGGATGTGACGTGGGTGGGCATTGTGGTGGTAAAGCTTTATGCGTGTCTGCCTGCTGAGACCGGAACCTCTCCGGGAGGTCTGGGACATGGGAATCTTTTGCTGGAGACCCCAAATGGGCCTGGGTCTTTGGGTCTTCTCCTGGGCAATCAAGATGTGTGTGTGTGGGGTTTTTCGGGCTCTGTCTCGAGTCGGCCAGCCCCAGCTATAAGGTATGTGCCTGTGTATATACAAACAAACAATACGTAGTTAATCATGAAAACTTAGCAATAATATACTGTAATATAGATATAGTTTCTTCAATGATTTCTATCCAGTATTTAATAATCAGCTGCTAAGGGATTAAACTATCTGCCACTTAAAAAAAATTAGACTACAGCCTTGAGTAAATCTGCCTTTCCACTCACTTTTCTTCCCACGCTGCCAAGTCTATTTGGTACTGTGCCACAAGTTTCTTAGCTTCCTCCTGGTATCTGCTCTTCATGGCTACAGGCAAGTCATTCCACTTCTTACTGGCATTAATCACAAAATCCTGCGAGAGATATGATGATAAACAGAGGAGAGATAAAACACTATTCTTAAACAATTCTTTACCTTTGCAACGCCTGATACCGAACGAATACCATTAACAGTGTTGCAAAGGGAAAGAATTATTTAACCCATAAACTGCTAGAACATATGCATAATAAAAGGCCAAGTTGAGGGAGGGAGGGGAAAGGGGTATAAAGGGGGGGGAAGGAGTAGAGGATATGGTATGGAAAGATGCCACTACTTTCTATGTGTCATCCAAATTTCAGACATTTCCTGGCACTGGCATAGTTTTTGAAGGGTTATTTTTACATGTTTAAATACCCTGGCTTCCAAGAGGACCTTCGCAGTCTATGGGTTAAGAATACAAGTGTAAATATCTAAGTGTTGGGTGAGCAGACAGCTTGAAGCCGTTGTCACACAAATACTTTTTCCTTTAAGGGGACCGGCCACGATTTACTCGGAAAAGTGCTCAAAATGGCAATATTGTGCAACCCGATATATGGCATCATCACCCATCCCGCTATCATCAGTTAAAATCCTGAGGCAATATTCCGTCTGGAAGCATATTATTTCTGGGTTAGTTTCAAACTTTCGCGGGTCGCGGGTCGCGCAGACGCGTAGAAAATGCTTTATTGGTTTCGGAACTGCAAAAAAAAAATACGAAAAAGATGACTTTTTGGTGAAAATATGACGTTTGTAGATATTTTTCCTAGCAGTATCTGGTACTCAACCCTGGTAACAACGAAGGGTGTGGTGGTGGTGGAGGAGAAAGAGAAGTGTGCTCCAAGTCGCGAGAGAGGTAGGGTGCGGCTGGCCGACTGGCTTGCAACAGCTCTCGTGCCTTAGTACCTTACGTAAGAAAGTTCACTTGTCGGCGCATTAACTCCGTAACCAAACATGCTACAACAATAATTCTGGTGTCATTGGAAAGGGCATAAAATTCCCTACAAAACAACATCTCAATTTTTTTTTAATTTCTTAACCATTTCGACACAGCAACCCGAGACATTTGTCACCTAATTTGTACCTAATTGCAAACTCCCTCATTGCAAAATTAGATCAAAAATGGAAAAAGTAAAGATTACCTTTTGTAACTACACCTATTGTTAGTACCCCCAATGCATTGAAACAATCAAGCAACAACATTTAAATGAGTCTTCGATTTTACAAAAACACATAAATGTTCACACTAATTCTCACCTAACTCAAAAAATAATTGTCCTAGATAATTAAAATTTTGGAAATCTCTCTTATTTTAGGTGCCCTATATGTGTACCAACTCTTATGAAATACAGACGAATTCCATAGACACGTTCTAGAGTAAAAAGCGGCTGGTGCCGTTAACTCTTATGCCCTTATCACACATACACGATTTTGGTCCCGACTGCCTCCGATTTTGCAATCTTCCAATTATTTTCTTTGCCAAAATCTAGGGCAGTCGGGACCAAGAATAATGTATTGTGAAAGGGGCCATATCCTGAACACTGGTCTGGCATCATAGCAGGTAAACCTTTTGAATAATTAAGTTGCCTAAATTAATCTACAGTATCAGTGTGACTTTATGTTTTGTTCATTTGAGGTCCCCAGCAAAAGATTCCTAGGCCCCAGATCTCCCGGAGAGGCTCCGATTTCCGCAGGCAGACCCACAGCAAAGCTGTACCACCACAAGGCCGCCCACCATGCTTCCAGGTGCAGCCTTCACTACCACCGGCTTCCCGGGCCAGGCGCCTGAATGACTATTATCTAGTCCAACTGGCGCATGACCCTCTCTCCCAAACGACCGCGTTTACACTTATCTATTCACTAGCATTCTCCATTCATTCCTATTTATTACCACTTCTCTTGCCTGATCTATTCCTCTATTATACAATGCTTGTCCTACAAAGTCTCTCCATCTCAATGGAGGTCTTCCTATCCCTTGTATCTGACTCACATATTCTCTTTGTAAGCCTTTCATCAACTTAAAAAAAAGGCTAGAGTAAATAGGCAGTAAATTTCCACATCTATTCCCTAACCATTGTAACTCAAAAAGGGCTACACCAAATGGGCAGTAAATTTCCACCTATTTCCTGGCTGACACTTTGCAATTAGTAGAAATATTAGCTTAATTACTGTAGTCCTTTTTGAGTTCTGAGAGGTTGGGTTTGGGATTTCTGGCCTACTTACAACGAACAGGGTATAGTGACAGTAAAAGAATAACAATACGTATCAATTGACCACTTAAGAATTCCACGCTATAAGGAAGTTACGGGTATCGACATCAATATTTAGCAGAATTACCAGCTATTGTATAATACAATTTTTAGTACAGTTCTCCCTCACTATCTGATGCCCTGATTTACGATGTTATTATAGGTTTCTAGGTGTTTGGGTTTTGGCTGCTCCGAGAACGCATCCCCATTTACCCCATTAATTTTAGGGTTTGCTATACGATTTTTCTATTTAAGATCGGGTTTTCAGGAACGTAACCCAATCATAACACCGTGAACGACCGCAGCAGTGCAAGTACTGGTACTGAGCTGGATACACAGGCATAGTTTGCCTTTTTCCAGAGGATCTACTGTAAGAAACTGTAAGAATAAATCGAGGGGGACCTGTACATTCATAAATATATAAATTTAACTTACATTCTATCCATCAGAAACCTACATTATTATTGCACTGCTGTTCTATATTGACATTTAAGGCTCCAACTTCCTTATAGACCGAAACCCTCAAGTGGTCAATTGATAGGTTACTCCAGGTTTTTGTATGGGTATGCCTGGGTTACCTATAGAGTAGTAAGAAATCATTTAAGCCCATTTAGTCCGAGGGAAGACTTTTTTTTAAACCTCCCCTGTTTCGCTCAATTAGTTTGGAGATTTTAAGACATTTCACCCCATTAGTTTGGCGATAATCGACACTTCACCATAGTCAGGTGTCAAACTTTTTCTGGGCAAGCGATAGCGAGCCTGTAACTTAAAGAAATTGGCCTTCAGTCGGTACATTACAAATTTAGCTTGAAGGAGGTCTGGGTGGGTATTTTATTAGTTTGAAGGATGTCAGGGAAGGCGTTTTCATTAGCCTAGGGAACAAACTAAAATACATGGCTCGTAATGAAAAAAAAAAAATTAGTAAAATCCTCAATAATGATTAAAAAAAGGCATCCTAATAACCCACAAGATGTCGGATTAGTGAAAAAAAAAAAAATAATCACCATTCTGCACAAAAATTCACCTTAGCCGAAGTTTCTCCTCGGTTGAGTGTCTTCATATAACAGATAAACGAACTTCCCGGGAACTTAGGTTTGCCCAGACTGTCCACCTCTTCCTTATGGCTTTTGCTGGCCTGCCGTTTCGCCTTGTCCAGCATCCGTTTCTTCCGCAGTTTCTTCAGACTCTGAATTTCGTCAGGGGACAGATTTTGCAGATAGTCCTTTAGTCTGTAATGATAATAAAGGAGTTGGAGTTGTCGGTAATCAAAAACAACTTGTGGTGTATCATGCTAAAGAGAAAATGGTAGCGGTACCGTACTACAGTATAGTAATTCCTCGTAAACTCTTTCATTATGGTATTAATAGGCCAACAGAAGCTTATTCTTGTGTTTAGTATAGTTTAAAAATGTTATAAATTATAATAAGAGGCATATAGTCAGTCAGTAGTCAAACCTGCACTCCCTTCAGGGATTAGGATTAAGCCACTGTCACACAAGTTTTATTTCAGTCAATTTTCCATGAGCAAGTTTTTTCTCGTATTATTTCGGGACATTTTCGCACTGGTATCGGAAAGTAGACTGAAGGTAGAGTATGCTAGGCGGCTGAATTCTGATAAAGTGTAATTTTTTAAGCTTCCAGACCATAATTGCCCGTACAAATTGCTCGAAAATGCGCTCGTGTTACTCCGGCTTTAGATAGATAGATAGATCATTGCAGATCCATCCATCATGTCATGTCATAATTGTGTTGCCATATCAATAAATTTTATATATTCTTATTTATTAGAAAACCTTATATTATTATGTTCCTTCCAACAACCAACTATACTCCTAAAATCGATTAATGAAATTTACAAATACATGTGGCAGTCCGTGGATTCGAACCCAAGACGCTCACACCGAAAATCAACACCTTATGCATCGCACCACGAAGACCGTTAAAGGATGGTGGACACTGCCTACGATTCATTATGCAACTTCAAATCCTGCATATCAATCTAAGCATTTACACACATTCCAACTGCAAATCACGTAGGCTATGCATATGTGAATGGAAAGAGCAATTAATGGGGCCTTAACCACTAGGGAAGTCCTCTCGATAAATTACTCCTGATCCAATATCAATTATTATGTTCCTTCCAACAACCAATTATACTCCTAAAATCGATTAATGAAATTTACAAACACATGTGGCAGTCCGTGGATTCGAACCCAGGACGCTCACACCGAAAATCAACACCTTATGCATCGCACCACGAAGACAGTTAAAGGATGGTGGACACTGCCTACGACACAAAACACAATCATCAGCAAGAGGTCTATATTCTACATTCTGTTTTATTTCCATAGTGTTGAATCCACACAGTCAGTTAAGGGGCCCTCACTCAGTCAGGAGTGCGAGCTAGAGGGAGTCTAACAGGAGTCGCTAGAGTCACTAGGAGTCATTGATTTTCACAGCGAGCGAGTGGGAGTCTAACAGGAGTCGCTAGAGTCACCGATTTTCACCGAGAATAGGCCCGCGAGTCCGAATTTTCCCCTACTCCTAGTGAATCTAGCTCGCGCTCCTGACTGTGTGAGGGCCCCTTTAGACAATGTCAGTGGGCCTATAACTACTGTAGTAATATTTGTACTGTATATAACTTTGCTTCCTATATTTACACTTAAGTTAATGAATGGCAAGAGAGAGCGAGTTTGCAGTTCCCAAAAATAAAATAATTATAATAATAATCTATCTATCTATTGCCTGATGCCGTGATCCCCGAAGGGGTGGCCACGAACGAACCGCCCCCATGCACCTCTGCCCCCAGTCAGTCGACGCCTCTCCCCCCAACCAGCACCACCCTCGTTCATATACTTCCTCACTCCATCCTTCCACCTCTCCCTCTCTGTCCCTCCACCCACCTCACTCTCGTACACCCTCTTAGTCATTCTCTCGCTTTCCATACGTTCCATATGGCCGAACCATCTCAAGTTGTCCTTTTCACACTTTCCAGCACATCTACCTCCACACCACACCTCCTTCTTACTTCATTAGTCTGTCTATCCCTCCATGTAACTCCGCACGCACTTCTTAAGTAATTCATTTCCACTGCTCTCACTCTTGATCTGACTCTCTTCTCAAACGTCCATGCTTCGCTTCCGTAAGTCAGTGTTGGGATTACCACACTGTCATGCAAGGACTTCTTCACTTCCATACTGACCACCCTATTTCTTTTTACTGCTTTCAGCATTCCTACAACCCTCTTTGTTTTACCCTCTCCCGCACTTCTTCATCCATAGTCCCATCTTTACTCAACACACTGCCCAGATACTTAAAAGAGTTGACGATCTCCATAGCCTGACCGTTCAGCTTCACCTCACACTCTGTGACTTCACCCCTTTCGAAGACCATAACCTTGCTCTTCCCCGCATTTACCTTCAAATTCCATTTTTCGCACACTGTTCCAAACTCATTTACCAGACCCTGCAACTCCCATTCATTATCACTCATCAGAACTGTATCATCCGCAAACAGCAGTATAGGTAGCTTCTACTCATTCCCCTCCCTTTTCAGCGATATACCAACATCCACTGCTCTTGATAGTATTTCTTTCATGACTCTATCCATATATACAGTAAACAACCACGGGGACATCACACACCCCTGTTTCAAACCAACATTCAGGTCAAAGAACTCGCTCTGCTCACTCTCCACACGTACTGCCACCTTTGCACCCTCATACATGCTCTTCACTGCTTTCAGCAACTTGCCCCCCAGCCTTATGAGGGCTTTTGCCCAGTAGGCTGTAGACAAATAGTTTTTATTATTATCAGCAACTTGCCATCTACTCCGTATATTCTAAGTACTTTCCACAAACCTTCTCTATCCACTCTGTCATAGGCCTTCTCCAAGTCCATAAAGGCAACATACACCTTTTGTTTCTTCTCCAGATATTTCTCCACAACACAATTCAGGGTAAAAATCTGATCTACACATCCTCTTCCCTTCCTAAAACCTCCCTGCTCGTCGCCTATCCATTTCTCCGTTCTCACTCTCAATCACTACCCTACTGTACAGGGTATACCTTCCCTACTACGCTTAGAAGACATATTCTTCGGTGGTTACCACACACTCCTCTTTCCCCTTTTACCTTATATAGGGGGACTATTATGCCAGTATTCCAGTCATCGGGTGCACTCCCCTTCTCCCATGCTAGTTTGCACATTTTCCATACCCATTCGATCACTATCTCACCACCATACCTCAACATTTCCCCACACACTCCATCTGTTCCTGGTGCTTTCCCCAACTTCACTCTTTTCATGGCTTCCCACACTTTTGACCTCCTGATCCCCACCGCCTCCTCCACTACTTCTCTGCTTCTCCCTCCCATACCATATCCAACTATGTTTGCTGGCTCTTCATTCCTTACATTTAGCAACTCATTGAAGTACAGTAGGGTCTCACATAGAACGAGTCGCTTATAGAACGACCGACCTAAAATATTGTTCCAAAATTTTCGTTAGGAATGAATGTGATCATATAGAACGATTTCGCCATCAAAGTAGGGTAAATCCGAGGAGTTCTCATATAGAGCGCCGAAATACAGTATCGTACAAAACGTACGAAATATCGTACGCTCCTGACGGAAATTTACGCTTACAGTGAACATTGACCATATTGGGCCACCAAAATTCCGCGATCACATAGAACGAAATCACATAGAACGGCCTCGTTTATCGACCAATTTCTCGTTCTATGTGAGACCCTACTGTACTCCCTCCATCTTTCGACTCTCTCTTGCTTCTCGGCTAGCATTCTCCCATTCTTATCTTTCACACCCTTACTGTTTCCCTTACTACCTTCCCTAACTTTCTTGACTTCTTTCCAGAACAGTTTCTTACTCTCCCTCCATTTTACACTCGGATTCCTTCCAAATTCCTCATCTACTCTTCTCTTACTTTCATTCACTACTCTCTTCACCACCCTCTTTCTCTCCACGTACCTCGCTCGTTTCTGTCTCTCGAAATCTTCATTCCCTCTACTACCCAACCACTCTCTATATGCTTTTTTCTTTTCTTCCACAGCTATTTTCACCTCTTCTGTCCACCATGCTGTACCTTTCACTCCCCTCCCTCCACACACCTTCTCACATGCTGCACAGATCTCTTCCTTAAACACCTTGCTCATCTCCTCCACAACTTCCAGGTCGAACCCACCTAGTCGTCTTTCTACTGCTCTCCTGCACTCTTCCCTGATTTCCTCCTCCTGTAACCTCTCCACTCTCCTCACCATTCCACCTTCCTCTCGCCTCCCTCCAGCTCTCCTCACCCACTTCTTTTGTATCCTAACCTTAGCTATTACTACATAATGATCAGACAGACCCCCTCCAATACCCCTATACACCCTAGCATCCATCACAGATTTCTTCATTCGTTCATCCACACATACATAATCAATCAATTACTTTCGTACCACCACTGCCTTATCCTTCGTCCACACCTGTTTCCACGTGTACCTGTGGATCATTCTGTGTCGGAAGAAGGTGTTGGCTATCCACAGCTTCCTCCCCACACATACGTCCACAAGTGCACTACCATTCCCATTCACCTCTGATGGTACCCCCCACCCTCCCACCACTCCCTCAACTTTCCTATCACCCACCTTACCATTCATATCACCAATCAGAAATATTCTTTCGTTCTTGTCAAACTTATGCAGGCACGCCTCCATATTCATCCAGAACTCCTCTTTCTCTCTTTCAAGTTTATCCTCTGTCGGGGCATACACACACACAATCACCCACGTTTGTATTCCTACTTTCATTCTCACCCACAGACCCATACAGTACTCTCTTACACATTCCTTCCATTTGTTACTTACAAACAAACACGCACCTTCTCTCGCTGCTCCTTCACTCACTCCAGCACACACACCCATTCCACACTCCCACTCTCTCACATCTGAACCTTTCCATTTGTCTCTGTCATTCCACATACATCCAGCCTGGCATTCACTAGCACTTCCAGAACCTCTCTCTCTTTTGTGCCATCATTCATGCCACTAACATTCCATGAACCGTAGCCACTCTCAGAATGTCCGAAGGAACATTCTGTTAATAGATATACAGAAGCAACCGCACTCACTGAAATCCTGGAGATAACTGCCGGTCGTTCGCATGGACCAGCCGACCATACTTCCATCCAGCCGATGACGTCATCAGCCAGCCTACGACTCAGCGGCCTGCCATTGGCTCGAGGCGGACGAGCTTAGTGCAGGTCGAGCCAGTCAACCTGCGCCACTTTGGCGTGACTGTGCTAATATATTAACACACTCGCTATTTTCTTTTTTTTTTCATTGCGGGTCCCCTTAAGTACAGTACATACAACTATGTACATTCGTAAGTTCGCCAATGTACATAATTACATTTCTTACATGTTGCTGCTTGCGGGCAACACCTAATCCCGACTGACTGCCTCCCGCAGCCGCTCCGTCGACGCGCCCTTCTTGGTAAGGCAGTCTGCCAGTTGTCTTGATGTTGCCACCCATGTTACCTCCTTTAATTCCCCTTTTTCCAACATATCTCTAAGCACTAATATATATCAATTCGCAGACGCTTGTCGTCCACCAATTTATAGGAGTATAGGGCTTCCACTAGGCTGCGGTTGTCTACAAAACACTTGATAGGGATACTCCCACATCCGGAGATCTCCTTCAGAATACTCGCCACATACACAGCAGTACTAGCACCATCCAAAAGTGCCAGGGTCTCTGCAACAAGAGTTGACTTTACCACCCGTCGAACCTTCCTTGATTGCCAGTAAACAGGGCCTCTCACATTATCAGTGTTGCACAGAAAGATGATAAAGCCTCCTTGAGACCCATGGTCCTGCAGGTTGGCGAATGATGCGTCAGCATAGCACTCAATGTGACACTCTTCTAAAGGTCCAATCTTCGGAATAAATAATCGTACATTATCCGATTTCACACGCCCAATCACCTTATTTAGTCTTAATATGTCAGACACCATAGCCTTTGGAAGTGAAACACTCAGTTCGCACACATCGAACGCTATATCTGGGCGAGTGTGAGTAGCCATCCAATTCAGTTGCCCGATCAATGCACGATATTTCGTTCTCTCCTGGTCTGACAAATCACTAGTCTTCTCTAATGCTCGACGCTTGCTCAGCGTAACCGAAGTCAATGATGCTCCATACTGAAACTGGTCGATTGTGACACTGCCATCCTCTGTGGTAACTACGTTGAGCCCCACATACTTAACCCTTGTCTAGCGGGGTGTTTTGGGCTCATTTGGGCATATTCAGGCCCTCCTGCATGATAAATCAAGCATCTGCATGATAAATCAAGCATCTGCATGAAAAAAAACAGATTTAGCAAAAAACTAGGCACTAAAAGCTTCAAAATGAGACCAGAACGAGCTACGTAGCACTCGTGGTTCTCTTGCAGTGGTGCCACGAACATGGAAGTTTAGCATATATCGGTATATTTTTCCCAGCTATGCTCACTACTGGCTACACTGCCGGCCTCTCGAGAACACAGGGAACATGAGTTAATGAGCGGCAGTAAGCGCTGCTCTCCCGGCCATTTGCACCCAATTTTAACCCTTTAAAAGCCTTAATAATGCTCCTAACTTGCTGCAAATTGGTGCACGACTTAAGTCGAGCACCGCTCTTTAAGGGTTAAAGCACTTGGAATCTGAAGTCCCGACCTGGAAGGTCCTGCGCAACTGGTTTATGACTTGCTGCTCAAAATTCACCGTACCAGCCCACAAGAAGTCATCCACATATATGCAAATGATACCTTCTGTTCCACCACTTCGACTCCACGAAAATAATGCAGGGTCCAGGGACGAGATTTTGGCACCTAGACATATCAGCTGGTCCTTCACCCTCATGTACCATTGCCTGGCTGCATCGCATAAACCATACACCGTCTTCCGCAGACGCCACAATAAACCATTGTCGAACTCAGGAGGAGGTCGCAGGTACACTTCACGCTCTATATTGTTCCCTTGTAGGTACGCAGCTTGTATATCGATTGTGTGGCACAACCAACCATTAGCTGAGGCGAGGGATATCGCCAAACGGACAGCCTCCTTTGAGCAAGTGGGAGAATTCTTCTGCAGCTCTACAGTGTCCTCTTCAAAGCCCCTGGCCACCAAACGTGCCTTCACAATAGTCTTCCCATTCTTCAGCTTCTCTGTGACCACCCAACGTACAGATATGGCACGTTGACCCACATCATCCACCTCGTCATACACCTCATTGTTCCTCCAATTCTCAATTTCTCTTTCCTTAGCACACACCACTTCATCCGTATTAAAAAACACAAGCATTTCTGTCGCCTCGTCCACAGTTTCCCACGACGTAAGATCTTTGTCCAGATCCATCCAATTAATATTACCATCTTTGTCACTCTTAATGTTGTAGCAGTTGGGGTATTTACCAGTCATCTTCCTAGCACGACTAACAATTTTGCCTGATATCCACTCACCACTCGCTTTATCAATACCCTTGATCCTTTGACCCACTTTAACTTTCACTACATTACGTTCAGACACACCAGAGGCGATAGCACCGGCATCCGTCTGACGTATGTCACCGGGGGGGACCTCCACAGCAACCTGACCCCCACCACCCACAACATCAACAATGTTACCAGGATGTTAGTCATCATCCGAGTCTAGGTCTGAATCTACGAATCTAGGCACCACATTACCACGTTCACTAGGTACTTCCAGAGTATGGAGAGAAGAATGGGGCACATCCTCATCATTTGACACGGCAGCAGTATCAACACTGGTAGGTGCCATGGCAATTCGACATGTGTGTACCCTAATACACATTCCCCCGTGCTTCACCAAAAACTGCTTCCCGTCTCTCCCTATTATTGTACCAGGTCCGCGCCACTTATTACTGTCTAGACGCTTGTAGTAAATATCATCTCCGTAGTGTAGGTCTCCAGGGTCGCTTTTCCGCACATTATGACGAAGTGCTCTAGTCAGCCTTTCACTAGATTCCACTATGGTAAATGCTCGTCTTGCAGCGTGAAGGGCAGTCAGGTTATCCTTAACTATACCAGCAGGTGTGGCCTCGCTGTCTAGCGCTGGCAGGTTATCATAAAAAGCTCCAGGAATCCCAGGGTTCTGGCCAAACACCAACTGGTTAGGCGAGAAACCTGAGAAGGTTGACAGTGCATTCCTGGCAGCCACAGTCCAAGCCAGAGCAACATCCAGACTACAGCTAGGACAATCCGCCAAAATCTTGCTAACCATTCCACTCAACACCGGATTGAGCACCATTACTCCAAGGGCTTTCAGCTGCCGTAGTCAGTATCTCAACGTTAAATGACTCACCCAGAGACCTCATGTCTGAATTATTAAATTCACAGCCATTATCCGACAATATTTTTCCTGGGGCACCAAATAACAGAACCCCACTGAGAAATATCCCACGAATAATAGTGCCTACATTCTTGTCATGAATAACCACAGATGTACAATATCTTGTATACAGGTCCACTATCACCAAGAAATACTTCTTGCCCCACGACTTAAGGTCCATAGCAATCACCTCATTAAATCTGTGCGCCATCGGGACACCTACCACTGGTCTCGGGCTCGGTTTCTTATACCTTCTACACACTGAACAATCATTTGTCACTTTATCGATCCTCCGTTCCAGGTTTGAGTCCCTGATATCGGCATCCCTTACAAGCTTCTTCAATTTCTCTGCTGTAGGGTGTCCAAACTGACGATGAAGTTTCAAAGCTTTCTTCTCTAGGTCCCCGTCTTTGGATAATACCAGAGCCACAGTGATACCAACTGCCCCGTCTAGTCAAGCCGATAGCAGCAACAGATAGTGTTCTGATGATGAGGTTTTCAAATTTACGATTCTTTTCTTTGATCTGATTTGTTTCACAATTTATTACCATTTTGGCTCTTTTCATAGAAGCCCTACTCAGTAACAACGGTAAATTACATCTCACCACATCAGTAGTAATAGTGGCACGCATATCCCCTATACAACAGGGAAACGTAACTTTCTTGTAGGAAGTCACGGAAATACCATTGCCAAAAGTGAAGCTGGAATTAGAGCATTCCTCCTTTACAAGCCTGCGCTCATGGTCAGTCAACCCCTGTATGTACTCGTCGAGCCAACGTGAACCACACACAGTGTTTGTACAACCCGTATCTAGGACAGCACACCCTTTTGATTCACTCACTAGTTTCAGTAATTTGTCTTCGCTCTCATTATCATTCACATAGCCCACGAATAAGTTCACTGGTTCCTCATCGTACCCACCATGTCCCCCTCTGTTCTCGTAGGCATCAGGGCAATCACGTGCCCAGTGATATATTGATTCACAAATAGCACACTTGGTTATTTTACCAAGTGCCCCCACTGGGTTTTTCTTCCTCCTGTCCTGTCGTTGACGTCCTCTATTACCACGCACACGTTGTTGTTGTTGTTGTTGTTGTTCCCTAAGCTGCCTGGCCGAACAGCCCCGAGTCCCTGAGGAAGGCCATGGCCACGATCGGGCTTTCCCTCAGAGCTCTCATTGAGTGTAGATTGTGTTGTTGGCATAAGTGGTTGTGTGAAATGCAGTCTTCTATGATGTGTTTAATGGTATGGGGTGCTGTGTTACATCCCGGGCAGGCGTCGACAACGGAGTCATCCAGTCTCTTCTGATAGCTCAGGAGAGCTGGATGGTGTCCGCATCTCAGCCTGGCCAGGTGGACTCTGTCCTCGCGAGGAAGGGAGGATTCGGAAGGATGGATTTCGGGAGGTCGTGCATGCAGCTGCGTGTTGTCTGTGAGTGAGTGGATAGATCGGTGAGAGATATGAGTATGGATGTGCTTCTGGAAGTTGGTTCGGGGTGGGCAGGGAGGGAGAGAGGACAATAATTGTGTGTGATACCGTGTGCTGGGTGTTGTTTTGATATTTCTTGGTGTCTGTGGGTGTGTTGCCATGTAGTTTAGTGGGTGGTCTTGGTTCGTGGAGGCTGCTGCCAGGAATTGAGTGCCTCTCATGTCCAGATGGTCTTTGACTTTGAGGATTTTGGTTTCTTGATGTAGGTGATCTGTGGGTGCAGTAGCTGTGCAGCCTGTAATGATCTTCAGGGCTTTGTTTTGAATAGTCTGTAAGGTCTTATGATGTGTTTCAGCTAGGTTAGAAGCCCAGGCTGGGCTTGCGTATTCCATCACTGATCTTATGTATTGTTTATATACTGTGGTAGTAGTTTATTTGTTGTGTCCAAATTTTGTGTGAGCAAGTGACCTGAGGGCGTTAAGTCTGGGTGTCAGTTTCTTTTTAATGTTTGTGGTGTGCTGTTTGAATGTCATATGAGTATCATATGTTACTCCTAGGATTTTGGGTGTGTGTGTATGTGTTAGCAGTGTGTTGTTTATGGTGAGTTGAGGGATGTATTCGTGTTCTCCTGTCCAGCTTGTGAGCAGGGTTGCGGTGGATTTGGCTGGGGCTAGATTAAGTCTGTTTGTAGTGCACCAGCCATGTAGTGTGTTGAGAGAGGGTTGAAGGAGATCTGTTGCTCTTTTTGGGTCATGGTGTGTGCATGTGAGTGTTATGTCATCTGCATAGGAGGCTAAGTTTATTTGGGGCATATTGGGTGTAGTTATATCGTGCATGTACAGATTGAAGAGTGCGGGTGATAGGACGGATCCTTGTGGGACTCCGTTTGGAAAGTTTCTGATTTTAGATGACTGACCGGCAAAAGATACGTGTGCACATCTGCCTGCTAGAAAGTTGGCCAGCCACCTTTTTGTGTTGTTGTGCATGTTTGTGTTGAAGATTTTGTTTGTTAGGTTGCGGCGGGGGATGGCATCGAAGGCTTTACTAATGTCGAGTGTGGCTAATAGTGATCTGTGTGGTGGTCTAGCTGAGTTGATGCCGTCAAAAGCTGTTTGTGTAAGGTCTGTGAGAAGAGTGTTTGTGGAGTGCAGTGGCCTAAAGCCATGTTGTGTTGGAGCTAGGGGTAGGTCAGGTGTAATTAGTTGTAATACTAGGCGTTCCATGACTTTGGAGGGGGAGCAAAGGAGCGTGATGGGGCGGTGCGAGGAGGGTAGCGTGGGGTCTTTGTTGGGTTTGGGGAATGTGATGATGATAACATGCTTCCAAATGTCTGGTATTGTGTTGTGTGAATAGCTGTAGTTTGATATGTTAGTGAGTGCTTGTATGCCTTGTGGTCCCAGGTGTCTGAGGTGTATGTTGCTTATGTTGTCTAGGCCACAGGCAGGTGAGTGCTTGAGATTGTTGATGATATGCTTTGTCTGGTGATTGGTGAAGGGTGTATAGTCACCACGCACACGTTCATAGCCTTGCTGTCCACGCCAACCACGTCTACCTCGACTGTTTCCGCTCACATACAGGGCTTCCTCACTTTCACCAACATTGCCATCATATCCCACAAATAAAGGTTCCGATTTTACCTGTATGTGGGCGCCAAGTCCCATCGCACCACTTGAAAAGATACGGTTGAGCGTCGCCTTCATATTTGCGTACGATACCACTTGGGTTGCCGACATGACTAATTGCTTCTCCCTCTCTTCCAACACACAGAAGGCCAATAACATAAAGGCCAACACTGAATCATCAAGCTCCAATCCTTGTTTGGTAACTCCGTGGTACGCATGTTCGAATTCTGACACAAATTCCTTTATCTCTGCCTTCTCCTTCCTCCGTAGGCTATATAAGGCCTCAAATGCTGCAAACTTCCTTCTACCTTCATCGACCAGGAATACGTCTTCAAGCCTTTTCAATAACACTTCCACGCCATCGTCGGCCTCCAATGTGGTCTTATCTATTTCAGAAGAGGCAATTCTAGCCCTCCCGGAAAGTGACAGATGGATCGCCAATGCCCTCTTTTTCTTATCAATCGTTGTAAGTCGACACCAAACACCCATCCTCCTTCCACATTTCGTATTCTTCATCACGCTCTAATTTCGGAGGCCATTTCAGTGAGCACGCCATCATGCCCGAACTACGCTCTGCTACCAATGTTAATAGATATACGGAAGCAACCGCACTCACTGAAATCCTGGAGATAACTGCCGGTCGTTCGCATGGACCAGCCGACCATACTTCCATCCAGCCGATGACGTCATCAGCCAGCCTACGACTCGGCGGCCTGCCATTGGCTCGAGGCGGACGAGCTTAGTGCAGGTCGAGCCAGTCAACCTGCACCACTTTGACGTGACTGTGCTAATATATTAACACTTAGTCGGTCGTGGTTCGTCAACATAGGGTCCGTCCGCATCCGAGGCTGTTCGTTTGTTTTTCTTTGCTTGGGTATTTTTCACGGGTGGGGGTCGCAAGCCCACCAACCCAACCTCTTTTAGTCGCCTCTTACGACACGAGTATGTGTTTATACTCAGGCACATACCCCATAGCTGGGGGTGGCCGACTCGAGACAGAGCCCAAACAGGGACAACACTACACAACATAAAAAATTCACACATATCTAGGTCGCCCAGGAGAAGACCCAGAGACCAAGGATCACTAGGGGCTTCCAGCACTCCCCCGGTCCCAGACCTCCCGGAGAGGTTCTGGTCACAACAGGCAGGCATGCAGCGAAGCCCCACCACCACAATGTCTGCCCGCCTTACTTCCAGGCATGACCCTTCACAACATAGATTGGCTCCCCGGGCCAGGCGCCTGACAGACCATTACTTAGTCCAACTGGCACCTAACCCCCTCTCCCTACGACCGTGTTATCACTCCTCTATTCACAAGCATTCTCCATTCATTCCTATTCATTACCACTTCTCTTGCCTGTTCTTCAGTCGTCTCTCCAATTATTAATATATATATATATATATATATATATATATATATATATATATACATACATATATCAATCATCTCTCTAATGATTAATATAAATTACCCAAATTCCTCAAAATAACTTGATAAATTGTAAAGGAAACCAGATTCCAATGCATATTCGCTGTAACAGCTGCTGTTTATGACTTGGTGAAACAGTACATTTGATTCTTGCATCACTGCAGGGTTAAAACGAGAAACTATTTATAACAATCCTTTCTTTTTAGTCATTATTATTAACCCTGAGAAGATACGATGACGCATGTATCCTATGTTTTCTATTATTTGACAATTTATTCACATTAGGAAGGGTACTGTATATGAAAGTCAGAGGGTTAATGTTACTTAACCCATGAACTGCTAGAACCTGTGCAAAATAAAAAGTCAAGTTGAGGGAGGGTGGGATATAAAGGGGGGGAGGAGTGGAGGGTGCGGTATAGAGGGATGACACTACTTTCTATGTCACCCAATTTTGAGACATTTCCCAGCACTAGCACGGTATTTGAAGGGTTGCTTTTACACATTTAAATACCGTGCTTCCGGAAGGACCGTCGCAGTCCCTGGGTTAAAAGAAATCATCCTTCGACATAATTTTTATAAAAAAATTACAAATTTAGTTGAAGGGGGTCTTGGTGGTCATTTTATTAATTTTGAAGAAGTCTGGGAAGGCATTTTTGTTAGCCTAGGAGACAAACTAATACACATTGCTCGAAAATGGCAAAAGGAAGCTGCAAGCAATATCCTGAATACAGTGTAATAGTATAGGACTAACACAGTATCATAATAACCCATAAGACGCCAGACCAAATACGGTTAAAGCCAAATGATCTTGGTTTGACACCCTGAACACACACTTACTTGACTTCGTATTCCACTCTCTCCTGCTGAAAGTTACTAGACCATTTGTTCTTCTCCTCCTGGCTGAGGGCTCTCCAGTGTTGTGCTGCTCGCGAAAATAATTCTGTTGGGTTAGAAAGATAAGATACCGTATATTCATATTAGTTTTCACCAACCCACCAATTAGTTTACAAATAAACCTAACTAATGAAATCAATGAAAGTAATGAATACATGTGGTACTCCAAGGACTAGAACCAATACCGGGTGGATGGGACTCGTCAGCCTTGGTCAGCAACTCATTTACCTTATAAAAATCAGGGTACAGGGGATTTGTCAGCCTTGGTCGGCAATCTGTCTAGGGGAGTAAACCTTACGCAAAATACCAAAAGGTGACACGCTCATCGATGCCACTTGCAGGTAGCGAACTCTACAACAGAATACAATATAACAAATAATACCGGTAAACTACTGTAGGTAAATATTAGACAGGGAGGTAACTTTGGGCATATCAGGCTAAAGTGCAATGTGCCTCAGGTATGAAAAAATGGTTCATTATTATGGAAAATTAATATGCATGCCTTGTTTCCATACTATTGAGCTATTTTTCCAGAACTGTGGCTTAGCTAATACATAAATTTAATCCAGTAATGTTCAAAGCATACCTTCCTGTCATTGTACGGTAGATATAAGATGATTATACTATTAATCCCTTTCGGCTTCTATTAGACAAAGATTTCTTTACTTTATTAATGCTACTGAGGATATTAATCATATTACTCAGCTTAGGAAGGACCTCTAGAAATCAAGGAGTTAACTTCCAGGCCCCGAGCATTAAAATATTCCCGCCTATCGCTCCACTCGGGGCTACAGGCTAAAACATGGGTATTTTAATCAGTCATAATTGAATCATGCAATGTCCACAAGATGCAAGAATGCCTTCGGGTACCACCTGGTGCTCTTTCAAACGCACTCGATACCACCGATTTACATATCGAACTTGTCTATCAGACTATCTATCTATCTATATATTGCCAGACACCTTGCTCCCCTTTATGAGGGTGGCCATAAACAAAATGCCCCCAAGCAGACTTGTCCCCCGTGAGGACAACCCGTGCCAGTTTATTCAAGGACTTACAAGATTGACCACTCAATTTAGGAACCGTCCGACTCCGAAGCCCTCTATGTATCTGTTTCAACAGTGGTGGGTGGCTACTCCATCCACCAACCTGTTCACCCGTAGGTGAGCAGTAAGGAAGTGCATAAGGTTTACTCCACTAGACGGGTTGCCGACCAAGGCTGATGAATCTCACCACCCATGTATCCATCAAGCACACGTTGATATTGTAATCAAGAACTGCGTCTAGTTTGAAGGCCTTTGCCTTGGTCTTCCTGCTCGTTTTTGCCAGAATCCACGAATTGTCCCTCCATTTTAGTAATTATCGTTAAGTACTGTATTTAAACAAAGCTATAAGTTTGTTTTCAGTTCTTATTAAGGCTTTTGAAGTGATAAAATGGCCAAAACAATATTAGTTCATGTAAATTGTCCTGTGTTTCTTTTCACATTGATTCCAATCTTAACCTATAAAGCACGAGCTGTATATAGTGGACACCATGCAACTGGGCGAAGATATTAGGCCCCTTTCCCGCCTAAAATCGTCATTTTACGATAAATATCGTTATTACTTATTCATATGCGCCTATTTTACCTTTACTATGAAGATAGTAACCTGTAACAACAATAAAACAAGTGGGAATATCGTTTTTTATGGTCAAAATCGCAAATTATAGTCAGCTGCTCCAGTCATGAGTTGTGAGCCAGCCGCGATGTACACCCTCCCTCTCTGAAGCCTACAGCCACACTGAACCACCCCTCCCTCATTCTCTCGCATCTATACCTTCTCTAGCAACATGAGCACGGTTTAGACCGGTTTGGAGATATTGGCATGATAAATACACCAATAAAGATGGTAATAAGAAGAAAAATAGGTGATAATGGAAGGAGGGGATATTGACACATGTGGATATGAGGTATGGGGAAAAAAAAAAAAAAAAAAAAATGTTTTAAGTGCTACTGGGGCCTTTTAAAATGTTTTTTTTAGGCCTTCCCTCTTAACTCGTACAGCCCCAGCGACGCGTCAGATGTATGCCCCAGAGACGCGCCTGGCGCGTCACCCTAATTGCGCCGACCGTAACCTCAGGTGTAGCCACTCAAGAGGGCTCAGATTTGTATGGGAACTGTGTACGTATCCCACGCAACCGTGCCGATGGTTGAAAACTCTCAAAGTCCACGTGCGTGCGTGTGAGCGCGCAATAACCTGTTTTTTTGGGGTAATTGCCTTCAATTTTTTACTCTTGTAAAATACATTTTCGGGGGCTCTGTAGGACCATTCTTTAAGCTTTTTGAGCGGTTTTTCGTGGTTTTTCCTTCATTCCTAACCCATTCGCTATTGTTTCTGGAATAAAACAATTTTTTGAAAACCGGCCGGGTTCTGGTGAACAAACATTACAAAACTAGCTGGGGCTCCACGGGTTAAGAGCTTTGCCGCCGTCGCCCAGTAAAACCTCTTAACCCGGGAGCTGCGGGGAGACTCTTAAGAGTTCCCCCGGCGCACTGCGGGGAGACTCTTAAGAGTCAGAGAAAAAAAAAATCAACTTTTGACATCGAAAAAAAAATATTTTGTTATTTTTTTTTTTTTGGCCCCTGGGCCATGCAAAATCTCAGTCCTCTACCTCCCCTCCTTCCCCACTTTCCTCCTCTCCTTATCACCTATTTTCCCTGTTATTCCCTTATTCTGAGGTATATTTTCGTGCTAACATTAGAAATCCGATTGGAGGGTGTGGTCATCACTGATAGCAAGCGAGTGCAAGAGAGAGAGAGAGAGTATCGATCGACTGTGTCTCAGTGGCCTTGGGGGAAATTGGCGGGAAAGCAGATTGCCTCACCCATACATTATACAACTCGCGGGCTATATCTCCGATTTTGACCATCCAAACGCTGTTTTCACTCGTTTTATTGTTGTTTCAGGTTAATACCTTTATAATCAACCCATAATAGGCGCATATGGATAAGTATTAATGCTATTAATGGCACAATGAATATTTTAGTGACGGAAACACCTCAAATACGTCAGCACAGGGGGACGTTTCCAATTACCCCCATGCGCACTTCAGAGGTTAAGAGGATGAAGAGGATATAGTGGAACATGTTAATGTGGATAGCCCTATAGGTCGTAGAGACCATGCCTGTATAAGCTTTAGTTGTAACATTAAATCAGAGAGGGATAATAGAAGCAATAGAAAAATATACATGTATGATAGAGCAGATTATGAGCTGCTGAGACGGTGTTTGGACATTGACTGGGGGGAATACTTGAACGGTGAAGACGCTGAAGGAATGTGGAGGCAAATTAGAGTCAAACTGGAGAATGCTGTATCCAAAAGTGTACCAGTAAGGGAATATAAGGATAAAACAAAATTGAGGAAAAGAACTAACCCAGAATTGCCAATGAAAAGAAAGCTTTGGATATTGATTAGAAGAAAGAAACGATTGTGGGAAAGATTAAAATTGTTAAAAAAGAACAGGGGGTCTAGTATAGAGGCTAAGGAAGTGGATCTGGAATGCAGACAAATAAACAATAAAATAAGGTGGAAACAAGGAGGGGGGTGAAGGAGAGGGAGAGAGAGATAGCTAGAAATGTGAAGGATAATCCAAAAATATTCTGGAAGTACATTCAGGAAAAGTTAACAAGAAGAGTAGGGATCCCAGAGCTGGTAGGGGGGTTGAATGATGGGAGTAGAGCGGAGACTGATAAGGAGAAAGCAGAGGTGCTGGGGAAATACTTTGGGGGGGTACTAACAGTGGAGTCGGAGGATGCAGTGCCTACTATTCCCATCAAACAGGCACCGGCACTAGAACTAATAGAGTTTTCCCATGCTAGAATAAGAAGGGCTATAGAAAAAATGAACAGAAGTAAGTTACCGGGACCGGATGGGATACACCCAAGAATCATAAAGGAAGGAGGGGAGATGTTAGTAGAGCCATTGAAAATGTTATTTGAGGTATCGTTTAATACAGGACATATCCCGATGGACTGGAGAGAGGCGAACATAACAGCTATATTTAAGAAGGGAAAGAGAAATGACCCAGGGAATTATAGACCAGTCAGTTTGACAAGTGTTGTGTGTAAACTAATGGAAACGGTAATTAGAGAAGGAATAATGGATCATATGAAGTCAAACCAACTTTTCAGTGGGAGACAGTTCGGATTCTTGCCGGGGAGGTCGACGGTACTACAGCTAATTAAGGTGGTAGATGATTGGATGCAAATTCTAGAAGATGGTGATGTAATAGACGTGGTATATTGCGATTTTATGAAGGCCTTCGATAAGGTCCCACATAAAAGGTTAATAGAGAAAGTTAGAAGCTATAATATAGGGGAGAAATGTGTGAAATGGATAGAAGCCTTCCTGAAAGATCGGAGACAGAGGGTACTGGTGAATGGAATAGGCTCGGGGTGGAGGGAAATTACAAGTGGGGTACCTCAGGGATCTGTGTTGGGACCACTGCTGTTCGTTATATTTATCAACGACTTGCCTGAAGTTATAACTAATGGAAGTGAGGTATACCTGTATGCGGATGACATTAAGCTGTATAGAAGAGTGAGGAGTAAGGAAGATATGGGTTTGCTTCAAGGAGATGTGGAGGGCATGAAGGGATGGTCTGAGCATTGGTTAATGCCTTTTCATCCAAAAATATGCAAGTACATGCGGATTGGGACCAGCAAGATAGACAAGGTAGGATACAGTATGTATGAAGCGATGGAGGAAGTGAAAGCAGAAAAGGATATAGGAGTAGTGATAGACAATAAGTTAAATTTCTCAGAACATTTAGCGGAAAAGATAAACAAAGCCAATAGAATTGTAGGGCTGATAAGGAGGACATTTGTGTCACTTGACGAAGAAATCTTCAGGAATCTCTATACAGCGCTGGTTAGGCCGCACCTGGAATATGCGAACCAGATGTGGGCTCCATATATGGTAAAGGATATAGAAGCAGTGGAGAAAGTGCAGAGGAGAGCTAGCAAGCTGGTACCAACGTTGAAGAACGCGGGCTATGAGCAGAGGTTGAGGACACTGGGGCTTCCGACACTGGCATATAGGAGAAAGAGAGGGGATATGATAGAGACTTTTAAGATAGTGTCAGGAAAGTACGATGAGGATGTGTGTGAAGGTATCTTCTTGATGCGGGAGGGAACAAGAACGAGAGGACACTCTAAGAAAATTTACAAAGAAAGAAATAGGCTTGAGAAGGCAAAGAACTCATTTTGTGATAGAGTGGTAAATGAGTGGAATGCACTGCCCCAGTATGTAGTCGATTCCGAATCAATAAGGGAGTTTGAAAGTAATCTTGATAAAGCATGGGGAAGACAAGATTTGAAGTTTGATTATAAAACAAACATACAGAATAGTAAAAATGTTGCGTCTGCTACCGCCGCCGCCAACACCGTGAACGACCGCAGCAGTGCAAGTACTGGTACTGAGCTGGATACACAGGCATAGTTTGCCTTTTTCCAGAGGATCTACTGTAAGAAACTGTACTGTTAAGAGCTTTCTCGCCATTCCCGGGTTAAAACCAGAATGTCTTGGTTTGACACAGGTTGGACATAAACAAAAATAGTTTTCACTATTCAGCCATATGCATCTGTTGAGCTATGTGTACACCACGATGCCTCTTCAGCGAGAAATAACACTTTCTTTCAATGTGAATACAGTAACATCTACAGTAGGGTCCCCATTTGTGCGTGTTCGAGCTGTGCGTTTCACGAGTTGTGCGAGCTACCAAAAATATTCATTTAATAATTCCAAACTGCTAATATTGTTCGAAGTGTGCGAGCGCCGGAATAAAGGTAAGCAAATCCGTGGAGAAACCCAATTGTACGAGTTTCTTCACAGCTGTGCGAGATACGTCATGCGTCACAGCCAGCTTGGGTACCGGGTGGGAGGGGGTAGTCGGCCATATTTTTTTGCCCCCGCTCTAGTGCACGCATAGCTCTGTGAGAAATTTGTATACCTTGAGCAGCTGACCATCACACTGGAACTAAAGCAGAAAGTTATCGAGTTAAAGGATGCTGGAAAAGGAAATTCAGTTGTAGCCAGGCAGTTGGGACTTACCGAGTCGAATGTTAGATCAATTTATAAGAAAAATGGAGACGGGGACGGAGACGGGGCTGGGGACGGAGACGGGGCTGGGGCCGGGGTAGCATAGCTGCACTCGCCCTGCCGCGGGGTTTGCCTCGGAGCCCCCTAGCTTAATGTGAGTAAACAATGACTTATTATTGTTTAATTATTGCTTACTTTTATTTATATTATGTATTGTTATGAATATGTGTCAGTTAGTGTTGTTTTGTATAGGTAATATGAAGTTGAACCCCTAAACTCGGGACCGTCCATCCACCAAATTAATTATTTCCCATAAGATACATGTTTCGAGTTGTGCACCCTCATTCATCCACCAAATTCTCGCACAATTGGGGACCCTACTGTATTTAAATTTTCTCTTACGGAGAGTAGGGGGCACCCGCCTTTCAACACATTCCCACCCCTATTCTGTCCAACTCACTAACCCAAGAGTCAACCGATTTCCCAGTCTTTCTTCTACTGAACATGTACTGTATATAACCTCTGAAACTTTCTCCCTCAATCTGTCTTTCCCTCATCATATGAGTTAACTGCTTCAAGCTCTGTGCGTCCTGAAATTTATAATCTAACATAGGCTAGGTCTACCTTGAATTTGGCTTTCTTTCACCCTTTCAACTTGGGAGAGGGGGGGGGGGGGGTACACTTGTTATAGGCAGCTTTGCCTTTGGTCTCCTTCATAGATATACTGTACATAGGCCTATATATAAAACAAAACAAAAATCGGGATAATATTAAACTACTTTTAAGAATCGAACAGATATCGCCTAGCATCTACTGTAGTAACTTTTCAGTTCTACTATACCTTGTAATATGGCTACCAATGTTAGACACAGCACTAGAATTAGACTCCAGAAAGGCCATACATAGTCAAAGATTCAACACAAGCTAATAATCAATGTAATGTAAGTTATTTTTTCTGAAGATTACTGTACTGTACACCCACCTTTATGTGCCAAATTAGGAAATTTGTTGCTGTTGTTGACGAGGAAGTGCTTCATAAAACATGTGTATGGTCTGAGTGGCTGCTTGGGTGGCTCTGGCAGGCCCAGCTGGGATGCATCACTCTGCTTACCAGCCACACACATCACACTGTAGTGCACAAATGATATTGTCATAACTTAGATTAAGCTTAAATAGTTTAACCAGCTGGGTGCCAGGTCCATATATATCTATATATCTATATATCTATCTATCTATCTTTATACCGGGGTATATATATATATATATATACCCGGTATATATATATATGAGGACTGGGGTGTTGTCACGCCCAGTACCAGGTCCGCATATATACAGTATATATACTGTACTGTATACTGTGTGTATATATATAAGAACATAAGAACATAAGAAAATGGGAGTCTGCAGAAAGCCGATTGGCCTAAGCAAGGCAGATCCCTGTCCCACACAACCCCAATTCATTACAAAGCCCAATTATAGGCTTCACACTCTAATACCCTGAGGATCATCTTACCAAAACGGTTAGAGATTAACGCAGGATTATGGAGGTCTGCAGAGCGCTGATTGGCCCAACCCGGCTGATCCCCCTTCACACCCAACCCTTCTCGTCCATATGCTTATCCAATTTTATCTTAAAGCTCCCTACAGTTTTAGATCCCACTATAGCACTTGGTAGTCCATTCCACCCGTCTACAACTCTGTTACCAAACCAATACTTGCCTATATCTTTTCTGAAACGAAATTTCAGCTTATATATAGCTTAAACATGGTAAATATGGCTGCTGTAGTGTTATTAAACGCTACTCTTTTATATTTTGCGGAAAATGGAGTTGGGAGGCTACTGGCTTGGGCCTAGGCTAGGCTAGCCTCAAAAAATACTATAAATAGGCTAGGTTAAATCATTTAGGCTAAATGGGCATTGGGCCATAAATAGGCTAGGCTAGGTAACAACAAAAATATATATATATATATACTGTATAGCCTATACAAAATATCCTAAAACATTAGTACTGTATGTGCATTGTTGATAAAGGTATAAGTATAACTTAATTTTAGTGTCACTAATTTTTTTGAAATATTTGAAGACAAATATAGAATCTACAGTAAACCCCCGCTCTTTCGGACTTCAATCTTTCGGTATTCTCAGACTTTCGGACTAGCATTTCAATTCGGACTCATGGTTCAGCCTTTCGGATTTGTCCGAAAGGCTGAGAAAATACCTCCGTCCTTTTCGGACTACATTTAACTTCGGACTCATGCTTCAGCCTTTCGGATTTGTCCGAAAGGCTGAGAAAAATTAAATCGCATTCGGACCAAAGAGCCGAGTTTCGGACTTGTCTGGTTAGGTGAATGTGTATTCAGACTTATAAACTTCGGACATTATTTCAGCCTTTCGGATTTGTCTAAAGGCTGAGAAAAATTATTTCGCATTCGGACCGAAGAGCCGAGTTTCGGCCTTATAAACTTCGGACATTATTTCAGACAATCGGACAAGTCCAAATGGCTGAAGTGTGAGTTCGGACTCGGCCCTTTCGGACAGGAGTCTCCCCCAATTAGTCCGAAAGAGCGAGGGTTTACTGTTTATGCTCTAAAGATCATATGAAAATATGTTTTAACCCTCGGCAAAACCTAATAAAAAAGTAAGTTGTGACAAGGTTGTCAAATGTCAATACTCTCCAATAGACGGCACCGATTTGTATATTCACCATTTTCCTTCGTCTCTCGAGGTACCGTACTAAGGACATATACAGTACTAGGTGTTAGGTGAGGGTTAGTTTTGTACCCCATGTACTGGGTCTTTTTTTCTTTTTTTCCACCGATTTGTATATTCACCATTTTCCTTCGTCTCTCGAGGTACTAAGGACATATACAGTACTAGGTGTTAGGTGAGAGTTAGTTTTGTATCCCATGTACTGTTTTTTTTTTTTTTATGTGAATGAGGGAGACAAAAGGCATAACTGCCTGCAGCGAGTGCCTCCCCCAGATTTGAACGAGTGACAGGGCCAAAATCAAGGGACGTTCGAGCTAAAATGCCTGGACACACCGAGTTTGAAGCAATTTAAGTCATAGGAAGAGGGAAAGACTGATTCTGGGAGAGAGTTCCAGAGCTCAGCAGTTGAATAGAAGAAAGTCTGAGAATAGCATTTCACTCTTGGGTTGAAGAGTTGCACAGAGTAGGGGTGGGATTGTGTTGCAAGGCGGGTACTACGTAGCCTACCCTCCGTAGAGGAGGTGATATACACTGGGAAAGCTCCGAGGAACACTGATTATTGTAGTACAGTAGCGATAGAATAGCAAGAGAGATGCAACATTGCAGTGAAGAGAGAGAGATTGCAGAGTTGGTGAGTTTTTTTTTTTTTTTTTTTTTTTTCTATGTGATTGAGGGAGGCAAAAGGCATAACTGCCTATAGCGAGTGCCTCCCCCATAGTTGAAAGAGTGACAGGGCCAAAATCAAGGGACGTTCGAGCCAAAATGCCTGGACACACGGAGTTTGAAGCAATTTAAGTCATAGGAAGAGGGAAAGACTGATTCTGGGAGAGAGTTCCAGAGCTCAGATGTTGAGTAGAAGAAAGTTTGAGAGTAACGTTTCACTCTTGGGTTGGAGAGTTGCACAGAGTAGGGGTGGGATTGAGTTGCAAGACGGGTACCACGTGCCCTACGTAAAGGAGGTGGTATGCACTGGGATAGCTCTGAGGAACACTGATTATTATAGTAGCGATAGAACAGCGAGAGAGATACATACATACATACATACATAACATTTTAAGACTGAGTGTTCCACACATAAGTGCAGTTTCAGTCTCTTGTCCTAATGAGATGTACGTGAGATGCAACATTGCGGCGGAGAGAGAGAGATTGCAGAGAGTTGGTGAGTGGACGGGAGTTAATGATACGAAAGGCCTTCCTTTCAACTTTGTCTAGGAGAGCGGTGTGAGAGGAACCTCCCCACACATGTGAACAATACTCAATACAAGTGGACGGGAGTTAATGATACGAAAGGCTTTTCTTTCTACTTTGTCTAGGAGTGCGGTGTGAGAGGATCCTCCCCAGTCCCACACATGTGAACAATACCGGTACTCAATACAAGGACGCACTGTGGCCCTGTACAGAGTAAGAAGCAGTGCAGGGGTAAAGAACCGGTATAATCCTGTGTAGCGGGGAGACCTCTAGCCTACTTATATCTCAATAATTTGGTAATGTTACCGGTACAATATATGTTTTCATTTTACATTCATAAATAGTCCACTAATATACTTGATTAGGTTAGGTTAGGTTTTGGTTAGGTTAAAGATATTGTTCAATGTTTTTTAGTAAATAGGCATCTGAAAAACAGTTCTTCCCGCTACACAGGATCTTACCAAAGAACCCCTTGAGGCGGTTGAGCACACCCAGCTTCTGGGAGGCTGTCTTAGCAAGACTGGTAATATGGTCCCTCCAACTGAGAGCAGAAGAATATTGAGAGAAAATTAAAAGGATTGATTTTTGTATTGTTGAAGAATAAGGGATAGTCCTCTGGAGGTTCCTGACGGGTAGTAAGATGGATAAATTGGGTCTTGGAAGCATTAGATGCAACAAGGTTTTCTATACCCCAATTGGAAATAGTAGCTAGATCAGAAGTTAAGCGTTTTATGGCTTCATTACGTTTGATTTTGAGGGACTGCTGGCTGGGGTGTTCTGGAAAACTAACTGAGTAGCGCAAGGTAGAGTCGTCTGCATATGAACGGCTTTCTGAATCATATGTAGGGGGTATAAGAAAGATATGAATTAAATTACCAATGTTGTTGTTGTTGTTGTTGTTCCCCAGGCTGTCTGGCCGAACAGCCCCAAGGTCTCGAGCAAGGCCAAGGCCACAAACGAGCGCCCCTACAAAACCCTCCCTGCTTACCACTAACAAAGCCCGGGTGACCAAAGCCACTCCAAGGCAGGGAGCTGAGGAGGGCGCGGAAACGCCCGGGAAACCAAAACCCCACCCAAGGCCCTGTGCCCCTCAGCAATTATGAAGGGAAAGTTGAGGGGCAAGGGAAAAATGTGACGCTTTGGCTCCCAATCTGCCAACTAATAGGTTGGCAGTAGGGAGGTCAATCCACGGAAAAGACGCCGTCACTTGAGATCTAGAAGATATTCTAGAATTAATGGATGGGGACAAAAGAATCTAGTTTCCTATAATGCACAGAAAACCAAGTACATTCAATTTTCTAACCGACAGAATCTCACTGACTCCCATATATTTTTTAATGATGTAAATATTCCCACTTCCCCTAGTATTGACATTCTCGGTGTAACATTAACTACTAACTTGAGCTGGACACATTATGTTAGAAGCATTGCTAAGAATGCCTCTAAAAAACTGGGACTCCTGTACAGAGTTCGAGAATTCTTCACTGACGAGCAGTTGGCCGTGATATATAAAAGTCATGTGCGTTCTCAGATGGATTACTGTTCACCTCTGTGGGGTGGAAGTGGAGTGGTTGCATTGAGGCAGTTGGACAAAATTCAAAATAAAGCTATTAGATTAATCAATAACCCTGCAATCACACAGGACCTTCCTACATTATCCATACGAAGAAACGTTGCATCCCTTGCATTATTCTACAGATATTTTCACAGCAATTGTTCCGAGGAACTTGCTTCAATTGTGCCGCCTCTCCACATCTTTCCCCATAGAACTAGGGCAGCTGAGAGTGCCCATGAATTTACACTTTCTCCTCCACAATGCAGAACTTCTGCTTATCAGAATTCATTTATCCCCAGAGCTACTACTCTTTGGAATTCACTTCCCTCGAATTGCTTTCCACAAACTTACAATCTACAAATGTTTAAATCCAGTTGTTACAAACATTTTATGAATGGAGGATGCCTTTAGGCACATGGACCTTTTTGTTTTATCTGTGTTTTTCCTTCCTCCGTTCATTGTCTCTTAAAAAAAAAAAAAAAAAAAATATAAGTAAAAGGAACAGTCAGAGTAAGCTATAGGTATGGCAGAGAACGCTCAGATCTCACTCTGATAGACCAGCCCATCACCAGAATTACCAATGTTATAGGTGGTACCAACATCCGGTAAACCCAGAACTTTCCACCATCCACCAATAAATTTGCCGTTTTGCGCCACTTTCACGAAGGTTCACCATGTTATTACATGGCTACCGTAAGCCGATTTTAGTGTTTTAAGTGACTTATGAATAGCTTAGAGTGTTCTCTTTATGAATATACAGTACCAATGAAAGTTATATACAGAAAGTTTTTATATGCGTAGCCTATCCTAATGTGCAAATGAAAATCTGTATTTTTATTGACCGACGGTACTGTACTTTCATCGGCATTTGACCCTAGGCCTAAAACAAAACAAAAAAAATCACGAAATAAAAGGTGGTCGGTTTCCGGTAAATTTCTATAATTGCACCTAGCTATAGCCTAGCCTACGAGCTAACAAAAATATTATTGTATTTAACAGGAAGGTACAACAAGGTAAGTGATGTGGTATAGGTGGCAATATGCGGAAATGGATTAGGCCTAGGCCTGTAAGGGCATTCTGCCCTCTCTGACAAAAGTCTATCAATCTACAGTAGATGTGACAGATTTTACAATGTTTCAGAGACATTAGCCTAACCTAACAACCTTACCTAACCTATCCTAGTATTATGGGTGGGGGCTGCTGCCCCCACACCCCTGCTTACTTACCAGGTTTACTTACCAGGTAGGGCCACGCACTGTCCACGGAGCAGCTGTGTTCAGTGGGGGCCCAAGACATGAATACGGGCACTCTAACTAGATGCACGATTAGTAGCAGTTACTGGGAGTCCGGCAGAGATAGTTAGTTTATATTGTGCCCTCGTTGGAGACTAGCTTTTTAGTTGTGTTAGTTTGTTTGAGATGTATGTTAGGTGTTTTAGATGTGTGTTTTTTTTAGTGTTTTAGTGAAATTCGTGGAGGGAGTCGTGTATTTCTGCTTGGAGGCGTTGCTTGAAGAGTCTGAGATTTGGTGCAGTAACGGTGTCCTCTGAAAGTGAGTTCCACCTCTTGACGACTCTGTGGGAGAAAAATCTTCTTCTGGCTTCAGAGGAGCAATGCTGTACTTGGATTTTGTAACTGTGGCCTCTGGTGCCAGTCCTAGGGGCCATGGTGAAGAGGTCGGTGGGGTTGATGGGTGAGAGGCCATGGAAGATCTTGTAGCAGTAGATTTGGTCGTACCTGATCAGTCTGCCCCTGACTGAGTGGAGTTTGAGTCTTTGTAGGCGCTCGTCGTATGGGTAGTCGCTAAGGCCGGAGATCTGCTTCGTCCATCTTCTCTGGACAGACTCTGTGAGTCTGCTGTCGGTCAGGTAGTCTTGGTTCCAGAGTGGGGACGCAAAGTCGAGGATGGGTCTTAGGTCGACCTTTAGGAGGGATAACATGAATTGGGGGGAGCGGTTTACAGTACTCTTGAGCAGGTTTTGGGCGACTCCTCCCGCTTTGTTTACCGCCTGGCGGATATGGTGGTGAAATTTGAGGGTTGTTGGGACGAATACCCCAAGGTCCTTCTGCAGGTTTGATGGCTGGATGGGCAGGTTTTGGAGGAAGTAGATGGGTTGTGTAGGCTGGTTCGTTTTGTGGCGGGAGAAGCGCATGTGAGCACATTTTTCCGTGGCAAACCTTAGACCCCACGAAGAGGCAATTTCATGCAGCCGGTCGATGTTTTCTTGGAGGGTTGTCATACCACCGTGGGCTTGGTATGAGGATGATGGGCAGCTGAGGTATATTTTCAGGTCATCTGCAAATATGAAGTATTTACAGCTTAGTAGTGATCCTATGTGGTTTATGAAGATGAGGAACAGCAGTGGGCCTAGGACGGAGCCTTGGGAGTCCCCGCTGAGTACTGGTCTTGCTGAGCTTGTTTTTCCGTTGATGCGCACCTTCATTTTTCGGTCGAGCAGGAAGCTCTTAATCCAGCTAAGGAGGTTCGCCGATATTCCTATGTCTCTCAGTTTGTTTAGCAGGGTTTGGTGGTGGACTTTATCAAATGCTTTATGGAAATCGAACAGGATGAGGTCTACTGTTTCACCTTTGTCATATTGTGTGGTGATGTAGTTGTATGTCAGTAGTAGTTGGTCGACCACGGATCTGGAAGGCCTGAAGCCAAACTGGTTGTTGTCGAACAGGAGATGGTGATCCAGAAAGCTGTAGAGAGATTTAGTGATCAGTCGTTCCATGGTCTTGCATACAACTGAGGTTAGGCTTATGGGGCGGTAGTTTAGCGGGTTTGATTTGCTTCCTTTCTTGAAGATAGGCGAGACGTGGGACTCCTTCCAGGTTGGTGGGACTGTCCCGGTGGCTAGGGAGAGGGTGAAGAGTGCAGTGAGGGGAACGGCAAGTTCTGCAGCGCATTCCTTCAGGAGGCGGGGATGGATGAGGTCAGGCCCCATAGCGCTGTCGGGTTTTAGGGACTTTAGGAGGTTCAGTACTTCGGAGTGCCTGATGGGGACTGTCGGGAGGGGGGCGGCTCCTATCTGGTGGGGGAATGGGTTCACTGGCTGGATTATTTCGTACACCCCGGAGAAGGCTTCGGCGAAGGATTCCGCCATTGCTTCTGGTGAGTCGGTGAGGGTGTCGTTGATCATTAGTGGGCCTATCCGGGTTCTGCTTACTTTTTATTCCTGATATATGAGTGAAATAGTTTCGGTTTGAGGCTGCGATTTCTGGCTAGGTTGTTTTCGTAGTCGGATTGTAGTGAGATTGTTGTTGCTCTCAGTCGGTCGTTGGAGGAGTTGAAGGTGAAGAGGGATTGCTGCGCTTGATGGGACTGTCCGCCATGGATTCTCCTCATTTCTTTGTACTGCTTCCATTGGTTGGATCGGAGTCTTGTGAGGTGTTTGGGAATTTTTCTGAGCCAGGGGGGGCCGGAACATTTGGGTTCCTTTAGCGGGACATGTCGGGTGACTAGGTCCAGGAGGGTGGAGGTAAGGAAGAAGTTGAGGTTGTCTAAGTCACGTACTCACGTGCTTGGAGTTCATTGTCCCAGTCAATCTGTCTCAGGCAGTTTCGGATTTGGTTGTAGTTCCCTTTGGCCCAGTCTCTTATCATGGTTGTATTGTGGGGGGTGTTGGGAGGGTCCCAGTCTTGGAACAGGTAGTTGAGGGTTATGACAACGTGGCCGCAGTGGGGGGTTGGTGGTGATGTTCAGTAGTCTGTCTGCCTCTGTAGTTAGGACTAGGTCAAGTATGTTTCCGGAGGGGATGAATGTGGGCTCTCGGACCCACTGGGTAAGGCCTAGTACCTGAAAGAGGTTGAGGAAGTGGGTGTCACGTGCTGAAGCACCCAAGGAAGGTTCGGGTTCTAACCAGCGGATGGTTGGGAGGTTGAAGTCGCCCACGATTGTTACTTCCTTGCCTGTGCTGAAGTCGGCTATGTAGTTTATCAGATAATCAGCTCGAGGTCTTCATTTACCGTGTTAGATGGGGGGCGGTAGGTAAGTAGTACGTACAGGTTGTATTTATGGAGGTATATTGCTATGGTATTAATGAAGTTTGGGTTGGTGGGGCATGATATTTTGATACTGTCTTTAGTATAGATGTATACTCCATGTTTGGGAATCCTTGAGGGTGAGTCATTCCTAGTTAGAGTGAAGCCATTTATAGATAGGGGGGGCATCGACGATAGTGGGGGTTAGCCATGTCTCTGAAATACAGAAGATGTCGGGGTTTGAGTCATGGCATAGTTTGGTTATGAGGGGGATTTTGTTGGGGAGACTGTTTACATTTGTTAGGGAGATTTTTAGTTTTGAGTAGGAAGCTGGTGGGGGGTGTTCGGTGGGGGATGGGGGGGTCAATATTTACGAGTCACACCACAGCTGGGATCTCATTGTTAACAGTAGTTTTGGTTCCTATCATTCTATGCTTCATTGCTATATACTTTTTATCCACCGGAAAATATTTTTTTTTCTTGGCTTTTTTTTTTTTTTTTTTTAGCCTAGCATTAACCTAACCAAAAAACCTAACCTAACCTAATAGCCCCCAAATACCCCCCCAAATACATTTAGGTTAGGTTAGGTTAGGTTTTTAGGTTAGGTTAATGCTAAAAAAAAACAAAAAAACATAGGCCTAAAAATAAAAATAAAAAAACAAGAAAAAATAATATTTTCCGGTGGATAAAAAGTATATAGCCTAGTAATGAAACAGAATGATAAAGGAACCCAAAACTACCATTAGAAATGAGATTCCAGCTGTGGTGTGACTCGTAAATATTGACCGATGGGGGGCGGGGGTGCTGGTTGGGTAAAAAGGTAGAAATCCAGTTGGGGTGGAGTGAGTAACCGTAGATTTTCGTAAGGGGGTCAGAGGGGGCGGAATGCCCTTATAATCCATTTCCGCATATTGCCACCTAGCCTAGGCTATACCACATCACTTACCTCGTCGTACCTTCCTGTTAAATACAATAATAATTTGTTTAGCTCGTATAGGTGCAATTAGCCTAGGCCTAGCCTATAGAATAATTCCTGGTTTCCTTGATACCTATATAGGCCTAGGCCTACCCGAAGTTTTTCCAAGGCCTAGCCTATAAATATTCTTAAATCAGTAAACTTGATGGAAACTTGGGAAATAGGCCTAAGATCGCCGTAAAATAGGCCTAGGCTAGGCCTAGCCTAGTCAGGGTTGTCATCTTGTGGAATTCGCCTATGACAGGCATTGTTTTCTTGTGGAATCATTATAAATACGTTAAAAGCTGTGTCTCAATTCCTACTGACCTTGGAAACTGTACATGTCTGATTATTATGCTTCTTGAAAAGGGACAAACAATCGAAAACATCCTTGCTAGCGCCATTCTCCTTCTTCTTCTTGAGTACTAGAGTCGAATTAGCGAGTCAGGAGCAGGAGGAAGGACTTTTCTATCAGAGTCATCCTCTTATTTTCACAAAAGGCCAACTTGCCTTTGTACCGGCACATCCAAAAAAAGCTTGAGACTGGCTTGATGAAAATATGATTTTAAGGGTAGGCTATAGGCTAGTTAAGTTGTAGCCTAATAGAAAGGGTAGTAACAGTAAGTGTAAGTAAGGGCCCACACTAATTCGTCCCCCGGCAGGGGCCCACACTAATTCGTCCCCTGGCAGGGGTCCACACTAACTCGTCTCCCGGCAGGGGGCCCAAACTAACTCGTCCCCCGGCAGGGCCTCACACTAATTCGTCCCCAGGCAACTCGTTCCCCGGCAGGGGCCCACACTAATTCGTCCCCCAGTAGGGGCCCACACTAATTCGTCCCCCGGCAGGGGCCCACACCAATTCGTCCACCGGCAGGGGCCCACACTAATTCGTCTCCCAGCAGGGGCCCACACTAATTCGTCCCCCGGCAGGGGCCATCACTAATTCGTTGCCCGGCAGGGGCCCACACTAACTCGTCCCCCGGCAGGGGCCCACACTAATTCGTCCCCCGGCAGGAGCTCACACTAATTCGTCCCCCGGTAGGGGCCCACACTAATTCATTCCCCAGTAGGGGCCCACACCAATTCGTCCCCCGGCAGGGGCCCACACCAATTCGTCCCCCGGCAGGGGCCCACACCAATTCGTCCCCCGGCAGTGGCCCACACCAATTCGACCCCCGGCAGGGGCCCACATCAATTCGTCCCCCGGCAGGGGCTCACACCTATTCACACCCTGCCAGGGAACAAATTAGTGTGGGCCCCTGCTGGGGGACGAATTAGTGTGGGCCCCTGCCGGGGGACGAATTAGTGTGGGCCCTTGCCGGGGGACGAATTAGTGTGGGCTCCTGCCGGGGGTCGAATTAGTGTGGGTCCCTGCCGGGGGACGAATTAGTGTGAGCCCCTGCTGGGGAACAAATTAGTGTGGGCCCCTGCTGGGGGACGAATTAGTGTGGGCCCCTACCGGGGGACAAATTAATGTGGGCCCTGCCAGGGGACAAATTAGTGTGGGCCCCTGCCGGGGGACGAATTAGTGTGGGCCCCTTGCCGGGGGACAAATTAGTGTGGGCCCCTGCCGGGGAACAAATTAGTGTGGGCTCCTGCCGGGGGACGAATTAGTGTGGGCCCCTGCCAGGGGACGAATTAGTGTGGGCCCTTGCCGGGGGACGAATTAGTGTGGGCCCCTGCCGGGGGACGAATTAGTGTGGGCCCCTGCCGGGGGACGAATTAGTGTGGGCCCCTGTCGGGGGACGAATTAGTGTGGGCCCCTGCCATGGGACGAATTAGTGTGGGCCCCTGCCTGGGGACGAATTAGTGTGGGCCCCTGCCGGGGGACGAATTAGTGTGGGCCCCTGCTGGGGGACGAATTAGTGTGGGCCCCTGCTGTGGGACGAATTAGTGTGGGCCCCTGCCGGGGGACGAATTAGTGTGGGCCCCTGCCGGGGGACGAATTAGTGTGGGCCCCTGCCGGGGGACGAATTAGTGTGGGCCCCTGCTGGGGGACGAAGTAGTGTGGGCCCCTGCTGGGGGGCGAATTAGTGTGGGCCACTGCCAGAGGACAAATTAGTGTGGGCCCCTGCCAGGGGACGAAATAGTGTGGGCCCTGTGGGCCCCTGCCAGGGGACAAAATAGTGTGGGCCCTGCCAGGGGACGAATTAGTGTGGGCCCCTGCCGGGGGACGAATTAGTGTGGGCCCCTGACGGGGGACGACTTTGTGTGGGCCCCTGCCGGGGAACAAATTAGTGTGGGCTCCTGCCGGGGACGAATTAGTGTGGGCCCCTGCCAGGGAACGAATTAGTGTGGGCCCCTGCTGGGGGACGAATTAATGTGGGCCCCTGCCGGGGAACAAATTAGTGTGGGCCCCTGCTGAGGGACAAATTAGTGTGGGCCCCTGCTGGGGGACGAAATAATGTGGGCCCCTGCCGGGGAACAAATTAGTGTGGGCCCCTGCCGAGGGACAAATTAGTGTTGGCCCCTGCCAGGGGACGAATTAGTGTGGGCCCCTGCTGGGGAACGCATTAGTGTGGGCCCCTGCCGGGGGACGAATTAGTGTGGGCCCCAGCCGGGGGACGAATTAGTGTGGGCCCGGGCCGGCGAACGAATTAGTGTGGGCCCCTGCCAGGGGACGAATTAGTGTGGGCCCCTGCCGGGGGATAAATTAGTGTGGGCCCCTGTCGGGGGACGAATTAGTGTGGGCCCCTGCCGAGGGAACGAATTAGTGTGGGCCCCTGCTGGGGGACAAATTAGTGTGGGCCCCTGCCGGGGGATGAATTAGTGTGGGCCCCTGCCAGGGGACGAATTAGTGTGGGCCCCTGCTGGGGGACAAATTAGTGTGGGCCCCTGCCGGGGGACGAATGAGTGTGGTCCCCTACCGGGGGACAAATTAGTGTGGGCCCCTGCCGGGGGACGAATTAGTGTGAGCCCCTGCCGGGGGACGAATTAGTGTGGGCCCCTGCCGGGGGACGACTTAGTGTGGGCCCCTGCCGGGGGATGAATTAGTGTGGGCCCCCGCCAGAGTAAGAATTAGTGTGGGCCCCTGCTGGGGGACAAATTAGTGTGGGCCCCTGCCTGGGGATGAATTAGTGTGGGCCCCTGTCAGGGGACGAATTAGTTTGAGCCCCTGCGGGGGAACAAATTAGTGTGGGCCCCTGCCGGGGGATGAATTAGTGTGGGCCCCTGCCGGGAGATGAATTAGTGTGGGCCCCTGCCAAGGGACGAATTAGTGTGGGCCCCTGTGGGGGGACGAATTAGTGTGGGCCCCTGCCGGGGGACGAAATAGTGTGGGCCCTTGCCAGGGGACAAAATAGTGTGGGCCCCTGCCGGGGGACGAAATAGTGTGGACCTCTGCCGGGGGACGAATTAGTGTGAGCCCCTGCCGGGGGACGAATTAGTGTGGGCCCCTGCCGGGGGGCGACTTAGTGTGGGCCCCTGCCGGGGGACAAATTAGTGTGGGCCCCTGCCGATGGACGAATTAGTGTGGGCCCCTGCCAGGGGACGAATTAGTGTGGGCCCCTGCCAGGGGACGAATTAGTGTGGGCCCCTGCTGGGGGACAAATTAGTGTGGGCCCCTGCTGGGGGACAAATTAGTGTGGGCCCCTGACGGGGGACGAATTAGTGTGGGCCCCTGCCGGGGAACAAATTAGTGTGGGCCCCTGCTGGGGGACGAATTAGTATGGGCCCCTGCCGGGGGACAAATTAGTGTGGGAGACGAATTAGTGTGGGCCCCTGCCGGGGGACGAATGAGTGTGGGCCCCTGCCGGGGGACGAATGAGTGTGGGCCCCTGCCGGGGGACGAATGAGCGTGGTCCCCTACCGGGGGACAAATTAGTGTGGTCCCCTGCCGGGGGACGAATTAGTGTGAGCCCCTGCCGGGGGACGAATTAGTGTGGGCCCCTGCTGGGGGACGAATTAGTGTGGGCCCCTGCCGGGGACGAATTAGTGTGGGCCCCGCCGGAGGAAGAATTTGTGTGGGCCCCTGCCGGGGGACAAATTAATGTGGGCCCTTGCCGGGGGACATATTAGTGTGGGCCCCTGCCTGGGGACGAATTAGTGTGGGCCTCTGCCGGGGGATGAATTAGTGTGGGCCCCTGTCAGGGGACGAATTAGTTTGAGCCCCTGCCGGGGAACAAATTAGTGTGGGCCCCTGCCGTGGGACGAATTAGTGTGAGCTCCTGCCGGGAGACGAATTAGTGTGGGCCCTGCCGGGGGAACGAATTAGTGTGGGCCCCTGCCGGGGGACGAATAAGTGTGGGCCCCTGCTGGGGGACGAATTAGTGTGGGCCTCTGCCGATGGACGAATTAGTGTGGGCCCCTGCCAGTGGACGAATTAGTGTGGGCCCCTGCCGGGGGATGAATTAGTGTGGGCCCCTGCCTGGGGACGAATTAGTGTGGGCCCCTACCGGGGAACGAATTATTGTGGGCCCCTGCCAGGGGACGAATTAGTGTGGGCCCCTGCCAGGGGACGAATTAATGTGGACCCCTGCCGGGGGACGAATTAGTGTGGGCCCCTGCCAGGGGACAAATTAGTGTGGGCCCCTGCCGGGGGATGAATTAGTGTGGGCCCCTGCCGGGGGACGAATTAGTATGGGCCCCTGCCGGGGGACGAATTAGTGTGGGCCCCTGCTGGGGGACGAATTAGTGTGGGCCTCTGCCGATGGACGAATTAGTGTGGGCCCCTGCCAGTGGACGAATTAGTGTGGGCCCCTGCCGGGGGATGAATTAGTGTGGGCCCCTGCCTGGGGACGAATTAGTGTGGGCCCCTACCGGGGAACGAATTATTGTGGGCCCCTGCCAGGGGACGAATTAGTGTGGGCCCCTGCCAGGGGACGAATTAATGTGGACCCCTGCCGGGGGACGAATTAGTGTGGGCCCCTGCCAGGGGACAAATTAGTGTGGGCCCCTGCCGGGGGATGAATTAGTGTGGGCCCCTGCCGGGGGATGAATTAGTATGGGCCCCTGCCGGGGGACGAATTAGTGTGGGCCCCTGCCAGGGGACGAATTAGTGTGGGCCCCTGCCGGGGGATGAATTAGTGTGGGCCCCTGCCGGGGGACGAATTAGTGTGGGCCCCTTTTAGGGGACGAATTAGTGTGGGCCCCTTTTAGGGGACGAATTAGTGTGGGCCCTTTTGGGGGACGAATTAGTGTGGGCCCGTTTCGGGGGACGAATTAGTGTGGGCCCCTGCCAGGGGATGAATTAGTGTGGGCCCCTGCCGGGGGACGAATTAGTGTGGGCCCCTGCCGGGGGACGACTTAGTTTGGGCCCCTGCCGGGGGACAAATTAGTGTGGGCCCCTGCCGAGGGAAAAATTAGTGTGGGCCCCTGCCAGTGGACGAATTAGTGTGGGCCCCTGCCGGGGGATGAATTAGTGTGGGCCCCTGCCTGGGGACGAATTAGTGTGGGCCCCTACCGGGGAACGAATTATTGTGGGCCCCTGCCAGGGGACGAATTAGTGTGGGGCCCTGCCAGGGGACGAATTAATGTGGACCCCTGCCGGGGGACGAATTAGTGTGGGCCCCTGCCAGGGGACAAATTAGTGTGGGCCCCTGCCGGGGGATGAATTAGTGTGGGCCCCTGCCGGGGGACGAATTAGTATGGGCCCCTGCCGGGGGACGAATTAGTGTGGGCCCCTGCCAGGGGACGAATTAGTGTGGGCCCCTGCCGGGGGATGAATTAGTGTGGGCCCCTGCCGGGGGACGAATTAGTGTGGGCCCCTGCCAGGGGACGAATTAGTGTGGGCCCCTTTTAGGGGACGAATTAGTGTGGGCCCCTTTTGGGGGACGAATTAGTGTGGGCCCGTTTCGGGGGACGAATTAGTGTGGGCCCCTGCCAGGGGATGAATTAGTGTGGGCCCCTGCCGGGGGACGAATTAGTGTGGGCCCCTGCCGGGGGACGAATTAGTTTGGGCCCCTGCCGGGGGACAAATTAGTGTGGGCCCCTGCCGAGGGAAAAATTAGTGTGGGCCCCTGCCGGGGAACGAATTTGTGTGGACCCCTGCCGGGGAACGAATTAGTGTGGGCCCCTGCCGGGGGACGAATTAGTATGGGCCCCTGCCGGGGGATGAATTAGTGTGGGCCCCTGCCAGGGGACGAATTAGTGTGGGCCCCTGCAGGGGGACGAATTAGTGTGGGTCCCTGCCAGGGGACGAATTAGTGTGGTTCAAAGTTTCCCCAATTTCATAATGGCCGCTTCATGACATGAACATTTTCTTTTTTCTTGACTTGTGTAGTAGGATAAGGAATTTAGAAATATACTTATTAAATATTCATATTACTATTACCGAACATATTATCGCTCATACAACGTAATAATAAAAGGAAATGGGAATCAAAATTTGGTATTTATTTTCCGACTGTGGCTGTTTCTTGTTGCAGAGACGTAAACAAACAAGCAGAAGACAACTCTTGGTAAGATCGGGCGTTACTGAGCGATATTTAGCAAATAAACTCCATTAACTATGTCCAAGTCTATGTTAATGCCTTGTAAAATGTGATAGAAGGCGGCACAAAGACGATGTGCATGTGTATATGTGGTGAAGAGGTGTGGAAGTGGTGATAGTGGAGTTGGCATTGTGTTGTAATTTGACGTGTCGCCTCCCACCACCGCAGGGTCACCTTGAGCTTTCTTTTCTGTCTGTTGTCACACTCTGCCAGCTCAAGACAGTCACACTAATACTACCTAGCAGGACTCTGGATTTACCATATGATCTGTACAAGCTCCAACAAATATTTAGGCCCTATATCCAATTTATATTAAAAGGTAATGCATAGGCTGGCCTAAGAGTTTTTAAGTCAGAGTTTAGTCTAGGCCTAGGCTATGCATTGATAATCATGCATACAAATTATATAAATTAACAAAGCTAGCCTAGTGTTGGCAGTATACTTTGCATAGCCATCATAGGCTAGGCTTAGTACTTAATACTTAGCCTAGTCTTAGTTAATTTTTATTTATTATTATTTAAACAGGGTGTCAAACCAGAGCAATTAAGTTTTAGCCTTGAAGCGCTTCTGCCTCAAGAGGGTTTTGCTCCCTTGGTGTTCTCTGACTCTGAGGCAAGGCCACGGCGTCGCCGCCACCCTTCACTTCGCTGCTTGTACTCCAGCTGGGACGTTATGGAGTTGGGGACAAACTGGATTTTAGCTCACGTATGGGATATAGGCCTAATGTTCTAATTTGTAGGTAAAAATTTACCGGTACAATTTTAGTTACTGGACACCTATTTGACAGGTACCACCGAGGATTTAATACGTATTTGTTTTCGGTTTCCACGCATCCAACACCAAGCTACACCTTTTTCTGGTCCGGTAATAGGCTAGTATTGAAAATTATATAATAACTTTTTAAATGTGGTTTTCGACGAGAATAAAACGGGGCGTTTGTGCCGAAAATCGGCGGCGGGGGGAGTCCGTCGTCGCTTCGGATCGTCACGTACACGGTTTGTTTACCCAGGACGCTCAAGGTTACTACGGCCAGCTGTTTTACTTGCCCCCCTGCTGGCCACATAGATGACGATTATTATAATTCACGGGGGGGTGAGGGGGGCAGAGCCCCCCCCCTCAACCCTGTCCTGTATCCCACGCCCTATAACGCAAGTTTTTATCAAAAAATGTACCCAACAAGCTTAGCCATTTGAAGTCGACCGCCAAGGCGGCGGGACCGGGAAGTCACTCCGAGCGTAAAGTAAACAAAGCGACGCTACTTCCACGAACGCAACCGAGTTGTCTTTATATTTCGTCTCATATTATCATTATTAAAGTGTCCCCATTGCTTTTTTAGTGTTTTGTACACTAGAAAAGGGTGTAGCTTGGTGTTGGATGCGTGGAAACCGAAAAAAAATATGTATTGAATCGTTGGCGGTACCTGTCAAATAGGTGTCCAGTAACTAAAATCGTCCCAATTTACCTAGCCTATGGTCCCGTTAAAATATCCTCAAGTAGCCTAGCCTAACCTATTAAAAACTGTTCAGGGGACTGGTTAGAACTTGTAGGATGTTTAATTGAAGGTCGGAAATCAGTATTTACTGAGAAATAAAAGTCTTAAAATGCGCTATGTTTTACCGTCTTTTACGGGAGGGTCTGTACGCCGCCACATACGCGCGGACTGCCCATAATATACAAATATTATATTAGATTAGATTAACCTAACCTAACCTAACCTAACCTAACCCTAATATAATATACTATAATATAATAGCCTATAACATAACATTACCTGTGAAAGAGAGGGCAGGGACCCTGGGTGACCCATAGCGCATTTTAAGACTGTTATTTCTCAGTAAATACTGGTTTCCGACATTCAATTAAACATCCTACAAGTTCTAACCAGTCCCCTGAACAGTTTTTAATAGGTTACTTGAGGATATTTTAACGGGACCATAGGTAAACATTTATCTAAATGTTTACTAGGGCCTATAGCTTTGTATTAGAGTATTAGTCACCACAATATATGTCTTCATCGCTGCAGATTAAATTATTTTTCCTTAGACTTTGTGGGTTAAATAAGGATGATGGTGGCCATCTTGGATCAGCTGAGAACTAATATTTTTATTTTTTTACCGTAGTTTTAGTATTTTGTCATATTCTATATCAATACTAACCCTGCGGGCGGCAGCCCCCAGGTTAGGTTAGGTTGTTAGGTTAGGGTAATGACAAAATATGGTTTTAGGGGGCATGTTTTAATATTGCAAAATAATGGGTAGGACTAAATATGAATTTCCAGAAGGAAAAACACCTTAAAACACACTAATCAATGAAGAAACTGATGAGAAAAAGGATTACCGGTATAATACAAAAAGCACATACGTGACCTAAAATCCAATTTGACCGGAGTTGGATAATTGGATGTCGCTGGGGCCTGGGCGGATGCATGGTTGAGAAGAATTTTTCCAGTAACTCCAGTTCCCTCTTGAATCTTGATTCTCTTGAACACATCTGTTTTCACCTCCTTGATGTTTCTGATGTGTTTTGGGAGATGATTGAACAGCCGAGCTCCCTTTCTCTGAAGACTTGGATGAATAGGAAAGGAAATTCAAGAAAATTAACAAGAAATAGCATTGTTTTAGACATTTTATCACTTCCAAAGACATACGGTAGGCCTAGGCTAATAGGGTAAAGGTTACTTTTTCGACCAACAGTAATTTCAGCAACTATTTTTTTTTTCGTTTTTCTTTTAGATACAGTGTTCTCATATAGGTACTGAACAAAAATAAGGGAAAATAAGAAAGGAAAAAAGAAATAGAAGGAAACATGCTTACATAACTGAAATGTTTGTGGACATGCAGTAATGCAAGTAATGGTTGTTCTTCTGTAAATATAAAATGGCTTACTTAACCCTTGTCTAGCGGGGGGTTTTGGGCTTATTTGGGCATATTCAGGCCCTCCTGAATGATAAATCAAGTATCTGCATGAAAAGAAATGTATTCAGCAAAAAACTAGGCGCTAAAACCTTCAAAATGAGACCAGAACGAGCTACGTAGCACTCGTGGTTCTCATACAGTGGTACCAGTAACATGGGAGTTTAGCGTATAGTGGTATATTTTTCCCAGCTATGCTCACTGCCGGTCGAGAACACAGGGAGGGTGAGTTAGTGGGCGGCGGTAAGCCCTGGTGTCGGCCCTGTGCTCCCGGCCATTTGCACTCAATTTTAACCCTTTAAAAGCCTTAATAAAGCTCCTAACTTGCTGATTTTTGGATACAGACTTAAGTCGGGCCCCGCTCTTTAAGTGTTAAGAATGGAAAAGGGGTACGTGGGACCTTCTATTTATTTTTATTTTTTAATTAAAAAAACTTTAAGGGGACAGTGGTTATTTTGGGGGTCTATTTATTTATATACCGGTATTCCTCACTAGAGTCTAGACCTCCATTAAGCTTATAAAACACTCCCTAGACTCCCCTTCAAGATAAATTTTTACATTTATTGATAGAAACATGGGAGGAGTAACATACAACATACCGTACTGTAAATCGGTAAAAATTGAAGACAACCCGGACAGGTGGGATCTCATTTCTAATGGTCGTTTTGGGTTCCTATCATATTATGCTTCATTGCTATATACTTTTTATCCAACGGAAATTTTTTTTTTTCTTGGCTTTAGGCCTCGGCTATTTTTTTTTTTTTAGCATTAACCTATCCAAAAAACCTAACCTAACCTAACCAAAAAACCTAACCTAACCTAACCAAAAAACCTAACCTAACCTAACCTAACCTAACCTAATAACCCAATAACCCCCAAATACATTTAGGTTATGTTATGTTACGTTTTTTGGTTAGGTTAATGCTAAAAAATAAAATAAAGCCAAGAAAAAAAAAATCCGGTGGATAAAAAGTATATAGCAATGAAGCATAACATGATAGGAACCCAAAACTACCATTATAAATGAGATCCCAGCTGTCCGGGTTGTCTTCAATTTTTACCCATAAATCATCTATAAATACTTATAATAAAATAAATACTTATAAATCTATAATACTAGGTTAGGTTGGGTTAGGGTCATGTATTTTTGTATCCAAAAGCAGTCAAAATAGACGGGAACATGATGGTGAGCATCCGCGTAGTGTAAACAAGACGGGCGGTACACCCGGTAACTACATTCTTGCCGAAACATGTTACATCCGCAGGCCTGTTTCTCTAAAATTACAGGCTCGCTATCGCTCGTCAGGAAATAATCAACACCTAAATGGCATGAAAGGTCTTGATATTGATATAGAAATGGGATGAAAGGTTTTAAAATTGACAAACTAATGGGGCGAACGTCTTAAAGGTGGGGGCTCATGGGTTGAGGTAAACATGGAAAAATAATCGCCAACCTGCATATAATCATCTTGTAAAATGCAATGTCACTGACATAATTATTAACAATGGTATAAAGGATTTTGCGGATCGTCTATACCGGGCCTGTGACGTCATAGTGACGTCACACCAGTATCCTTAGCCTAGACTGGATGGTGGACTTACACTCTTGTGACGTCACAGGCCCGGTATAGACGATCCACAAAATCCTTTATACCATTGTTAATAATTATTTCAGTGCCATTGCATTTTGCAAAATAACTATGTACAGCTTGGCGATTATCATTCCATGTTTATATCAACCCATGAGCCCCCACCTTTAAAATCTGAAAACAAATGGAGCTAAACATGAGGAAGAAGGGGGACAAAAAAAAAACCCATTTCCCCTTAATAGTAATGGAATCCACTGTCAAGGGCTTGTGACTGGCTATACACTGGGGACAGACCTTAGCATATAGGCTATATTTAAATTAGAATAATGACAAAATTCAGACAAAGTTAATTATAATCCCTTCAATTGTTCAGTATGTTCTCAATTACCCGGTACCCCAGTTGACATTAGGGTGAAGCAGGTTAGTGGATGGAGGCAAGAATGTTAAGTGCGGGCGTACCGCCAGCCTTGTTCACACCACGCGTAGTGGCGCCGAACCTTTCCCATCATGTTCCCGTCTATTTTGACTGCCTTTGGATATAAAAATACATTAGCCTAACCAAACAACCTAACCTAACCTAACCTAACCTAGTATTCATGTAGTAATGACAGGGGGCAAATAGCAGAAAATATAGCGTCGAAATAGACGGGAACGTAACTGCGAGCGCACAACATGTCAACCGGTCACTCGGAAACTACATCCTTCCCGTGGATGGATTAGCTGCACACCACTGAAGAAAAAAAGTGCTAAAAAATACATAGAAGGCCTCGGAGTCGGACGGACCCTAAATTGAGTGGTTAATCCTGTAAGTCCTTCAGTAAACTGGCATGGGTTGTCCCTCTTGCAGGGGATAGGTCCGCTAGGGGGCATTTTGTGTATGGCCACCCCCATTAAGGGGAGTATGGCATCCGGCAATAGATAGATAGATAGTTTTATAAACTAGCTTAATGCTAAGAAATATAAAAGAGTAGACATGAAGAAGCAGAGTGAGAATGAGAAGGATGAATGAAGTAGAAAGGTACTGTATAAGAGTGAAAGTGGTTTGAGGTAAGAGGAGGGGTTCGGGCTGATAGATGACAGAGGAGCATGGAGGTAATTAGTTTGTGACCACCCCTTTGGTGACTAAGGCATCTACCAATAGATAGATAATCAACATTTTAAGATACAGTACTGGTACTTCAATTGAAAAATTAAAATGTTCTTTCCTATATTTTTGTTATAAATATTGATATACTGTAGGTATGTAAGGGTAATATGAAAGTTTGGGCAAAAATAATTAATATTAAACGGCAAGAATGTAGTTACCGGGTGTACCGCCCGTCTTGTTTACACTACGCGGACGCTCACCATCATGTTCCCGTCTATTTTGACTGCCTTTGGATACAAAAATACATTACCCTAACCAAACAACCTAACCTAACCTAACCTAACCTAGTATTATAGATTTATAAGTATTTATTTTATTATAAGTATTTATAGATGATTAAGTTGTACAGTATGTCGGTAGTGGTACACCCGGTAACTACATCCTTCCCTATTAAACTAGTAACTGTGTAAGTGTTTTGGAATGCAACCCTACTATTTCCAGCCTATTCACCCCAAACCTCCACGTGTTCTGCTGAATGAGAACAACCCTTGTGGGTTCTAAGCAAACTAATACTACTATTACTAACTATCAGTACCTACCATGCCAGATGTTATTCTAAAGAACTGGTACCTCATTATGCATGCATATACTCAGGCACACACCCCATAACTGGGGGTGACCGACTCGAGACATAGCCTGAACAGAAACAACATTACTGTATTTGAGTACGGTACTGTACTGTACTGTACTACATAAATGTTTTCAATCATTATTATTGAATTCATTCTGCCAGTGGTTTAATAGCCATGCTTTAGGCATATTCCCAGACAATGTACAGTATGTAGTGTCATATAACCTTTACAACTCTTCAATTCAAGAGAGAAAAGAATAAAGTGGTTTTATTAATAACTTTCTAATACCTGTACAATATTGTAATATTTATTGTGTATGGGATCTTTGCAGTAAGAGAGTGTTCCTCAGTAAACTACTGATCCCTACCCAAGCTGTGTGCAGGATGGAGCTGGAGTGTGCTGTACAGAAGTATGCCTGGGGTGTACATGGGCTGAACAGCAGTGTGGCACAGTTGGCCAAAGCTGTACGACCTGACCTAGAAGTGGCGGATGACCAACCTTTTGCCGAACTATGGATGGGCACGCACCCCAGTGGCCCATCTGTTATTAAAGGTAAAGTCAAATATTGGTTGACAGCTAAAAGATAGCTACATTGCAATCATTTGTATTAGCATTTTTAGTAAAATAAAGAGCAGGCAATAGTAAAATATGGTCATTCTTGTAGTAAGAACGTAGCTTGTCATTACCACCTCACCTTCCTCCTCACCCACACCAGCTACAGTGATGACATGATGGGGCAGTGTTATGGCAGGACTTGGTTGTATTAAGCTGGTATCACACGAGCGCTTTTTCCCTCAACATTTATCCTCAACACTGGTCTGGCAGCTTATGAGGTCAACATTTAAACTATTTCGGTTACCTAAATTCATCTATTATCAGTCTAGTTTCCGATACCAGTGCAAAATATTCCACAAATGTTGCCAGAAAAAGTTGATTATCGAATGTTGACTATAAAAGCTCTCGTGTGATACCGGCTTTATACTTCAAATACTAAAAGGCAACCCCCTGTGGGCCATTGCAGTGTACGTAATGGAAACAATGCTAAACCATTGTAAGTATGTACAGGTCCCCTTCACTATACAGTAGATAGTGAGCATAAATCCAAAGACGTTATCCTAACCCTTTACAATTCCTTAGTCCGCCCTCTTCTGGAATACTGCGTTCAATCCTGGTGCCCTTATTACCAAAAAGATATAGACAAGCTAGAACGAGTTCAACGTAGAGTTACCAAAATGATACCTAGCCTAAAGAACAAACCATACGAGGAGCGTCTTAGAGAATTAAATCTATTTCCTTTAACCCAGCGCAGATTAAGAGGCGACTTAATTCAAGTGTTCAAAATCATCAAAGGCATCGACAATATGAACTGTAGTAAGTACTTCACTATCGACCAATCTAATTACACTCGGGGAAACGGGTGCAAAATTATTGGTAAATCTTTTAACTCACACGAAGCTAAAAATTTCTTCTTCAATCGAGTTGTCAACTTATGGAATGGGCTTCCCCAAGATGTTATAGACTGCAGCACCGTTGATTCATTTAAACTTCGCCTAGACAAATATCTCGCATCAAACCCGCGACTGACTGCGTTTGTAAATGAATAACTTTATTTTATCCTCCCCTCAGTTACTAACCCATCTGTCCCCTACTAACTTCCCAATCCTGCCACGGACATTAGTTCCAGGGCAGTAGTTCCCTTTCCAATGTTCCCTTACCCACTCTAAACCACTGTTTGGACACTTGATCCTCAGAGTTTTGGAGGACAAGCAGCCTAGAAGGGTCATGACTGTTGTTGCTTGATTTCCTTTGTACTCCTTTGTACTATCCGATGCCCAGATTTTCGATATTATTGTAGGTCTTTAGGTGTTTGGGTTTGAATTTTGGCTGGTCCGAGACCGCATCCCCATTTACCCCATAAATGTTAGGGTTCGCTATACAATTTTTGTATTTAAGATCAGGTTTTCAGGAACGTACCCCAATTGTAAATCGAAGGAGACCTGTACAGTATTGCCAGACACCTTGATCTCTGAGGGCATGGCCATGAATGATGACAATTAAAGCAAAAAAAGGGCCTTTGTGCCATATGATGTTTCCTAGCCTGTTCACAGCAGATGCCATTCTGAAATAACTCATATCCACAGATCTTATTTTGGATAGGTCATGCTCACTTGTTGTCCGCGTTCATTCGTTCATGATACAATCATGTTCTCCAATATTTAACCTTTCTCCTTTGCATATTCTCTCTCTTATCTTGCTCTTCATTATACTGTATTTGCGCAACACAGCCCTCAAATTCTTGAAACTGGTGTGAAACATCCATCTCACTCCTACATACATCTCTAAGCTATCACTTAGCTTATCACTTACTTTTGCATATGCCAATGCATTCTTATAAACTTATAAACAAAATTATAACTGCTATAAGCAATTTTCCTCCCACACCATATAGCTTCTATCGATACCTCTCACATAGGTCTACCCTCCCAGTCCACTTCATCATAGGCTGTATGATAATCGGTCTGGAAAGGGAAGGATTTTTTTTTTTTTTTTCTTCTTCTACGTGATTGAGGGAGGCAAAAGGCATAACTGCCTATAGCGAGTGCCTCCCCCATAGTTGAAAGAGTGACAGGGCCAAAATCAAGGGACGTTCGAGCCAAAATGCCTGGACACACAGAGTTTGAAGCAATTTAAGTCATAGGAAGAGGGAAAGACCGATTCTGGGAGAGAGTTCCAGAGCTCAGATGTTGAGTAGAAGAAAGTTTGAGAGTAACGTTTCACTCTTGGGTTGGAGAGTTGCACAGAGTAGGGGTGGGATTGAGTTGCAAGACGGGTACCACGTGCCCTACGTAAAGGAGGTGGTATGCACTGGGATAGCTCTGAGGAACACTGATTATTATAGTAGCGATAGAATAGCGAGAGAGATGCAACATTGCGGCGGAGAGAGAGAGATTGCAGAGAGTTGGTGAGTGGACGGGAGTTAATGATACGAAAGGCCTTCCTTTCAACTTTGTCTAGGAGAGCGGTGTGAGAGGAACCTCCCCACACATGTGAACAATACTCAATACAAGGGCGCACTATGCCCCTGTACAGAGCAAGAAGCTGTGCAGGGGAAAAGAACCCCCAAAGGCGGTTGAGCACACCCAGCTTCTGGGAGGCTGCCTTAGCAAGACTGGTAATATGGTCCTTCCAAATGAGAGCAGAAGAAAAAGAGACACCAAGAATATTGAGAGAAGATGAAGGGTCAATTTTTGTATTGTTGAAGAATAAGGGATAGTCCGCTGGGAGATCCTGACGGGTAGATAGATGGAGAAATTGGGTTTTGGAAGCATTAAAGTTAACAAGGTTTTCTCTGCCCCAATTGGAAATAGTATTTAGATCAGAATTTAAGAGTTCTATGGCTTCATTACGTTTGTCGTTGAGGGATTGCTGGCTGGGGCGTTCTGAAAAACTAATGGAGTAGTGTAAGGTTGAGTCGTCTGCGTATGAATGGATGGGAATTAAGGTACAGTTAAGGAGATCATTTATAAAAATTAGAAAGAGAATAGGAGATAGGACAGAGCCCTGAGGAACACCGGAGTTTATAGGGAGAGGAAGTGAACAATGGCCGTCCACAACCGCAGCTATGGAACGGCCGGAAAGGAAATTAGAGACAAAGGCACAGATGGAGGGATAGAAACCGAAGGAGGGTAGTTTAGAAATTAAAGATTTATGCCAGACTCTATCGAAGGCTTTCGATATGTCTAGTGCAATATTTCTGTTTTTGTGCAGGTTCCAGTGAAGCTCTTGTGGACTACATCAAGAGGCAGCCGGGTGTGCTGGGCTTCCCCGTGATTGAAAAGTTTGGGGAGACGCTGCCATTCCTCTTTAAGGTGCTTAGTGTCAATCAGGCTCTCTCCATACAGGCTCACCCCAACAAGGTCTGCATTATGATAATATAGTAGCTACTGTTATTTATTTAGTTTGTAAGGGATCTACATTCACTTTCTGTATCGAATACTTTATAGAATTACAGTATTCTTACAGTTTCTTACAGTAGAATGTATATTTTCTTTGGCATATACAATAATGTTTACAGTATATGAATATATATATAGTACTGTAGCAATACTGCAGTGTAGCCTATATTATGTAATATAAATTTTCTTGATATGCATGATTATTTACATCTAGAAACTCTACACTTGCTACTGGTACTAGCCATCTATCTATCTGTTTGTCTTAATATAATTTAATATTCTCAGGACAAAATATGACTTATATATAATAGTTTATTGATTTTGCCCTGTTCAGAGCCATGCAGAAAAGCTACACAGTGCACGGCCAGATGTCTACAAAGATCCCAACCACAAGCCGGAGATGACCATAGCTCTCACACCCTTTCAGGCCATGTGTGGTTTTAGACCTGCCCATGAAATAGCCACATACCTTAAAGGTTTGTCATTATTTTCTCAAGAATTATGAAAAATGTATGGGTGTTGAGACAACGATATGTACAGGTTGAATTGGTTAACTGCAAAATTAACCCCTCCCTCCATTACCAAGATGTTTCTCAATCTCTTTAACCCTTTCTCTGTGGGGTTATTTGCGCTATTTAGGGCATATTCAGGCACTCCTGAATTATTAATCAAGCATCTGCATTAAATGAACTGTATTCTGCCGAAAACTAGGCAAAAATAGCTTCAAAATGAGACCAGAACGAGCTTCGTAGGTGGCGGAGTTCACCCGCAGCATTGCCATAGATATTTGGGAAAACTTGCTAATTATTAGCTCTCGCTCGCTCGGCAACACTGTTGTGAGACACCCGCGCGAGACACAGTCTCCCTCAGTGAGCGGCTGGCTGCTCTGAGGGTCAGAGGGAGGTCCCTCACGCTCCTGCCCACTGACACTCGATTTCTACGGCTTTTACAGGTTTTTAAAGCCTGGAAATTACTGTAAATTGCCTATGCATTCCAGAACATCACCCGCAGGGAAAGGGTTAAGATATATTGCAAAATTGTAAGATTAACCCCTTAACCCTCCAGACTCGGAAGGGCTCTTGAACGCCCATAAAAAACACACCCGAGCTACCCGGAAGGGCTCTTAAAGACCATGAGCTCAAAGCCTGTAAGCTTGGTGTGCGAGGCGTCGGTCCGACGCATGTAAACAACAGCCGGCTGGACCGACGCCCCGCATCTCCGGCCACAAGAAGGAGTGCGTCGCTTGTTCGTGTGTGCCTGTATGTTATTGTTAAGTATCGAAAAGTAGTGTAAAGTGGCTGTTTTTGCCATAAAGTTATCTCCAATGAAATCATCATCACAACTGAACCAGTTGACTTAGAGAGCTCTACTTAACGCCATTCTACAGGTACGAAACACATCTACGCTTGGGGATGTGCGGGAATGCGGAACCAGTCAGAATAACAAAGATACGGTAGCCTAGTCGTAGACGTTTTTCGGCCAAAACACCCGGGTTTCGGTATGGAATACATAGCCGGGGCTGGAGGGTTAAACCCGGTTGACGCCATATAGCGTCAAGACATTTTTCAGTCACAATCTCAGTTGACGCTTTTTCGCACTGAACAATCAAATATTTTGCGGGCCCTATTGGGCGACTGTCGAGCTAGGCTTCCTCCTCCACACTCACAAGCAACTCACGCATCCCCCCCGCACACTTACAGTTTCTTACAGTTTCTTACAGTTTCTTACAGTAGATCCTCTGGAAAAAGGCAAACTATGCCTGTGTATCCAGCTCAGTACCAGTACTTGCACTGCTGCGGTCGTTCACGGTGTTGGCGGCGGCGGTAGCAGACGCAACATTTTTACTATTCTGTATCTTTGCTTTATAATCAAACTTCAAATCTTGTCTTCCCCATGCTTTATCAAGATTACTTTCAAACTCCCTTACTGATTCACACACTCTCACACTTACACACTCTCGCTCGCACTACCCCTTTCCCTCCCGCGCCGCGATATGCGTCGCTGCCGCCATGCACGAACACACTAGTGCTTCCGCTATCCCCTCAACACCCGTTGCATCAACCTCACGCCCTCGCCCAGTAACTCGACTCCTTGCAAGGCCCACTTTACCCTGTTCAGATAACCTTAGTACCGTAAAACTGGGTAACTTCGGAAATTTTTCGAGGTTTTTTAACAATTTCTCCTGACTCTAAACACATTATAGAGATTTAACTAGGTCAAGTGATGTGTGGTGATAGTGCGCGGTAATCCAGGAAGCCTCCTAAAATTATCCCCCATAATAAGAGAGCTATCCTTATCCTAAATGATGTCCGAAGTCATCTCAAAAGTGGCTGACTTCGGACATGTATGGATAACTTCGGACATACAGTGATTTCTTATGGAAAATGATTGCCAAGAAAGCTGGGATAACTTCGGACAAACGGAGGGGAACTTCGGACGTACAGTACGTTCGTGGTTTTATTTAATTAATTTTTCGGCTCCTACTATTTTATATGAATATTTTATTATTGCTGCTTATTCCTGTCCGATGTCTTACTGGAAAATGCACAGTCAATACTTTTAGGCCTGTATAATCAGTAGCCTATAGGAGGGGGTTATATACGATGTTTAATCTATCTATTGCCTGACGCCGTGATCCCCGAAGGGGTGGCCACGAACGAACCGCCCCCATGCACCTCTGTCCCCAGTCAGTCGACGCCCCTCCCCCCAACCAGCACCGCCTTCGTTCTTGTACTTCCTCACTCCATCCTTCCATCTCTCATTCGGTCTACCTCTCCCTCTTTGTCCCTCCACCTCGCTCTCGCTCACCCTCTTAGTCATTCTCTCGCTTTACGATGTTTAACAAATGTTCTTTTTGGATCTGTTCTCGTTAGACATTGAACTCACTCTTAGAAAATATTGAGCAGGAAAAATAACCAATGCTGTCAAATCAATAACTCGAAAATTAACTAGGCCTAGTGAAAATATATAGGTATGTATACTCTATCACTGCATATACATTTTTATAGCTATAACATATGTGTTGGTGTTTCTTAAGGCAGATAATAATTTTTTTGGACAAGATATATGCCTCTCCTAATTTATATATATTATATATCCAGAATTATCCTAAATACATAAATCGGTTAGCATGTTATCATATTTTTATGGGTTTTTGGACTCAGAGAATGATTATTTGATCTTTAACCCGGGAGCTGCGGGGAGACTCTTAAGAGTTCCCCCGGCGCACTGCGGGGAGACTCTTAAGAGTCAGAGAAAATAAAAATCAACTTTTGACATCGAAAATAAAATATTTTTTTATATTTTTTTTTTTTATTTTTTATTTTTTTTTTGGCCCCTGGGCCATGCAAAATCTCAGTCCTCTACCTCCCCTCCTTCCCCACTTTCCTCCTCTCCTTCAGTTATCACCTATTTTCCCTGTTATTCCCTTATTCTGAGGTATATTTTCGTGCTAACATTAGAAATCCGATTGGAGGGTGTGGTCATCACTGATAGCAAGCGAGTGCAAGAGAGAGAGAGAGAGTATCGATCGACTGTGTCTCAGTGGCCTTGGGGGAAATTGGCGGGAAAGCAGATTGCCTCACCCATACATTATACAACTCGCGGGCTATATCTCCGATTTTGACCATCCAAACGCTGTTTTCACTCGTTTTATTGTTGTTTCAGGTTAATACCTTTATAATCAACCCATAATAGGCGCATATGGATAAGTATTAATGCTATTAATGGCACAATGAATATTTTAGTGGCGGAAACACCTCAAATACGTCAGCACAGGGGGACGTTTCCAATTACCCCCATGCGCACTTCAGAGGTTAACCATCATTTTAATGATGGACAAGTATTATGAATTATTTTCATAGGGCAAATAATAACAAACAATTTGTTTGTTCCATGTCCGAAGTTACAATTTTGTTTTGTGGAAAACACAATCGGTTAAATGATAGTGTTCTAGCTAGAGCGTTATACAAGTGTAACAAATTTCCTTTGGTGGATGTTGTCTCTGGTAATTTTACTACAAAATTATATCAGTCACAACATCATTCATACAAACAAATTTCTTCAGGGTGATAGAAGTTTGGCAGGGTAGTGAAAAATGTACAAATTTTCGTCATATACAGTCCATCCTCCTATAACACGAGCTCCTACAACGCGATCCTCCTTCAACACGAGGGGGGGATCCCGAATTACCTAAACCTCTTATAACCCGAGCCGAAAACATATAACGCGAAATGGCCTTGCCGAGTGCTTCAAATCCGGTGCCTCCTCTTACTGCGCGACCCCCCCCCCCCCACCTACAGCGCGATGACGTCGATGCGCACTGGATTTTAAGATGATTTTGCTAATGGATAATGCCCCCTACCATCCTGCCTACCTGCAAAATCTCCACCCTCAATGCAATGTTATCTTCTTGCCTCCAAAAACAACATCCTTATCTCCATTTAAAGTGTTATTCCTACAACGCGAAATACCTACAACACGAGGCGCAGTGCCGCCCCTAAACTCGCGTTGTAGGAGGATGGACTGTATATAATACTTTTTTTTTGTACATACAGTATACTGTACTCATGTCAGTTCCCTAGGGCTTTTACATGCTCTTCCTTTGCCATTTCTCTAAACGGACCACACAAGAGAAACAATAAAAAGCGTTTCCATTATATAATGACAATGGCTAATTACTTATTATCGCCGATGTCCGAAGTTACGACCCAAGTCCGAAGCGACCCGGTTTTACGGTACTAGTGGTAGCCTTGCTATTCAACAGGGAGTGTATGGTGGTAAAAACTGCATCATCATCATTAGAGATCCTATAGTAACTAACTATAGGATCTCTAGTGTACATTAGCGATAGCAACTCATCATCCAGGCCACCCACAGTGCCCCAAAGTGATTATCCACGATGCCCCTGGATAACCCATGTATGGTAAAACAAAGGGGTCAGGCTGCCGCCATTGTTCCTACGCCCAGCATCCAGTCACCTCCCCCCCCCCCCCCCCTCTTTCCTACCTTTTTCTTCACCTGCCGCTGGGCGTGGGTGTTGGCCCAGGCAGGGAGATGTTGACACATTTGTGTGGACTGAGGGGGAAAACTTTGTACAGGATGTCCCTGTATTTGACAGAATGAATGCAGTTTTCCCTGCAACAAGCAGTGAGCGCCCATGGATTACTTCAGTGACATAAAGGAAATATGTCCTTCAGACAGTACTTTTCCTCACAATGGCATCGCTTTGGCATCAAATACTTTGTCATCTGCGAATAGGAGACTGGGTATGTCTATCTATCTATCTATTGGCTGACGCTGCGATCCCCGAAGGGGTGGCCACGAATGAACCGCCCCCACGCACCTCTGTCCCCAGTCAGTCGACGCCCCTCCCTCCAACCAGCACCGCCTTCGTTCATATACTTTCTCACTCCATCCTTCCACCTCTCTTTCGGTCTACCTCTCCACCTCGCTCTCGTACACCCTCTTAGTCATTCTTTCGCTTTCCATACGTTTCATATGGCCGAACCATCTCAAGTTGTTCCTTTTCACACTTTCCAGCACATCTACCTCCACACCACACTTCCTCCTTACTTCCTCATTAGTCTGTCTATCCCTCCATGTAACTCCGCACGCACTTCTTAAGTAATTCATTTCCACTGCTCTCACTCTTGGTCTGAGTCTCTCAACCAACGTCCATGCTTCGCTTCCGTAAGTCAGTGTCGGGATTACCACACTGTCATGCAAGGACTTCTTCACTTCCGTACTGACCACCCCTATTTCTTGTTACTGCATTCAGCATTCCTACAACCCTCTTCCCCTGTTGTACCCTCTCCCGCACTTCTTCATCCATAGTCCCATCTTTACTCAACACACTGCCCAGATACTTAAAAGAGTTGACGATCTCCATAGCCTGACCGTTCAGCTTCACCTCACACTCTGTGACTTCACCCCTTTCGAAGACCATAACCTTGCTCTTCCCCGCATTTACCTTCAAATTCCGTTTTTCGCACACTGTTCCAAACTCATTTACCAGACTGGGTATGTGATTGTTAAAAATAAAATTAAAATTATACAGAAATGATGTGTTATTCTTGTATATTTTTATTTGATAGTGACATATAACCTGAATGTAAAGGTGATAGTAGGGTTGGGTGGTGGCTGATAACGACCGTGTTTGATGGAAGAGCAATAATGGTTTGGTGGTTTTCACAGGTGCGCCACGGTAGCCTTGTCCGTTTCCTTGTCATTCAGGTGTGACTTTAACCTCATGACACAGGGACAAGTGGCTTAATTCTCCACTTTTGGTAAATGCACAATATTGACAAAAATTAGGGAACGGTGTGATACAAGCTCTGGCAAAATTTCATTCTGATCCAACTGTTTGTTAATAAGTTATTCCCGAAAAACTATGTCACATGGCCTCTGAAACCCATAGTAGTAGCTAAGATAGTGAATGATTAACGGCCTGCCGATGGTTTCCGTCACCCGACGGGCAGCTTTTTCCGGCTATTATGTGGCCTGGGAGCAAGGCCAGCTGTTGCAGGCAACGCGGGAGGGCCTCATCCGAAGACCACGGAGTCCGGGCTCATACTGATGTGTGACAGAGAGTTCCCTCGCATATCATTGCAAAAACAGCTCAAAGTTACTCATTTTTAGCGATTTTGGCCTTCGTTTGCAAGATCGTTGCAATACAACCAGATGTCGTACAGATGTTGTTCAGGTGTCATTTGAAAGCTCTATTACCGTACTTTCACTTATATATAATTGTATTACTCTCTGGCATTTGCTTATGCATGAAAATGAGCAGGGAATGAAGGTAGTTTCGGGCAATTATGCCCGCTCGTAGGGGGTTAAGGATTTAAGACATTTCTGTAAATGAAAACTATAATTCTTACAAAATCCAGCTCAGTACCAGTACTTGCACTGCTGCGGTCGTTCACGGTGTTGGCAGCGGCGGTAGCAGACGCAACATTTTTACTATTCTGTATTTTTGCTTTATAATCAAACTTCAAATCTTGTCTTCCCCATGCTTTATGGGGAAGACAAGATCTTTGATTAATTTTGTAATTTGAGTGGTATTAAATCTGTTAATGTGAAGAACTAGCGCTTATGACCATAGAACACAATAGCTTTTATTATTTTAATGTTTTCAGAACTCCCTGAATTGAGAAATGTGATGGGCGAGGAGATCGCTGGGAGGTTCACGGAGAGCCCCAGCGAGGAGACACTAAAGGCGTGTTTCTCGGCCATGATGCAGGCCCCCTCGGAGACCATTGCAGGGGCACTCTCTCAACTACTGGATCGCTTCTCTCAAATGGGTATGGAACAAGATTATTTTTTAAATCAGATATTTTAGAGCTAGCTCATAGAAAACAAATTTTGGCATCACATGTTACTTAACCTCTTAAGGCCAGGTGGCGCCAGGTGGCGTCAATAGGGTTAATGGGTAGCATCCCGGGTGACGCCATATTGTGTCAACATATATCACAACAAGTAATCATATTTTTCATGGTGAAATCTCGACCCTATCGACCTTGTGATGAACTGAGCTGCAACCTCGGCCCCTCCTTCACTCCCCCAAGCCTCTACCTACTCCCCACCACCATCTCCCCTAACAATAAGGCGGCTTTCTAGGGCATTTCCTAGCTGATGCTGAGAGGATTGGGTTCTAGTCATATGGTGATGGGCTGCTCTATCAGAGTGAGAACTGAGCGATCTCTGCCATACCCATAGCTTACTCTGACTGTTCCTTTAACTTATATATTTTCTAGATCTCAAGTGACGGCGTCTTTTCCGTGGATTGACCTCCCAATCTACCAAGATTGGAAGCCAAAGTGTCACATTTTTCCCTTGCTCCTCAACTTTCTCTTCATAATTGCTGAGGGGCACAGGGCCCTGGGTGGGGCTTTGGTTTCCCGGGCGTTTCTGCACCCTCCTCAGCTCCCCGCCATGGAGTGGCTTCGGTCACCCAGGCTTTATTGTGGTCGGCAGGGAGGGTTCTGTGGGGGCGCTCGGTTATGGCCTTGGAATTGCTCGGGGCCTTGGGGCTGTTCGGCCAGGCAGCTTGGGGAACAACAACAACAACAACAACAACTGTTAGGTCTAAGTACATGATTAGATTAATATCCATAATTTGAAAATGGATATTTATCATGATCGTGTACTTAGCTTTTTAACTGTGTTGGTGGTGTAATAGTTTAGATGCTTATGTTCTGGGTGTGGTGTCCAGAGTTAAAAATCCCGGGAGGATCCTATGCTTTCATTAATTTATTCTAGTACATTGGGGTATGTAATGGAGGATTATTGTTAAGAAAGGGGTGTTCCTTAAATTCTATTTTGATTTTTTTTTCATCTTTATTCAGAAGAAGGCGAGGGTAGTGAGCTGCTGCGGGAGTTGTTCATGAGGCTGCACGAGAAGTACCCTGGTGACGTGGGCTGCTTCTCTATCTACCTGCTCAACTACCTCACACTGCAGCCGGGGGAGGCCATGTTCCTCGGCCCTAACATCATCCATGCCTACCTCTCTGGGGGTGAGTGGCAGAGGGATTATTTCTTTAACCCCTTTTGTACCAGCAACCTATTTTTAATTATATTCTGGCTCCTATTAGACGACTTTAGTGAGTTTAAAAAGGGCCTCCAGCAACTAACAGGCTTCGAACTATCTAATTTAACCCTTTTTACTACCACAGATTCTTCTAAAACTGCACAAAATCATCTAAATATAGCTATAAGAATACTAAAAAGACCTCGCGGTACAGAAGGGTTAATATACACACATGTCTTTATGCACACATACAAATGAGAATGTCGGCGAAGCTTGTGCTTGGTGGGCCAATGTATGAGTGGCCTTCAAGTACTGTATATGAATTTGAATTTGTTGAGACTCTTAAATCTATCCAAATTAAAAGAGGGAGAAATGGAGGACTTTATATATAAAATCCACAAGAATAGATTCAAATGTAGAACTTGCAAACTAAACAAACCAAAACTGGAAAGATACAAGTTAAAATTAAAATTAAAATGCAAAACTTGCAAACTAAACAAACCAACATCGGGACAAAGACAATATAAAGTCAAATTAACTTATCAAAATCGCTATGTGGAAATAAGATTCTTCTAAAACTGCACAAAATCATCTAAATATAGCTATAAGAATACTAAAAAGACCTCGCGGTACAGAAGGGTTAATATACACACATGTCTTTATGCACACATACAAATGAGAATGTCGGCGAAGCTTGTGCTTGGTGGGCCAATGTATGAGTGGCCTTCAAGTACTGTATATGAATTTGAATTTGTTGAGACTCTTAAATCTATCCAAATTAAAAGAGGGAGAAATGGAGGACTTTATATATAAAATTAAAATGTAAAACTTGCAAACTAAACAAACCAAAATTGGGACAAGGACAATATAAAGTCAAATTAAATTATCAAAATCGCTATGTGGAAACAACGCTTACTAAAATGAAAATTATTAAATAAAAGAACACAATCCACCACATAGGGTGTACATCACTACATGAGCAAGTTAATCTGTTTCCCAAGCAAACCAATCGCACATATAACAACGCACTATCGTCACGTTAAAGGAAGTAGTCAAGTATGGGAAGTCCGGGACGTTCTGGCAAATTTTACTAAACTCTGCATGAATAAAGAAACTACATGTTAAATGTCAAAATATTATTTAAAATCAAATTTGCAACATGACAAGACATTAACAATAGTAAAAAATACAAATATTGATAAGATATCTATACTATTACAAAATAATATATAAAATCCACAAGAATAGATTCAAATGTAGAACTTGCAAACTAAACAAACCAAAACTGGAAAGATACAAGTTAAAATTAAAATTAAAATGCAAAACTTGCAAACTAAACAAACCAACATCGGGACAAAGACAATATAAAGTCAAATTAACTTATCAAAATCGCTATGTGGAAATAACACTTACTAAAATAAAATAATTTATGAATGAATGAATATATAGGCCAAAAAAGCAGTCAGTGTCCTCTTAACCCGGGAGCTGCGGGGAGACTCATAAGAGTTCCCCCGGCGCACTGCGGGGGAAGACTCTTATGAGTGAGTGAAAAAAAAAATCAGCTTTTGACATCGAAAAAAACAAAAAAAACATTTTTTATTTTTTTATTTTTTGTTAGCCCCTGGGCCATGCAAAATCTCAGTCCTCTACCTCCCCTCCTTCCCCACTTTCCTCCTCTCCTTCAGTTATCACCTATTTTCCCTGTTATTCCCTTATTCTGAGGTATATTTTCGTGCTAACATTAGCGAGTTGCAAGCAGGGTGTTGTCATCACTGATGGCAAGCGAGTGCAAGAGAGAGAGAGAGAGTATCGATCGACTGTGTCTCAGTGGCCTTGGGGGAAATTGGCGGGAAAGCAGATTGCCTCACCCATACATTATACAACTCGCGGGCTATATCTCCGATTTTGACCATCCAAACGCTGTTTTCACTCGTTTTATTGTTGTTTCAGGTTAATACCTTTATAATCAACCCATAATAGGCGCATATGGATAAGTATTAATGCTATTAATGGCACAATGAATATTTTAGTGACGGAAACACCTCAAATACGTCAGCACAGGGGGACGTTTCCAATTACCCCCATGCGCACTTCAGAGGTTAAGTCTCCCTTTTGTTATTATTATTTATTTTTTATTATTTATTATTTATTATTTATTATTTAATGGTTTAAGTGCTTATGTTCTGGGTGTGGTGTCCCGAGTTCGAATCCCGGGAGGACCATATGCTTTCATTAGTTTATTCCAGTACAATGGGTTTGTAATTGATCTATCTATCTATCTATTGCCTGACGCCGTGATCCCCGAAGGGGTGGCCACGAACGAACCGCCCCCATGCACCTCTGTCCCCAGTCAGTCGACGCCCCTCCCCCCATCCAGCACCGCCTTCGTTCATGTAGTTCCTCACTCCATCCTTCCACCTCATATTCGGTCTACCTCTCCCCCTCTGTCCCTCCACCTCGCTCTCGTACACCCTCTTAGTCATTCTCTCGCTTTCCATACGTTCCATATGGCCGAACCATCTCAAGTTGTTCCTTTTCACACTTTCCAGCACATCTACCTCCACACCACACCTCCTTCTTACTTCCTCATTAGTCTGTCTATCCCTCCATGTAACTCCGCACGCCCTCCTTAAGTAATTAATTTCCACTGCTCTCACTCTTGGTCTGAGTCTCTCAACCAACGTCCATGCTTCGCTTCCGTAAGTCAGTGTCGGGATTACCACACTGTCATGCAAGGACTTCTTCACTTCCATACTGACCACCCTATTTCTTGTTACTGCTTTTAGCGTTCCTACAACCCTCTTCCCCTGTTGTACCCTCTCCCGCACCTCTTCATCCATAGTCCCATCTTTACTCAACACACTGCCCAGATACTTAAAAGAGTTGACGATCTCCATAGCCTGACCGTTCAGCTTCACCTCACACTCTGTGACTTCACCCCTTTCGAAGACCATAACCTTGCTCTTCCCCGTATTTACCTTCAAATTCCGTTTTTCGCACACTGTTCCAAACTCATTTACCAGACCCTGCAACTCCCATTCATTATCACTCATCAGAACTGTATCATCCGCAAACAGCAGTATAGGTAGCTTCCACTCAATTCCCTCCCTTTTCAGCGATACACCAACATCCACTGCTCTTGATAGTATTTCTTTCATTACTCCATCCATATATACAGTAAACAACCACGGGGACATCACACACCCCTGTTTCAAACCAACATTCAGGTCAAAGAACTCGCTCTGCTCACTCTCCACACGTACTGCCGCCTTTGCACCCTCATACATGCTCTTCACTGCTTTCAGCAACTTGCCATCTACTCCGTATATTCTAAGTACTTTCCACAAACCTTCTCTATCCACTCTGTCATAGGCCTTCTCCAAGTCCATAAAGGCAACATACACCTTTTGCTTCTTCTCCAGATATTTCTCCACAACACAATTCAGGGTAAAAATCTGATCTACACATCCTCTTCCCTTCCTAAAACCTCCCTGCTCGTCGCCTATCCATTTCTTCGTTCTCACTCTCACTCTCTCAATCACTACCCTACTGTATACCTTCCCTACTACGCTTAGAAGACATATTCCTCGGTGGTTACCACACACTCCTCTTTCCCCTTTGCCCTTATATAGGGGGACTATTATGCCAGTCTTCCAGTCATCGGGTGCACTCCCCTTCTCCCATGCTAGTTTGCACATTTTCCATACCCATTCTATCACTATCTCACCACCATACCTCAACATTTCCCCACACTCCATCTGTTCCTGGTGCTTTCCCCAACTTCACTCTTTTCATGGCTTCCCACACTTCTGACCTCCTGATCCCCACCTCCTCCTCCACTACTTCTCTTCTTCTCCCTTCCATACCATATCCAGCTATGTTTGCTGGCTCTTCATTCCTTTCATTTAGCAACTCACTGAAGTACTCCCTCCATCTTTCGACTCTCTCTTGCTTCTCGGCTAGCATTCTCCCATTCTTATCTTTCACACCCTTACTGTTTCCCTTGCTACCTTCCCTAACTTTCTTGACTTCTTTCCAGAACAGTTTCTTACTCTCCCTCCATTTTACACTCAGATTCCTTCCAAATTCCTCATCTACTCTTCTCTTACTTTCCTTCACTACTCTCTTCACCACCCTCTTACTCTCCACGTACCTCGCTCGTTTCTGTCTCTCGGAATCTTCATTCCCTCTACTACCCAACCACTCTCTATATGCTTTCTTCTTTTCTTCCACAGCTATTCTTACCTCTTCTGTCCACCATGCTGTACCTTTCACTCCCCTCCCTCTTCTCCTCACTCCACACACCTCCTCATATGCTGCACAGATCTCATCCTTAAACACCTTGCTCATCTCCTCCACTTCCTCCATAACTTCCAGGTCGAACCCACCTAGTCGTCTTTCCACTGCTCTCCTGTACTCCTCCCTGACTTCCTCCTCCTGCAACCTCTCCACCCTCCTCACCATTCCACCCTCCTCTCGCCTCCCTCCCGCTCTCCTCACCCACTTCTTTTGTATCCTAACCTTAGCTACCACTACATAATGATCAGACAGACCCCCTCCAATACCCCTATACACCCTAGGATCCATCACAGATTTCTTCATTCGTTCATCCACACATACATAATCAATCAATGACTTTCGTTCCACCACTGTCTTATCCTTCATCGCCAACATCCGTTTCCACGTGTACCTGTGGATCATTCTGTGTCGGAAGAAGGTGTTGGCTATCCACAGCCTCCTCCCCACACATACGTCCACAAGTACACTACCATTCCCATTCACCTCTGATGGTACCCCCCACCCTCCCACCACTCCCTCAACTTTCCTATCACCCACCTTACCATTCATATCCCCAATCAGAAATATTCTTTCGTTCTTGTCAAACTTCTCCAGGCACGCCTCCACATTCATCCAGAACTCCTCTTTCTTTCTTTCAAGTATATCCTCTGTCGGGGCATACACGCATACAATCACCCACGTTTGTATTCCTACTTTCATTCTCACCCACACAATCCTTGAACCCACAGACCCATACTCTCTTACACATTCCTTCCATTTGCTACTTACAAACAAACATGCACCTTCTCTCGCTGTTCCTTCACTCACTCCAGCACACACACCCATTCCACATTCCCATTCTCTCACATCTGAACCTTTCCATTTGGTCTCTGTCATTCCACATACATCCAGCCTGGCATTCACTAACACTTCCAGAACCTCTCTCTCTTTTGTGCCATCATTCATGCCACTAACATTCCACGTAGCCATTCTCAGAATATCCGAAGGCATGTCCTTAGTCGGTCGTGGTTTGTCAACGTTGGTTCCGTCCGCATCCGAGGCTGTTTGTTCGTTTTTCTTTGCTTAGATATTTTTTCCGGGTGGGGGTCGCAAGCCCACCGACCCAACCTCTTTAGTCGCCTCTTACGACACGCAGAAGGCACGTGGGGCATATTCTATTCCCTAACCCCCAGGGGGGGTTATTGATGATTAATGTTAAGAACGGGGTGTTACCTATTTATATATTATTGTTCCCAGATTGTATAGAGTGCATGGCGTGTTCGGACAACGTGGTGCGAGCCGGCCTGACCCCGAAGTACCAGGATGTAGACACCCTACTGGCCATGCTGGACTACACCATGGGGCCCAAAGAGGCGTGCAAGTTCGAGGGGTTCAAGATGGATGGCTACACTATTCTCTACAACCCACCTGTGCCAGAGTTTGCTGTGGATATGATTGATGTAAGATGATTTACTCGTTAATGACTTCCTATGAATAATGTTATTAGGGTAAGGTAACCAATAGGTACGCACCGGACCAATAACGATCCAATTTTTTCTTCTTGTTTTTGAAGCTGCGCGTCGCTCTGACCGGCTTTGTTTACAAACGTTTCGACGCACGGCTTTCCAACCACGCTTAACCCTCGAACTTCAGGCCCTTTAAATACTCCCGCCAAGCCCGAAACTGGCGATTTCCTCGAATTCTCAGGATTGTGCCGCGCTTTTTTATACACGAAAAAATAGCCTAGCCTAGCTTATATATACTGTATATCCAGCGGCAGTTTTCGTTGTTGTCTTGCTTTTGGTGAAAACTAGAAGTCTCTAGACCAAGTGGTTCAGTTTTTATGATGAAAATAATTAGGTCAGTAAACTGGACGAAAGGCTAAAATTCAGTGTTTACTCCTGACTTTCGTCATTTACCGATACTCATATCTCTGCAAATAAATGGCCTAACCAAGTTTTTATGCATACCAGAGGTATGTTTCCGTGCGATGGATGAAGACTAAAACACTACATTTTGTAGTTATTGTTTGAGGTGAGAAGTAAGACGGCGAGATAGGCGGGAATTCTGAGCTTTGTCCGAATGCGGCGGCAAAGCTCTGCCAACCGCGGCTACGGTCTGTATATATTCGTTCAACAATTTATTATTGATTATTGATTATGGATTATTTATTATGTACTGTATTATGTAATAATAATTATTATATTGATAATTAATTATTGATTACTGATATATTTCACCATTGTAACCATTCCGAAGTCACTGTCGTCTGCTTTCATGCATGGTTTGGGACTCAGGTTCAGAAGGTACAGTAGAATCTCGCATCCCACGATTTATTGGTACCGAAATATTACCGTGGGACCGGAATTCGTGGGATGCAGAGTATTAAAGTAATGGGGAAATTACAAAAGTACTGGAGGCTATCGTCGGGCGACTATTGACCATCACTTTACATGCCAATAATCCAAAGTAAGTTGCTTTAACCCTCCAACCTCGGCTACGCATTCTATAATACCGGTATATCCCCAAAACCTGGGGGATTTGGCCGAAAAAACGTCTCGCCTAGGCTACCGTATCTTTGTTATTTTGACTGCTTCCGCATTTCCGCGCATCCCTTAGCGTAGATGTGTTTCGTACCTATAGAATGGCGTTGAGTAGAGCTCTCTAAGTTAACTGGTTCAGTTGTGATGACAATTTCCGTGGAGAGAACTTTGTGGCGATGTCAGCCACTTTTCACTACTTTTCACTACTTAACAATAACACAGCCACACACGAACAAGCGACGCCTTTCCGGCTGTTTTTTAAATGCGTCGGACGGACACCTTTCAAAACAAGCTTACAGGCTTTCAAGCTGCTATGAAAAGAAAGGTAAGTAAAACGCAAACAAAAAACTTAGAAAAGTTGATGAGGTGATTATTGTGATGGATGTGGTGATAGATGGGAGGCGAATGTTCGTTACCACCCTCCGTGGCCCCACTCTCGTTCTCCGTCACCCCACCGTCGTCGCCAATGATGATGATGATGATGATGTTGAGGGATAACCTTAAGTATCGGCCCCTAAAGCCCGTGAAATCATCGTCCATGGCATCAAGTTCGGCGTCCTGTAGAGCTTCCATTAGCTCTGCATCCGTGGGAATCGTGTGGTTTTTCGTGGGATGAGAATTCAGGTAGCCATTGGATAGTACCGTGGGATCGAAATGCGTGAGATGCGTGACTACTGTACAAGCTTTTGTAAGGCTTGCTTACAAGCAGGAATCAAATAACTGGCTGGCTGTGTGTTCTTGTTGGTCGTACGGGTGACGCCAAGACAACAAACTTTTTTTTTTTAGTGCCGTTTTAATTGGTTTTAAGCCTTAGACTAACCCGTAGGCGCTTCAGAGGCCATCCGGGTCTCACAGTGGCAATATCTAATGGCCTTTTGAGCGGCCATCTAAGTCTGAAGGGTTAATAGGCTTTCAAGGGAACACCCGGGCTCCTGCCCTTCGCAAGGGGTGTAATTTTAAAATGTTACCCGGGCGGGAAGGGTTAAGATTAGACCAATTTAAATGCCCAAGTGTTGTCATTTCCTGTGGAGAGGTTTTTAATGCCAAGTGCGTACCTATTGGACCGGTGCGTATCTATTGGTTACCTTACCCTACGGTGTAGTATATAGTATAGGCTGCTTATTAAATGTGCTATATCTCTTGTCTTATCTATCTCTCACTCTTAGTTCCTCACTCTCAATTGACCACTTGCGAGTTTCAGGCTATAAGGAAGTTGGAGCTGTAGACATCGATATTTTACAGAATTACCAGCTAAAATACGGTTGTAGTACATTTATAAATACATACAACCCAGTTCAACATACCATTTATCCATCAAAAGCCTACATTATTATTGCATTTCTGTTTAATATTGATGTTCACGGCTCCAACTTCCTTATAGTCTGAAACTCGCAAGTGGTCAATTGATTTGCTCTATGAAATCAAATGAAATCTAGCTACTCCCTCATCTATCTCTCACTCTTATTTCCTCACTCTCTCTCTTTATTAGCTCTATGAAATCAAATGAAATCTAGCCACTCCCTCCTGCCCTCCCCAAGGTACCAAGCGGGGTGGAGCAGTACACCCTGAGACCCGTAGAGTCCGCCAGCATCCTTCTGGTGGTGTCCGGCGAGACGGGGGTAGCCGAAGCCAGTCCCAATGCTCCTGGTGATGCCCCTCCCCCTCCCTCGGCCCTGCAGCGGGGGTCGGTGCTCTTCCTGGCGTCCGGACAGTCACTCACCCTCAAGCCCAAGCCGGGTGCGCGCCTGCTTGCCTTCCGGGCCCTCTGTGTGCTCTAAGCTAGGTCACTTTTATTTCAACCGTACTGTAGTTAACGGGGGTCACTGACTTTTTTTTTTATCTTTCTCTCTTTTCTCTTTTTTTTCTGGCTTGTATCCATTCGGTCCCATTCAGCCAACTGTTTTAAGACGTTTATCCCCATCCAGGGTTCGATTTCTTATCGCTCGCCAGCATTGTATGGAGAAATCCGGCTCTGCCGGAGAAATTTTTCTATCGAAAAATTTACAAATTTAGCTTGCTATTAAAACAAAAATATATATATGCTGGCTTGCTACCGCTCGCCAGGAAAATATTGACACCTGGATGGGGGTAAACATCTTAAAACAGTAGGCTGAATGGGGCCAAATGGATACAAGCCAAAGAGAGAGGGAGAGAAAGAGAAAAAATGCAAGGTGGGCTCCCTTAAAGGCTCTGGCAAACTATTAATTTTGGCTGTAAGGAATACCTGTAACTCGTGGTGTATATTATAATTCCATAGGTTGTGCGGGAGCTTTGTTTATTGGTAATGGAGGATCTTGTCTCGGTATATTTAATTGACCACTTGCGAGTTTCAGGCTATGAGGAAGTTGAAGCCGTAAAGATAGATATAAAATTAAAATGTAAAACTTGCAAACTAAACAAACCAAAGCTGGGACGATACAAGATAAAGGTGAAATAACTTATAAAAATCGCTATGTCACATTGGCGGCACACAATGGCGGAAGGCGGACGCAAGTTTTGAGGCTCTGGCATATGTTATGGGAATGGACAATTAATTCACGGAATATCGAGTGCATACGGGGCTAGCAAGAAGAGGAAGGATTTAGTGAAGTGTTTGGAGGATATATTGGAGTGGTGGAGGGGTGATATATAGTGTAATAAGAGTGTGTAGTGACGGGACAGCGGTAGTGTTGTGAGTTGTTGAGTTTGTAAACAAACATGGCGGAGGGAATTTTGGGTATGACAGAGGCGGAAGGAAGGTTACAACGTTTTCGGGGATTTAAGAGGACAGATAAGAAGTTAGAAGAGGTTAGTATTGTTGTGAAGGATTTGGAAAAGTGGATGAGTGATACGGAGAAATGGAAGGGGGATATTGGTGAGAAAGTTAAGGCACTGTGTGTAATGTGTGGTGTGACAGGTGGGGAAGGGAATAGGCCTAGCGAAGGAAGTGAATGCAGGCCTATTTTGGCAGTTAATGAGAGCCTAGAGATGGTATTGAAAAGGGTAGATGAACTGGGAGCAGAGAATATGGCATTGAAGGAGCAGCTGAAGGAATACGAAGGACGTTTCACGGAAGTAAAGGAGTCAACTGCATGGACGGTGGTAGGTAAACAAAAAGTCAAGGATTTGGAGGATATTATGAAAGAGCAAAAGGAAGAAATTAATATGACCAAAAAAAGTTTTGAGGGTGCAGTTGTAGGGGTCATGAAGAACAAGGAGAGTGTTGTGAGGGAGGCCATGGACAGGGATAGGGGTGTAATCTTGTATGGAGATATAGAGACTCATATGAATGATAATGGAGTGAGAAAAGTGAGGGATATGGAGACAGTGAAGGAGGTCATGAAAGGTGTGGATGAGGACGAATATGGATGGGAAGGGCAGGTGGAGGAGTTCAGTAGGATAGGTAGATATAAAAGGGGAGAGATGAGGCCTATAAGGGTACAGTTTAAAACTAGGGTAGTGGCAGAGACTGTGACAAATTTTAGTTGGAGGCTAAATACAAATGATAAACTGAAACACATAAGACTAAAGAAGGATTTGAGTATAGAACAAAGGAAAAAAATCAAGGAATTACAAGAAAAGGCTGATGAAAATAATGGAAAGTTGGGTGAGGAGGATAAGAGAAATTTTTACTGGAGAGTGAGGGACGGAAAAGTGAGGAAGTGGTTTATAAGAGTAGAAGGGAGGGGGAGATCAGGGAGGGAAGAGAATGTGATGGGAGTTGTGACGGAGGAGGAGAACGGGGTGAAGGTGTCACAGGGAGAGACAGGAGACAAAGAGGCAGACCCAGTAGTGCTAACGGGGGAGTAGGGTACGGACTGGAGGAGCGGGATGGTGTAATTGCTGAAGGAATGGTAGATGGATTAAGGATTATGTTTAGTAATGTGGATGTGTTTACCCAGGACAAGAAAAGAGAACTGATATGTAGGTTGCAGGATGAAGAGGAAAAACCTGATGTCATAGCCCTACAGGAAGTAAGACCAAAAAATGCTAGAATTGAAAGGGAACTGGTGGAATATAGTTTGGAGGGTTTTGAGTTATATGAGAGAAATGCTATTAGAGCAGAGGTCGGAAGAGGACTGTTTATTTATGTAAGAAAAGAGCTCAAGGTTAATGAGGTGGATATGAGACAGCAGTATTGTGAGTATTTGTGTATTGAAGTAAAATGTGCAAGAGGATCAATTCTAATTGCCTCTATATATAGAAGCCCAAATAATAGCAGGGGAGAGGATGATAACCTACTGAAAGCTATGGAGGAGATAGATAATAGAGAGAACAAATATAAAATTTTGATTGGCGATTTCAATTTGCCAAGGATCAACTGGGCAAATTGTACTACTCCAGCGGGACAGGGTAGCCTGGAAAATAAGTTTATAGAGAAAGTGAGAGATTGTTTTTTAACGCAACATATTGTAGAGATGACAAGATATAGAGATGGGACGCAGGGGAGTGTACTTAATTTGATTTTTAGCAATGAAGAGGATATAGTGGAACATGTTAATGTGGATAGCCCTATAGGTCGTAGTGACCATGCCTGTATAAGCTTTAGTTGTAACATTAAATCAGAGACGGATAATAGAAGCAATAGAAAAATATATATGTATGATAGAGCAGATTATGAGCTGCTGAGATGGTGTTTGGACATTGACGGGGGGGAATACTTGAACGGTGAAGATGCTGAAGGAATGTGAAGACAAATTAGAGTCAAACTGGAGAATGCTGTATCCAAAAGTGTACCAGTAAGGGAATATAAGGATAAAACAAAATTGAGGAAAAGAACTAACCCAGAATTGCCAATGAAAAGAAAGCTTTGGATATTGATTAGAAGAAAGAAACTATTGTGGGAAAGATTAAAATTGTTAAAAAAGAACAGGGGGTCTAGTATAGAAGCTAAAGAAATGGATCTGGAACGCAGACAAATAAACAATAAAATAAGGTGGGAAACAAGGAGGGGGGTGAAGGAGAGGGAGAGAGAGATAGCTAGAAATGTGAAGGATAATCCAAAAATATTCTGGAAGTACATTCAGGAAAAGTTAACAAGAAGAGTAGGGATCCCAGAGCTGGTAGGGGGGTTGAATGATGGGAGTAGAGCGGAGACTGATAAGGAGAAAGCAGAGGTGCTGGGGAAATACTTTGGGGGGGTACTAACAGTGGAGTCGGATGATGCAGTGCCTACTATTCCCATCAAACAGGCACCGGCACTAGAACTAATAGAGTTTTCCCATGCTAGAATAAGAAGGGCTATAGAAAAAATTAACAGAAGTAAGTCACCGGGACCGGATGGGATACACCCAAGAATCATAAAGGAAGGAGGGGAGATGTTATTAGAGCCATTGAAAATGTTATTTGAGGTATCGTTTAATACAGGACAAATCCCGATGGACTGGAGAGAGGCGAACATAACAGCTATATTTAAGAAGGGAAAGAGAAATGACCCAGGGAATTATAGACCAGTCAGTTTGACAAGTGTTGTGTGTAAACTAATGGAAACGGTAATTAGAGAAGGAATAATGGATCATATGAAGTCAAACCAATTTTTCAGTGGGAGACAGTTCGGATTCTTGCCAGGGAGGTCGACGGTACTACAGCTAATTAAGGTGGTAGATGATTGGATGCAAATTCTAGAAGATGGTGATGTAATAAACGTGGTATATTGCGATTTTATGAAGGCTTTCGATAAGGTCCCACATAAAAGGTTAATAGAGAAAGTTAGAAGCTATAATATAGGAGAGAAATGTGTGAAATGGATAGAAGCCTTCCTGAAAGATCGGAGACAGAGGGTACTGGTGAATGGAATAGGCTCGGGGTGGAGGGAAATTACAAGTGGGGTACCTCAGGGATCTGTGTTGGGACCACTGCTGTTCGTTATATTTATCAACGACTTACCTGAAGTTATAACTAATGGAAGTGAGGTATACCTGTATGCGGATGACACTAAGCTGTATAGAAGAGTGAGGAGTAAGGAAGATATGGGTTTGCTTCAAGGAGATGTGGAGGGCATGAAGGGATGGTCTGAGCATTGGTTAATGCCTTTTCATCGAAAAAAATGCAAGTACATGCGGATTGGGACCAGCAAGATAGACAAGGTAGGATACAGTATGTATGAAGCGATGGAGGAAGTGAATGCAGAAAAGGATATAGGAGTAGTGATAGACAATAAGTTAAATTTCTCAGAACATTTAGCAGAAAAGATAAACAAAGCCAATATAATTGTAGGGCTGATAAGGAGGACATTTGTGTCACTTGACGAAGAAATCTTCAGGAATCTCTATACAGCGCTGGTTAGGCCGCACCTGGAATATGCGAACCAGGTGTGGGCTCCATATATGGTAAAGGATATAGAAGCAGTGGAGAAAGTGCAGAGGAGAGCTAGCAAGCTGGTACCAATGTTGAAGAACGCGGACTATGAGCAGAGGTTGAGGACACTGGGGCTTCCGACACTGGCATATAGGAGAAACAGAGGGGATATGGTAGAGACTTTTAAGATAGTGTCAGGAAAGTACGATGAGGATGTGTGTGAAGGTATCTTCTTGATACGGGAGGGAACAAGAACGAGAGGACACTCTAAGAAAATTTACAAAGAAAGAAATAGGCTTGAGAAGGCAAAGAACTCATTTTGTTATAGAGTGGTAAATGAGTGGAACGCACTGCCCCAGTATGTAGTCGATTCCGAATCAATAAGGGAGTTTGAAAGTAATCTTGATAAAGCATGGGGAAGACAAGATTTGAAGTTTGATTATAAAACAAAAATACAGAATAGTAAAAAATTTGCGTCTGCTACCGCCGCCGCCAACACCGTGAACGACCGCAGCAGTGCAAGTACTGGTACTGAGCTGGATACACAGGCATATTTTGCCTTTTTCCAGAGGATCTACTGTAAGAAACTACTGTAAGAAACTGTAATGTGGAAATAACGCTTACTAAAATAAAACAAAATTTATGAAAAGAAATGGATGAATACTGTAGGTTTCTGATGGATAGAAAGTACGATTACTTTAGTGTAATAGGTATATAATATGCACTACAACCATATTTTATCTGGTAATTCTGCTAAATATCGATGTTTACTGCTCCAACTTCCTTGTAGCCTGAAACTCGTAAGTGGTCAATTCAGTGGTTGAGGAGTAAGTAGAAGTTGCCTCTTATATTGTCGCGAATGGTCTGTTAAGTTTGGCGCTGTTGTTTTGTTAATAATTTATGGGACAGTACAGTTAAGATCAATAGTTCATCCAAAATCCTTGCTCTTAATGAATGTACTGGTAGATTATTTCATACTGTACACACAAATTGTCATCAAGATTTTGTTGAACTATTTATTTTGACTATACCGTACAGTCGACCTAATAAGTCATGTCTCGGCACCAAGTATATTTTGATTCATAATTGGTATCAATTATATCTAAACCTGATTTCTTAATTAAAATGTAAAACATGCAAACTAAACAAACCAAAACTGGCACGATACAAGATAAAGGTAAAATAATTTATCAAAATCGCTGTGGAAATAATGCTTACTAAAATAAAATTTATGAAATAAACGAACACAATCCACTACATAGGGTGTACATTACTAATTTTGAGAAAGATATACAAACATGTTCCTACACTTACCCACCCTATTTAACATCTGGCAGACATTAATACAGCAGAGCGAGGCAAGCGTAATGACAGCTGAGACATGACTTATTAGCGCTACTGTACATTAGGATGGCTAATTAATAATTAAGGGGGTCACCTGCTTTTTTTCTCTTTCTCTGGCTTGTATCTATTTAGCCCCATTCAGCCTACTGTTTTAAGACGTTTATCCCTATCCAGGTGTCGATTTCATCCGCGAGCCAGCATTGTATGGAGAAATCCGGCTTTGCCGGAGAAATTTTTCTATCGAAAAATTTACAAATTTACCTTGCTGTAAAAAAATATATATATATGCTGGCTCACTACCGCTCGCCAGGAAAATATTGACACCTGAATGGGGGTAAACGTCTTAAAACGGTAAGCTGAATGGAGCCGAATGGATACAAGCCAAAGAGAGAGGGACAGAAAGAGAAAAAAAGTGAGGTGGGCCCCCTTAAGGGAGATAGTTGAACACTCATTATATATTCCATTGCTTCTTTTATTCCACATTTGTAATTGGGAGGTTTGACGTACCTGCCAACCTACCAAATAGGAAAACCTACTATTTGGTAGTAGTCTTGGAAAATCCAACGTCAAGGCTATTAACCTAATTGCAATGACGACTTGTCTATTTTGACTGCTATGTCGTCATCCCAACCGCGGTTAAATAAGAAAACGTCTAGAGTCTACTCCTTAACTTGCTCTAGGAGACGTTGTACATTAACCAAAACTACCACCGAAGGTGAAAAACGCATAGAAGAGAAGAAAAAGGGATTTACCTGAGATACAGCTGATAGCCCAGCCCGTCCCCTGTCCATGTTTACATCTGGGCGAACTTGAGCGCATGCGCCGTTGGCCAACCATCATAATTCCACGTAGAGTAGACAGAGGAGCGAGAATGGGCAGGGGTCCGGCTTGTGGGAGGGTACTATGTACATTGGATTTTCCAAGACTACTACCAAATAGTAGGTTTTCCTATTTGGTAGGTTGGGAGGTACGTCAAACCTCCCAATTTGTTAGTAGTCTTGGCAAATCCAACGTCAAGGCTGCGTAACAAATTGGAGGAGGACATCCAAGCCCAATTACCAAATACGGATGCAAAGCAAAAATATGAATGACAAAGAACACAAAATAAACAAGAGAGTTTAATAAAAGGAGTGAAAAACTGAGGAGTAGCTAAAAAGAGCAATTTTGTCAGTGTGACTTTGTCATTCATAGCATCGGAGAAAACTTGAAAAATCTACAACAGTACCGTACAAAAATCCATTTCTTCTGAAGCGCAGATATGAACAGCATACCAGCATACAAACATAGGAAAAGTAGGTCACATGGGACTGTACTGTATACAGAATATATAAATATACTCAAGCTCGTGACCACAGTGTCCGTAACCCGTACCCCCTCCCTTTTCCCAATGAAAACAAAGAAAAATAAAGAACGACGAGGAGGGAGCCCAGGGACCCAGCCAGGGCACCAGGAGATGAGGCCCCCGAGAGCGATCACCAGCCCGGCAGGTCAGACGACGGACACCGAGAGGTAGGAGACGAAGGGTGTGACCGATGACCACAAACACACAGAGGCAATGTCGGGCAACGATCGACAGTGCAGGAACCGTAGGGAAGCTGCAAAGGATCGAAGAACATGCGCAGAATCCCCACAAGCAGGGAAACCAGCACGAAGTGCCCGACAAAGGAGGCGGCCAATCGGCACCCTCAACAACCCCACAGCAGGCCTCGGTGACACCCACACAGCCGGCACCAAAGATGCCACATATGCGTGCCAGGAGCACACCGGGCAGCACACAAGGCGAGCACGGCCACGTCGGAAAGCCAGCGGCAGCCAGTCCCGCCACCCGACTACCAGAAACCAGCGCCACGAAGGGCAAAGGACTCCCAGGCAACAGCACCGGCGTCGCGTCCAGTGTGGAGATCCGCGACGCCAGAAGGTCCAGAGTCCAGTCTATAACCCACAGAGGAGGGGGCTGGCGTGGCGGCAGGCGAGCCCGGAAGGCCGGTTTCAGGAAGGAAACCAGCACGGTCGGTGGAACGACCAGCCCAGCCAGAGACACAAAGACCACCCGGATGGCAGACAGGCGGCACCGCACAGAGCGAAACAGGAAGTGACGGGCGCGGAAAAAGCGAAGCAAGCAGCGCTAAAGGTGTACGTCCCTCATCCAGGGCGGAAGAGACGCCCAGCGGGACACAGAAGACCATGGAGAGTCTGACCAGGAACGGGAGAGGAAGGACCCGACCGTGGACAGGGAGCAACCGAGCCCGCGAACGTCAACGAGGGCCCGAGGTCGCCAACCCGGCCCAAGAGGAATCGCGAGACAGGCAGGGGCACCGGAAACGGGCACCCTCACCGCAGCTGGGCGCACCAAGCCAGTGCCAGCCACGGGGGCGGCAGCAACCAGACCCAGCCGCGGAACTGTCGGAGCTGCAGAGGGGTGTCGCACAGCAAGAGTGCGACCGGAGGAGGAAGACAAAGAGCCCCGCCACCTTGCCCTATACGTCCGCGAATGCAACCAGAACCAATGCCGGGGTGCGAGACAGGAGGGAGAGGGACAAAGGCAACGTGTGCAACCCCCATGAGGTGAACAAGGAGAGCCCCGGACCGCCCCAAGAAGCAGTCAGGGCGACAAAGAGAGTATGCGACAGTGTCCACCCTACCAGAACAGCCTGTCCGGACAACAGGAAGTCACGGGTAGGCAGGAAGAGCGCAGGGACACGCAGTGTCTGTCCGTCAGGAAGAACAACGGCTCTGCGATCCCCAACAGAGGACAAGACCCGGAGGACCTCTGCATGCGGAGACCATGGATCTCCGACTGAACGTTCAACCTGAAAGCCACCGACTCGCCCGAAAGAGCGAACGCGTGAACCCACAGGAAGAACAAAGGCACCACGGGCCGAGAGCATCGACTGAGAGGGGCGTGTGCCCAGATCGCCAGCCCATACGTTGATGCCCCATGGACAACCGGGATTCCGAAGCCACCTCGCACAACGTATCTGCGACCACCCAGATCGTCGACAGAGGGGCAGGCCAGGGCACGGTGCCCCGAGTGACCCAGGACCAAAGGGAGACGTGGAGGGTCCCAGACTGCGGTGACAATGGACGCCCCGGCAGAGCGTCCACCGCGAAAGGCACCGACTCGCCCGAAGGGTCATTGCGTGAACCCTCAGGAATAACAATGTCACCAACAGGTCGAGAGCATCGACGTGCAGGGGCATGTACCCAACCACCAGCCCTGACGGTGAAGTCCCATGGAATAGTGGGAGCTCCAAGCCACCACACACGACGAATCTGTGACTAACCAGAATGTCGGTGGTGGGGCAGACCAGGGCCCGGGCAGAGAGAGAGAGAGCCCTGAGCGACCCAGAGTCCCAAAGGGTCGGTAAACGTTGCATGGGACGAGCCACAACCTGGAATGTGGCGACCGACAGGGAGCGCGTCCAGTGCGTACCGAGCCAGGGTGTAGGAGACTACGTCCAGGGAAAACAGGAGCTGGATACCGTCTCGCAGGAGAGGATCCAGAGCCTGTATCACCAACATAGGGCCAAAATGCACCCGGCAGATCCCGCGACATCACCTACGACAGAGGTCGTAGCGTAAGTCGGACCTTGAGGACCAACAGCACGAGAAACCGAGTGCTCATGAGAGAACAGGCGAGGGCCGACAGAACTAGCACCGGACTCATCGCGTCACAGGCAGTCTACGGGACCAGGAAAACACGAGAGAGGAAAATCCAGCGGCCGAGTTGCACCACCGGAACTACCCTTTACCCGTGCATGGACGCGACCATGGTGGCCACGTCGCTAGGGTAGAGTCCACCTGGTAACCGTTCGGCCCCACGTGCCCAGTGAAGACGGGCGCAAGGGAGAAAAAGTCAGTGGGGACTCCCGCGACAAAGTAAGCAACCCAGTCTGAGAGGCGAGAAGACCGACCTGGAGATCCGACACGTGTTGAGACGTGGAAGTCCCTCCGAAACGGCTCTGAGTGCCACGAGCAAGCTCTACCCCCCCCCCCCCTTTTCTGATGAAAAGGGAGTGACACACCACCACCCATCTGGGGGAGTCCATCCCGACGAAGCGCGACCAGAGGGAGAGGGCTGACCGGCCTCGCACCAGTGGGGCCAACGCGATGAGGCCCGGCCGAGCGGGTGGACAGCGTACTGTACACCGACCGTGACACGGCACGACAGTGCGAGCCGGAAGCAGGGGCAGCCGACAGGTAGGCGTGCAGCACCCAGGCGCTACGGAGAAAACCACCCCGTTGTAAACAGATCGCAGAGTAAGCAGGCCCAGACGCCCAGCGAACAGGGAGCCGCAGCAGACCGTGGACCGGACGGCGAGGCAAAGGCGAGCAGCCACGCACAGCACCACCGGTAGTACGGGGACGAAGGACATAGCGAGCAGGAGGGAAACCCGCCGCACATAGCCCATAGCACGGCGAAGGGGACTCTGAGACAGCGACGTCGACGCTCCGGGAAGCAAACAGCAGGTACACTGCCCTCGCGCAGGGCCGGCCACAAGAAGAACAGTCCCGACAAGACCGAGAGGGACCGAACAACCAGTAGGACGACCAGGCGGCCGAAGTCCGACCAGAGCAGGGGCCTATGGGCAGATGGAGGCCTGGGCCCACCGAGAAGAACTGACGGCCCGCCCTGCTCGGGGAAGGCCTATACCTCCGCGTCCGTAACCCGAACGTCCCCTCAGAATGCCCTGCACAGCAGGTAGACACGAAGAGGGCCAGACCAACCAGAAGGAAGAGGTCACGCCAGGGCTCGGAGGGCATCAGCACCCGGGCCCCCTCACTCCAAAAGAAGGCAATCCTGGAGGAAGAGGAATCGCGAGGATCACCAGGCCTGCAGAGTAAGGGAAGGGGGGGGCCCTACTGGTGGAGGAGGGCAACCCCCCTCCCCCCCCCCAGGTAGAACAGCAGTCGGAGGAGCCAAACCGGCACTTCGGAGGGGCAGCGATGAAGGGCAGGCCGAAGCCTGGGAGAACCGGCAAAGTTGGAGAAAGCGTTAAACACTAACTCAACATCCAAAATGCCGGGTCAATAACACAGGAAAATCAGTGCAAACCAGATGTAGAAGGTGTGTACAAAACACCAGCCATACACCATCCATGTCATTGTAAAAGTAGGCAGGGAAGACAAATGACAGCATTGGTGAGAAGTAAAAACTAATCACCACCGCAAAATTGCGGGCCCATGTAGGTGTGGCCTATGTGACACCACAACCCGCAAATTCGCGGAATTCCGCAAAATCGCGGGAATCCCGCAAAATCGCGGAATTCCGCAAAATTTCGGGACCATTGCGAGGCCAGGGCCATGCCAAAAAAGCAAGAGAAGGTCTGAGACAACACCGAAGCAGGCCGCAAGGATGTGGGCATCTCCTATGAACTCCAAGCTTGGGAGAGGGCCTACAAGCTGAGTAGTGTCTTCCAAGTGAGCAAGCTCTCCAAGCTTGTGTGAGGGCCTACAAGCTGAGCAGTATCTCCCATGAACAGTACTGTAGCCTACCCATCTCAAACTGGCAAGGGAGCCTAGGGAGGGGAGGCAAGGAAAACACACCAGGGGAGAGGAGGTACATCCCCCAGGTACCTAGCATCTCCCCATGATCTCCAAGCCTGTGAGAGGGCCAACAAGCTGAGCATGTCCTCCAAGCTTGTGTGAGGGCCCACAAGCATAGCAGCATCTACCTTGAACAGTACAGTACCCAACTCAACCTAGCAAGGGAGGGGTGGCAAGGAAGACACACCAGGGGAGAGGAGGCACATCCCCTAGGACCCCTATATCAACTCCTTATGATCTCCAAGCTTGTGCAATGGCCAACCAGCTGAGCAAGAACTCCAAGCTTGTGTGAGGGCCTACAAGCTGAGCAGTGTCTCCCTTGAACAGTACTGTACCCATCTCAACCTGTCAAGGGAGGGGTAGCAAGGAAGACTCACCAGGGGATAGGAGGCACATCCCCCAGGAATCCTATAACATCTCCATATCATCTCCAAGTTTGGGAAGGGCCATCAAGCTGAGCAGTGTCTTCATTGAACAGGAACCCGTCTCAACCGGTCAAGGGAGGGGCAAGGAAGACACACCAGGGGAGAGGAGGCACATCCCCCAGGACCCTTAGGATTTCTTATAAACTCCAAGCGTGGATGAGGGCCAATAAGCTGAGCATGATCTCCAAGCTTGTGTGTCGGCCCTCAAGCTGAGCAAAAATGCGGGCATCTCCTTATGATCTCAAAGCTTGGAAAGGCCATCAAGCTGAGCAGTGTCTTCCTTGATAGTATCCCGACTCAACCGATAAAGGGAGGGGCAAGGAAGACACACCAGGGTAGAGGAGGCACATCCCCCAGGAACCACCCAACCCACAGAGATAGAGCATAGCCCATGAAGAGACAGTGGCAGGGAGGGTGGTTGCACAAACAGGGACCCCCGAAGGGTACCCCTGAACCGTGCATGAAAGAGGAGAAATGCCCACCAAAATCGTGCCCTTAAGCCGGCGAGGAAGAAGGGGGGGGGGGGCCCCTCCAGCTGGGAAAAACAAGATGACACAGCAGGTAGCGCCGCCCCCCACTAACCTAACCCAGTCCAGTGTGGAACAGGCTAGCCTCTAGTAGAACAGCTACATCCCGCCGACAGCATGAAAAGGCACGAGTTCAAGGCGGGCGAAAGATGGAGATGAAATGTAAATGGGAAAAACAAGCCAGCAAAAGCAGGCTCCTCTAAAGCTGTGCATGGTGGCCCACAAGCTTTACATTGTCTTCCGAGAAACAAACGCCCAACCAACCAGGCCAAAGGTTGTTGGGCAGCAGGAAAGACACACCAGGGGAGGCGAGGACATTCCCCCAGGATCCACCCTACCCACGATAGAACGAGCATAGCCCAGGAAAGAAACCGAGGCAGGTAGGGGGTTATGCACACATGGGGACCCCGAAAGTACCCCCGAAAGTGCAATAAAGAGGATGAATGCCCACCGAAATCGTGCCCTAAATCCGGCGATGAAGAGGGGGAGGGGGGCTCCAGCTGGTAAAAATATGATGACACAGCAGGGAGCGCCGCCCCCCCCCACTAGCCTAAACAAGTCCAGGGAGGTATAGGCTAGCAAAACAGCAACATCTCGCCAACAGCATGAAAGGGCACGAGATCAAGGTGGGCGAAAGGATGGAGGTGAAACAGCAAGGCAAAAAAAAAAAGCCAGCAAATGAACACTGGTGAGAAAAAGGGGGGCATAGCTGTCAGCAGAGAATGTGTCAGGTGCGAAAAAACCCTGTGGTGTGACGAATCTTGAATCACACTACACCCGGCCCCTTGAGACACAATGAAGGCTCGAAAGGGGCGACTCGGGAATAAATCTATAATTCGGCCGACACAAACTCTACAACACAACAATGCCGCCACCGAATTTCTGTTTTTTACCAAACGTAAACACCTAGGCTATGAAACATGAAAACTCATCTGGGCATAGCAAAAACCTGAATGAGAAAACCAGCTAGGCTAGACCTACTAATAAGCTAAAACCATGCCCAGAACTAACAGAAAAGACAATATGAAAAGAGAAAGAGTGAATAAACATGACGGGGGAAGCAAGGCGACCCCCGAACCTTCGGTATAGACTATTATCACACGCGACCTCCATATGATACATTCTAAACAATCTGGAGCCCAATTTACGTGTGCCCTAAACCACGTAGCATCTGTCTGACATAAATGAAGGCTAAAGAAGCCGAAAAATGAGGGTGACAGGGTGGATGGAAGAGCACAAGGCAGAGACGTCTGAATCATATGAGGGCGCGGGTGAAAATGATTGGTTGGCCAACGGCGCATGCGCTCAGGTTCGCCCAGATGTAAACATGGACAGGAGACGGGCTGGGCTATCAGCTGTATCTCAGGTAAATCCCTTTTTCTTCTCTTCTATGTGTTTTTCACCTTCGGTGGTAGTTTTGGTTAATGTACAACGTCTCCTAGAGCAAGTTAAGGAGTAGACTCTAGACGTTTTCTTATTTAACCGCGGTTGGGATGACGACATAGCAGTCAAAATAGACAAGTCGTCATTGCAATTACCGTAGGTTAATAGCCTTGACGTTGGATTTGCCAAGACTACTAACAAATATATATAATTGTTATTATTTTATTGATAACGTATGTATGGTGTGGTGGGGTTTGTTGGGCGAGTGTTCAGAATATATATACAGTAGTCTATTTGCTGTAAGTAGGCAAGAAATCATTAACTCTATCCTCTGTAACTCAAAAAAGGCAAATTGGCTGTAAATTTCCACATCTATTCCTTGACTGACTCTTCCTAAATGGTAGAAATATTAGCTCCATTACTCTGGTAATTTTTGAGTTACAGAGGTTAGAGGTCATGATTTCTCGCCTACTTACAGCGAATAGGCTAAAGCCGGTGTCACACGAGCTCTTTTTCCCTCAATTTTTACAGGCAATTGTTATCTATGTATTTTTGTATGTAGGCCTATGTATGTATTTACTCAGGCCCATTTCCCATTTTGTTTTTTCCCTGGGGGTAGCCGACTCAAGACAGAGCCCGAATTGGGACAACTCAACAGAAAACAATGAACACAAAAACAAAACACAAATTCACACACATCTACTGTAGGTCACCCAGGAACGTCATAACTAGAGTTTGATCATAAATCAGCCCCCTAACATAATCTACATCCAGTTTATTAGTCTATTCGCTGCAAGTAGGCGAGAAATTATGACCTCTATTCTCTGTAACTCAAAAAGGGCTAGAGCAAATTGGCTATAAATTTCCAAATCTATTCTTTGAGTGACTCTTCCCAAATGGTAGAAATATTAGCTCGATTATTCTAGTCGTTTTTTAGTAACAGAGGTTAGAGGTTATGATTTTTCGCCTACTTACAGCGAATAGACTATAGTTTCCGATTCCAATGTGAAAGAGCCCCAAAATAATGTGAGAGAAAACTTCTACAGTATCTATCTATCTATCTATCTATTTACTCAAGCCTATTCCCTTTTTTTTTTCTCCTAGAAAATTGCCGCAAAAAGTGTACGTGTGACGCTGGCTTAACAGTAGAGCATTGTTCTGTAATTGGGGATTAACTTTTTCAGTACAGTTCATATTATTTTATTATAAGTTTGTTATTTTCAAAGTTTAATTTCCGATAAATTTAAAAGCATTTTTCCACATATAGATTTTGTTTAGAGTGTTGTCGTTTCGATAGTTTTTAATTTTAATGAGTTCGTTATATTAATTTGAACAGTAACTTTTGAGTTAGTTTTCAAGTTTTATATACTGTATTAATAAATATTCTGGTTCACATTAGCGTATTTATTCTGGTTCACATTAGCGTATTTATTCAGTTTAGGAAAGATCGTTATAGTTTGTTCACTATAATTAGGCCATAAATCTTAAAATAACTTGACCCGCAGTGAAGGTGTTATGGATTATCTTTTTGCCATCATAAACTGTTTTTAACCCTTTCAGTCACATGATGCCAATTTATGTTTATTTTTACTTCTATCTATCTATCTATTGCCTTACGCCGTGATCCCCGAAGGGGTGGCCACGAACGAGCCACCCCCATGCACCTCTGTCCCCAGTCAGTCGACGCCCCTCCCCTCAACCAGCACCGCCTTCATTCATGTACTTCCTATTTTTATTTCTGCTGGATTATTTGATTAACTTAGTTGAGTTTAACCCACGAAATCCGGGGGGCCTCATATGCTCCCGATCGCTGTGTCCGGGGCCATTTCGGTAGATGCAAACTTCATAATTCAGTAGCTACTGATTGAAACCACCTAGAGCAGTCAAAATTTTGCAAATTGTAGAAGTTTTTGTTGTCTGTAGCATGCTGTTGAGATGATGTCGCTACATGTTATGATGATTTTTTTGCCTCATATGAGGCCTCCCAGATTCCGTGGGTTAAATAGAAAAATCATATAGCAAACCCTAAAACTAATGTGGTAAATAGGAATACGTTCTGGGACCAGCCAAAACCCTAACACAAACACCTAAAAACCTATAATAATACTGTATCATAAATTGGGGCATCGGATAGTGAGGGAGACCTGGATATTTTAGTGTACAATTAATCAATTATTTATTTTAATACTTGAGACTATAATGTACAGTCATGCCTTTTATGTCCACGTTAACCACTTCTGTACCAGCGACGTCATGTTACATATATTCTAGCTGTATTTAGAGGATTTTATGCAGTTTAAGAAGGATCTGTGGGAGTAAAATGGGTTGCGGGAGAAAGTTTGAAGCTTGTTCGAATCGTTATTTCCACATAGCGGTATTTGATTAGTTATTTTGCGTTTATCTGTGTAGTCCCAGTTATGGTTTGTTTATTTTGCAAGTTTTACATTATAATTACTGGAGGCCCTTTCTAAACTGAATAAAATCGTCAAACAATAGCCAGAATAAAGCTATAAGGACGGCACCGGTACAGAATGGGTTAAGATTATAAATACTGTATACAGTATATTTCAGATGCAGTAGATCAGTTTATTGAGTAAATTAATGACTAAAAAAATTACTGGTATATCTGTATAGTTTTACTTTATATTGATAGTATAATCTTTATGTACATTCGCCTAAAGAAAAATGTCGCACTTCCATATCTTTCAACTTGAAGCTTCTCTAGTTAAGCCAGGGTCACACGAGCGATTTTTCCATCAATGTTTACGAGCAATTGTAGTCTGGCAACTTGAAAATCTAAGTTACATCATAATTAAACTAGCTAACATAATCTACCTTCGATCTAGTTTCCAATTCCAATGCAAAATAACCTCAAAATAGTACGAGAACAAACTTGCTCATCGAAAATTGCCGGAAAATGCACTCGTGTGATGCCAGCTTTACTGTATAACAACCTTTCTCCTTGACCTATATATGAACACACTTGAATATAAAAGCTTTGTTCTGTTATTCTAAGGAGCATTTCTATAGTTTATTATTATAATGTAAAACTTGCAAACTAAACAAACCGCCTTTATTTACGTACCAATTCTATCCACTATCGCCCAGCAATTTCGTCACAGTTTACCTTCTTCCCTATTCACCAGTTCTTAAAAGCGTTTGATTTAATTCCGTAATATTTCCCTTCACCAGCCTTATGAGGGTTCCGGCCCAGTAGGCTGACAAATTACATCTTTCTCTCTCTCTCTAAACAAACCAAAACTGGGAAGACACGAGATTAAGGCAAAAGAACTTATCAAAATCGCTACTTGACCCACAACCATATCTTTGGTTTTCTTCAGTTATTCTAAGGAGTACCGTTTATAGTTATATATTATATACTGTTATAGCTATAGGGTCACATTTGTCCTTAACCCTGTCACGCACGTATGGATGCCATGGCGTCCTGAGCTATTTTTGCCCTGCCTCATAAATGGACGCCATGGCGTCCTTAAGCCCTGCACGAATTTCGGTAAAACCACACGAAAGACGCCATGGCGTCCATTTAGGACTCGATGTATCTGGTCTACTAGTCCATATGTGGAGGTAGGCCTATCTGGCAAAAATTCATAGCTGGGTGAACGGGAACAATGAAAAACTGTTAGCAGCCCCAGACCGTGTGTCGCCTGTCCATGGAAACTTTAAAAAACTTACTCAGAACTGGGAGGGTTAATCTCCAATATGATGATGCTAATTATCAATTTCTTCAGTTTAGTACGGACCTGTGAGTCAAATGCAGATTTCCAATATTTGTTACCTCTGAGATAATCAAAATAAAGTCAAAACTACTGTTCTAATTATATATATGCATGATTTGATGATGATGATAAACAATTTATAGCATATTAATGCAATTGATACACATGAAATAGCAGTTATGTACTATTTGCAGTACAAATTGCATGGTTCATAATCACAGTGGTAATGTTATACTGGTAACAAATGTTTTCTTTATAATGAATGTTTAATTATATGTTTTTTTTTTGTTTACCTGCGACGTCCTTTTCATTATATTCAGGCAACTATTAGACATTTGATTCAGGTTGGGAAGGATATCTACCCATTAAAATGCTACAGAAAATCTCAATTAATCCATTTAGCTAGCATCCATCGTTCCTAAGCTTAATACAATCGTCTAAATGTGGCTGAAATCAAATATATAAGACGTCACCGGTACAGTTAACCCGTTCAGTACCAGGGGCGCTTTTCTGATCAGATTCTGGCTGCTATTAGACAATTTGATTCAGCGTAGGAAGGACCTTTAGCCATAATGAGGCTTCAGTATATCTCCACCAACCCTTTTAACTACCACAGATCCTTCCAAAGCTGCATACTATCGTCAAAATATAGCACACGTCACCGGTACAGAAAGGGTTAATATCCGTTATGAATTTGAAGATGATTTATGGTTTGGGGATATTATAATTACAGTATAATGTAAAACTTGCAAAAAGGCGGATAATTGGAGCTGTACTGAAACCTGGAGAAGGGGAACATGATCCCCTGTCTTGGTAATGTTATGACCCGACCTTAACCCCTCAGACCCGGCTATGTATTCCATAGCGAAACCCGGGGGTTTTGGCTGAAAAACTTCTACACCTAGGCTACTGTATCTTTGTTATTTTGACTGCTTCCGCATTTCCGCGCATCACCAAGCGTAGATGTGTTTCGTACCTGTAGAATGGCATTGAGTAGAGCTCTCTAAGTCAACTGGTTCAGTTGTGATGACGATTTCCGTGGAGATAACTTTGTGTCGATATCAGCCACTTTACACTACTTTTCACTACTTAACAATAACATACAGGCACACACGAACAAGGACGCCTCTCCTTCTTGTGGTCGGAGATGCGCGGCGTCGGTCCAACCGGCTGATGTTTACATGCGTCGGACGGACGGCTTTCAAAACAAGCTTACAGGCTTTCAAGCTGCCGGAGCCTCAGAGCCCTTCCGGGTTCAGCGGGGGTGTTTTTTATGGATGCCTCAGAGCCCAACCGGGTCTGAGGGGTTAAGGGGGTAGTACTCGCTTTTGTGTCAAGGAAGAAAAGCGTTTTACCCCTTTGGTTTCCTGACATCCTTCTGAAGCTGAGTAAAATCATATGTTAGCCAGAATAAAAGTAAGCCAGGCATAAAATGTTGGCTTATAATGGAGGAAGGCGGACGCAAGTTTTTGAGGCTCCGGCATATGTTCATGGGAATGGATAAGTAATCACGGAATATCGAGTGCATACGGGGCTAGCAAGGAGAGGAAGGATTTGTGAAGTGTACTGGTGTGGTGGAGGGGTGATATATAGTGTAATAAGAGTGTGTAGTGATGGGACAGCGGTAGTGTTGTGAGTTGTTGAGATTGTAAACAAACATGGCGGAGGGAATTTCGGGAATGACGGAGGCGGAAGAAAAGCTACAACGTTTTCGTGGGTTTAAGAGCACAGATAATAAGTAAGAAGAGGTTATTAATGTTGTGAAGGATTTGGAAAAGTGGAAGAGTGATGCGGAGAAATGGAAGGGGGATATTGGTGAGAAAGTTAAGGTACTGTGTGTAATGTGTGGTGTGACAGGTGGGGAAGGGAATAGGCCTAGCAAAGGAAGTGAATGCAGGCCTATTTCGGAAGTTAATGATAATGGAGCATATGAAATCAAACCAACTTTTCAGTGGGAGACAGTTCGGATTCTTGCCGGGGAGGTCGACGGTACTACAGCTAATTAAGGTGGTAGATGATTGGATGCAAATTCTAGAGGATGGTGATGTAATAGACGTGGTATATTGCGATTTTATGAAGGCCTTCGATAAGGTCCCACATAAAAGGTTAATAGAGAAAGTTAGAAGCTATAATATAGGGGAGAAATGTGTGAAATGGATAGAAGCCTTCCTGAAAGATCGGAGACAGAGGGTACTGGTGAATGGAATAGGCTCGGGGTGGAGGGAAATTACAAGTGGGGTACCTCAGGGATCTGTGTTGGGACCACTACTGTTCGTTATATTTATCAACGACTTACCTGAAGTTATAACTAATGGAAGTGTGGTATACCTGTATGCGGATGACACTAAGCTGTATAGAAGAGTGAGGAGTAAGGAAGATGTGGGTTTGCTTCAAGGAGATGTGGAGGGCATGAAGGGATGGTCTGAGCATTGGTTAATGCCTTTTCATCCAAAAAAATGCAAGTACATGCGGATTGGGACAAGCAAGATAGACAAGGTAGTATACAGTATGTATGAAGCGATGGAGGAAGTGAATGCAGAAAAGGATATAGGAGTAGTGAGAGACAATAAGTTAAATTTCTCAGAACATTTAGCGGAAAAGATAAACAAAGCCAATAGAATTGTAGGGCTGATAAGGAGGACATTTGTGTCACTTGACGAAGAAATCTTCAGGAATCTCTATACAGCGCTGGTTAGGCCGCACCTGGAATATGCGAACCAGGTGTGGGCTCCATATATGGTAAAGGATATAGAAGCAGTGGAGAAAGTACAGAGGAGAGCTAGCAAGCTAGTACCAACGTTGAAGAATGCGGGCTATGAGCAGAGGTTGAGGACACTGGGGCTTCCGACACTGGCATATAGGAGAAACAGAGGGGATATGATAGAGACTTTTAAGATAGTGCCAGGAAAGTATGATGAGGATGTGTGTGAAGGTATCTTCTTGATGCGGGAGGGAACAAGAACGAGAGGACACTCTAAGAAAATTTACAAAGAAAGAAATAGGCTTGAGAAGGCAAAGAACTCATTTTGTGATAGAGTGGTAAATGAGTGGAACGCACTGCCCCAGTATGTAGTAGATTCCGAATCAATAAGGGAGTTTGAAAGTAATCTTGATAAAGCATGGGGAAGACCAGATTTGAAGTTTGATTATAAAGCAAAAATACAGAATAGTAAAAATGTTGCGTCTGCTACCGCCGCCGCCAACACCGTGAACGACCGCAGCAGTGCAAGTACTGGTACTGAGCTGGATACACAGGCCTAGTTTGCCTTTTTCCAGAGGATCTACTGTAAGAAACTGTAAGAAAATAACCGTACTGAAAGGGTTAACCCCTTCTGTACCGGCGACGTCTTTTTAGTTTGATTCTACCTATATTTAGACGATTTGGTGCAGCTTGAGAAGGATGTATGGCAGTAAAAATAAGTTAAGGGAGATACTTCGAAGCTTGTTAGTTGCTGGAGGCCCTTTATAAACTGATTAAAATCGTCTACCAATAGCGAGAATATAATTAAAGAGACGTCACCGTTAAGGGGTTAATGATGGCTCGGATGAAAGGAAAGGGGAATCGTGTGCACTTGTAAATTTTGTAGTTACTAAGACTATTCCCTGTTCCAAATAAGTCGGCGAAAACTCTTGAACATCAACCTCTATAACTCACAAACCACTAGAGTAATCCAGCTAAGATTTCTACCATTTGGGAAGGGTCAGCCAGGGAAAAGGTATGGAAATTTACAGCCCATTTAACATTAACCTCTATAACTCACAAACGACTAGAGTAATCCAGCTAAGATTTCTACCATTTGGGATGGGTCGGCCAGGGAAAAGGTATGGAAATTTACAGCCCATTTGAGTTGCGGTCTTTAACCCTTCCAGCCCGGGTGTCCTTTTAAAAGGACACCGCGGCAGATGGGCCGGTACCCGGGTGTCCTATTAAAATCTGTAAGCTTGAAAGCCTATTAAGCTTGGTCTGAACGCCGTGCATCCGACGCATGTAAACAAAGCCGGTCATTGCGTCACCGCACCTCCGAAAACAAGGAGACGTCGGATCAATGTTGTTGTATGATATGACGAAATTAGTGTGAAAAGCTCCGATATTGTCAACATCGCGGAAAAATTTGCTCCACGGAAATCGTCATCACAACTGAACCAGTTGACTTACAGAGCTCTACTCAATGCCAGTCTACAGATTGGAAACCGCACTACGTTTAGGGATGCGTGGGAAATTTCTAGCAGTTAAAATAACAAAGATACAGTAGCCTAGGCCTAGACGTTTTTCGGCCAGATCGCCCAGATACGAGCTCCGTCCTTTAGAAAGGCAGCCCGGGTCACGAGGGTTAAGGAGGGTCACCGTCTTTTTTTATTTTTTTCTCCTTTTCTCTCTTTCCCTGGCTTGTATCCATTTGGCCCTATTCAGCCAACTGTTTTAAGACGATTATCCCCATCCAGGTGTCGATTTATTCCTGGCGAGCGATAGCGAGCCAGCATTATATGGAGAAATCCGGCTTCGCCGGAGACATTTTTCTATCGAAAAATTTACAAATTTAGCTTGCTGTCAAAACAAAAATATATATATGCTGGCTTGCTACCGCTTGCCAGGAAAATATTGACACCTGGATGGGGGTAAACGTCTTAAAACGGTAGGCTGAATGGGGCCGAATGGATACAAGCCAAAGAGAGAGGGAGATAAAGAGAAAAAAAGCGAGGTGGGGTCCCTTAAACCCGTATGTATGTATTTGAGTTAGCCCTTCTTAAGTTGCAGAGGTTAGGGTTCAAGATGTTTGGCGTACTTGTGATGAATAGACTATAGGACCACTAATGTAGAGTGTTGGTACACTAACTAACTGCTGGTTGTTATGTAGCTCGGATGACTGGTATAGGTAGCGCCAGCCAACTTGACAGTAATCTTCACCCCTTAACCCTTTGAGTACCAGCGACGTGTGCTATATTATATTCTAGCTATATTTGGACGATATTTTGCGGTTTAGGAAGGGTCTGTGGTAATTAAAAGGGTTGGTTGAGATATTTTGAAGCCATATTATTGCTAGAGGTCCTTCCTAAGCTTAATAAAATTGTCTAATAGTTGCCAAAATATGATGAATAGGACATCCCTGGTACTGTATGGGTTAACGTCTTATAACTCAAAATTAATGAAAGCAATCAGGCTGACGTTTCTATCATTTGGGAAGAGTCCACCAGGAAATAGGTGTGGATATTTACAGCCAGTTTGCTCTAGGCACTTTTGAGTTACGGAGAGGTCAGGGATCCAGATTATTGTCAAGTTGGTTGGCGCTACCTATAGTAAACTATTGGATGGGTGCTCTTTACCTGGTGTAAGTGTGGTTTGATTTATTTGTGTACTACTGTACTGTACTCTGTAACATGTATTATAAGTTAACCCGGCAATGGTGAGAAAGCTCATAAGAAGTTTTACTGGGCGAGGGCGGCAAAGCTCTTAAGAGGGAAGGCCTAAAAAAAACATTGTAAACGGCCCCAGTAGCACTAAACATTTTTTTTTTTTTTTGTTTTTTTCCCTATACCTCATATCACTCCGCATCTCCTCCTTTCCCCTCCCCTTCAATTATCACCTATTTTCCCTGTTATTCCCTAATTCGTTGGTATATTTTTGTGCTAACATTAGCAAAATGTGTGGAGGATGTGCTTATGTGCCTAGCGGGTGTGTTACACAAGCGAGTGTGTGGATGAGTAGGCTCAGTCAGGCTTGAGGCCTCGTGAAGGGAGGGGTTGCCTCAATTTGCTCCATAATTCATGAATGGGCTGCTCCATGTATATTCGCAATTTTGACCAGAAAAATTATATTTCCACTTGGTTTATTGTTGTTACAGGTTACTATCTTCATAGTGAAGGTAAAATAGGCGCATATGAATAAGTAATAACGATATTTATCGTAAAATTACGATTATAGGCATGAATGGAGCCTAATATGCTCGTCCAGGGGCATCGAGTTCAATACCCCCTGCTTGCCGTTTATAGGTTAAACGGGGTCACCTGCTTTTTTTAACTTTCTCTCCTTTTCTCTCTTTCTCTGGCTTATATCCATTCGGCCCCATTCAGCCAACTCTTTTAAGATGTTTATCCCCATCCAGTATTTAAGACATTTGATTTATTGCATTACAGTATTTTACAGTACTTAGAGCTAGAGCTTAAAAAGACGAAAGAAGATGAAGATGCTGCACATTTTGTGCACTTTTGTTTATTTTATGTATTCATTGCATTAGTACAGTAGGTACAGTAAACCCTCACAAGGTTGGACTAATTGGGGGGAGACCCAGTATGTAGTGTCCGATTTTCCCAGATGTCCGAACTCCGGCTTGTGTCCGATCTGAAAGATCACAAGCGGATGTCCGAGTCAACCATGAAAACGGAGACTACGGAAAAATTACGACCTCAATAGGGAAGTCCGCGTCAACATAGAAAACAGAGACTACCCTATTCATACCCTAGATTCCCGGTTTTGACGGACATTTACCCTTAGTTTCCGGGAAAGTGAGCGCATCGTCTGACACTGTTCGAGACTGTCAAACAAATCTCGGGAAAATACGAGATATCATACGGTTATGACGGACATATGCCCTTAGTTTTCCGAAAACTTAGAGCATCGTCCGACACTGTTAGAGACTGTCGCAACAACCTCGGAAAAGTCTGGAAACTGGGAGGACTTGTCCGACAGGCCAATGCCAATCCGGCAAGTACGGGTTTCCGACCTGAAGAGGTCCGACGTAGAGAGGGTTTACTATATGTACTGTATGTTTGCAGCACTACAATTTCCGAGTTAAAACAGAGCTCTACAACCCCCCCACGTCCTGTTACCCAAAAATGTCCCTGTGCAAACCTCCTATTAACGGAATTGAAATGAACTTAGCTTGTACCTGGTAAATTGCACCCAAGTCCAAATTCTTGTTGTAGATAGAGAAAAAGCATACACACACACACACATACATACACACACACACATCTGACATTGATTATATAAATGTAGTCGCTCATAATTTTTTGTGGACCTCATAATTTATCCCATTATGTAAGTACAGTATGTCTATGGCAATTGATGTACTGGTAGGTTATTCTATATGCATTAATTCTGTCTATCTATCTATCTATCTATTGCCTGACGCCGTGATCCTCGAAGGGGTGGCCACGAACGAAACACCCCCATTAATTATAATACCGTATTAAGTCATTATTATGTTACCTCCACCAACCGACTTTACTCCTAAACTCAATTAATGAAATCAACAAATACATGTGGCAGTCCAGGGATTCGTTCTTAACACCAATAACCCCAAAATGAAATTAATGAAAGCATGTGATCCTCCCGGGATTCAAACCCAGGACACCACATACAGAACTGATTTCATGGTTAAGCAAATTGTGTATATGTATGTATTCAGGCCTATTCCCCATTTTTTTTTTTTTCTGGGGGTGGCCGACTCGAGACAGAGCCATCCATAATTATAATGTAAAACTTGCAAAATAAACAAACCAAAACGTATACGAACACAGTAAAAAGACAAAACAACGAATCAAAATCGCTATGTGGAAACAACGCTTAAGTAAAATAATTATTTATAAATAAATAAGTAGATCAGTACCAATGGCTAATAATTTGTTGTGGGTGGTATTGGTGTGGATTCCGCATACAAATTGGTCACTTGCGTACAAATTGGCCACTCCAAAGAACAAGACAGCTGCTTTCTAATCTTAAGTCCGCGCTATTTGCATAATGGAAAACATAAAGAGGTCCACACATTTTTGTTAACGACTGTGTACACACAATAGATAGCTTGATGGCATGAATTATTAACCCCTTCACGCTCTTGACGCATTTTGACAGTTTATTCGGGCTATCTTTAAACTAATTTATACAGCTTTGGAAGGATCTGTGGGAATTAAAAGTGTAAAGACTATCTCTATTAACCCTCTGACTTCCATATACCCTTCCGAGTCTGAATAAAATCGTCTAATAATAGCCTGAAATTAGAAATGAAATGCGTCCTCAGAGCCTGGGAGGGTTAAGTCTGTCAAGTGATACCGACTGTGATGCTATGAAATGATTCTGATATTATATGTATAAATTTAGCTACTTTTTATAATTGTGTTACTCTAAGAGCACTTGTGGATGCTGTAGGAAGAAGCTTAGCATATATACAGCGATTCTTAAATAATTGCCCATAGGGATTCCCATGTATTTCATTATGGTGATAGTAGTGATGATGGTAATATCTCTTATAATAAAATACATGGGAAATCCCTATGGGCAATTATTTAAGGATCACTCTGTATATATATATATATATAAAAAAAGACTATAGAGACATACCTCACTATAAGAATGGTTTGCTTGACATTTGTACTTATGTGGGCCTTATTAAGTACCGGTATTTTCTTTTAGTATTGTATTTTATTGTTTATGTATTCCTTTTTTACTCTTACGATTATTTAAATGTGAGATATTGGTTCAGCTATACATGGTCTTGGTTCCTTGGTGTTACTGTAACTTTACATATAATTAACTCCTTCTGTACTGGCAATGCCTTTGTAACTTTACATATAATTAACTCCTTCTATACTGGCAACGCCTTTGTAAGTTTATTCTAGCTATATTTAGACGGTTTTGTGCAGTTTAAGAAGGATCTGTGATAGTAAAATGGTTAGGCAAGATAGTTCGAAGCCTGTTAATTGCTGGAGGCCCTTTATATACTGAATGAAATCGTTTAATAGTAGCCAGAATAAAGTTAACAAGACGTCGCCGGTACAGGAGTTAATATAGCTGTCACACATGCTCTTATTACTCTTATTACGTTATCAGAGTGCAGTTGGGTATATGTACAGGCTAAGATTAATATGCTGTATTCGAGAATGCATAATATATCGTAGGCTTGTGCATAAACCTTTAACTGTCTTGATAGCCTAATGTTTAGTGTGCGGAATTTTGATGTGAGTATCCTAGGTTCGAGTCCTTGGAGTACCACATGTATTCATTACTTTCATTGATTTCATAAGTCTGTAGTTGCCAATACATATGCAACATAGCCCCATTTTGTTGCAAAAATATAATTGCTCGATAAATTGTTTGTGTCTTCTGTAAGGTAGTACCCATTCCTTAAAATGTTGAATGAGGGTTACAGACTATGAAATGGGCAAAGTCTGTTATATTGTGTACCTAAAGTTGCCATTACTGTAGGCATTTTATATTCTTTGGCTTAGAATATTTTATCTTTGGCCTTCGGGCCCAGGAAATTTCACTAGTTCTCCAACGCGAGTAAATTTTGCCACAATTTCTTTTAGCAATCATGTTTTACAAATATATATATATATATATATTAGTGAAAATGCATAAGGGGAATGCTAGAAAATTACGTAAACTACATCTCTGTTTTGCTCATACCTTTTTGCTGTGGGGAAGAATTTAAATTTAATTAATTTCCAACAAGCAGGAATGCTCTACGTTCATATTAATGTTTTTTTTTCTTCCTTGAAATCCGCCAACATGTCATTCTTAGCAATTTGCTTCTAAGTTAAATTTTGATTATATTAGTACAGTACTGTACAGTATTAGGGTAAGTCGGTGTAATTTCGCCTCGAATTACGGTTTGTGCTCTTTTACCCGCCACATATGGATTTGTTTTTTATATTAGTATATTTTTGTGCTATATATATACATTGAAGTATTCTGCTAAAGATACCTATAAGAATTTTTGTTGAAAAAATAATTTTTGGGCCACGTCACAGATATTGTTTTAATAGTATACTGTACGTCATCCTCCGAGGGGGGGGGGGGGGGGGGTTATTGTTGTTCCCCAGGCTGTCTGACTGAACAGCCCCAAGGTCCCGAGCAAGGCCAAGGCCATAACCAAGCACCCCCACAGAACCCTCTCAAGTTTACCACTAAGAAAGCCTAGGTGACCGAAGCCGCTCCCAGGCGAGGGGCTGAGGAGGGTGCGGAAACGCCCGGGAAATATATGAATAGGCCCCACATGTCTACTGCCTGTCATAACAGGTAACTGAAAAGGGGATGATGTAAGTTTGGGCCAACATTCATCCTATTTGGTCCTTTTAATATATATTTTTTCACCAACCAACATTACTTCTAAATTCAATTAATGAAATCAACAAATACAATGTGGCACTCCAAGGACTCGAACCTAGGATACTCACACTGAAATTATCTGCATTTATACATTACGTCATGAAGCCTAATGGTAGCTACGGGACACCAATAAAGTTGCAGTAAGATAAAGGAACTGACTTGATATAATTACAATGTATGTTTCATTAAAAAACTAATCATTTATAACATATTTTTCTTTAAAGATGTTGATCCGGCCAGTATTATAGCAAGGAATGCCTGTTACTATACTTAGAGAGATGATATTATTGTTGTAACCAAAGGTTTTTAATAGTACAGTATATGTAAATTGTACACTACCATGTCTTAAGAATGCAGTACACTCTTGGACAAAAGTGGGTACCTTCATTGCTTCAGATACATTTTCCTCTAGATATCAGTTTAATATTAAAATACTCCTGAACCACACTGAACTACCGGTAACCTTGAATATACAGGCTTTGTATATGTGTTAAGGATATATATACAGTATACTGTACTGTATATATATATATTTTTTTTCTTTCTATATTCCAACTATTCCCTCTCGGGCATAGGCTGAGAGCCTGTACATTCAACCGTACATTGAACGGCGAAGCCCGTGAGGTCTCGTTCCAGTCTAGGGAGTGAGACATGTGAAGCACTTTGGGATACAACCAGCCCCCGATATCTTTCCTTCGCAACACGGGTGCACCCACGGCTCGAAGCAGCCACATCTCTGAAACTGCTTCACTGTCTCACCACCTAGACTCGGACACTTATAACTAGAGAGATAGCCAGATATGAAGTTATGGAGGTAGGGAACGACTTTTGACCGTGACTGTACCCTAGGTAACACAGAAGACAAGTTTACTATTCTCTTGTAATCACATGTGTGCTTGTTAAGTTAAATTGTACTTCCTCACACACACACAGATTGTACCGTGTAGGGTCAACTAGCCAATTCGTACACAAAATCCTTAGAATACATTACCCCCACCAAATATTATAAATATTTGTTTATTTTTATTTATTTTTTATTTTTTTGTATGAAGGAGATAAAAGGCAGGTTGCCCATAACGAGTGTCTCCCCCACAGCCAAAAGAGTAAAAGAGAGCCAAATTCAAGGGACGTTGTGGTCAAAATGCCTGGATACACACAGTTTAAAGGCGTTTAAGTCATAGGATGAAAGAAAGATTGATTGAGGGAGAGAGTTAGAGTTCACTAGACGAAAGACTGTAGTTTGAATAAGTTTAGTATCAAAATGTAACAGTTAAGATACATTTTGACACCAAATTTACTCAAATCCTCTACTCATATTTTGTGGGTAGTACCTTTATGGATTTTGCGTACTAATAGGAACCCCACGTACGAATTGGCTAGTTTACCCTAGTTAATCGATAGAGGGAATCACATCTCCAGCTTTGCTAAGGGAAGAGTGACCATAGCATATTTATTATAAATAATAAGCTGTCATGGCCTATGTTGTCATCCAAATCTTAATTCTATTTCTAACCTAATCTAACTTGATCCTAATTCTAAAATAAAAAAAATAAAAACACAGAAGTACTTGCCATTAGGATGTGAGAGTGAAACCATAATTTATATGGATCACCGAGTCTTTAACCCTTGTCTAGCGGGGTGTTTTGGGCTCGTTTGGGCATATTCAGGCCCTCCTGCATGATACATCAAGCATCTGCATGAAAAACAAATTATTTAGCAAAAAACTAGGCCCTAAAAGCTTCAAAATGAGACCAGAACGAGCTACGTAGCACACATGGTTCTCTTGCAGTGATGCCACGAACATGGGAGTTTAGCATATATCGGTATATTTTTCCCAGCTATGCTCACTACTGGCTACACTGCCGGCCTCTCGAGAACACAGGGAACATGAGTTAATGGGCGGCAGTAAGCCCTGGGAGTCGGCTGTCTGGCCCGCTGTGCTCCCGGCCATTTGCACTCTATTTTAACCCTTTAAAAGCCTTAATAATGCTCCTAACTTGCTGCAAATTGGTGCACGACTTAAGTCGAGCGCCGCCAATAAGGGGTTAATGCATACGTATGAATGTAAGGTGATCTATGGTGGAATTGTAAAGCTCCTGGGTTCGATTCCCGGGCAGGAATATTAAAATTTAAAACTTGTAAAACCAACTAACCAAATCAGGAATCACACAGAGAAGCAGTCACTTGCGACCTGATGCTCCTGTTAAACTTAAGAGTGCTTAACATGTTGACTACAGGAGGGTTTTCATAAGTGTAAACAAAATTGTCTAGTAATAGCCAGAATACAGTACAAGGAATCGTGGAAAAATTATTGTATTGAAGAAATGTTTCAAGTTTGTTCTGACAACACTTTGCTGATACAAAGAAAATTTTCTAATTATAATGTAAAACTTGCAAAATAAACAAACCAAAACTGGGACGATACAAGATAAATGCAAAAGAACTAATCAAAATCACTATGTGGAAATAACGCTTAATGAAATAAAATTTTGAAATAAAACAACACAATCCACCAAATAGGGTGTACACAACTACATGAGCAAGTCAATTTGGTTCCCAAGCAAACTGATCGCACATATAACAATGCACCATCGTCATGTTCAAGGAATTAGTCAATTTGGGAAGTCCGGGACGTTCTGGTAAATTTTACTAAATTCTGTATGAATAGAGAAACTACAATTTATATCAAATTTTATATTAAGCTAAATTTGCAAGACAAGATATCAACAAAAGTACAAAAAACATACTGCACTCACTAACGATAGTGCTATCGGGTAGGTACAGTACCTGTAAGCATAGCATGCTTCAAGTGACCCCTAACAATTACTGCCCTACTAATAACCTACATTTATTGTACAAATAAACTAAGGAAATTGCAAAAGCAAGCAATTGATTCTATCGACAATGAATAGATACAACATAATAAAGACAAATATTTGAAAATATGAAGAAGGCACAATAGATTTAAACAAAAGAGTACTCTTTTAACAAGAACAATTAATTATAAAAAATAATAATAACAGAAAAAGATAAACAATTAATACATAGACAAAAAGTAAGCAGAGGTTATAATAGAAACTTCAAGTTACTAATGCTTGATTAAAATGATTGATATCAAATTTTAAAATAGTCACAATAATTGACCTTAAAAAGATTAAATTTATGCAACAATTTACTTGCAACAAAACCTCTTGTCTACTAATGCTAGGAAGATTAAGATGAAGAAAACATCATCCATATTGAAAAGTTTAACCCTTCTTTAGCGGGGCCCGACTTAAGTCTGTATCTAAAAAGCTGGACAATGTGGCGGGGCCCAACTTAAGTCTGTGTGCAATATTGGCTCCGAGAGAGAGAGACGAGCGATGGGAGGAGCGTAGGTTACCTCATGACCGCTCGCCACGGCCGTCGTGGGTCTACTGACATGTACTCCACACTACTCCACCCTCCCTCCCTCGCTACACACGTAATTATGTAACGAAATGACCGTATTTTAGCGATATTGCCCTTCGGTTGCACGATCGTTGCAAGACAACCAGTGATCGTAGAAGGATGGTTCTGGTGTCATTGGAAAGCTCAATTTACGCCCTTTCAGGGATACATAATTGTATTACGCTCTGGCTCTTGTTTATGCATGAAAAAGAGCACGGAAACAATGCCATTTATGGTAAAAAAAAAAACGCTGGGCGGCACGGTGAAATATATTCCACCAGCCGCTCTTTGAGTGTTAAACTGATACAGCCCTAGCTCTTACATTCCTTATTAATTTATAGTTGGATATTAATAATAATAGAGCCATTGTTATACCCTCATCATTATTCATTGTTGCTACATAAACACAGGGTATATTATCCAAGGAACTGAAGCCCTTTAGAAGTTACACGTCTACACAACTATGCATGCCTTACCAACTAGCGAACAATGGTGACTGGAAGAAACATACATAATCTTTGGTTTGATATATTAGACAGACGCCGACTTATCCTTTAACATCTTCAGCACCATGACGCATTTTTACCTTTAATTCAGGCTACATTTTGATGATTTTAGGCAATTTCAGATTGTTACTGAGAAGGTTTACCGAGATCATATTTACCCATTGGAGTTGTATAGGTAGAGCACAATCTAAAGAAAATTGTCTAATGGTAAACAGAATATGATGAAAAGACGTCATGGTGCTGAAAGGGTTAATACTGTATTTTTCAATTGGTTTGTACAATTTCTTTCAGGTTTTTGTGTAACATATTATGCAGTTTCATGCAAGAGAATGCAATGAATGTGTATTATAGTTGATTTATTTTCAGCTGATGGCAAATTGAATCCTTTAGCAGCTGACTTCTCCATACTTAGTGATCAAATATGAAACTACTATGTCTCTGCATCATCTTATCGCCAAGTTTTCACAATCCGCAATATATTTCGCTACAAATTCTTCGTAATAGCCAAGTAATTAAGATGAATATATGGCAATTTACCATCAGCTGGGAAAAAATGTACTATAGTTGGTATATACCGGGTATACAGTATTAGTTTATTTTATCTTTATTGGAAATTTATGAAAAATTTACCTACACTTAGATATAATATATTTTGTGCATGATATAGAGTAACTGAGACAAAGTACCTATATATTGAATAATTTTTAACAATTTTATCATTAATTTCATAGCTGGTAGTCTGGAATACTTTCAATAAATACACTACTATTATAATCTTAATGTTTTTAAAATCCTTTATAATATATTATGGAGTTGTTGTTGTTGTTGTTCCCCAAGCTGCCTGGCCGAACAGCCCCAAGGCCCCGAGCAATTCCAAGGCCATAACCGAGCGCCCCTACAGAACCCTCCCTGCCGACCACAATAAAGCCTGGGTGACCGAAGCCACTCCATGGCGGGGAGCTGAGCAGGGTGCGGAAACGCCCGGGAAACCAAAGCCCCACCCAGGGCCCTGTGCCCCTCAGCAATTATGAAGAGAAAGTTGAGGGGCAAGGGAAAAATGTGACGCTTTGGCTTCCAATCTTGGTAGATTGGGAGGTCAATCCACGGAAAAGACGCCGTCACTTGAGATCTAGAAAATATATAAGTTAAAGGAACAGTCAGAGTAAGCTATGGGTATGGCAGAGATTGCTCAGTTCTCACTCTGCTAGACCAGCCCATCACCACTATATTATGGAGTACAGTACTGTATATTACATGTACAGTATATGATATGCCTATTACTACACTGTATTTACAATTACGGAAGAAAAATTAGTAGATTTCAAAGGGACTAGAATAGTTTTGAAAGTAGGCTACTGTATGTTGGGTTCAATTATTTTACACCACAGATAACAGTTTATGACTAGAATTGAAAAATACATTAACATTGATATATTTTTTTAATGCTCTGTCTTGAGTCGGCACCCCCCCAAAAAAGGAAAAGTGGGGATTGGGCCTAGATAGATAGATAGTTTTTAACGCCGTGCAGTCCATTGATTGACAGGGCAATGGTGTGCCCTTGTTAGATACTTTACTGGACATTTGCCATGAATTGCTAGACTGAGCTGCCCAAACCCTTTCCGTCTACCAATAGCATAGCGTGGGATCAAACTGCAGACCTTTCGGTCAGCAGTAGACCAACCCAGGGCCCTTGGCATGGACATTATAGAGAGACAGTTTATGCAAATTTAAACCCTTTCACAATTACATTTTTTCTATAGAATGGGGTTATATTTGACATGAAGGACAATTTCAGATTAACTTATTTCTGTTAATTTACAATTTTTTGTTTTTTCCCCCAGACATAGCCTTCTCCTATTTCTATTTCAGACGTCTATTTTAGGCTGCTATTCACATTTCAGTCAGTAGCCAGCCCTTACTCAGACAAGGGGTAGGGAAGATCAGCAAGAGGCACAAGAAAGGAAAAAAAGAGGTGACAGGAGAACCCATATAACACTTTGCCCAAAAAAAAACAAAAAAAAACAAGCACACAAGCATTCATAAGCACCAATCACTTATCAGCCATAAAATCAATGGCTTCACCTCAGGTGTTATACTTTTTTATTTAATTTATATTTTATTAAATATTTAATTAAATATAAATTGATAAGGATAATTTTTTAGCAATCTGAAATTGCCCTGTCTGTTCAGAATACTGCCATACTGTAAAGTACATCCTAACATAAAGAAAACTATACATCCTAACATAAACAAAAATATAATAATACATGTTGTTGTTGTCGTTCTTCTTTAGTGATGTGCATTATACTTGGGGCTGCTGTCCCCTGATTACTATACAGTGTTGTGGGATGTAGTTTCATGGTAATCGGACTTTGGGTTTGATAGGAAACGTTTAAGAGACACTTATTATAGGGGACTGGAGATTTTGGCCACCGATTGAAATGGTTTGATGGTATGGGGTAAGATTTATATTTTATAGCTCTTGACATTTTCCCCATAGTGGTGAGGTCTCCACCTCATGTTTGCATGGTCGGGTTTGATTAATTAGGATCAGTAATAGATCTTTAGTTTTAGTATGATGGACGAAAACAGAAACTTTGTAAAGCTATCTCCCCGAATTCCTGCTTTTCTACTTAGATTAGCATAATTATATTCATTACGGTATATTTGTGGCTCATGAATATGGCAAACCTAACTATCCTTACCTAAACTAACCTAATTTTAGGTACCATAGTTTATGTTAGATAAGTTTTGTTTCGGGGGATACTTATTTGTCTCGGGTCTAGTATTATCTGTCTCGAGTCGGCCACCCCCAGCTATGGGGTATGTGCCTGAGTATATACATACATACATGTGTGATATTAATTTGCAGCTAGATCTAAAAGTTCAACTACATACATTAAAAATTTAATATTAAAGAAAATCATAAATATCATTAAAAAATGTATGATAGCCTATAGTGGTAGCATCTGAAGTTAAAGGTAGGCCTACAGGTAATGAGTCAACTGCTCACATGCTATAACAAGGGTTAGTGAAGCTGGCACAGTTGATCTGGTTAGCTTGACTACGCTTGTTGTTGTCAGCTGGTACTGGCACCCGGTAGAGCTGAGCCTGAGGCATACACATACACAACTTGTACTGTCCCCGGGGGGTGGCCGTGTCGGTGACGGGGACCAGAGGGATGGTGTTGACGTCGATGATGATTCCACCACTGGTCTGCAGTATAATAGACCCATTGATGCTCTTCAGGTAGATATCCTGGTCAGCTGACCATGTCATCTTTCCACCGTCCAGGGAGAGGCCCTCGTTACCTTTCAGCTTGATCTGAGGTACGGTAAATCAAGTCATAGTGAGTATAAGATTGTGTCATTAAATGTACAGTGGATAATAATATATAAAGTAAATATGTTATTTTAGCATTGAAAGGTCACAGAGCTTTCATATCAAATACAGTATGTACTAAAGTATTAATGAATAGGAATGAATGGAGAATGCTTGTGTATAGATGAGAGATAACGCGGTCGTTGGGAGAGGGGGTCGGGCGCCAGTTGGACTAGATAATAGTCCGTCAGGTGCCTGGCCCGGGGAGCTGGTGTATATGAAGGGTCATGCCTGGATGTGAAGTGGATGGGCATTGTTGTGTGCCTGCCTGCTGAGACCGGAACCTCTCCGAGAAGTCTGGGGCCGGGGGAGTGCTGGAGGCCACTAGTGATCCTTGGTCTCTAGGTCTTCTCTTGGGTGACCTAGACGTGTGTGAATTTGTATTTTTTTTTTTTTATGTTGTGTTGTGTTGTCCCTGTTCGGGCTCTGTCTCGAGTCGGCCACCCCCAACTATAGGGTATATGCCTGAGTATATACATACATACATACTGTACTAAAGTATTTTATATCAGGTGTATCACACATTGTTTTCATTTCAACATAAGGCCATGTCCATGTTTGCATTTACTGAAATATTCATTATTCACCTGATGGGCACTCCCACGGTATAGTAACATAAGGAGGTAGGCGCATGGCGGTTGTATTGGAACCATGAGTCACTTGTTTGGGCCTCTGTGACTCCTGTGTACCGTCTCCCTAGCCTAAATATGGTCTAACAGGATCGGTAGGCCTATATTGCGTTTTCCACCGAAAATGTAAAGTGACATGGATAAACATAGACATATATATATAGTGTGACAGGACCCTAGTCTATTTGCTAAAGTTCTTATTTTTTGCATATGAAGAATATACAGTATATACGGCTATGAGGTAGTATATAGCCGACGTCGCTTCAAATTTTACCGCGGAAATGCGATGATATTTTTGTCCACCTAATTGCCTAATATGTAGAGTAACGTCGATTGATATCGATAATGTTATTGTAGTAGGACCCAATCTACATGTTAGCATTGTTATTTGATATATGTGTAGTTTATATGAAGAGATATTTCGAAGATGTTGGTGATTTTCGATTCGTCGGTCGGGAGAAAAGGTAGGGCTAAACAACGGATTCTCGTTTATCCCTTGCTCAACTTCCTTTAAATTCACGTAGTTTGCTTCTGACACTCATCAACTTTCACCCAGTGATGGCGTGTGAGGGTGTATGAAGGCCTAGGGGATGTGGAGAGATGATTTGTATAAGTATATGGCCAGCTAGAGGGAACATAGATTTCTACGAAGCAAAATGGTAGCTGGGACTCTGAGTGAGGGGGAGAAGAACGGACGGTGGTGCCCTCTGACGGCCAGAGAGAACACTATAGCGGAGCCAAACAAGCCACGATGGTATACGAATATTTCACTAAATATTCGCTTATAGAATAATCAACGTTATTCCGACAACTATATCTTATATTATGACGGTACCATGGTTGAGCGTGAAGTCACAAAATAAAAATAATTAATAAAAGTCTGTTTAGTGCTTTTTAGAAGCCTTTATGTATACGAGTTCAAGAATTCACTGCGTCTACCTTCTATTGTTAGTATACCGTGGGCACTCCAGTCTTCACAAACTCTACTATTGAGAGTTTAACCCAAAAGTAACTTTTTATTATCTAATTAAAATGTAAAACTTGCAAACTAAACAAACCAAAATTGGGACAAGGACAATATAAAGTCAAATTAAATTATCAAAATCGCTATGTGGAAACAACGCTTACTAAAATGAAAATTATTAAATAAAAGAACACAATCCACCACATAGGGTGTACATTACTACATGAGCAAGTTAATCTGTTTCCCAAGCAAACTAATCGCACATATAACAACGCACTATCGTCACGTTAAAGGAAGTAGTCAAGCTTGGGAAGTCCGGGACGTTCTGGCAAATTTTACTAAACTCTGCATGAATAAAGAAACTACATGTTAAATGTCAAAATATTATTTAAAATCAAATTTGCAACATGACAAGACATTAACAATAGTACAAAATACAAATATTGATAAGATATCTATACTATTACAAAATAATATATAAAATACAGTACAGCACTCACTAACGATAGTGCTATCGGGTAGGTACCTGTAAGCATAGCATGCCTCAAGTGACCCCTATCAATAACTACCCTACAAATAACCTACATTTATAGCACAAATAAACTAAGGAAATCGCAAAAGTAAGCAATTGATACTATCGACAATGAATACATATAATATAAAGACAAATAATTGCAAAATGAAGTAACAACAGATTTAAACAAAGAGTACTCTTTTAACAAGAACAATAAATTAAAAAATCATCAATATTAATATTAATAATAGAAAAAGAAAAAGAAAAAGATAAACAATAAATACAGACAAAAAGTAAGCAGAGGTTATACAAGAAACTTCAAGTTAAAAATGCTTGATTAAAATTATTGATGTCAAATTTTAGAATACAGTCACAATAATTGACCCTAAAAAGATTAAATTTATGGAACAATTTACTTGCCTCAAAACCTCTGTCCACTAAGAGTCTGTATAGTAACCTAGCTCTAGCCCAAAAGTCATCTACTTTAGTGCAGATTATACAAAATCTTATTAATTGGGAATAAAAACAATTATAAGTTATTTTACTATCGATATTACTACTAGGGAAAGGAAAGTTTATTACGTTAAAATTAAAATCATCAACTTTGTGATATACTTTAAGTATGCACTGTTCATTAACAATCTCTATATTTATATCAAGAACATTTTCAACTTTATAATTTACGTTACATTGTGTGAGGGGAATAGAATTAGGGTAAATAAGTTTAGCAACTTGATTAAAATTTAACAAATTGCAAACAAGAATATCATCAATATATCTACTATTATTACTTAACAGTTTAGCAAGTGCTAATTTTTCTGGAATTTTATTTTTCTTGCTACTGTCAACTAAGTCTTTTATATATTTAAATTCTAAAGCAAGCAAGAATAAGTCTGCAATTAAAGGGCTAGCATTTCCACCCATAGGAATTCCTAATATTTGTTTGAAAATATACGGCCCGAATCTAACATAAGTATTGAAAAGGAGGAATTTAAGGGCATCTTTAAGTTTAGTTCTATCAAAATATACAGAACTAGTGGGAGTAGAGCTAAGTGATGCATTATTAAAATATGTATAAACATTTATGAAATAATTTCAGGTTTCCCTGAACTCTGACGCTTGGATAATTAATGCTAAACTATTTTCCATGACTATACCCTGAAGCGCTACTTTTGGCAGAACCGGGTGGTCAAACACGTATATTATCGCTCTGTTTTTACCCCACAATAATCACCTCTACATGCAATGTATTATACATCATAAGAAAGAGGAAAGCACATGGTATAACACAACCAAAAACAATATTACAAAATATTGAATTATTACAGTGAGACGGATGTGTGGTGCCCAATTGCAAGAGAGGATACCTAGTGAAGAGCTGAGGCGATGGTTAGGTATTAAGGGTATCAGTGATGAGATGCATAAAAGTAGGCTCGGATGACAAGTGAGGCAGCTCTGAACAGGGCTGCCAGGAGCGCCGCCATTGAGAAATGAGACTGGAACTGCACTTGGACGATAAATTTATCTATGCATAAACTTCCTCGGCCTAATAGTTTTTTTTTCTACAAATATATACAAATACACATTGTTCAAATACCAGTTAAATAAAATAACAAAAAGAAGGTCATTTACCTTAGTTAAAGGACGTCTGGTAAAGACTGATACAGATGGTAGAGGGTGCATGAGTCACCACCACCTGTCCGCCATCTCATGGATGCATTCGCATACCTCGGGTTTGAACTCGCAGGTTCGGGGGAACCCCGCTTTTGCTTTAGAATCATACTGCTGATTCACATATAAAATTTGCTTCACATACCTGTAATTAGCAAACAAATAAAAATTTACATTTTCAGAGTTGACCTCGCATTGCAGCGGTTTCGCATATTAGGAGGGCCTACTGTACTTCCACATTTTTAATATGTTTCATCGATTAATTCTCATTCATTCTCATCCCATAGGCAAACCACTGTAGCTGGCCAGTACACATCACCTCATCAGAATGAAGATAAGGAAAGATAAAAGGTTGAAGACAAAATGAGGCAGAACTTACAGTGGAGTCGGAGTGAATTTTGAGGTCCGAGAGAGTAGGGCTGGTGATCCGGGAGGTCTGACTGCGCTTCACATTCAGATTCTTGACTCCCTGAGGCAGTCCAAAGTTGGGGTAGTCCGTGGAAAACACCGTCCGACCACTCTCAGGCTCCACTACCTAAACAAAGGGAGGGCTGTTATTAAGGGAGCCCACCTTGCTTTGTTTCTCTTTCTCTCCCTCTCTCTTTGGCTTGTATCCATTCGGCCCCATTCAGCCTACTGTTTTAAGACGTTTACCCCCATCCAGGTGTCAATATTTTCCTGGTGAGCGGTAGCGAGCCAGCATATACAGTAGGGTCCCCATTTGTGCGTGTTCGAGTTGTGCGAGCTACCAAAAATATTCATTTAATAATTCCAAACTGTGCTAATATTGTTCGAAGTGTGCGAGCGCCGGAATAAAGGTAAGCAAATCCGTGGAGAAACCCAAATGTACGAGTTTCTTCACAGCTGTGCGAGATACGTCATGCGTCACAGCCAGCTTGGGTACCGGGTGGGAGGGGGTAGTCGGCAATATTTTTTTGCCCCCGCTCTAGTGCACGCATAGCTCCGTGAGAAATTCGTATACCTTGAGCGGCTGACTATCACACTGGAACTAAAGCAGAAAGTTATCGAGTTAAAGGATGCTGGAAAATGAAATTCAGTTGTAGCCAGGCAGTTGGGACTTACCGAGTTCAATGTTAGATCAATTTATAAGAAAAACGGAGACGGGGACGGAGACGGGGACGGAGACAGGGCTGGGGCCGGGGCCGGGGCCGGGGTAGCATAGCTGCACTCGCCCTGCCGCGGGGGTTTGCCTCGGAGCCCCCTAGCTTAATGTGAGTAAACAATGACTTATTATTGTTTAATTATTGCTTACTTTTATTTATATTATGTATTGTTATGAATATGTGTCAGTTAGTGTTGTTTTGTATAGGTAATATGTGTCAGTTAGTGTTGTTTTGTATAGGTAATATGTGTCAGTTAGTGTTGTTTTGTATAGGTAATATGTGTCAGTTAGTGTTGTTTTGTATAGGTAATATGTGTCAGTTAGTGTTGTTTTGTATAGGTAATATGTGTCAGTTAGTGTTGTTTTGTATAGGTATGTGTCAGTTAGTGTTGTTGTGTCAGTTAGTGTTGTTTTGTATAGGTAATATGTGTCAGTTAGTGTTGTTTTGTATAGGTAATATGTGTCAGTTAGTGTTGTTTTGTATAGGTAATATGTGTCAGTTAGTGTTGTTTGTATAGGTAATATGTGTCAGTTAGTGTTGTTTGTATAGGTAATATGTGTCAGTTAGTGTTGTTTTGTATAGGTAATATGTGTCAGTTAGTGTTGTTTTGTATAGGTAATATGTGTCAGTTAGTGTTGTTTTGTATAGGTAATATGTGTCAGTTAGTGTTGTTTTGTATAGGTAATATGTGTCAGTTAGTGTTGTTTTGTATAGGTAATATGAAGTTGAACCCCTAAACTCGGGACCGTCCATCCACCAAATTAATTATTTCCCATAAGATACATGTTTCGAGTTGTACGATTTCGAGTTGTGCACCCTCATTCATCCACCAAATTTTTGCACAACTGGAGATCCTACTGTTATATATTTTTGCACAACTGGAGATCCTACTGTTATATATTTTTGCACAACTGGAGACCCTACTGTTATATATTTTTGTTTTGACAGCAAGCTAAATTTGTAAATTTTTCTATAGAAAAATTTCTCCGGCAAAGCCGGATTTCTCCATACAATGCTGACTCGCTATCGCTCGCCAGGAAGAAATCGACACCTGGATGGGGATAAACGTCTTAAAATAGTTAGCTGAATGGCGCCGAATGGATACAAGCCTGGGAAAGAGAGAAAAGGAGAGAAAGATAAAAAAAAAAGCCGGTGACCCCCCTTAAGGCTGGTTGGTAGGTTAGTCTAGGGTGACGATGGTAGTGAGGCAGAGGTGATGGTGGTGCTGGTCGAGGAAGAGAGGTGATGGTGGTGAGGAAAATACGGTAAGTCAGTGGTGAACAGGGAGGTAATTGTGGTGGCCTAAAAATTGTCTAAATAAATAAATAAAAAGTATACTGTTGGAATCACAACGATGAGAGGAATCCATACATACCCTTCAAAACACAAAATTCGAACATGACCTGCCAAGGTACTCTGCTTCGCCTGGACCCAGGTATTTTTTAAAATTAATGTTTGATTCTGGGTGAATGGCTTTTCGAAAATGGAATCTAATACCATACTGTATATGGAAGGTGTTGGGCGAGACAAATCGAATGGCACCATGAAAAATTAATTTTGACTTTTAGTTTGGGCTAAAGAAGACTTTTAATGTTGAAAAAGTGCTCATTTCGGGCGGTTCTGGAGTTTGATTCAAAATCTAAATCCTAAAGTAATGGTCCGATTTGAATTTTGTTTGTGCCATTGGATTCAGCGGGTGAAACTGTACTAGTGGTAGACAATTGAGCAAAATCCATACATAAATAAGCCATGTATGGGTGATTTAGAAGTTTTCATAATATGGTCTAACAAAAAAGTACAGTACAGGTACAGTACAGTATATATATATATATTTTACCATTGGAATCGCAATGACGAGAGGAATCCATATACAGTACTGTACTGTATACCCTTGAAAACTAAATTAAACAAAAATAAAAAAATAGGTCTAATGGGCCTAAAAAAAAATTAAATTAAAAAATATATATACCGTTGGAATCGCAACGACAAGAGGAATCCAAATATACCTATGAAGACACAAAATTCGAACATGACCTGCCAAGGTACTCGGCTTCGCCTGGACTTAAAACCAAAGTTTAAAAACAAAATAACGTTTGATTCTGGGCGAATGGCTTTTCGAAAATGGATTCTACGACCATACATGGAAGGTGTTGGCCGAGAGAAATCGAATGGCACCATGTAGAATTAATTTGGACTTTTAGTTTGGGCTATAAAAGGCTTTTAAAGTTGAAAAAGTGCTCATTTCGGGCGTTTCTGGAGTTCGATTCAAAATCTAAATCCTAAAGTAATGCTCCGATTTGAATTTTGTTTGTGCCATTGGATTCAGCGGGTGAGTGTACTAGTGGTAGAAAATTGAGCAAAGTCCACACATAAATAACCCGTCTATGGGTAATTTAGAAGTTTTCATAATATGGTCTAAACAAAAAAGTACAGTACAGTACAGTACAGTATATACCGTTGGAATCGCAACGACGAGAGGAATCCATATACAGTATACCCTTGAAAACTCAAAAAAATAAAAATAAAAAATAGGTCTAATGGGCCTAAAAATGGTCTAAATAAAAAATATGTATACTGTTGGAATCGCAACGACGAGAGGAATCCAAATATACCTTTGAAAACACAAAATTCGAACATGACTTGCCAAGGTACTCGGCTTCGCCTGGAATAAAACTCAATTTTTTTTTAAATAACGTTTTATTCTGGGCGAATGGCTTTTTGAAAATGGATTCTACGACCATGTATGGAAGGTGTTGGGCGAGAGAAATCAAATGGCACCATGTAGAATTAATTTGGACTTTAAGTTGGAAATAAGGTCCCGTCACAACACCGCCCCATCATGTTATCACTTGGCTGATGTTGGCATAGTTGTATCACCCAGAAGCTGGGTGTGCTCAACCACCTCAAGGGGTTCTTTAGCCCTACACAGCTTCTTGCTCTGTACAGGGGCACAGTGCATCCTTGTATTGAGTATTGTTCCCATGTCTGGGGAGGATCCTCTCCCACCGCACTCATAGAAAAAGTAGAAAGGAAGGCCTTTTGTATCATTAACTCCCATCCACTCACCAACTCTCTGCAATCTCTCTCTCTTCGCCGCAATGTTGCATCTCTCTCGCTATTTTATTGCTACTAGAATAATCAGTGTTCCTCAGAGCTTTCCCAGTGTATACCACCTCCTCTATGAAGGGTAGGTGGTACCCGTCTTGCAACACAATCCCATCCCTACTCTGTGCAACTCTCCAACCCAAGAGTGAAATGTTATTCTGTCTTTCTTCAATTCAACAGCTGAGCTCTGGAACTCTCTCCCAGAATCAGTCTTTCCCTCTTCCTATGACTTACATTGCTTCAAACTCTGTGTCCAGGCATTTTGGCTGGAACGTCCTTTGATTTTGGCCCTGTCACTCTTTCAACTCTGGGGGAGGCACTTGCTACAGGCAGTTCTGCCTTTTGTCTCCCCCACTCACATGGACTCAACTAAGTCCAACTGCAGCACCTGCACCTGCAGTATCTGCAAACCACACCAGCCTCGACAGTACAACAAGGCAGTACCATACCAAAACTCAACTGTACATTAGGCAACTTGGACTTTAGAACAACAAAATCCTGCCGCTACACTGCCCCACCATGTAAACACTGTGGCCGACTCTGGTGGGACGCCAAACAGCACCCAGGTAAGACTAGTAAAGTCCCCTGTGACACCTATCTATGCTCCACCATCCTTGGCAGTGCAATACTAAGACAGTGCCAATAGCAAGGCTTCATTGCATAGTATTGACTGTTGGTCCACAATTCTACCGCCATCCCCCTTTTAGTCGCCTTGTATGACACGCAGTAGGATGCATGGGGCATATTCTTTGTTTCCTCCACCATAAGATAAAGACCCCCATATCCGGTGGGGGTAATAATCTTATATATTGCATTGAAAGGGGAATTCAAACTAGATAAGAATTCAGCCACCTAAAGTAACTTAACTTTGCCCTTTATTATGAGGTATTGAGAGTTTATCTCAATTTAGACTTGCCTGAAAATTGTCAACATTGCGAATTTCTGTGGTCTCTGGCCCCACTTCTAACACAGGTGGAGCTGTAGAGGTTCGAAGGCTCAGTGACACCTGTAAAAGGAGGTGAGAGAAACAAAAGTTATTCATAGTTTTTAAAATGGGAGTAGAAGGCTGCAAGCAGTGCTTACCATATAGTCCACAGGTATTCTATATATTAATGTACAGTATAGACAGTGCTGTACAATGAATCCTCGAGTAAGGCGCAGTTCAGTAACGCAGAGTTATAGTTACGTTAGCTCTCAGCGCAGACCAATTTCTCATTAATACAGGCCATACCTCGGCCTAATACTGTATACTGTAGTCCCAAGAAAGTCTGAGGGAGAGGACGGGGGACGTGGGGGAGTTTACTCCTCACTACAAAAAAAGTACAGTACACTATATCACTTATATCTTCTTCTTGTTATTATGTTGCATTGTTATAATAATTGTAATGATAATAATAATAATAGTTCTTATAGCTTGCCACCTAAGGATATCCCATTAAGGCTGATTAGGCATATTCCCATTGAGGTCCTGGGAAAATATATTAACCCATCCCCTTGCTCAAGGGAGATCGTAATGACTCAGCGCTTGTAAAAAATATTTAATGCACCAAGCATGAGCATAATTCTGGAACCTTCAGGGTGGAAGTCCAAGACACTAATCACTACACCAGCAAGCCGCTAACTGTACAGTATGCCTATATGCATTTAGTCATGAAAACTAAGGTTGGGTGTCCGTAAGTGTAGGAATAGGTTTTTACACCATACCCGAAAGAGGAGTTATGGAGCTCCGATCTTACTTTCAACCATCTAGACAATTTTACCAACACACCAAAGCTTCGTTTGATGCGAAAATAGCCTACCGAAAAAATGCGCTGGGCGGTAGTAGAACCCGGGACCCTTGGGCTACGAGGCATTCACTCTACCAGTTAGACCAATAGAGATATCTCACTTGGCCTGGTCGGCTCAAGTATATTTCCGCATCTTGTTCAGTTTCGGATAATCTATTTTTACTGACTTTACATAAGGGGTGATTTTTGTTGGGTTTGGGTGGGCAAAGGTGGGCAGACAGAGTAGGTACTGCACCTATAACATGTAAACATATTGTTCCAGGAACGCATTTTTCAGTATCGCGGACTACGGTCATTCTACAGTGACCGTGTTACTCACAGATTGACTACACTGTTTAAGGGGAGGCAGACCGTTTTTCAGGACCCCCTTCTCCCTAATATTTAGCCTCACTAGTTTTGAGATTATAAGACATTCGGCCCATTAGTTTGGCGATTTTAACACCTTTCGCCCCATTTCGTTGTCAATTTTAAGACCTTTCATGCCATTTAGGTGTCGATTATTTCCTGGCGAGCGATAGCGAGCCTGCAATTTTAAGAGGAATCAGCCTTCGGCCGGGACATTTTTCTACCGAAAAATGTACAAATTTATCTTGAAGGGGGGTCTAGGGGGTGTTTTTCTAAGCTTGCTGGAGGTCTAGCGAGGAAACTAAAAAAATATATGAATAAATGAATGAATAGCCCAAACAAACGGTCAGTCTCCCCTTAATATTACTCCATGGGCCAGGATGAAAATGGGTACCTTCAGAGCGGACTACATTGTTCTTTCTGTTGTGATGTTATTTCAATATGCTAACATCATTCAAAGAGTTCCAATCGAAGAGCTATTAAGGGAAGGCAGACCGTTTGTTTGGTCTATTAATTCATTTATTCATATATTTTTTTAGTTTCCTCCCTAGACCTCCATCAAACTTAGAAAAACACCCCCTAGACCCCCCTTCAAGATAAATTTGTACATTCTTCAGTAGAAAAATGTCCCGGCTGAAGGCCGGTTCCTCTTAAAATTGCAGGCTCGCTATTGCTCGCCAGGAAATAATCGACACCTAAATGGCACGAAAGGTCTTAAAATTGACAACGAAATGGGGCGAAAGGTGTTAAAATCGCCAAACTAATGGGTCTTATAATTTCAAAACTAGTGGGGCTAAACATTAGGGAGAAGGGGGTCCAGAAAAACGGTCTGTCTCCCCTTAATTGGAGATTATGTTGGAATCTTGACCCCCTTGGATGGTTCCGATTTTTGTGACTTTGTGATATAGCCTAACGACTAAAATACAAGGTATGACATCTTATTCAGTGATAGAAGCAGACCAGGGTAAGATCCTGTGTAGCGGGAGGAACTGTTTTTCAGATGCCTATTTACTAAGAAACATTGAACAATATCTTTAACCTAACCTAAGCTAACCAAAACCTAACCTAACCTAACCTAACCTAGTATATTAGTGGACTATTTATGAATGGAAAATGTAAAAATATATTGCAACATTACCAGTACCAGTACCCAGACCAGTACCGGTACAGTATTGAACATTTGCACTGGATATCTCCTTCGTCGACACCTGCCCAGGATGCAACATGGCGCCCCATACTATTAAACACATCATAGAAGACTGCATTCTACACAATCACTTACGCCAACAATATAATCTACACTCCTTGAGAGCCCTGTGGGAAAGCCCGATCGTGGCCATGGCCTTCATTAGGGACTCGGGGCTGTTCGGCCAGGCAGCTTAGGGAACAACAACAATACTGGTTTACTTCTGGCTGAGGTTCAACAAAAAAGGGTATAATCCTGTGTAGCGGGTAGACCTGTACATATATCTCAATAATTTGGTAATGTTACAATATATTTTTACATGTTACATTCATAAATAGTCCACTAATATACTAGGTTTGGTTAGGTTAGGTTTTGGTTAGGTTAGGTTAGGTTAAAGATAAAAGTTGTGGTAGTTTACCTTGCTATTATCACCCTTGATAGAAAATGGAGTGTCGGCGTAGCTGTAAATTACTCCGTCATGCTTATAGATTTTCCCCAGGTCTGCACGCCCGTAGAACTTCGTCATCCTGCAACATTTACTGATATTAATATCAATTAAAATGTAAAACTTGCAAACTAAATAAACCAAAACTGGGACAAAGACAATATAAAGTCAAAACAACTTATCAAAATCGCTATGTGGAAACAACGCTTACTAAAATAAAATTTATGAAATAAAAGAACACAATCCACCACATAGGGTGTACATTACTACATGAGCAAGTTAATCTGTTTCCCAAGCAAACTAATCGCACACATAACAACGCACTATCGTCACGTTCAAGGAATTAGTCAATTTGGGAAGATGAAGTTTCCATCCTTATATTGTTTTCAATGTACAGTATATGTTACTATGGTCAATGTCATTCATACTATGTTATGTATTGTAATTAAACTGAAATGACTGTATGCTAACCAATAATATAGCCTAGAAAATAATTTATGTTAAGGAATTCTGACCTATGTTTGGGAATATAAGTTTGATAGATAAATTAATAGATATAGTTTAAAATTATAATGTAAAGCTTGCAAACCAAACAAACCGAAACAGAGACGACAAAAGAACTTACCAAAAAGTAAACCCAAAGCAGTAACTGTTTGCCAGGTATAAGTTTGATGATTTCCATGCCACAGCTAGTATAAAATATTAATCCAGAGCACTTAACTGTCAGCCAGTTAAAGTTCAATGCTCTCCATCATCTATATACTGTACATAAAATATATAAACTCAAAGCACTTAACTATCTGCAAGGATTAAGTTTGATTCTCTCCATGTATGTAGACAAAAACTAAAGTCAGGTTTAAGTTCAATGATCTCCATCTATTTAAAAAAAAAAAAAAAAAAAAAAAATCCCAGAGCACTAATTGTCTGCCACATAGCTATAAGTTTGATGCTCTCCAAATATTAAAAACTAAGTCAAAAGTACTACCGTAACAGTTGTAACTATTTGCCATGTGCTGTCCCTGTATGAATTTGATGCTCGCCATGTATACAAAAATATACGTCAAGCACTACCTGGATCCCAGGTATAATTTTGATGCTCTCCACATATAAAAATATCCAAACTGCAATCACTAACTGTTGGCCAGGTATGAGTTCGATGCTTTCCATGCCGTAGCCGAGCCTGAGGACGCCCATAGCAAAGAAGGTGAGAAGCAGGTTCCCCAAGGCCAGCAGAAGCAGCACCACCACCAGACCCCAGAAGAAGGTGCTCTCACCCGCCTGACTCTCCATACGCTTACCAGTACTCTCACGCTCCACACTGTATGGACCACACAGATTACAAGTTGAGACTACCGGTACAGTATACTGTAATAGATAACCTTTACTCTCCCGCTCCACTCTGTAGGTACCACTCATCCTGAAAGTTATTGAGAGTAGTGGAACAGTACAGTATATAGTTTTGAAACATTAGTGAAAAGATAACAGTAGGCTACAGTATACCAAAAACTATAGATAATCTATGAGCAAAGGCTTGTCTTAAATTGAAAGTACATACTGCATATGATATGGATCAATTGAAATGGATGAGTTACTAGTCATGGTACTTACAGCAATCTTTAATCCTTTCAGTAAGATTATGTATTTTCCATTTTAAAGTTTTATTTAGGCTATAAGGGTTGATGAATGGCATACATTATAATGATTTGGAGATGAAGATTGGGGTTCACCATGAATCAGTCCTGAGCCCATTCTTGGTCATCATATTCCTGGAGTCTCTGTCTTGAGAATTAAGGGTTGGTTTACTATTAGAGATGTATGTTGATGACTCAGTTGCAATGAGAGTTAGTATGGAAAAAATATGGAAAGATGGAATGGAGGCCAGGGGGTTGAAGAGGAATGCAGTGAATAGGGAAAAATACAAACTATGATCAATCAGTGAGGTGGGTGGTGGAACTGTGGTAGACATTGAGCAGTGATCACATCATATGCTGTCTGCAAGAATGGTGTTAGCAAAATGTATTAGATGTAATGTCTGTGAATTTAGAGAAGTTGGGAGTTGCTGCCTGATTGACGTCGTCAGTGGTTGCATCTTCAGTCGGTGGTTGCGTCTTTAGTTGGAGAATTTGTAGTTTTAGACAGCTCCGGTGGTTTTTTCCAGCATCTTCAGTCCTAGAGCCTCTCCCCAGATTCATCCTCTTCCTCCACAAGGTCCTGCTTTGTTTTCCTCATCTTGTGATCATCCCTCTAAACTGGCTTCCCAACTGTGTCGCCATCTTTTATTTAGGTGAGTAGCGGGATCCGACATCTGCCAATACTGTGACCAGTGGTTGCCTACTGCCAGGACAGTGTCTCTATGGTTGCTTGCTGCCAGGACAGTGTCCTCTTAGAGGTTGGATCTGGGCCGAACAAATCTGCGACTTACTTTGGGGTTCCCCTCAAGGGCCCCACTGTAAAGTCAGTAAAAATAGGTTAGCCTTAACTGAACAAGATGCAGAAATATACTTGAGCCGACCAGGCCAAGTGAGATATCTCTATTGGTCTAACTGGTAGAGTGACTGCCTCGTAGCCCAAGGTCCCGGGTTCAACTCCCGCCCAGGGCAAATTTTCAGCAGGCTATTTTCGCATCAAACAAAGTTTAGGTGTGTTGGTAAAATTGTCAAGATGGTTGAAAGTAAGATTGGAGCTCCATAACTCCTCGTTCGTGTATGGTGTAAAAACCTATTCCTACACCACCCTCACCCTGGTGCGCTGAGTCACTTTAAAACTTTAGGGGACTGATTGGTTCCCTTGTCTTTGCCTTGCTGCTTCATCCTGCCCAGAGTCATCATGCTGTCCATGCAGTCCATCCATCAAGTCCAACAAGTGTTGTTGCTCCAGAGCAAGCCTTTACAGGTTCCCATCGACTTTGGTCCTCCACAATCCATGGCAGGGTGTATGAAGATTTCTTAAATCGTCCTTTAACAAGTAACAAGCAAATGTTTAAGAGACGTAATTCCTAAGGCTAATACCTTATGTTTAAAGTTAGTCAGAATAAATTACAAATGACATCCTCCAATTGAACGGGTCAACACTGTTGAAAATGGTGACATGTAGGAGAGAACATGCCTGGTGGTGTGTGTGGTGGAGCGTCCAGTGAGGGTGGCCCGCTCCAGGGTGCTAGGGGCCATAGAAGTGGACTCAGCCAGGAGGGATGCTGCTGCCGAATCAGCCATCATGACCTGCCAAAGATAATCTCAGTCATATAGGCCTACATATTTGTTTTTAAATTTTATATACAGTATTCCAACTACTCCCTCTCGGGCATAGGCTGAGAGCCTGTACATTCAACCGTTAAACATTGAACGGTGAAGCCTGTGAGGTCTCGTTCCAGTCTAGGGGGGTGAGACATGTGAAGCACTTTTAGTTGCCCACTCACGACCCGAAGCAGCCCCATCTCTGAAGCTGCCTCGCTCCAGTGCTTCACTGTCTCACCCCCTAGGGGAATTATAGATAAATGATATATATGTTTGTTGTTGTTGCTGTTCCCCAGCCTCCCAGGCTGCCTGGCCGAGTGGCCGAATAGCCCCAAGGCCCCAAGGCCCCGAGCAAGGCCAAGGCCATAACCGAGCGCCCCCACAGAACCCTCCCTGCCTACCACAATAAAGCCTGGGTGACCGAAGCCACTCCATGGCGGGGAGCTGAGGAGGGTGCGGAAATGCCCAGAACCCTGTCCCTGTACCCCTCAGCAATTATGAAGAGAAAGTTGAGGGGCAAAGGAAAAATGTGATACTTTGGCTTCCAATCTGGGAGGTCAATCCACGGAAGAGACGCCGTCACTTGAGATCTAGAAAATATATAAGTAAAAGGAACAGTCAGAGTAAGCTATGGGTATGGCAGAGATCGCTCAGGTCTCACTCTGATAAACCAGCCCATCACCACTGATATACAGTAGAACCTCGCTCTTTCGGACTTCAATCTTTTGGAATTCTCAGACTTTCGGACTAGCATTTCAATTCGGACTCATGGTTCAGCCTTTCGGATTTGTCTGAAAGGCTGAGAAAATACCTCCATCCTTTTCGGACTACACTTTTCGGACTACATTTAACTTCGGACTCATGCTTCAGCCTTTCGGATTTGTCTGATAGGCTGAGAAAAATTAAATCGCATTCGGACCAAAGAGCCGAGTTTCGGACTTGTCTGGTTAGGTGAATGTGTATTCGGACTGGGTAGGATGTAGTGAGCGGGCGTACCGCCATCTTTGTTTACATTACGCGTAGTGGCGTCGGACCTTTCCCATCATGTTCCCGTCTAACCTAACCTAACCTAGTATTCATGTAGTAATGACAGGGGGCAAATAGCAGAAAATATAGCGTCGAAATAGACGGGAACGTAAGTGCGACCGCGGCGATCGCCCTATGTAAACAATGACGACCGTACGCCCGAATTCTACATCCATCCCTTCGGACTTTTAAACTTCGGACTCATGCTTCAGCCTTTCGGATTTGTCTGAAAGGCTGAGAAAAATTATTTCGCATTCGGACCGAAGAGCAGAGTTTCGGACTTTTAAACTTCGGACATTATTTCAGCCTTTCGGATTTGTCTGAAAGGCTGAAGTGTGAGTTCGGACTCGGCCCTTTCGGACTTTTGACACTTTCGGATAGGGGTCTCCCCCAATTAGTCCGAAAGAGCGAGGTTCTACTGTATATGGTTGTTTATATAGCCTACGGTAGCTAACGGAAATATTTAGTTCACACCTAGCCTAATTTGGCAATCTTAATTGTTGTATATATTTTTATATATCTATCGATAATCTATCTATTGCCTGACGCCCTCGGGGATCAAAATTATGGGGGACGGATGTAGTTTCTGGGTGTACGGTTGTCATGTTGTTACTCAGTTACTCAGTTACTTGTTCGTCAAGGGGAATCCACGCAATGCGAGCTAAGCTCATTATTATCGCGCCTCCTTAACTGGGAATGTATTGCGTGAAATGCATGTTAATTGTTTTATGTACTGTTGGAATGGCTGTGGATGTGTGTGTAGTCTGTATTTTAGCCAATTGGCGACATCGGAAATGAAGGCTTAGGGTGGATCTGTATGGTACCATTCTCACTATAGACGGTACCGTCTCGCCCGAAGGCTTAGGTAGCCATCAGCTTAGGTGAACCATATGATACCCATCTCGCCTGTACCATTTTTGCCAACCCCAGATGGGACGTCACAACGTCGTCCACTTATTCCAGGTACCTATTTACAGCTAGGTGAACTGAGGCTAACACATGAAAGGAGACAAGCCCAATTTGTCTCCGCCCGGCCGGGAATTGAACCCCCGACCCCTCGTGTTGGAGACGAGAGCTCTACCTACTAGGCTACGGGCTGTGTGTGCGCTCGCAGTTACGTTCCCGTCTATTTCGACGCTATATTTTCTGCTAGGCTATTTACCCCCTGTCATTACTACACAAATACTAGGTTACGTTAGGTTAGGTTGTTTGGTTAGGCTAGGCCTAATGTATTTTTATATCCAAAGGCAGTCAAAATAGACGGGAACATGATGGGAAAGGTCCGACGCCACTACGCGTAGTGTAAACAAGGCTGGCGGTACGCCCGCGGCTCGCACTTAACATTCTTGCCAATTATGGCATATGGGCCGGCATTGGGAAAGTGATTTCTGAAAGTAGGCCAGCCTAATGGGATTCAAAATGAAAAGCACATTTAAAAAAAAAAAATTGAAAAACTCAGATAGGCTAGAGTCGCTAGACTATCATGACTGCCTAGGCTTAGGCTATGTCCCTAAGGTGCCAAATCGGTAGCATTCAAGGAGATTACTGCTGGACTCTTCTTCTTCTTCTTACCTCTGACCGGGTATAGGCTATCCGGTCAATATTTACGAGTCACACCACAGCTGGGATCTCATTTCTAATGGTAGTTTTGGGTTCCTATCATTCTATGCTTCATTGCTATATACTTTTTATCCACCGGAATTAATTTTTTTTTTTTTTTTTTTTTTTTTTTTTTTTTTTTTTTTTTAGCATTAACCTAACCTAAAAACTTAACCTAATCTAAATGTATTTGGGGGCTATTAGGTTAGGTTAGGTTAGGTTAGGTTAGGTTTTGTTTTGGTCAACATTTACGAGTCACACCACAGCTGGAATCTCATTTCTAAGGGTAGTTTTGGGTTCCTATCATTCTATGCTTCATTGCTAGCCTATATACTTTTTATCCACCGGATATTTATTTTTTTTTCTTTTTTTATTTTTTTTTAGGCTAGCATTAGGCCTAGGCTAGGCCTAACCTAACCTAAAAACCTAACCTAACCTAAAAACCTAACCTAACCTAACCTAAATGTATTTGGGGGCTATTAGGTTAGGTTAGGTTAGGTTAGGTTAGGTTAATGCTAAAAAAAAAAAAAAAAACCCAAGAAAAAAAAAATTCCGGTGGATAAAAAGTATAGCCTATAGGCCTAGCAATGAAGCATAGAATGATAGGAACCCAAAACTACCGTTAAAAATGAGATCCCAGCTGTGGTGTGACTCGTAAATATTGACCGGCTATCCTAGTGTTTACTAGCCTATACCCCTTTAAAAGGACATTAGCCTATCCTAACAACCTTACCTAACCTATCCTAGTATTATAGGTGGGGGCTGCCGCCCCCACACCCCCGCTTTGACTTAGATTTTTGGTGTATTTGCCTGTGAAGTGGATATTTTTCAATTTGTTGATAGCCTAACGAAAATCCTCCATGCCGACTAGCCTAGGCCTAGGCTATGGAGAAAAATATGGCGAATCTATTGGTGCCTATTTTCCCTAATAAATTGTTTCTCATTGCGTCGCACTAGTGTCCTTGAATAGGCTATTATCGCCAAATCTGCTAAATCTGTGGTGCTAATGTAAAAAAATTACTAGGCCTATAGGCTAAATAGTCATAGGCCTAGTACCATTATGATTAGTTTAGTACACTCTTTACATCAATAGGACTTTTAACTTATTTTGTTTGGTGACAATCATGCTGCTTCATGCATTAAAATATAGCCTAAGTTTATAGGAATTTCCCATGAACATAAAAATTTGACTAGGCCTAGGCCTAATAAATAATGTGCATGCTTGAGAATAGGCATAGCCTAGTAGGCAGTAGGCTATACACGTTTACCTTGAGAAGAGTATAGTTTAATGTTCTAGGCTATGCAGTATATGATTATAATAGACGGACTTTGGAATGTAAGTCACAATTTTGAAGGGTGTCCTCATATATCAAGTTAAAGTCAAGCCAATGTGTTCGATTTATATACCTCGATATGAACAAGCGATAAATTATTCAGAGCAGCACACATATGGTTGCTTATATATACTATGTAATACAAAAGAAACACTTTAATATTTCGAAAAGACGATAGTTTATCTAACAAGCTTGGATAGTAACCCTATATAACCGAATATAGAAAGTGACTTATGCATTCGGACAAAATACTGTCGTCTGCTAGAATATCGGCTGCTAAATATAATATATTATAAAATCATAAGAACATATCCAGAGCTTCAATAAAGTAAAAACTTGATATATGTATATGTCAAATAAACCCATACGTTTGCAGAAATTAAAATAATTAGCAAAGTACTCTAACAAATTTACAAATTGTATTGGTACAAATAAAATACCTTTAATATGTTTTAAGCAATTATCTATATAATTTGGGTTATAGAAGTGAAGTTTAGATTAAAATGAAATAATGACAGAGTATATTATGTTTCGATTCCACCAGAAAACTTTGTGGATTCATTCATTTCATTGTTGATGTTTTCTCTCTGGACTTCCTGAGTGATGGCTGCCAACTATTTGCTTTCTATTTAACGTCCTTCTGCACAATCAAAGGGGATGTGACCAACATCAAAATTTTCTGCTGTCTCCTGACTCTAGGTATATTGATGAAGATTATATGTGTAGCACAAGTACAGCTTTAATGAAATAAATAGGCTAAGGATGTGTTCTGGTGTTGACATCCATTTTACTTGGACTCCTATTTCCTAGTGTTCTTAGGCTATCAATGGGTGCTAATCATGTATTAATCTCACTACTTTAGGCCTAGCCTACTACAGTATACCCTAGGCCTGATAATATGATGTAGCAGGGTGTCAAACGACGCTGTTTTTTTTAGTGATAACGCAAATGAACTTTTTGTATAATGATAACAGAAACTCCCCCAATCCCCTTTTTTTTTTTTTTTTTTTTAGAAACAAAAAAGGTAGGCCTAAATTAACATAGGCTAATTTTGGTCTCCATATTTTCCATCTTGATTGCTTTTAGATTGCAGGAAATACTGTTTTAGACACCTAAATTCTCAAAAAAATCACGGGGGCCGTCGGGGGGGGCATGCCCCCGGATCCCCCTAGAGCTCGCGCCTTCGCCGCTCCGTCGCGCTATAGTGATAACAAAATAATAAACCATAATGATAACAAAATAATAAACCATAATGATAACACAATTCATATTTTGTGGATTGACACCCTGTGATGTAGGCTATTGTATTTGTATCAGCAAACCTAAATTGGACCATATCAGTTGTCACCATTTAGCCTAGGCCTAGCCTAGTTAGGCTAGGCTATACTGTTATAGCCTAGGCTATTAGGTTAGGCTAGCCAGTATCAATAGCCTATCCTAAACCCTTAAATATTTTGGGAAATTGTTTTTAGGCTAGCCTAGGCCTTAGGCCTAGGCTAATTGGGTGCAGTTTTACTAAAGTAGCGTGCACGTGACACCGTTGACACGTCACTGCACTTTACACGTCACTGCACTTTACACTTTAACTTATACAGGTGAGGTAGGTCCTACCACCGTGGCATCACAGATTCACAGGCGTAGCCTAGGCTAGCCTATGAGACTCTATGAGAGACTTTGGTATTCTAATGTTTTTGCTCATCTGTTTAGGCTATTTCCTTATTTAGGCTAACCCTTTGATAAATATTTACCTATGGTCCCGTTAAAATATCCTCAAGTAGGCTAACCTATTAAAATCTGTTCAGGGGACTGGTTAGAACTTGTAGGATGTTTAACCCATTGGCTGCGGCTATGTTTGGGCTATTTAGGGCATATTCAGGCACTCCTGAATGATAAATCAAGCATCTGCATTAAATGAAGTGTATGTGTATTCTGCCGAAACCTAGGCGAAAATAGCTTCAAAATGACACCAGAACGGACCGTGTATGGGATAAATTCAAATCGAAACTTTTGGAGGCTATCGAGAAAAGTATACCCAAAAGAAAGTTTATAGCGGGACAAGAACGTAGAGCTAATGAAAAAGTCTCAATGAACAGGAAGCTACGGTCAAAAATTAAGAAAAAAAGAAGACTCTGGGAACGAATGAAACTCATAAAAACTTCGGGAGTTGAGAATTACGATGGAGAATATGACAAAGTGCACATGGAATATCGAAGAGTAAATAACCAAGTAAGAGGAGCCACCAGAAAGGAGAGTGTCAATCAGGATAAAATGATAGCTAGAAATGTTAAAGAAAACCCCAAATTATTCTGGAAAGCGGTGCAATCAAAAACCAAGAGTGCGTGTTGTATTCCGGAACTTTACTTGGCTGAGCAGAAATTGGAAAAAACCACAGGAGATTGAGAAAAGGCCGAAGTATTATCTGATTTTTATTGTCAAGTTTTTACAGAAGAGCCTCCAGGGGATGTACCGGAAGTGGAGGTAAAGCAGGTACCCAGGCTGGATGATATCGCATGGAGTGAGGAAGAGATAAAAAAGAAAATCGCAGACCTAAAAAGGAATAAATCTCCAGGGCCGGATGGTATTAACTGCAGAATTATAAAAGAATTGGCAGATCAATTAGGGACACCACTCAGAATTGTTTTTGATCTATCCTTCAGTAAGCAGCAGTTACCAGAGGAATGGAAGAAGGCAAACATCACGGCAATTTTTAAAAAAGGAGATCGTAGTGACCCAAGCAATTACAGACCGGTGAGTTTAACTTGCATAATTGGCAAAATCATGGAATCTACATAATAATTGATATTGGTTCAGGGGTAATTTATCGAGAGGACTTCCCTAGTGGTTAAGGCCCCATTAATTGCTCTTTCCATTCACATATGCATAGCCTACGTGAGTTGCAGTTGGGATGTGTGTACATGCTTAGATTGATATGCAGGATTCGAAGTTGCATAATAAATCGTAGGCAGTGTCCACCATTCTTTAACTGTCTTCGTGGTGCGATGCATAAGCTGTTGATTTTCGGTGTGAGCATCCTGGATTCGAATCCACGGACTGCCACATGTGTTTGTAAATTTCATTAATCGATTTTAGGAGTATAGTTGGTTGTTGGAAGGAACATAATAATTGATATTGGTTCAGGGGTAATTTATCGAGAGGACTTCCCTAGTGGTTAAGGCCCCATTAATTGCTCTTTCCATTCACATATGCATAGCCTACGTGAGTTGCAGTTGGGATGTGTGTACATGCTTAGATTGATATGCAGGATTCGAAGTTGCATAATAAATCGTAGGCAGTGTCCACCATTCTTTAACTGTCTTCGTGGTGCGATGCATAAGGTGTTGATTTTCGGTGTGAGCATCCTGGATTCGAATCCACGGACTGCCACATGTGTTTGTAAATTTCATTAATCGATTTTAGGAGTATAGTTGGTTGTTGGAAGGAACATAATAATTAAAGATAATGTAATGCACCATATGAAAGTTAATAATTTGTTCAGCCCAAACCAGTTTGGTTTTATATCAGGAAGGTCAACAACTCTACAGATGCTCAAAGTGATCGGTAGGTGGACAGAGGCATTAGACGAGGGACTTGCTATGGATGTTGCATACTGCGATTTTATGAAGGCGTTCGATAAGGTACCACACCGAAGACTTATAGAAAAAATAAGGATGTACAATTTGGGGCCAAAATATTTAGGGTGGATCAAATCGTTTTTGCGTGGACGGCAGCAGAGAGTTATAGTTTATGGTGAAACGTCGGGTTGGAGAAATGTCATAAGTGGGGTTCCGCAGGGCTCCGTACTTGGACCTCTGTTGTTCGTCATGTTTATAAACGATATGCCCGGGGTTACAGAAAATAATAGCGACATATTTCTCTACGACGATGACACAAAAATATTTAGGAAGGTCGAGAACATTATGGACTGTAGAAGATTGCAGGAGGACATTACTGCGCTGAAGGGATGGTCAGAAAAATGGCTCCTTAAGTTCCATCCTGACAAATGTAAAACAATGAGAATTGGAAAATCTGAGGTGCCTGATGGAGATTATTGTATGGATGGGAGTATGAAGCTTACCTCGGCAGAAAAGGATCTCGGAATTATAATTGATCATGACCTTTCCTTTGAAAAGCATATGGCAGAAAAAATAAACTGTGCTAATAGGATTGTGGGGCTTATTCGTCGTACTATTGTTAGTCTGGATGAAAACATTTTTAAACCATTGTTTGTGGCCCTGGTCAGACCAATTCTGGAGTATGCAAGTCCTGTCTGGAGTCCCTACAAAATTAAGGATATCACGTCTATTGAAAAAGTGCAAAGGAGAGCGACTAAGTTGGTACCATCTTTAAAGGACTTAACATATGAAGAGAGACTTCGGAAGCTAAATTTACCAACGTTGGCATATAGAAGAGCCAGAGGAGAAATGATAGAAACTTACAAAATCTTACAAGGGGTGTATGAGGAGGAGGCGAGGAGGCGAGGAGGCGCTGCAGGCGCTGCAGGAGGATGATCGCACCAGAGGACACAGCAAGAAATTGTTTAAGAGGAGGTCAAGACTCAACATCAGGAAGAACTTTTTTAGTAATAGAGTGGTGGAGAACTGGAATGACCTTCCTGAAGAAGTGATAAGTGTGAACAGTGTGTTAAAATTTGAAAATGCATTAGATATAGTTTGGGGTGACCAAGAGCTAAAGTTCAATGATTTTAAAGCCAAAATTAAGAAATTAAGACATGTCCACCCAAGCCACACACCAAGTAATGAAATAAATTATGAGCCGGGTCTCATAGGCTGAACAGCCTCCTACCCGGGTATCTTCTGTGAGTATCTGTGTACGTGGTCTGGTTCACTCGCAGTGGTCCCAGTGAAACGCGGGAACCCCGCTATTATGTAACACTCGCTCGCTTGGCTACACTGATGAGAGAGACAGAGAGAGACTCGCCCGAGGGCCGAGACACAGCCCAGTTCAGTGAGCCACTCGGTGCTCTGAGGGTCGGAGGTGGGCCCCTCACGCTCCCACCCACTGACACTCAATTTTTACATTTTTTACAGGCTTTTAAAGCCTGGAAATTGCTGTAACTTGCCAAAACATTCCAGAACATCACCCGCAGCGAAAGGGTTAATTGAAGTGCGGAAATCAGTATTTACTTAGAGTGAGAAATAACAGTCTTAAAATGCGCTATGGGTCACCCAGGGTACCTTCTTCTTCTTCTTCTTCTTCTTCTCTATCCCAGGTAATGTTATGTTATGTTATATCATATTATATTAGGGTTAGGACGTTAGGTTAGGCTAAGGTTTATCGGTTTAATGTTATTTTAATAGCCTACCACAAATTTTGTTGATATATTTGAAGATAAATATTGAATCTAGGCCTATATGCTCTAAAGATCATAAGAAAATTTGTTTTAACCCTCGGCAAAACCTAATAAAAAAGTATGGTACTAAAATATCTTTTTCGTAACAAGGTTGTCAATACGGTACTTACAGTCATCGATAGCTCTAAAGATCATATGAAAATGTGTCAAACCCTCGGAAAAACCTAATTTAAAAGTATGGTAGGCTACTAAAATCTAATTTTCGTAACAAGGTTGTCAATACGGTACTTTCCCGTTATCAATGTACAATCAAGCTGAAGATTGCAGAGTAAACACCATAGACTTCATCTACTTTTCTTTCACCTTCGTATAATCGACAGCCAATTTTTTTGTTTTTTTATTAAGGGATTAGTACTCAACCAGCGGGGGTGCCGCCCCCACCCATAATACTAGGTTAGGTTAGGATAATGTCTTTTCAAATCACTATCGGGGGGGGGGGGGGGGGGGGGGGAGTCTCGACATCGATCGATAGGCCTAATGGGGAAAATAGGTTTTCCTGAGATTTCTAATTAATTACAAACACTATATATTGATGCAAATGACCAATTTTGTTTATAAAAAACACTCGGAAAATTTGTGGTATTAACCTAACCTAACCTAACCTAACCTAACCTAACCTAACCTAAAATAAAGAAAATCCGGTTAATCTAATCTAATATAATATTTTTAATTAATTTAATTTGACTTTATATTGTCCTTGTCCCAATTTTGGTTTGTTTAGTTTGCAAGTTTTACATTTTAATTTGTACATTTTGGGCAGTGGGCGGGGCCGCGCGTATTTGGCGGCGTACAGACCCTCCCGTAAAACATAGCGCATTTTAAGACTTTTATTTCTCAGTAAATACTGATTTCCGCACTTCAATTAAACATCCTACAAGTTCTAACCAGTCCCCTGACCAGTTCTTAATAGGTTACTTGAGGATATTTTAATGGGAACATAGGTAAATATTTACCATGGTTTCTGATAGCCTATAGTTTATAGGCTAAACTGGGGCATTTTCGTTTCAAAATTACATTATTTACTTACTTTGTTGATGTTTAGGTGAAATCACCACGGTCGATCTGGGGATCCGCCGCTTCCACACATCCTCTCGATCTTGAGGTACTGGATTTGGTTAATGATCGAGTTTGACCCAGTTCCTCTGTTGGTCGGGCCGTGTGGTATAGGAGGCTCATCTGGTATGTGCTCCAGGATTCCATCTAGCCTCCGCTTGAGCCTTGATTCTTGAACGCTTCTGTACTGCACCCAGTCATGTCTCTAACTGGTCTAGGGAGACAGTTGAAGAGCGCCCTGGGTCCAGTGTTACTAAAGCTTTCTGCCTGGATGGTCTTTAGCCTTTGAGAGACACAGTTTAGTGACCTTCTTGTCCAGGTTCTGCCAAACCTGGGCTAGGTAAGGTAAGGTTTAAAGGTTAGGCTAACAAAAACCTAGATTAGGCCTAGGCCTAATTAATATTTAGGAAAACTAGGAATACAAAAAAATTAATACTAAAATCGATGGACAGATCCTGTGTAGCGGGAGCCGGGAGGAACTGTTTTTTAAATGCCTATTTAGGCCTACTTAGAAACATTAAAGTATCTTTAACATAACTTAACCAAAACCCTACATAACCTAATCTGGTACCCGGTATATTAGTGGACTAGGCCTAGGCCTATTTATGAATGTTAAATGTAAAAATATATTGTAACCTAATCAAAAAATTTAGATATAAATACATGTCTCCCCGCTACACAGGATTATACCATAGGATACACACAGTATATATATACGGTATAGGCTACTGTATATATACTATGTAACTATGTATATATATACCGGTATTAAGGTTTTCATAGCACTATGAATGTTAGCACTTTTGCTATAGATCATCATTCCTATACTTTTTCATGAAAGTGTATTTTGTGTAAGTATTAGAAAGTTAGTACCGGTAGGCCCTAGGCTACCGGTACTGTATTTAATTGTATTGCCATATTGGTACCAGTAACTAGCCTAACTACAGTACATTGATAAAGCACTAATACAGGAGTATCTTACAAGTAGCTGGTTCTTTACTGGGAAAATTGGAAATACTGTACCGGTATTTCTAAATTCCTCATATATATTCAATTATTCATTAGTACAATTGACCAAATAAGTTAAATCACATAACACATAGTATGATAGGTTGTATTTTTTGCTTGCTTTGCAGTGCACTGTACAGTAGTTGTTTGGTATGCAATATTTATCTCTCTCTTGGGATTTAACCCTTAAGCCAGGTAATGTCATATAATAAAAAAAAAAAAAAAAAAAAATATATATATATGGGAAGAAACTCACCCACTCACTGTGCCACACATATTTGAGTACGAGTCTGTTCACAGTCAAGGGAGCTTTAGAGGAAAAATATAATTAATTGTGCCATGTTTTCACATTTTTTGTGGGCCCTTATCAGCCCTTTCTATACCCCCGAAAGCCTCTCCTTATTCCCTCCCACCATCTCCCCTACCTCCCCTCCCTATCACACAATATGCATCATTGCACCAAACTCCTTTGTCAGTAAGTGACTAAGTGACACTGAGTGCGTACGTCTGGCTTTCTGCTCTCCTCACCCCTGACTACATGATCGATACACACTCACACACACATATGTACGCATGCAAGGTCAAGCGGTAACTGGACCTTGAATGGTTTCTTGTGGGCTCTCGCGGTGCTCACACAGGAATCAGACTACATCTTAGAAAACAGTGATTTTCACCATTCTCAAGGTGAAATAAGGTAGCTTACATGAACATGATATTTGGTTGGTTATTGTATTTTTATAAGTTACAGATATACAGCAGATATAAACTTATGCATATATTCACCAAATATGCCCCGTTTGTTGCAATTATGGCGTAATTTCAAGCCCTGAGTAGTAGGAGTTAAAGACCTACAGTAGTCCCATAGACAGTGCCACTCAAGGGACCAGCTTCCATGATTCAGCCTGAGTGTGCCCCATGACAATTCTTTAGGGGGTAGAGTCACTGCTCTTGACTAATGTAGTGCACTGGAGGCCTGAAGTTACCATTATGTACAACTGTAAAAGTGTTATTTTTTCTTGGCCAGATGGTAATGGTATCTCTCTCCAACCCATTTTAGTCAGGGCTTTGAAACGGTTTAAGGGAACGAAAACGAAAACCGAAACGAACGAAATTATGCTCGGAACAAAAACGGAAACGAAAACGTTATCATATTTACTGTTCCGGAGCAAAAACGATATTTTAAAATCTCTGTGACCGGTTAATAACGTTATTTTTTCGTTCCATGCCATATTTGGTCAATAATCCATTTTCACTTCCAGTAGCCAAATGATATAAGTAAATACATCTTTTATCTGCAAGCATTCTTCAATTCAGGGAGGATTTATCATTCTCTCTCTCTCTCTCTCTCTCTCTCTCTCTCTCTCTCTCTCTCTCTCTCTCTCTCTCTCTCTCTCTCTCTCTCTCTCTCTCTCTCTCTCTCTCTCTCTCTCTCTCTCTCTCTCTCTCTCTCTCTCTCTATCTCTCTCTCTCTCTCTCTCTCTCTCTCTCTCTCTCCTCTCTCTCTCTCTCTCTCTCTCTCTCTCTCTCTCTCTCTCTCTCTCTCTCTCTCTCTCTCTCTCTCTCTCTCTCCAAAGAAATTATGTCTACTGTATTTGTTCACTTGGCAATTGACGATTTGGTTTTGTTTCAAATAGTATCATATGCATCACTTTTCATTTAATTTGTGAAAAGTAACTATTTTTTACCTTTTATAATTATGAATTTTTGTCTTCGTGATATGCATCACGTTCCCTTATTATATTACACCTTCCATTCATGCAATCATTGAGCTATGATACTGCAGTTGGGTTTATTAAGAACATGCTTAGATTAATAATATAATATCCAGTATTCAAAAATGGATAATATATCGTGAGTATGTGCTTAAACTTTTAACTGTGTTCATAGCCTAATGCTTGGTGCGTCAAATTTCGGTGTGATTGTCCTAAGTTCGAGTCCTTGGAGTACCACATGTATTCATTGATTTCATTGATTAGGTTTATTAAATTAGTGGGTTGGTGATATTACGAATTAATATATTTTTTGCCATATATAATATTAATAAATAATTTAATGATTCATGTCTTTACTTTACGGCAACTGAGATTACATACTCCTACACTACGCTTCCTGTATTGTATATGTAAAAGGGTTGCCTTATTTAAGTTGTATAATAATATAGTTCTTGCGACATCTAAGGGTTTTATTTTGTTGGATACTGTGCACCATGAAATGTATGGCTTTATTACCATCTATAAGAATGTAGTCTTGTATAGGCATTATTATTTATTAGGGCTAATAGCATATTCAATACATGGTTTGAGAATAACGTTCTAACTGGTTTTCATTTCTTTCTAACCGGTTCAGGAACGTTATGTTTGGAGGAGGAACAAAAAACGAAACGTTAATACTGTAATACTGTTTCTGATCGGAATGAACTGTTTGAAAAATAATTTTGTTTAAGCCCTGATTTTAGTCCCCACTTACGACATGCGTTTGGATACAAGAGGGAGTATTCTTTATCCACTCTACCCTAGAGCACAACAGGCAGGGTGTCAAACTGGGACAATTTGGTTTTAAGACTGGAACTGGAGAGGCACTCCAGAAAGCGCATACCTTTGCCTACGTTGGAGGAGGTATGCGCTCTACCGATCGCCTCCTAAGTGGAATCGCTTCTTCCTTGGCACATATCCTATCTGCCCACCAAATATTGTGAACATTAGTTCATAGGTATAGACGTTTAGGTATTAAGAGTATTAGCGAGGTGATGCGTACAAGTAGACTGGGTTGGTATGGACATGTGGAGAGAATGGATGAACAAAATTGGGTGAAAAAATGCAGGTCTGTGATTGTGGAGGGAGCTGCACCAAGGGGTGGACCGAGGAAGACCTGGGATCGGACTATACGTGCCGATCTCAAATCCAAAAACTTGACAAGTGAAGCAGCCCTTAACAGGGTTGCCTGGAACGCCGCCATTAGGACAAGAGACTGAAACTGCACGTATGTGTGAAGCACTCAGTCTTAAAATTGTATGTATGTATGTATGTATGTATGTATAGCTTTGTGAGCTGCCTACACTGGTGGAGGTATGCGGTCTACAGATCACCTAAATGGCATCACTTCTTCCTTGGCACATATCCTAGCTGCCCACCAAGTTTTGTAATAATCGGTTCATAGATTTTTTTTAGATCTTGATTACAGACAAACAAACAGAGGCAAAAAACTTAATCTCTTCCAACTTCGTTGGCGAAGGTAATGAATGTGAGAAGAAATACAAGAAAATTTGGCAAGAATGTTAAGAGCGGGCGTACCGCCATCATTGTTTACACTACGTGTACTGGCGTCGGACCTTTGCCATCATGTTCCCATCTATTTTGACTGCCTTTGGATACAATAATATGTTGAGGGGGGCTTTGCCCCCCCTCACCCCCCCCCATGACATATTGTCATCATCATATATATTGCCAGCAGGGGGCAAATTACCGAAAAAATCGCTGTCAAAATAGACGCGCACTTAACTACGGCGATCGACAAATGTAAACATGACGGCTGCGGGGGAAGGTTCGGACCTTTGCAATCATGTTCCCGTCTATTTTGAATGCCATTGGATACAATGATATGTTGACCTCCCTCACCCCCCCATGACATATTGTCATCATCATATATATTGCCAGCAAGGGGCAAATAACCGAAAAAAATCGCCGTCAAAATGGACGCGAAGTTAACCCCGGCAATCGCCCTATGTAAACATGACGTTCGTACACTCGGTAACTACATCCATCCCGAAAATTTAAATAAAGCTGGATTGTTTTTACAGTACAATTTTTTCACTTCCAATATGAATTATTCAGCATAGGCTACTTTGAATGTTACTGTTCCGTACCTATTTAATTATACAATATATAGTTAATGACTAAACAGAAGGAATTCGGTTTTAGAACTGGTTATAAATAATCTTTCTTTAATGGAATATTTGAAAGTTGTTCTCACAATTATTAGATAAAGTCTGGTAAGTGCTATATACCATTTTCTGAATTCAATTGATAGTACTGTATCATTACTTGATAGTGTTACATGACTTATTTGGTCACCTACATAGTTATGGGAGTATCACACCAGAGCTTTTATCTCCAATTTTTAATGGTCAACATTTTTCCCGCAACATTTCTGGGATCTTTTGCACTGGTATCAGAAGCTAATCTCAAGATAAATTAATTTAGGTGACAGAATACCCGGTATGACACAATTTAGCTTATAAGCTGCCATTGCCAGACCAATGTTGAGGAAAAAAGTGCTTTTGTGATACCGGTGTCAGGCCCTTCAAACTTTTGGCAGAGGAATGATTGAGTCTTACCTGAGGCGTCTCTGCTTTCAGTGTGTGGTCGCCGGTGACTGGGAACCTTTCCCGAGACTTTAGCAATGCTGTACACTAAGTAAACGGCACCATATTTGTGTGTGTTGGCCACTGTGCACTCCAGGATGATTGACACTCTGCTAGTATAATATATAGTATATACCATTCTTTACTGCACTCAAAATATATTACAGTAATGTAATATCAAATATTACAGTACTGTATAACAAAAAACAAAATAAAAGAATGAGGCACTTCTACAGTATTATCTTAAAGACTAACAGCTTGTACTATTCTTTTAAGACAAGCAACGCTTGGAAAATATTTCCCTATTAAAGTGTAATACTGTAGAAAGGGTTACTTGTAGAGTAACTAATACAGTACAATACTATTGTATACAGAGTTTATTATCCTGGGTTATTTTGGGAAGCACTGATAATATTTTGTCATTACAATAACTACAGTATTGGTACCTATCTCTAATACTGGTGTATTGTAAAGTTCCTATATTTGAAATACACTATACTAATTATAGGATCATGCAGGTACTGGTACTAAATTATTAAATTAAATATTATCCCACTACAGACTGTAGAGCAATATTTTTGTAGGAATTCTAGATATGATAATATTAAAAACAATTGATCTTAAAGTGCAGTATCTACTGTGTACCGTATGTTATACTGGAGGAGTGTGGCAGTTGTCATTGGAAGTGATGAGTCTTACCTGCATGTAGTTTGAGGAGGATATTAGTTGCTATGAGAATATTCTTTGCAGCAACAGACAACACTGGAAACTCAACAACACTGATTTTGCAGTTTTCATTGTGTTGCATGACTATCTTCATCACAAACTACAGTAATATGGATACTTGGCGTGCAAATTATGAAAGACAAAAAGTGTGTAGCATATATATTATTCTCCCACGTGTACTGTAATGATTTGTAAGTTGTTTGTAAATTACTTGAGATTCTTGTTCTTGCACACTGTTAATAATGTTTAGTCTATCACAGTAGCTAGCAGCAGCTTTATGGCATAGATGGTTAAGTTTGGATATAATACTCTGGGCAACTGTCAAGTGTATAATTTGTAGCTTGTTTATTGTTATAAATACAGGTACAGTAGATGGAAGTATTTAGAGTACCGGTACTGTAAATTGTGGAAAACAGGTTGGGCGATTTTTGCATGTATTCATTATTTTTCTAGTTTCCTCCCTAGACCTCCATCAAATTTAAAAACAAAATCTATTAGATCCCCCTTCTAGATTAATTTGTACATTTTTCAGTAGAAAAATGTCCCGGCCAAAGGCCTGTTCTTCCAACATTACAGGCTCACTATCGTTCGCTAGGGAAAAAATCGACACCTAAAGAGCACGAAAGGTCTAAATATTGACGAAGAAATGGGGCGAAAGGTCTTAAAATCGACTAACTAATGGGGCAAACATCTTAACATCTGAAAACTAATGGGGCTAAACATGAGGGAGAAAGTGGTCCAGAAAACCGGCCCATCCCCCCTTAATGAATCCATGACCTACAGTACTGAAAGACTTTTCACTCTATAACTTATTCAAATTGTGTATTCTTGAGAAATGAAGCGCAATTAAGATTGCCGGTATCTTATGGTTCACACTAAACAAAGTACAGTACTGTATGCTGTTGGTGTGGGTCCAGAGCTGTAGCTTGCACCCACCTTTCAACACATTTCCACTTCTATTCTGTCCAGCTCTCTAACCCAAGAATGAATTTATTTTCCCAGTCATTCTTACACTCGACAAGTAAACTCTGGAACTCTCTCCCTCAATCTGTCTTTCTCTCATCCTACAACTATAATGCTTCAAGCTCCGTGTTCCCAGACATTTTGACTAAACATACCTTGATTTTGGCTCTGGCAGTCTTTCAATTTTGGCAGGACATTCATTATATGCAGCTTTGCTTTTTACCCCCTTGCATATATACAATACTATGTAATAATTCAATAAAAGATAGGAACATACAGTACAGTAGTTGTTTTTCTTATTTTTTTAAGCACACAGTTGCAGTACCGGGTGTGTATGTATTATAGTTAGTTAGCCTAGATTATTAAGTGCATTGTATGCTACCCAAATGCCTAGAGTATTATACTCAATCTATTTGTTAAAAGTACTGTATATTTCAACTCTTGCTTCTATAGTTTATCATGTTGGGGCCATGATTGTTTTGCAGTGTGTGTGCTATTTAATAATATCGCCATTGCTGGAGGCTACAAGGTAAACATGTAGAATGCAGGAAATTATTGTGTATTTTCATTATAACTTTTGAAGAGTATGGTGCCTTACTCAATATCCTTTTTAAGTACCGGTATACTGTACAAGGATGCTTGACCGTAAGTAATAATCAAATAAATTTAGTTTAGTTTAGATATACTGTATACCTGTGCCAGTATTTAATAATCATATTTCCTGCATGCTGCATATTACTGTTGATGGTTTATGTTGAAGCAGGTGGCTCCGCTTAATTTGCTGATTGTGCTGGATTATCTTGCAAGTGATCACAGGCGTTCCTCACTTGAAAATAATCAATTTACCTCTTTATCTATGATTGGATTCTTATAAATATTGGTATTCCTACTGTACTTTTTAAGCAGGATAATAATAATAATTAATACTGTAGACCATTTATATACTGTAAATATGAATGAATTCAGATCCTATGATTAATTGTCTCATTTAATCAACTGATGACCTTAATTAATAACAGATTCAAACAGACAATTTTAATTAGCTTTTGAAGGATCGCTTATATTGAAGGGTTAACAAGCTTTGAATTTAGTGAAAACCTCCATTACTGAGCCTTAACCACCCAGAGCCAGAATGTCCTTGCCGAGGGTTCCTAAATTAGGAGGTTCTCAGCAAAAGGTATCATCTTAGGGAGTCCTTTCCTATTAAGCTCCACACTAGAGGATCCTTGCCTATAAGCAAGGGGGTTTCTTGATTATGGGTCCTACATTAGGGGGACCTTTCATAAAAGCCCCTCCTTATGGGACCCTTATCAAGGTGCTCCACACTAGGGAGCCCTAACTTAAGAATCTCATGCTAGGGAACCCTCTCTTAGGAATCCCATACTAGGGAGCCTTCCCTTAGAACCCCATGCTAGAGAGCCCTCCCTGAAGAACCCCATGCCTTGAAGCCCTCCTTGAGAAACCCTGTGGTAGGGAGCCCTCCCATAGGAACCCCATATTAGATAGCTTTTATAGAACTGCTGCCAATCCTGACCATGAAAAGAATGCCTCTCCCCCTGAAGGGAAAGGTGTATGCCTCATGTGTTAGAAGTGCAATGACGTATGCCTCAGAAACATGGGCCGTTAAAATAGAGGATGTTAACAGAATGGAACGTAATGAGATGAGAATGGTGAGATGGATGTGTGGGGCCAGGCTACAGGATAGAATAACAAATGTTGAGCTGAGGAGACGTTTAGGTATAAAGAGTATTAGCGAGGTGATGCGTACAAGTAGACTGGGATGGTATGGACATGTGGAGAGAATGGATGAACAAAATTGGGTGAAAAAATGCAGGTCTGTGATTGTGGAGGGAGCTGCACCAAGGGATGGACCGAGGAAGACCTGAGATCGGACTACTGTATACGTGCCGATCTCAAATCCAAGAACTTGACAAGTGAAGCAGCCCTTAACAGGGTTGCCTGGAATGCCGCCATTAGGACAAGAGACTGAAACTGCACTTATGTGTGGAACACTCAGTCTTAAAATGTTATGTATATATAGCCTTCCCTTAGGAAGCCCATTACTAGAGAGCTGACCCATAGGAACCCCATGCTAGAGAGCCGTCCCTTGAATTCATCGTTAGGGAGGCTTCCCTTAAAACCCCATGTTAGGGAGCCCTCCCTTAAAATCACCATGTTATGAATCCCTTCCTTAGATTCACCATATTAGGGAGCCCTCCCTTAGAATCACCATGTTATGAATGCCTCCCGTAGAATCACCATGTTAGGGAGGTCTCCCTTAGAATCACTATGTTAGCCAGGGAGCTTTCCTTTTAGTGGTATGAGCCCTTTGGAGGCCTTTCCATAGGGTCCCTTGTATTGGACCCCAAGGGTACTCACACTTCCTTATAGTACCGCACTCATAACCTTCCTACGACAGTAATTCCCCATTCCTCTCCCAGAACCATCTCTGTCCCATAATCCAAACCAAGAACAACGGCCAAAATTAGACTACAAACAGTATACAGTGCAGTACTTTCTCCTTCACCTCAGAAGTAAAAGGCTATCTACATAGGTTAATTCTCTCAGATTTTGCTAGATCCTTCCTAAGCTGAATAAAGCCATCTGTATTTAGTTACTATAGAATAATAATCATCTAATAAAAAGAGTGAAATGTTATTGGCTAATTTTATAAAAAAAGGGAGGGTCCTGTGTTATAGCTGTTATCTTCCAAACTGCATGTCGCCTTAGCAGTGTTTGGACGGTTGACTTGTAAACTATTTCCTATGAAGTAGCATCTACCCATTCAATCAGATTACAAATTTTTAATAGATATACCGTTAAACTATGATAAGAAAAATTCAGTAAAATTAAGAAGTATATTTCAGAGGATGCTCCATTTTGCTATGATTAGTAGAGATCCTTAATTGAACTAAATTGTTTAAAGTTAGTTGAAATATAATAACATACTGGTAATCTGATTGAAGAGTTAATCTGTATGATGAATATGATTCTGACGTTATTCTTTATTTCAGCACAACACCGTACAGAATAGTCAACATTATCGTTAGAATGACCCTCCTTATAATGTATGGTACCGTTACTTGGTTTACTATGATATTATTAATGTTTACTGAATATTGCTCTATTTTGATTAGTTGTCAATTATTAAGCTACTGGCATGTAGGATTTCACAATTATACACTACAGTACTGTACTGTATAATTGTGAAATCCTATAAGCCAGTAATCATTTGTAACTATTATTTGACTATGTCAGTCTTTTTACTTTTTTCACAAAAACTTGGCTGCCCAAATTTAATGAAGCACACTATGTTACAACTTATACTGTATTATACTTTATTCCAATAACCCAAAATTATTTTATCAAAATTGGTGGTCTACTATAATCCATCATGTCCCCTTGTCACACACTCACTAATAATATAGGCTAAAACTATGTGGAATTATTCTTTACTTAAATACACTGACGCCATGTTATCATTGCTATATTAATACCTTACTGGAATCCAGCAAGTGCCCACTCTAACCTCTCTCTCCCACCCCCTATGGCCAGTATGGAAGGTCTGACCGAGAACATGATGAATCTGAGAGTCGGGCAGGCAGGCGTGGGGGGGCGTGGGGCTATGGTGGTGTCCAGCGCGGCAGGAGGAGAGGATGGGGTGGTGGGGGGTGTCGGAGTCTGCAGTGGGGCAGAGACCTCACTGGGAGGCCCACCTTCCCCAACTGGCCTTCGCTACTCGTCAGACAAGCATCCCAAGCTGGCCTTGGCTAACATTAACATGCTGCAGAAGAGGCGGGAGCTGTGTGATGTGGTGCTCATTGTTGGAGGACGCAAGATATTTGCTCACAGGTCAGTTCAATAAATGTATTCATGTACAGTACTGTACTGTACTGTAAAGTTTTTGTTTTGTTTTACTATTATTTTATTCTAGGATTTGTTAAGCATCAACAGTGAAGTTGCCACTTGTCCTAAAATTCACAACACTAACAAATTCCTTGTGGTACTGGAGTTATTAAGCTTAATGGATGTCACCTGAGTAGCTTCACTATGAAGTTTTAGTAGCAATTTATAGGATAGGTGGTGATGTAAATGCAGTGGATAATATCAACAGAATGGAAGGCAATGAGATGAGAATGGTGAGATAGATGTGTGGGGCCAAACTGAAAGATAGGATATCTAGTGAAGAGTTAAGGAGATGGTTTGGGATCAACAGTATCATTGATTAGATGCCTAACAGTAGGCTTGGATGGTTCGGGCATGTGGAGAGGATGGATGAACTAAGTTGGGTGAAAAGATGCAAGTCTGTGAATGTGGGGGGAGCTGCACCAAGGGGTAGACCAAGAAAGACCTGACAAGTAAGGCCGCTCTTAACAGGGCTGCTTGGAACGCCGCCATTAGGACATGAGACCGGAACCACACTCAGTGTGGAGCACTCGGTCTTTAAATTTATGTGTGTATGTATATATCTTGGAATAGCATTGGAAGACCCTCTCGGGGGCCTGAGAGGGAAGCTATCGCTCCAAACAAGTGAGGAATGTTAAGTGCATTTAACAGACACTTAATATATATATTTTTTAATTGAATTATGATTATTATTTATTACTTCATATTGGTATCCGTTTCAAATAACGTTCCTTAGGTATTATAATAACGGTGTCGCCTATGAAGTTGGAAGTTACATTGTTGACGAGCGAGATGTTCCTTAAGAAAGGCTTGCCTAGTCAGTAATGGTGGCAAATATGAATATTGGCACTACATCATTGACTCTGGAGCCAATACTAAATATTAGGTTTTCATTTTTCCCTTTGGGACTTGAGCCTATATTATAGACACTACAGTATATTAATCAATGGTTAATTAGATAATACAGTATATTAATCAATGGTTAACCCGGCAAGCGCGATAGGCCTCACGGAAGGCTTCCTATAGGGAACGCGATAGGCCTCACGGAAGCAGGACCATAAAAAAAGCCTTCCATAAAAAAAAAGGGCCTATCAAAACAAAGGAATTTGTCTCTAGGTGAGATAATTCCCCTCCAGTACTCATCCATGTAAATCTCACCCACCCCCCTCCCCTCCTTCCCCACCTTATTCCCCCCTCCCTCCCCTCCTCAATTATCACCTATTTTTCCTCTTATTATCATCATTTATCGGCTATTTTTTCTCTCCCGCGATAATGTAGCACAAGTGGGTTGCATAAAAGATCGTTATGCAACACCCAGACACCGGCACACACCGCCTCGCTCGTCTCAGTTGACTCCCAGACAGCGAGAGGGGAGGGCTGCCTGTCTCTCTCTCTCGCCTGAGATTATGACCGGGTGGCCAATATCTTCGTTTTTCACCACCCAAATGCTTTTCCCACTTATTTTAGCATTCTTGAAGGTTCATATATACATCATATATGTAAAATAAAAGCATACCGAAAACAAATAATGGTTTATATTGTAAATATAACGAATTCTGTCAGAATCCAGGGCTAGAAATGCACAAATAACTACCCTAGCACCTACGTCTATATCGCGCTTGTCAGGTTAATTAGATAATGGTGATAATTGTTTGTTCCTCTGATATGTATGTTTTGTTTACAGAGTGATCCTGTCAGCGTGCAGTCCTTACTTCCATGCCATGTTTACCTCGGAGTTACTGGAGGCCCGACAGACAGAGGTGCCCATCAGGGATATTGACGAACATGCTGTCGATCTTCTTGTTAATTTCTGTTACACCTCGGAGATCACTATCGAGGAGTCCAATGTCCAGACTCTACTGCCTGCAGGTTAGTTGGCTTTAATGTTATTACCTCAATCCTGGAGAGAGAGAGGAGGACAAGGGTATTCACTAATCATGAACATCTTTAATTATTTCTAGAAGTCACCATCAGTAATCCTTGTAGATTGTAATGCTCTGCACTGTATTAATTAAGCTCACCTAAGCTTACATATTTTTCTTTTATCTATTACATTTTATCGAAGGATCTTAACAAGAACTTCATTGATAAATTAAGCTACTCTGTAGGATATCAAAACTAACATTTGGCACCTATTATAAATATCATTAGAGTTCAGCTTTGTACCTTCAGAAGCAGCATAAACAGGAGGGTAGTGTCAGTTATGTTGATACTCTAATTTCCTTAACTTCTCCGCTGCATAGGTGGGGTATTGGCCACCCCTCCCTGTGCGGAGGTATTTAGACTGTTTTCTAAACTCAAATCGTCATCGTACCATAAATATCATTAATACTTATCCATATGCGCCTATTTTACGTTGATTATAAAGGTATTAACCTGTTACAGCAATAAAACAAGTGGAAACAGCGTTTGGATGGTCAAAATCGGCGATAGAGGCCGGGAGTTACATAAGTTATGGCTGAGGCAGCCTGCCAGCCAGCCAGCCGGCCAGACGGCTGGAGAGACACTGTTGCGTGGTAGTCTCTCTCTCGCTCTTTCCCACGCTTGGTAACACAGATGACCACGCCCTGCTAGCAACTCGCTAATGTTAGCACGAATATATACCTAAGAATAAGGGAATAACAGGGAGAAAAGGTGATAATTGAAGGAGGGGGAAGGAGGGGATGTGGAGGAGTGATATTTGGCATGGCCAAGGGGCAATAAAAAAAAAAAAAAAAAAAAAAATTATACTGGGCTGATTTAAAAAAAAAATTTTTTAGGCCTTGGATTATATAAGGAGTTCCGCAGCCCACCTGTAGGCCTTATATAAGGAGATCCACACTTGCCGGGTTAAGGGGGGGTCACCGTTTTTTTTTTTTTTTTATCTTTCTCTCCTTTTCTCTCTTTATCCTAATTCTATTCCCCTCACACAATGTAAAGTAAATTATGAAGTTGAAAATTTTCTTGATATAAATATAGAGATTGTTAATGAACAGTTCATACTTAAAGTATATCACAAAGTTGATGATTTTAATTTTAACGTAATAAACTTTTCTTTCCCTAGTAGTAATAGCGATAGTAAAATAACTTATAATTGTTTTTATTCCCAGTTAATAAGATTTTGTAAAATTTGCACTAAAGTACAGTAGATGACTTCTGGGCTAGAGCTAAGTTACTATACAGACTCTTAGTAGACAGAGGTTTTGAGGCAAGTAAATTGTTACATAAATTTAATCTTTTTAGGGTCAATTATTGTGACTATTCTAAAATTTGACATAAATAATTTTAATCAAGCATTTTTAACTTTAAGTTTCTTGTATAACCTCTGCTTACGTTTTGTCTGTTTGCATTTATTGTTTATCAGCATATACATACATACTTTTTCTTTTTCTATTATTAATATTGATGATATATTTTTTAAATTAATTGTTCTTGTTGAAAGAGTACTCTTTGTTTAAATCTGTTGTTGCTTCTTCATATTTTGCAATTATTTGTCTTTATATTATATGTATTCATTGTTGATAGTATCAATTGCTTGCTTTTGCGATTTCCTTAGTATATTTGTACGATAAATGTAGGTTATTTGTAGGGTAGTTATTGATAGGGGTCACTTGAGGCATGCTATGCTTACAGGTACCTACCCGATAGCACTATCGTTAGTGAGTGCTATATAATTTATATACTGTATGTTTTTTGTAATATTATAGATATCTTATCAATATTTGTATTTTGTACTATTGTTAATGCCTTGTTAAGTTGCAAATTTGATTCTAATAGAACATTTTAACACTATTGTAGTTTCTTTTATTCATGCAGAGTTTAGTAACATTTGCCAGAACGTCCCGGACTTCCCAAATTGACTAATTCCCTGAACGTGACGATAATGCGTTGTTATATGTGCGATTAGTTTGCTTGGGAACCAGATTAACTTGCTCATGTAGAATGTACACCCTATGTGGTGGATTGTGTTCTTTCATTTCATAAATTTTATTTTAGTAAGCGTTGTTTCCACACAGCGATTTTGATATGTTGTTTTGACTTTATATTGTCTTTGTCCCAGTTTTGTTTTGAATTTGTTTGCAAGTTTTACATTTTAATTTCCCTAGTTTATATCCATTCGGCCCCATTCAGCAAACTGTTTTAAGACGTTTATCCCCATCCAGGTGTTGATTTCTTCCTGGCGAGCGATAGCAAGCCAGCATTGTATGGAGAAATCCGGCTTAGAGACATTTTTCTATCGAAAAATGTACAAATTTAGCTTGCTATCAAAATAAAAATATATATATGCTGGCTCACTACCGCTCGCCAGGAAAATATTGACACCTGGATAGGGGTAAACGTCTTAAAACAGTAGTCTGAATGGGGCCGAATGGATACAAACCAAAGAGAGAGGGAGAGAAAGATAAAAAAAAAAGCGAGGTGGGCTCCCTTAATGTTATACAGTGTTATAAGACAGCTAACCATGTTATGTGTGCCTCCAGCCTGTCTACTACAGATGCAGGAGATCCAGGATGTGTGTTGTGAGTTCCTAAAGCAGCAACTGCACCCGTCCAACTGTCTGGGCATCCGGGCCTTCGCTGACACACACTCCTGCCGCGACCTCCTACGCATCGCTGACAAGTTCACTCAGCATAACTTCCAGGAGGTGAGCAGAAATTGATAAAGATAGGGAAGAAGAGTATTGGTCCTATCAGTATAATCTAACATGTTTTACCCCTTTCACTGCGGGAACCTTTCAGGGACGCCATGGCAATTTACTGCAATTTAAAGCCTGTGGAGATGAGTGCGAGTGAGCGGGAGCACAGCAGTCCCCCGTCCGCTCTGCAGCACATCTGCCGTAGCACTAAGAGTCTCACACCATCTCTCGCGAGATATATGCAGCGCTGCCAAAGGCAAATTAGCGCAACATTGCTATTAATTAGCGAATATTGCCGATGTCTGTGGCAGCGCTGCGGGTGAAGCCTGCGCGCTACAAAGCTCGTTCCGGTATCCCATGTACAAATTTATCTTAAAAGGGGGTCTACGGGGTGCTATTTTAAGCTTGATGGAGGTCTAGTGAGGAAACTAAAAACTAAATAAATTAAATATATACATAGCCCATAAACCAAGCACTACCTCCTTTATCCACTATGCCTCAGGTAATGGAGAGTGAGGAGTTCATGGAGCTGCCGGTGAACCAGCTGATGGACATCATTTCCAGCGAGGAGCTCAATGTGCGGTCGGAGGAACAGGTGTTCAGCGCCGTCATGGCCTGGGTCCGCTACAATGTCACCGAACGTCGACCCTATCTGGCACAGGTTGGTTGTGAGAGAAAAGTGGCGATTTGCTAGGGTCGTCAACATTGGTTCCCAGGCAACTTAATCCTTTCACTACCGGGGATGTATGTTGTTTTTTATCAGCTGTATTTAGACAATTTTAGGCAGCTTACGAAGGATCTGCGGTAGTAAAAGAGGTTAATTCCAATAATCTGTAGCCTCATAATTGCCACACTACCATCCTAAGGCAAATACAATTGTCAACGAAAGATAAGTCCATTACTTTTAGCCTCTATTATTGTATATGCATAGATAAAATTGTGGTGTATAGCTCAAATTATGTCTTTAGAATTAATAACATGGTCAAAATAATGCTATTTCACGTTATTTTTCTTGTATTCCTTCTTATATTCACTTAAGTCTTCAAACAAAATTGGTCCGGTTTGACGCCCTGGTTGTTAGAGAAAAGTGGCAATTTGCTAGCGTCGTCAACAATGGTTCCCAGGCAACTTAACCAGTACCAAATTAACCAAGGCCAATTTAAATTGTGTCAAATTAAAGTCCAAACACAACTTCGCCAACCCAACCTAACCTACCGATATTTGTTGAATTGGCACTGATTGAGATATACTGGTTGAAATGGCCTACTGTAATAAATATCTTATTCTGTTAACCAAAACCACTGCCATCTCAGCCCATTGCCACCATGAGTTTATGCCCTAAGTGAGACTCCCGGGTCACCAGTAGGGGGTTCAAGTGTGCCAGATGCTGTTCTTGGTACCACCCCCTATGCTCTGGACTTCCTGAGAGTCTCTGTAAGGACTATGCGTTATTCCAAAAAATCCATACATTCGTATGGAGGTGGTTCTGTCACAACTGCCCCTCAGATGTCGAGAACGCATTGGTCAGCTCGCAGGCCACAACGGATCTGAAGGACGCCATAGTGAGTGAAGTCTCTGGCGCCCTTGCTGCTGTGGCAAGTCAGATTGAAAGAATGGGAGACCGGATTACCAACCTTGAAACTTACGCTGCCACACCAAACATTCCTCGTTCGCCAGAATTGTCCAGCAAACGTTAGAAGACACACAAAAAAGGAGCCTACCAAGTGCACCACAGAGGTGGTGGATGGTGGGAAGATAAAAACTGTCTGGGACCATCAAGTCCTAATAGTTAAGCCCAAAGATAGTACCTCTGAGCCCGCAAGCCAACCTAACTAAGGCTATTGAGAAAGCTTTGGCAGCAATCCCAATAAATAAATGTACCATAACTGAATCAGGTGCTTTAGTAGTACGACTTCCATCAAAGAAAGCCAAAGAGGACGCAGGGAAGGCCATCAACCAGTGTCTCGGGACTGACAGCATCTTCAGTGTGTCAGAACCTAAGAAGATGCTACCAAAAATTACCCTGGTTGGTACAGTATCTCTACTGATACTGATGATGACGAGATCATCCCCAGCATCCTAAGCAAGAATCCAAGCATAAAGTCTCTGTTCGACGAGAGCCTAACTCTAAATTTAGTGTTCACTAAGCAGAAAAAGGATGCACATACAAAAACAGCAGTAGTAAAAATGTCTCCTGAAATACGCTCTTCAATTGTCAATGAGGGCAACTCTGTGTATGTTGGACTCACTAAATGTCGTGCTTATGATCGCTTCTGGGTGACACAATGTTACCATTGTCAGGGCTTTGGTCATACTTCTGACAGGTGTACCCGGAAGTGTGATGACCCTAAATGTAGTTTCTGCGCTGGTACTCTCAGTTCAAAAGGCTGCACAAATATAGCTTCCCCTAAATGCATAAATTGTGTAAACTCCTCATCAGTCACAGAGCCACCAACTCATTTTGCTTCAAGTAGAAATTGTCCTCTTATTATAGCCCAAAGAAATAGACTTATCGAAAAAAACAATTTTGTGAGTTCAAAAAACTGAAAAACGTCCCAAGGAGCCGGTTGAAACTGGGCATGCTAAATGTTCGTTCCATGCGCAACAAGATGGATTACATTGGTGAGGTCTTGGATGAGCTCGGTCTCGATATATTTTGCCTCACTGAGACCTGGTTGTTTGAGTCAGATCTAAATATTATTCAAGCTGCGTTACCTAAAACTCATTCAATAATAAGTGTTCCTAGGTCTTGTAGTGATCATCCGGGTGGTGGAGTAGCGTTTTTCTACTCTACGTCACTAGTCAATATCTCTCAGATAAGTCATAACCCAGCCCCTCTTTTTTATGAACTGTTGGAATTGGAAATAAAAGTTTGTCAGCAAATCCTAAGAATGAGGAGTTTTCGGCCAAAACTGGAAGACTTGATATGTGGAGACTTTAATTACTGGATCGACAACCCTCATCTGCAACCATTTTCCTCCGAGTTCCTTGAATTGACTGACCAGAATAATTTTGTAAATCACGTGTCCAACCCAACTCATATCTCAGGACACACCCTTGACTTGGTTCTGTCTCCCACCGGTTGTGATGGTCTTCTGGATGTTGAGGTGGAGGTTCTGGACTCTTCTATTTTTGATCATTCTCTGATTACTTTCGGCTTTGATTTCCCTAAGCGAGAGAGTGATCAGGTTTAGAAACTACAGAAATACTGACCAGAATATTGCTTGCAATGAAATAAGACAGCACCTTGCAAGTATTGATACTTCCAATCTTTCTTCAGACGAGCTGGTGGAGGTACACAATGGCGCACTTAAGTCTGTGTTTGATCATCACTATCCGGAGGTAGAAAAGAGAATCATAGTGCGAGATGACTCACCATGGTACAGCCCTCGAGTCAAATTTCTTAGAAGAGAGCGTAGAAGAGCCGAACGTAAATGGCGGAAAAATAAAACTGACATCACACGAACAGCCTCGGATGCGGACGGAACCTGCGTTGACGAACCACGACCGACTAAGGACATTTCTTCGGACATTCTGAGAATGGCTACTTGGAATGTTAGTGGCATGAATGATGGCACAAAAGAGAGAGAGGTTCTGGAAGTGCTAGTGAATGCCAGGCTGGATGTATGTGGAATGACAGAGACCAAATGGAAAGGTTCAGATGTGAGAGAGTGGGAGTGTGGAATGGGTGTGTGTGCTGGAGTGACTGAAGGAACAGCGAGAGAAGGTGCGTGTTTGTTTGTAAGTAACAAATGGAAGGAATGTGTAAGAGAGTATGGGTCTGTGGGTTCCAGGATTGTGTGGGTGAGAATGAAAGTAGGAATACAAACGTGGGTGATTGTGTGTGTGTATGCCCCGACAGAGGATAAACTTGAAAGAAAGAAAGAGGAGTTCTGGATGAATGTGGAGGCGTGCCTGGAGAAGTTTGACAAGAATGAAAGAATATTTCTGATTAGAGATATGAATGGTAAGGTGGGTGATAGGAAAGTTGAGGGAGTGGTGGGAGGGTGGGGCGGTACCATCAGAGGTGAATGGAAATGGTAGTGCACTTGTGGACGTATGTGTGGGGAGGAGGCTGTGGATAGCCAACACCTTCTTCCGACACAGAATGATCCACAGGTACACGTGGAAAAGGGTGTGGACGATGGAGGATGAGACAGTGGTGGAATGAAAGTCATTGATTGATTATGTATGTGTGGATGAACGAATGAAGAAATCTGTGATGGATGCTAGGGTGTATAGGGGTTTGGAGGGGGTCTGTCTGATCATTATGTAGTGGTAGCTAAGGTTAGGATACAAAAGAAGTTGGTGAGGAGAGCTGGAGGGTGGAATGGTGAGGAGGGTGGAGAGGTTGCAGGAGGAGGAAGTCAGGGAGGAGTACAGGAGAGCAGTGGAAAGACGACTAGGTGGGTTCGACCTGGAAGTTATGGAGGAGATGAGCAAGGTGTTTAAGGATGAGATCTGTGCAGCATGTGAGGGGGGGTGTGGAGTGAGGAGAAGAGGGAGGGGAGTGAAAGGTACAGCATGGTGGACAGAAGAGGTAAGAATAGCTGTGGAAGAAAAGAAGAAAGCATATAGAGAGTGGTTGGGTAGTAGAGGGAATGAAGATTCCGAGAGACAGAAACGAGCGAGGTACGTTGAGAGTAAGAGGGTGGTGAAGAGAGTAGTGAAGGAAAGTAAGAGAAGAGTAGATGAGGAATTTGGAAGGAATCTGAGTGTGAAATGGAGGGAGAGTAAGAAACTGTTCTGGAAAGAAGTCAAGAAAGTTAGGGAAGGTAGCAAGGGAAACAGTAAGGGTGTGAAAGATAAGAATGGGAGAATGCTAGCCTAGAAGCAAGAGAGAGTCGAAAGATGGAGGGAGTACTTCATGAGTTGCTAAATGTAAGGAATGAAGAGCCAGCAAACATAGCTGGATATGGTATGGGAGGGAGAAGAAGAGGAGGAGGAGGTGGAGGAGGTGGGGATCAGGAGGTCAGAAGTGTGGGAAGCCATGAAAAGAGTGAAGTTGGGGAAAGCACCAGGAACAGATGGAGTGTGTGGGGAAAGGTTGAGGTATGGTGGTGAGATAGTGATCGAATGGGTATGGAAAATGTGCAAACTAGCATGGGAGAAGGGGAGTGCACCCGATGACTGGAAGACTGGTATAATAGTCCCCCTATATAAGGGCAAAGGGGAAAGAGGAGTGTGTGGTAACCACCGAGGAATATGTCTTCTAAGCATAGTAGGGAAGGTATACAGTAGGGTAGTGATTGAGAGAGTGAGAGTGAGAACGGAGAAATGGATAGGCGACGAGCAAGGAGGTTTTAGGAAGGGAAGAGGATGTGTAGATCAGATTTTTACCCTGAATTGTGTTGTGGAGAAATATCTGGAGAAGAAGCAAAAGGTGTATGTTGCCTTTATGGACTTGGAGAAGGCCTATGACAGAGTGGATAGAGAAGGTTTGTGGAAAGTACTTAGAATATACGGAGTAGATGTCAAGTTGCTGAAAGCAGTGAAGAGCATGTATGAGGGTGCAAAGGCGGCAGTACGTGTGGAGAGTGAGCAGAGCGAGTTCTTTGACCTGAATGTTGGTTTGAAACAGGGGTGTGTGATGTCCCCGTGGTTGTTTACTGTATATATGGATGGAGTCATGAAAGAAATACTATCAAGAGCAGTGGATGTTGGTGTATCGCTGAAAAGGGAGGGAATTGAGTGGAAGCTACCTATACTGCTGTTTGCGGATGATACAGTTCTGATGAGTGATAATGAATGGGAGTTGCAGGGTCTGGTAAATGAGTTTGGAACAGTGTGCGAAAAACAGAATTTGAAGGCAAATGTGGGGAAGAGCAAGGTTATGGTCTTCGAAAGGGGTGAAGTCACAGAGTGTGAGGTGAAGCTGAACGGTCAGGCTATGGAGATCGTCAACTCTTTTAAGTATCTGGGCAGTGTGTTGAGTAAAGATGGGACTATGGATGAAGAAGTGCGGGAGAGGGTACAACAGGGGAAGAGGGTTGTAGGAATGCTGAAAGCAGTAACAAGAAATAGGGTGGTCAGTATGGAAGTGAAGAAGTCCTTGCATGACAGTGTGGTAATCCCGACACTGACTTACGGAAGCGAAGCATGGACGTTGGTTGAGAGACTCAGACCAAGAGTGAGAGCAGTGGAAATGAATTACTTAAGAAGTGCGTGCGGAGTTACATGGAGGGATAGACAGACTAATGAGGAAGTAAGAAGGAGGTGTGGTGTGGAGGTAGATGTGCTGGAAAGTGTGAAAAGGAATAACTTGAGATGGTTCGGCCATATGGAACGTATGGAAAGCGAGAGAATGACTAAGAGGGTGTACGAGAGCGAGGTGGAGGGACAGAGAGGGAGAGGTAGACCGAAAGAGAGGTGGAAGGATGGAGTGAGGAAGTATATGGACGAAGGCGGTGCTGGTTGGGGGGAGGGGTGTCGACTGACTGGGGACAGAGCTGCATGGGGGTGGTTCGTTCGTGGCCACCTGTTAGGGGATCACGGCGTCAGGCAATAGATAGATAGATAGATAGACATGGCTGCCATACATGTTGGCAAAAAGAGCCGTAGTCTACACAATTAAAGACGAAAAGAAAGCATATTATCAGGGGAAAGTCGAGTCATGTGGTGGTGATCAGAGAAAGCTGGCTTCGGTTATCAGTAGCTTACTTGGAAAAAGACACGTGAACTCAAGACCTTCTGCATCTGATGCGGAGTTGGCTGCAGACTTTGTCACATTTTTTACTAGCAAGATAACTCGTATGAGACATGAACTGGATGAAGGCCCCTCTAATGAAGAATATTCAATTGTACCCCAACCACGACATACTCCTAATAGTGTCCTCTCATCATTTCATCCGGTGGAGGCTGATGTTGTTTCATCATATATAAGAAACCTTAATAAAAACATTTTGTCAATTGGATCCTATAAACGTTTCCAAACTACCTGGTGTATATGATCATGCATTGGAACTTATTTCCAAAATAGTCAACAAATCTTTCTCCGAAGGCAGCTTCCCAGTGTCTGAAAAACATGCCTTGCTCCAACCTATCCTTAAGAAACCTGGACTTGATGTAGAGAACATGTCGAACTACCGTTCTGTCTCCAACTTGTCTTTTTTATCAAAGATATTAGAGCGTGCCATACTTGATCAACTGCTGCCGCTACTTCGACAAAATGAAACTATTCCTATTTTTCAGTCTGCTTATCGGCAGCATCATTCAACTGAGACAGCATTGATCAGAATACTGTACATAATGATTTAGTCAAGAACACTTGTGACGGTGAGATCTCATTGTTGGTTTTACTTGATCTCTCTGCAGCCTTCGACACAGTGGATCATGAGCTGCTATTGAGTGATCTTTATGACTGTGGTGTGCGTGACTCTGCTCTCTTGCTTCTCAGGTCATATTTGTCAGGTAGATCCCAGAGTGTGATGATGAATCGGATAGTCTCGGACTCGGCACCCCTGCTCTATGGCGTTCCGCAGGGATCAGTGTTGGGTCCTGTCCACGATATACACTAGTGGCTTGTCTCTTCTGCTTCGTGCACACGGTGTCACCTATCATTTCTATGCTGATGACACCCAGATTTATGTGAGGATCACAGGTATAGCTGATACACAGGAAGGTGGAAATGCTGATGACCGATATCAAGAAGTGGATGAGGACAAGAAAACTTAAACTAAATTATAACAAAACTGAAATTCTCATCATCCAAGGAAACAGAAGGGCTACTGGCCCAGTAAATGCCCTCTCCATCGATACGGGTGACTCACAGCTGCAACCAGTGAACTCTGTTCGAAATCTGGGAGTGTATCTGAACTCAAGACTGGATTTTAAGGAGCACATAAATCAGATTGTCAAAAGTTGCTACCTACACATCAGAAATCTCTACTCGGTGAGGCAGTTTATACCTAGACGTTGCCTTCTGACACTGGTCCACTCATTGATATTCTCTCGTGTTGATTATTGTAATGCCTTATTCGTGGGTCTTCCAAATTACATATTAAAGAAAGTACAATCTGTTCTGAACAGAGCTGCAAGACTCATTTTTGGAATTCCACCAGGAATTCTTCTTATCACATCGAACTGCACTGGTCACCAATAAAAGCTAGAACAGAATTCAAGTTGTGTCTGGTAACTTTCAAGGTCCTCAAATTTGGTGAGCCCGGGTATCTTGCAGAGCTGCTCAGGCGTCCACCGGCACGCCATGGTGTAGTCGTGCGCCATGATGATGACCCCCTGCGTCTTGATGAGCCGTGGGCTTTCCGGCAGTCATCTTTCTTTGAAAGATCATTCTCTTACATGGCTCCAAGGTTATATAACAAACAGACTGCCACTGACCATGAGACAACTAAGTTTTGTTGAGTGCTTCAAGAGGCAACTTAAGACTTTTCTCTTTGAAAGAAGCTATGATCTCGAGAGGGGTGTCATCATCGAGGGCTATAGGGTGTAGGCTATTTGCCATTGCTGGTGGCTGGGTGATGCGTATAGGTTTTGTGTTTCATTGATTTACGCGATTCGTGTTTGTTTTTTTGGTTTGGTTTTGGTTTTCGAGCGCCAGTGAATTCTGTGGAAAAATTGGCGCTTGTGAGAAATAAGTAACATGCTTATTATTATTATTATTTACTGGTTGTTGTTGTTGTTCCCCAGACTGCCTGGCCGAACAGCCCCAAGGCCCTGAGCAAGGCCAAGGCCATAACTGAGCGCCCCCACAGAATTCTCCCTGCCTACCACAATAAAACCTGGGTGACCAAAGCCACTCCATGGCGGGGAGCTGAGGAGGGTGCAGAAAAGCCCGGGAAACCAAAGCCCCACCCAGGGCCCTGTGCCCCTCAGCAATTTTGAAGAGAAAGTTGAAGGGCAAAGGAAAAAATGTGACGCTTTGGGGTTTTTTTTTTATGAGACAATGAACGGAGGCAGGAAAAACACAGATAAAACAAAAAAGGTCCATGTGCCTAAAGGCATCCTCCATTCATAAAATGTTTGTAACAACTGGATTTAAACTGTTGTAGATTGTAAGTTTGTGGAAAGCAACTCGAGGGAAGTGAATTCCAAAGAGTAGTAGTTCTGGGGATAAATGAATTTTTATAAGCAGAAGTTCTGCATTGTGGAGGAGAAAGTGTAAATTCATGGGCGCTCTCAGCTGCCCTAGTTCTACGGGGAAAGATGTGGAGAGGCGGCACAATTGAAGCAAGTTCCTCGGAACAATTGCTGTGAAAATATCTGTAGAATAATGCAAGGGGTGCAACGTTTCTTCGTATGGATAATGTAGGAAGGTCCTGTGTGATTGCAGGGTTATTGATTAATCTAATAGCTTTATTTTGAATTTTGTCCAACTGCCTCAATGCAACCACTCCACTTCCACTCCACAGAGGTGAACAGTAATCCATCTGAGAACGCACATGACTTATATATTACGGCCAACTGCTCGTCAGTGAAGAATTCTCGAACTCTGTACAGGAGTCCCAGTTTTTTTAGAGGCATTCTTAGCAATGCTTCTAACATAATGTGTCCAGCTCAGGTTAGTAGTTAATGTTACACCGAGAATGTCAATACTAGGGGAAGTGGGAATATTTACATCTTTAAAAAATATATGGGAGTCAGTGAGATTCTGTCGGTTAGAAAATTGAATGTACAGTACAGTACTTGGTTTTCTGTGCATTAAAGGAAACTAGATTCTTTTGCCTCCATTCATTCATTCTAGAAAGGTCCTGGTTCAGAGAAATTGCAGTGTTTATTTTTGAATTTGTAAGATCGGGTTGGGTGAAAGAATTGGTAAATGTGAAGGAACTGTGGGGTGTTGAGCCATCTGCGTAGGAATGTATTGGATTATGAATGGTAGATATAAGATCATTGATATGAATGAGGAACAGAGTTGGGGCCAAAACTGATCCCTGGGGAACACCAGCATTTATTGAGTGAAATTGAGAATAAAGGCCATCTACCATTACACATATTTTTCTGTTATGAAGATAAGAAGAAATTAGTGGAACTAATGATGCTAGGCCGTAGTGTGACATCTTCGACAATAAGAATTGATGCCAGACTCTACCAAATGCCTTTGATATATCTAGTGCTATTGTATGTGTTTCACCATGTTGGTCTGTAGCTTGGTTGATTTGATGCGTAAGAAGGCAAAGAATGTCTGCAGTTGATCGACATCGTCTAAAACCATATTGCCTATCACTGATTAATTTATTATTCTCAAGATGCTTAATTATGTGATTATTTAATATAATTTCAAGGACTTTACCAAGAGTGGAAGTTGTTGTTGTTGTTGTTGTTGTTGTTGTTGTTGTTGTTGTTGTTGTTGTTGTTGTTGTTGTTGTTGTTGTTGTTGTTGTTCTTCCCCAAGCTGCCTGGCCGAACAGCCCCAAGGCCCCGAGTAAGGCCAAGGCCATAAACGAGCGCCCCCACAGAACCCTCCCTGCCGACCACAATAAAGCCTGGGTGACCGAAGCCACTCCATGGCGGGGAGCTGAGAGGGTGCGTAAACGCCCGGGAAACCAAAGCCCCACCCAGGGCCCTGTGCCCCTCAGCAATTATGAAGAGAAAGTTGAGGGGCAAAGGAATAATGTGACGCTTTAGCTTCCAATCTTGGTAGATTGGGAGGTCAATCCACGGAAGAGACGCCGTCACTTGAGATTTAGAAAATATATAAGTAAAAGGAACAGTCAGAGTAAGCTATGGGTATGGCAGAGATCGCTCAGGTCTCACTCTGATAGACCAGCCCAGTGGAAGTTATAGCTATTGGTCTGTAGTTTGATGGATCTGAAGAAGCACCTTTTTTAGGAACTGGATGGATGTTTGCTTCTTTCCAGGATACTGGGAAGCATGAGGTATGAGTACACAGACGGAAACATTTTGCCAATACAGGAGCGAGCACCAAGGAGCAATTCTTAAGTACTATTGGAGGAATTTCATCTGGACCAGGAGCCTTATCTACTGAGAGATTCTGTAAAATAGTTTTGACATGTCTGGTGTGGATCTTAAGTGAGGGAATTTCAGGTGAATTAAAATTAAGTACAGGGACATCTTGATTTATTTCATCTAAGGTTGAGTTGGTGGAGAAAATATCCGCAAGAAGGTTAGCTTTACCTCGTGGGTCACTTACAAGATTGCCAGTCGGAGATTTTAATGGTGGAATGGATGAAACAGTAGTGAAGTTGGATTTGAATGAGTTAAGAGTAGACCAAAATATTTTGTTATCATTTGGATTATTTAGAAGTTCATTTGCCTGCTTGTGGAGAAAGTTTGATTTAGTTAAATTTAATACAATTTTGGCATGATTTCTGATGTTTCTAAAGTAATTAAAGGCTTCATGTATATTTGATCTTGTGTATGCATTGTAGGCTATTGCTTTTTGTTCAGTTACTCTAGCACAATTATGGTCAAACCATTTAGGTGAATTAGATCTTTTACTGTACTTTTGATGAGGAATAAAAGTTTCCATTCCAATTTTTATAAAATCTTGTATGTGGCTAAAGGTGGAGTGTGCATCATTAGACAAAAAAAAAAAAAAAAAAAAAAAAAAGAGGTCCAGGGAATATCAATAAAGAAATCTTGAAGACCCTCCCAGTCTGCCCTATTGTAATGCCATTTAGTCACCAAAACAGGTTCAGAGTGGGAAGGTGTGGTAGGTGATAGACAGGTGGCCTGTATCAGACAGTGATCAGAAGATCCAAGCAGGGACCTCACTGTAACATCATAATTTTCTGAATTGGTTGTTAAAAATAAGTCCAGTAGGTGGGAATTATGATCAGGATTATCTGGTACACGGGTGGGTTGGTTGACTAGTTGAATGAGATTAAATGAGTCTGCAAATAGCTCACATTCAAGACCAGCATCATCAGTCCTGGCTGAATGAGTGAGCCATTCAACATTATGGACATTAAAATCACCCAAAACAGTGATTTCAGAAGAAGCATTTAAGTTGAGGACACTGAGTTGTGAGGACAGAATCAAAAAGACTTTGCTCTGGAGGAGTATTTGGGGAACGGTAGATTCAACATATGTATTTAAATTTACCAGCAGAAATTAATTTGTATATAGAATAATCAAAATAGGGACAATTGAAACTAGTAACCTCCTCCAGGGCAATTTCAGATTTTGCGAAGCAACATACACCTCCTTTAGGTCTGAAATTTTGGAGCAGTTGATAACCTGGAAAATTAAATCTAGATATGTCAGATGTGGATGTTACTTGAGTCTCTGTCAAAAAAAGGAGAGTAGGGATTCTGCTTGAAGAAATTGGTGTACAGAATTGATGTTAGAGTGAAGTCCCCTTATATTGCTAAAGAAAAAGCTGCACCGACGAGCAGCTTTGGGACGTTGCAATGCTGTTGACACAGTCGCATGATGACGACCGGGAGGGCCCTGTGTCGATGACCCAACCCTGCCGGGGGTGGATATCCGAGGGACCACTAGGTTTGCTCTTAACAATTGTACTGCCATGATTTATAAGGTAAAGATATGTATAGTGTTGCATGTATGATATGTAGTGGGAAGAGTAGTGTTTTATGGATAGAGGATAGCGATGTAGGGCAATGTCGTGAAGTTGGATGTGTATGTTATATAAAGAGGGTTTTCCTGATACCCCTGATGTGTGAGGCAGAAAGATATGTATCCAGCTACCGAGGCCTGGGAGAGAAAATGGAATTCAGGCTATTCCCTGAGTCTCCCGAAACCTTGGCGGTAGTACTTCCCTGGGCGGGGCTGCCTACCCCTACTACCTAGGTAGATTGGAAGGTCAATCCACGGAAGAGATCTAGAAAATATATAAGTAAAAGGAACAGTCAGAGTAAACTATGGGTATGGCAGAGATCGCTCAGTTCTCACTCTGATAGACCAGCCCATCACCATGGCCTACTGGTTTAGTTATCCAGTTACCCATCAAGAACACTAACCTCCGGCCCTATAAATCACCAATAAACATTTACATTTATGTGTAGGAGTGGTAACAAGTAATGGAGGGAAATTATCTCGCCTAAACACAAATGTTTTTTTTTTTAGTGCCACTGGGGTGTTTTAAATGTTTTTTTTAGGCCTAGGATCTTAAGAGTATTCCCGCAGCTGCCTATTCGGACCTCTTAAGAGTCTTCCCGCAGCTCCCGGGTTAAGAACTTGTATCCTTTCCCCTACCAGGTGCTGGAACATGTACGTCTGCCACTTCTCAGCCCCAAGTTCCTAGTGGGTACCGTGGGATCTGACCTGCTTATAAAGAGTGATGAGGTAAGTTGTTATTGTTTGTTATTTATTTTATTTTTTTATATTATTTTTTTTACTATACAGAAAATTGTAAGTTATTCAATTAAATACCAGTACAGTACTTCACATCCAAGTTTCTCTGTTATATATGATAATTTTTGTTGTGATCTTTTTCTTGCGACTTAGAAATTTATTGTTAAAATGTGTTTTTGTTCCTAGGGCATCACGATGTAAATAGCCAATGGAACTTTCTTAAGCATAGCCTTATCGCTGCCACTGACAAAGTCTGTGGGAAAACAAAGGGTCACCCCAGGAATAAGACCTCTTGGTGGTGGAACGATGAGGTAGAACATGCTGTGAAAGAGAAAAGGAGATGCTTCAAAGCATGGAAGAAAGGAGGCAGCAGGGAGGAATACCAGGCAGCTAAACGAACTGCCAAAAGAGTTATTTACAATGCTAAAAATCGCATTAACCCTTTGGCTGCGGCTATGTTTGGGCTATTTAGGGCATATTCAGGCACTCCTGAATGATAAATCAAGCATCTGCATTAAATGAAGTGTATTTTGCCAAAAACTAGGCGAAAATAGCTTCAAAATGACACCAGAACGGACCCTGTACGTGGTCTGGTTCACCCGCAGTGGTCCCAGTGAAACGCGGGAACCCCGCTATTATGTAACACTCGCTCGCTTGGCTACACTGGTGAGAGAGACAGAGAGAGACCCGCGCGAGACACAGCCTAGCTCAGTGAGCCGCTCGGTGCTCTGAGGGTCGGAGGTGGGCCCCTCACGCTCCCGCCCACTGACACTCGATTTTTACGTTTTTTACAGGCTTTTAAAGCCTGGAAATTGCTGTAACTTGCCAAAACATTCCAGAACGTCACCCGGAGCGAAAGGGTTAAGGACCTGGTCCTCGAACAAGTGTGTAACACTGACAATCCCAATGGGATCTTCAACCTAGCTAGGCGAGTTAAAAATGACAGTAGGGATATTATAGGTGAACAGTGTGTTAGAAATGATAATGGGAAGATTGTGTATGCAGAAAATGAAATCAGAGAAGCATGGAAGGTACACTATGAACGATTGCTAAATGTAGAGTTTGAATGGGATAAGGAACAGCTTAGTATCGAAAAAACAATATCTGGGCCCCCTCCTTTGATAGCACCAGCTGTAGTGAGCGACGCAATCAATAAAATGAAGGACGGCAAAGCTCCAGGTTGCTCCGACATTGTCGCTGAGATGATAAAAGCCTCAGGGGAGATTGGTGTAAACTTAGTCACTGAGTTGATAAACACCATTATTAAAGATGAGAAAATCCCAGAGGATTGGCTCAAAAGTGTAATAGTAAATATATACAAAGGAAAAGGGGATGCGCTAGATAGAGGAAATTATATGGGCCTGAAAATGCTTGACCAAATCATGAAGGTCTGTGAGAGAGTCCTTGAGGGTTTGATCAGGCAAAACATCTCTATTGATGATATGCAGTTTGGTTTTATGCCAGCACGTGGTACAACCGATGCTATCTTCATAGTCAGGCAGATACAGGAAAGATACTTACTAAAAGGCAGGGATCTTTACTTTGTGTTTGTAGACCTGGAGAAGGCCTTTGATAGGGTGCCTAGAGATGTTGTGCAGTGGGCTATGAGGAAACTTGGTGTGGAAGAGTGGCTGGTGCATGTGATAATGAAGATGTATGAGGATTCGCGAAGTGTGGTGAGGGTGAAGGGTGTACTGAGTGATGAGTTCGCAGTCCGTGTTGGAGTCTATCAGGGTTCAGTGTTAAGCCCCCTCCTCTTTATTATGGTCTTGGAGGCGCTGTCTATAGTTTTCAGAAGCGGACTCCCGTTGGACCTGTTTTATGAAGACGATTTAGTCCTAATAGCTGACAGTATGCAGGATGCTGAGGCCAAATTCAGAGAGTGGAGAGAGGGCATGGCGAGCAAGGGTTTAAGAGTCAATATTAACAAAACCAAGGTTATGCATTGTAGATTGAGACGAGGCAATGTGGAAAAGAGCGGTGCATACCCATGTGCAGTGTGTGGAAAGGGAGTGGGCGTTAACTCAATTCAATGTAGCATCTGTTGATGTTGGGTACACCATGGGAGTAAGAACTGTAGTAGAGTAAAGGGACCCCTGCCGAAGGATAAGTCAGAAATAGAGAAATTTGAGTGCGTAGTGTGCAAAGGCGAGCTTCTGTTAAGTGATGATCCTGTGGCTGTGAATTTTGGAAATGAGTCTTTGGAGCTGGTGAACAAGTTTTGTTACCTAGGAGATACCATCTCTGCCGGTGGTGGGGCCGAGGCTGCCACTGTTGCTAGAATTAGGTGTGGCTGGGGGAAGTTCAGAGAATTGATGCCAATCCTGACCATGAAAAGAATGCCTCTCCCCCTGAAGGGAAAGGTGTATGCCTCATGTGTTAGAAGTGCAATGACGTATGCCTCAGAAACATGGGCCGTTAAAGTAGAGGATGTCAACAGAATGGAGCGTAATGAGATGAGAATGGTGAGATGGATGTGTGGGGCCAGGCTACAGGATAGAATAACAAATGTTGAGCTGAGGAGACGTTTAGGTATAAAGAGTATTAGCGAGGTGATGCGTACAAGTAGTCTGGGATGGTATTGACATGTGGAGAGAATGGATGAACAAAATTAGGTGAAAAAATGCAGGTCTGTGATTGTGGAGGGAGCTGCACCAAGGGGTGGACCGAGGAAGACCTGGGATCGGACTATACGCGCCGATCTCAAATCCCAGAACTTGACAAGTGAAGCAGCCCTTAACAGGGTTGCCTGGGACGCCGCCATTAGGACAAGAGACTGAAACTGCACTTATGTGTGGAACACTCGGTCTTAAAATTTTATGTATGTATGTATGTATATAAAGGCCTACATTTCTTCTGGATTGAACCACTCTACCATATTGTACAATACTCAACTCTGATAATTTATATAACTAAAATCTGGAATATACTAGTACACTAATGTAAGTTGACATTAATTACATTTGTTTATGATATTCAAAGGTGTTTCAAATTCAGGTGATTAACTATAGGTATGCAGAAAGAGTATAATCTTACTTAAAGTTAAAAAGAGACAAAGTGGCATCATTATATAGCGGTGACTCAGACAACCTTGTGTATGTTGTGTCCTAGGCATGTCGTGACCTGGTGGACGAAGCCAAGAATTACCTGCTGCTGCCTCAGGAGCGGCCACTGATGCAGGGCCCACGCACACGACCACGCAAACCCATCAAGACGGGGGAGGTACTTTTTGCAGGTAATGTACCCTACCTTCAAAATTTATTAAAGCTGATGGTTGAGAGAATGTAGCAAAGTAAAGACTGAAAAATTTGCAGATGATATATCGGCAATACTGTATATCGTATCCGGCACAGTCCTAACCACAGAACAATTTCATTTACAGTATTTTGTATTTATTTGTAACTGTTTTTGCCTTCCTTGCCAGTGGGTGGGTGGTGTAGCGGTGATGCCATAGCCTCGGTGGAGCGGTTTGAGCCAACGACCTGTGAGTGGAGGATGGTGGCACCCATGAGTAAGAGGCGATGTGGAGTGGGTGTGGCGGTACTCTCGGATCTGCTCTATGCTGTGGGGGGCCATGATGGACAGTCCTACCTCAACAGTGTCGAAAGGTTGGTGCTATACCCTATTCCAAGTAACCACCATTATCACCACAGAAATCATAACCACCATCATCACTACTATGACCACAACTATCATAACACCATTATCATCATCACATGTATAGCAGCACTAACCATCTCCCCGTCCCCCCCAGATACGACCCCCAGACGAACCAGTGGCTGTGTGAAGTGGCTCCGACCAGCACCTGCCGCACCAGCGTGGGGGTGGCGGTACTGGAAGGCTTCCTCTACGCGGTGGGAGGCCAAGATGGGGTATCCTGCTTGAATGTTGTTGAGAGGTGGGTTAATATTAGTTTAACCCTTCCTCCCCGGGCTGTCTTACCCAATGACGGTCGCCCCTACCTGGGCGAAATGGCTGAAAAACGTCTAGGCCTAGGCTACCGTATTTATTTTTTTTTTCACTGCTAGAACTTTCCCACTCATCTATAATCGTAGTGCGGTTTTCAATCTGTATTTTGGCGTTGAGTAGAGCTCTGTAAGTCAACTGGTTCAGTTGTGATGACGATTTCAGTGGAGCAAATATTGCAGAGATGTTGCCAATATGGGGGCTTTTCAGACACTAATTTCGTCGTGACGTCAGAACAATAACATTGAAGAGTCTTCTCCTTCTTGTTTTTGGAGGTGCGGTGACGAACGCTTGGGTTTGTTGACATACGTCGTACGCACGGCGTTCAGACCAAGCTTAATTAGGCTATTAAGCTGCTGCCTTAGGTAAGGCATACCGGGTAGCGGCCCTTCTTTCGAGCTGTCCTTACCTAAGGCAGCCCGGGTAGAAAGGGTTAAAAATAAATAAATAAATACAAAAACAAAAAAAAGAGAGAAAGCAAAAAGGGAGGGTTATAATATACTCCCTAATCTCCCTTCAAGCTAAAAACTGCTTCCCCAGATCTCCCTTCAAGCAAAAAAAAAAATTAAAAAACAAAATGCCTAGACCCTCTTTCAAGCTAGATTTGTAAATTTTATATTGTAAAATGTCCTGGCCAAAGGTTGATATCACCTAAATTACAGACTCTATCGTTTGCCAGCAATAATTCAACATCTGAATGGGGCGAAACGTCCTATAATCGCCAAACTAGTGAGTCAGGTTGTCTTGAAATCACCAAACTTATTATTATAGATGAAACAGGAATCCATAAAGATACGGTTAACCCTTCCTACCCGGGCTGCCTTACAAAAGGACGGAGGTCATATCCGGGCGATCTGGCTGAAAAACGTCTAGGCCTAGGCTACTGTATCTTTGTTATTTTAACTGCTAGAAATTTTCCTAAACGTAGTGCGGGTTCCAATCTGTAGACTGGCGTTGAGTAGAGCTCTCTAAGTCAACTGGTTCAGTTGTGATGACGATTTCCGTGGAGCGAATTTTTCCGCGATGTAGACAATATCGGAGCTTTTCAGACACTAATTTCGTCATATCATACAACAACAACATTGATCCGACGTCTCCTTCTTGTTTTCGGAGGTGCGGTGACGCAATGAACGGCTTTGTTTACATGCGTCGGACGCACAGCGTTCAGACCAAGCTGAATAGGCTTTCAAGCTTACTGTCTGTTAAACGGACACACGGGTACCGGCCCATCTTCCGCGGTGTCCTTATAAAAGGACACCCGGGCTGGAAGGGTTAAGATGGATTACCATATGTGATTATCACACAAATTATTCTGCAACTTAGATCTGGCAACTTCTGAAAGGATCATGTGCTTTCATTAGTTTATTCTAATGCATTGGGGTTTGTAATGGAGGATTAATGTTAAGAACTGGGTGTTCCTTAACCCCTCAGACCCGGTAGGGCTCTGAGGCACCCATAATAAACTAGGGCCAGGAACCCGGAAGGGCTCTGAGGCACCGGCAGCTTGAAAGCCTGTAAGATTGTTTTGAAGCCGTCCGTCCGACGCATGTAAACAACAGCCGGTTGGACCGACGCCGCGCATCTCCGACCACAAGAAGGAGAGGTGTCGCTTGTTCTTGTGTGGCTGTGTGTTATTGTTTAGTATTGAAAAGTGGCTGATATCGCCACAAAGTTCTCTCCACGGAAATCATCATCACAACTGAACCAGTTGACTTAGAGAGCTCTACTTAACGCTATTCTACAGATACGAAACACACCTACGCTTGGGTATGCGCGGAAATGTGGAAGCAGTCAAAATAACAAAGATACGGTAGCCTAGGCGTAGACATTTTTCGGCCAAAACCCCCGGGTTTCGGGGAATATTTATAGAATGCATAGCCGGTCCCAGAGGGTTAATACACTATTTTGCTATTTTTATCACCTATTAGAATCTACCTTTTGTCTACTTGATGATACCAATACTAATCTCATATTGCCAAAATATAAAGTTAATAGAAAAAGCTTTAATGTATATTTTTTGATGAGTTTGAGTAAAGTACACTACCGCCCTTATAGGTACGACCCCCAGAGCAACCGTTGGACCAAAGTAGCGTCGATGAACACCCGTCGACTTGGAGTGGCGGTGGCGGTGCTCGGAGGCTTCCTGTATGCTGTGGGCGGCTCCGATGGTCAGAGTCCACTTAACACAGGTAGGTAACACTAGAGATCCTGTAGTAAGAGAGAGAGTGGCCAGCTTTATCTGTGGAGGCCATTTTGGTGCCTCAATGTGTGAATTTGTGTTTGTTTTTTTGTGTGTTCATTGTTTTCTGTTTTGTTGTGTATTATAAAACAACTAGCCCTGTCAATCAAATGAGTGTACGGCATTAAATACTGCATCAATTAATTATAAAACGACTACAGACTAATAACACATAACAAAGCCAATCCAACTGCTTCATACATACATACATACAGTACATTAAATTTTATGACTGAGTGCTCCACACGTACGTGTAGTTTCAGTCTCTTGTCCTAATGGCGGCGTTCCAGGCAACCCTGTTAAGGGCTGCTTCACTTGTCAAGTTTTTGGATTTGAAATCGGCACGTATAGTCCGATCCCAGGTCTTCTTCGGTCCACCCCTTGGTGCAGCTCCCTCCACAATCACAGACCTGCATCTTTTCACCCAATTTTGTTCATCCATTCTCTCCACAAGTCCATACCATCCCAGTCTACTTGTACGCATCTCCTCTCTAATATGAAATGGATAGAAGCCTTCCTGAAAGATCGGAGACAGAGGGTGCTGGTGAATGGAATAGGCTCAGGGTAGAGGGAAATTACAAGTGGGGTTCCTCAGGGATCTGTGTTGGGACCACTACTGTTCGTTATATTTATCAACGACTTACCTGAAGTTATAACTAATGGAAGTGAGGTATACCTGTATGTGGATGACACTAAGCTGTATAGAAGAGTGAGGAGTAAGGAAGATGTGGGTTTGCTTCAAGGAGATGTGGAGGGCATGAAGGGATGGTCTGAGCATTGGTTAATGCCTTTTCATCCAAAAAAAATGCAAGTACATGAGGATTGGGACAAGCAAGATAGACAAGGTAGGATACAGTATGTATGAAGCGATGGAGGAAGTGAATGCAGAGAAGGATATAGGAGTAGTGATAGACAATAAGTTAAATTTCTCAGAACATTTAGCGGAAAAGATAAACAAAGCCAATAGAATTGTAGGGCTGATAAGGAGGACATTTGTGTCACTTGACGAAGAAATCTTCAGGAATCTCTATACAGCGCTGGTTAAGCTGCACCTGGAATATGCGAACCAGGTGTGGGCTCCATATATGGTAAAGAATATAGAAGCAGTGGAGAAAGTGCAGAGGAGAGCTAGCAAGCTAGTACCAACGTTGAAGAACGCGGGCTATGAGCAGAGGTTGAGGACACTGGGGCTTCCGACACTGGCATATAGGAGAAAGAGAGGGGATATGATAGAGACTTTTAAGATAGTGTCAGGGAAGTATGATGAGGATGTGTGTGAAGGTATCTTCTTGATGCGGGAGGGAACAAGAACGAGAGGACACTCAAAGAAAATTTACAAAGAAAGAAATAGGCTTGAGAAGGCAAAGAATTCATTTTGTGATAGAGTGGTAAATGAGTGGAACGCACTGCCCCAGTATGTAGTCGATTCCGAATCAATAAGGGAGTTTGAAAGTAATCTTGATAAAGCATGGGGAAGACAAGATTTGAAGTTTGATTATAAAGCAAAAATACAGAATAGTAAAAATGTTGCGTCTGCTACCGCCGCCGCCAACACCGTGAACGACCACAGCAGTGCAAGTACTGATACTGAGCTGGATACACAGGCCTAGTTTGCCTTTTTCCAGAGGATCTACTGTAATATACTGTAAGAAACTATATATACCTAAGTGTCTCTAAGGTCTTTGGTGTGTGATTTTTATGGGATTATTTCCTACTAAAACTGAAGATTTATTTGAAGTCTAATAAAAAATATATAATTATCTCAGTTCTTCTATTAACCCGAAAACGGCGAGTGGGGGGTATTGAACTAGCTCCCCATGGGCGAGCATATTGGCTCCATTCAGGCCTATAATCATCATTTTACGATAAATATCGTTATTACTTATTCATATGAGCCTATTCTACCTTCACTATGAAGATAGTAACCTGTAACAACAATAAAACAAGTTAAAATATCATTTTTCTGGTCAAAATCGCGAATATAGATGGACCAGCCCATTCATGAATTATGGAAAAAATTGAGGCAACCCCTCCACGAGGCCTCAAGCCACACTGAGCCTACTCATACACACACTCGGTCATGTAACACACCCGCTAGGCACGTAAGCACATCCTCCACACTGTTTGCTAATGTTAGTACAAAAATGTACCAACGAATTAGGGAATAACAGGGAAAATAGGTGATAATTGAAGGGGGAGGGGAAAGGGAGGAAGGAGGGGATGTGGAGGAGTGATATGAGGTATAGGGAAAAAGAAACAAAAAACTTGTTTAGTGCTACTGGGGCTGTTTAAATGTTTTTTTTAGGCCTCCCTCTTAAGAGCTTTGCCACCGTCGCCCAGTAAAACCTCTTAAGAGCTTTGCAGCCGTTTACGGGTTAAGCGCCATTTATCTGCCTTCGAATAGATTCAATAGTGCTGTAACAGCCAACAGAGACCATTACCCATCCCCTTGCTCAAGGGAGACTGTACCAACCAGGGTTGGTTGCTCTCCACTCGACCGCCACGGTGGTCACGTGTGAATCTGCTTGACCAAGGTTCGATCCCAGCCAAGGTGGACATTTAGTGGGTGTGGTAGTACCTCCTAGTGTGTTTCACATTCTCGCACCAAGTCGAGGGACACCTCGACGACGTATACAGACTAATAACACACATAAGAAAGCCACTCCAGCAGCTTCCTCTCTCTCCAACACCCCTTCTCCCCTCTCTACACTCTTCAGAAAATAGGAAAAGTAGAAAGTGGCTACGAGGTACCGGGTACCGTTGTAAAGGGTTATATCTCAATACCTTCACCTGACCTGACCAGGGTTAGGGAAAACACCATGCTTAAACGGGCGAGAACTCCCGACTCCTAGGTAGAAAGTCAAGACTACTGGACCAGCCGGCTGGCTGGTTTACCTGTTTTGTTTAACATGTAATGATGAGATAGTTTAATCAGTTAGAATTATCTTGAATGCATCGTAACTGTATGTGTTTTTTGATAAGTTAGTTTACCTTTATCGTCCCAGTTTTGGTTTGTTTAGTTTGAAAGTTTTACATTTTAATTATGATTGTTGAATGCCAACTACTAACCAATGCTGCGCCCTTTCTTCCCCAGTTGAACGATATGACCCCAAGCTAAACAAGTGGGCGATGATGCCGGCCATGAGCACACGTCGGAAGCACCTAGGCTGTGCAGTGTACAACAATATGATCTACGCTGTGGGGGGACGTGATGACTGTACAGAGCTGTCCTCGGCCGAGCGCTACAACCCCCACACCAACCAGTGGAGCCCCATCGTTGCCATGACCTCGCGTCGCAGTGGGGTACGCTCATACATATTTTACGCGTTCTTTACCCTATCTACTGAATTTATCTCTCTTATTTATTGTTAAATCCCTGGTGCCAAAGTGAGATACACTCATACATGTTTGCCACATTCTGTATACAGTATCTCTATCTATTTACTCGATGAAAACACAGTTCCATGTTTTGCACGGGTGTGCCTTGACCACCTTATAGCCACTTTCCATGCTGCCCAATCCTCTGCTCTGTTTTCATTTATTTATATGTAGGGCCTGCTGGGGAAACCCACTGCACTTTGCAAATTAATATTTGTTTTTTCTCTATTATATTACTAACAACTGTCCCATACTAATATCTCCAAATCCGTAAATTACAATCACGCAAAGTAGTAGAGTGTACTGTACTTTGAACGATAGCAGCAGTATTTTCTTTATGTACATAATTCATTTATAATCCTTGTACTGTAACCATCTCTCCTCTAGGTTGGCCTGGCGGTGGTGAATGGGATGTTGTACGCGGTGGGCGGCTTTGACGGAACTACATACCTGAAGACCATTGAGGTGTATGACCCAGACCAGAACCACTGGCGCCTGTGTGGCTCCATGAACTACCGGCGACTGGGGGGCGGGGTCGGGGTGGTTAAGCTGCCACACAACGAGGCCCATCTCTGGTGATTAAACGAGGGGCTAGAGTTCTGGCTCGGAGTCACTGTCAGCGGGAAGCTGTCGGGCGGCGGGGGACTGCTCTGAGGGGTGTGGAGGGCTATTGGGGTGTGCTGAATGCTGGGGAAAAGTTGAGAGAGCATTATTGTGGTTGTAAACAGAGAACCAGTTGGAGAGATGAGGCTCAGAAGGTGTTTGGTCAAGCTTTAATGGGCTTTGGTATGTACTGTTGAGGTATATGTGAATCTAATTGGGAGTCGAGATCTGAATGTCTGTGGTTTGTAATGATTGCCTAGATTTAGATGGCTTCGGTAAATGCCATCCCTCCAAATGGATTGATGAGATCCCAAAGTTTGTGTTTGGTTAGTTTTAAAAGGCTCTGGTAAGTATCTTTGAGGTAAGTAGAGAATCATTGGAGGAACCTGATTGGAAAGTGTGCCTGAACAAAATGGAAAATGCAAATTTCATCAGCAAAGTTGGTAAGTTTGAGAGAGGCCTGATGATGATGTTAAGGACTGTTAAGTGTTTAATTGTGGTTGGGAATAGATTAGTGAAGCTGAACATTTTGAAAGAAAAGAAAACTTACTTGCAAGACTGTGCATTGGCCACTGAATACGACTCCATAGTTGGAAGAAATGGACCTGAAAAGTGTATCACTCTCGTATGTAGCACTGTAGTAAAGGCGGTGTCTCACAAGCGATTTTTCCGTAAATTTTGACGGGCAATTGTTGTCTGGCATCTTCAAAATACAAGTTCCAGGAGAATTAAACTACCTAACATAATCTAACTTTGATCTAGTTTATGATTCCAATGAAAAATTATCCCTAAAAATCACCAGAAAAAAATTGCTCGTAGAAAATTGACAGAAAAATCGCTCATGCGACAGCGGCTTAAGATACGTGTAGTCAGTAGTGAATGTTAATAAAGCACAATGCATCACAGTATAACAACAACAACAACATACCAGGTACAGTAAGCTCACTTTTATCCAAAATTTATGAGTTTTGAAATTTTGGATAAGCAATTTTTACGGATGAACGAGTCCCTCTATATATATATATATATATATATATATATATTATTTTTATTTTTTATTTTTTTTTATATTCCAACTACTCCCTCTCGGGCATAGGCTGAGAGCCCTTACAATCCACCGCTCAACACGGTGAAGCCCGTGAGGTCTCGTTCCAGTCTGGGGAGTGAGACATGTGAAGCATCCATTCATGGCTCGAAGCAGCTCCATCTCTGAAGCCGCTGGTTGCTTCATTCAAGTGCTTCACTGTCTCACCCTCCAGACTCAGAACCTTACTCTCAGAATGCCACCTATTGAGCAGTGAACTCACTAGGCATTGTCCCCCTGTAGCATATTTTGAATATGGGAATATTCATACAGTGCTATTTAATCAGGGAACAATGAGGGTATTTTTTTGGCATTTCGGTGGGCTTTGTGGTAATGCACTGATACTAGGTACAGCACAAATTCAATCCCAATAATATCTTCCCATTGACATACCGGGATTTGAACCCGGGTCCATTGGATTACCAGTCCAGTGGCAAGACCACTCCACCACACCTCCTCTAATAGAGCTAAATATGTGTACAAATGGCCAAATATACTGTTTTCAATGCATTTCAATCCTAACTTCAAATTATCATAATATAAACCATGTCTACTTCAGAGAGGTTACATTGATGCAATTATGTACCCAGAGAGGCTTAAATAAGTGAAAACTAGTGAAAAATACGGATAGCAAAAACTTTGGTAAACGGAAATTTTTAGATATTTGAATTTTGGATAAAAGGGAGTTTACTGTATATATATATATACAGTATATACGATATATACAATATAATATAATCAACTTTTCACTGAGCTGGCCTCCTTGAGCCTTTAGTTGAGCAGTACAGTACTGTGATGTTTTTCCGAGATCCTGTTTATATTTTTCTGTGCTTGAAGATAACTACTTGCACTGAGAGAAGAATGCTAAAGTACCCCTACAAATCTCCCATCATCAAGATTACATAAGAACCTAACCCAATACGACTCCCATAATTATGCTAGAATTCTGCTCATCTTAATCATGCAAAATCTACATCTATGAAAATAAGCTCTTCAATCCCTTAAATCTGATGACTTGCTATTTTTAAGTAACAATACTGTCAGAAGCTTTTCTGCAGCTTCAGAAGAACCTCTAGAAATCTGGAGGCAACACAACTTTTAATTAACCTAACTCTGACTGGAACTTCCAAAGTTGCATGAATTTGTCTGGAAGTACACTAACTAGAATAAGCAAAGTTGGTATCTGATTGTTTGGTTAAAAGACAATATTGTCCAACCTTTGAAAACTATTGGCTGGTAAGAGATACTCCCCTCCCTCCCCATTCCCTTTGAGTCAGTCACAACAAAGATTATAACTTTATTTCCTTCCACTGTAATGTATTTTCTTTCTTAGCTTAAGTTGACACAGCAAGAAAGAGGGCCGTCTTTGTATATATTCTGTGTAGAAAGAGGGCCGTCTTTGTATATATTCTGTGTGTTCGTTTTTTGTTATTTCCATGATAAATGCAAGTGTATGTAAATGATTGTACAATTCTTACCATGAATACTTGACCACCGGCTCGTGATTAAAAAATGAGACTGTGACCATTGACTAGGGAAGCCCATTAATTTGTGATCGTTGACTAGGGAAGCCCATTAATTTGTGATCGTTGGCTAGGGAAGCCCATTAATTTGTGATCGTTGACTAGGGAAGCCCATTAATTTGTGATCGTTGACTAAGGAAACCCATTAATTTGTGATCGTTGACTAGGGAAGCCCATTAATTTGTGATCGTTGACTAGGGAAGCCCATTAATTTGACTTGAGGCTCAATCACATTTTAAAGTCCTGCGTTAGTATGACATTGTAATTGTTACGCCAAATATGTAGTTATTCAGACTACGAAAGTACCTTGGCGCTAATTCAAATTCACCTTTCATACATGCCAAGTTAAAGAATCAATAATGATAAATATAATAAATCTGGCACAGTCACAAAAACGATAGTGGTGATTGAAAAGAAAGGTTGCATGCAAGAATATCACCCTAGATCATAGTCTAACCATTAGGAAGGCGCTGCTATCCCCCTTATCTGTGTTTTAATCAACAAGTGAAGGGGAGAGTGAAACCTTCCTAATGTTTAACCCTTTCAGTACAGTTACGCCTTTCTAAGTTTACTCTGTATCATCGGACAATTTTATTCAGTTTAGAAAGGATGTGTGGGAGTCAAGGGATTAGTCAAGACTGTTCGTTATCTCATAATTGCTAAAGGTCCTTTTTCAGCTGACGAAAGTCGTTGGAGTATTAGTCAAAGTAGGTAAGTGTCCTGTTATTCCACATTGCGATTTTGATAAAGTTATTTTGTCTTTATATTGTCTTAGTCCAAGTTTTGGTTTGTTTAGTTTGCAAGTTTTACATTTTAATTCCTAGATGTGTAAATGAGCCAAATGAAAACCGAAAAAGGCAGTAGAAAACGGAATAAGGGGTTGCCATACTGAAGGGTAGAAATTACACAGCGTATTCTCATTGTAGTGTCTGTTATCGTTCCTTTATTTATTACAGGTGAGCAAGGACTCGGCTTGATAGAATGCCACACCTTTTATTTACTGCCATCATTACATTTGGAAGGTTTGTGGTGATTTATTTTAAAGATTACATATGTTGTGAGTCCTTTAGTTGTATCTTTTTATATATTCTGGGGAGTAATTATATATATATATATATACAGTATAAAGTATAAGATTATTTTTACTGAACTTTTTTTTATTTTGTATGGATGTAGTGGATGTTTTTTCTTCTCTTCCTTTTTTCAGTGTCAAGTACAGTCTTGATATATTGGTTTATAACATATTGGAATTTGTGTACAGTACTCTAATACAGTATATGGACCGTATACAGTACTTTACAAGTTTATGCGTTCACAAACAAGCTCTCTCCGCGCAATAGTGTCATTTTGTGACATTTTCTTTTCAGATTTCTTTTAGTAGGCTATATTCCTTGAGATGTTAGTGTATTATTTATTTATACAAGGATAATAAAATGTCTGTTACTAAATTTTCAGGAAGTAAAGCTCGGAACCATGATACAAAAGAATATCTTCAGCCTCCATTCACAGTTGTCCTAGATCAATAGGCACACTCACAGAAGCCACATGATTAATTTGATTGGTTGATAGGTACGAGCTGTACTATCTATCTATCTTATCTACTCAGGTGCATAGGCCTACCCCATTTATTTTTTATTTTTTTTCTGGGGGTGTCCGACTCGAGACAGAGCCATAGTAACTATCCAAAATCTAACCAGGGCCCATCAATGTCATATAAAATCCTTACTGTTTGTACCTTCCTCATAGCTGCTATGTAGCAATCACAATCATACTAGGAAGTGTAAGTTTTTGGGATTCTCAGCAAATTTTACTAGGAAACACTCGCTTGCAAGGGCAGTCTTGTACTGATCTATTGAGAGCTCAGCGACTCAGTGAACAGCCAGGGATAGGTTGGCTGGTGACATCTGGTAACCCTGATAGATTTTGGTACCACTGAAGTATTTAGTAAGTGCAGAATAAACAAAGAAATGCAGTTTGTCATATGACGGAGACCTACGTGCACCATTGAATCACCCACCTCTTCATAAGACGGGGGAAGACATTTAAGGGTTAAGCAAATACTGTACAAGCTTTTGAGTGGGCTTGATAAATACCTGTGCCTCAATTCAAGCCATTTAGCACATGACTCCAACAGTGTCCATATCTGTGAATGTGCCTATTGAGCAAGTCTTCTTTTTCTCCGTTAAGGCCTGGATCCTCTCTCTTTATAATTCTTTCAATAACTATTCTATTCTATTTACTCAGGCTTAATCCCCACTTTTCCTATTTTTTTCTTTTTTTTCTCAGTAACTACTGTATTAATTCCATTTTTAAATGTAAGGAAAACCATATCCTGCTATGGAATCTCATATCTTGAATTTGTGTTGACCATTACATTGTTTTATGTTACCGTACCCATTTCTTCATTGTAGTTGTTATTGTAATTTGATAGTGGTACACTCATGGACAAAAGTTGTCTCACATTCGTAACTTGAAATATATTTTCTTGTATTGATTCAATACAGAAATACTCTTGAACCACACCAAACAAACCTTGAATAGAAAGCGTTTTGTTTCCCCCAATTAATCTAATTTTATTAATTTTACTCCAACACCAAACACCTCCCAAAGAAATGAATGAAAGTACAGTAAGCATGTGATCCACCAGGATTCGAACCTGGGTTACCACATACAGAGAGAGCCAGCCCTATAAGAGTTGCGTGTTGTAGCTCAGTGGTCTGGTTAAACTACGATTATATAAAAAAAAAAAAAAATACAGAGAGAACCAGAGTTGAAATTATGGAGGTAGGATATAAGTTTTAACTATGTCTGTGCTGTATGAACATACACCATACACAACTATATGTTCTATATTCTTGAAATTGAATAGGACACCTCATTCCTCTATGCTCTACAGTATTCAAGTTTGTGCCAAAGTATATGTTGACTATACATATTCAAGACTCTGAAATCCTTCTATGCTTTTAACATTTCCCCCCTAGAAGTTTCTACCCGAGACAAAGACTTTCTTACCATTAAACTTAATATTTCTTTGTGTTCTTGATTACAGTATATTTTGAAGCTGGTTCCTGCAGAAACTGAATTAGAACATTTTGTGGATGATTAATCATGGTTACAGTTAACCCCTACTGTACCATAGGGTACAGTACTAAAAGTCCCCCCCCCCCGCCCAGTCCCAAGCAATGTGGCCAAAATGGCAAGATAAAACAACCTCCCACCTCAAAAAGATAGAGGAATACTGGCTCTCCCAGCCTGTAAACACTTGGATATAAGCTGAGAAGTTTTGCCAATTCTAGAGCAGTACTCAAACGGTCGTGGTACCAGGCACTGCCTGATACTGGCAGTTACAAGGAAAGTATATTACTAACGGCTCTCTGCCGTCGCTGGGACTGGGGAGTGATTTATCTACTGACGGCAGAGAGCCGTCGCTGGTACTGAACGTGTTAACTGGTGCAAAATGCCAATTATCTTTTAAGATGTTGATCTAAGTCACAGCTGTAGGAGTACTGTACAGTAGAAGCTGGTTTATCCGGCACACTCTGGGAAGCGAGTGTGCCGGATAACCCCTTTTCCTGTCACTTTGAGAATTACTCTTGTCGATGCCTCCAAATCCATAATAAATGCATCCTAAGTATTAATTTTTGTTTCCTTCTTTATTTTAAACTACACCAGAAAGCATTACTGAACCATTTGCTCAGTAATATATTCCTTATTAACCCTCCCGCCCCGGCTACGCATTACATAAATATTCCCCAAAATCCGGGTGTTTTGGCCGAAAAACGTCTAGGCTAGGCTACCGTATCATTGTTATGCTGACTGCTTCCCGCATTCCCGCGCATCCCCAAGCGTAGCTGTGTTATTTACCTGTAGAATGGCGTTAAGTAGAGCTCTCTAAGTCAAGTGCTTGATTTGTGATGATGATTTCATTGGAGATAACTTTATGGCCAAAACAGCCACTTTACACTACTTTTCGATACTTAACAACAACATACAGGCACACACGAACAAGCGACGCTCTCCTTCTTGTGGCCGGAGATGCGGGGCGTCGGTCCAGCCGGCTGTTGTTTACATGCGTCGGACCGACGCCTCGCACACGTAGCTCACAGGCTTTCAAGCAATGGTACAATGTTGTACCACCCGGGTTCCTGGGGGCAAAACATAATGGTACACACGTGTACCACCCGGGGTTGAAGGGTTAATGAAAAAAAAAAATCTTTGATCTGTATTTAAAATGTGATTTTTCTGATGTGATGAACTTTAAAACAATTATAATTACACTAACTCATAATAAGCAAAAATTACACAAAAGTAATTTCACAATATTTTTGTTGGACATATGCTCACTGCGTGAAAGCGGAGGAAAACAAGACTGCTTGTATGGCACCATACATTAGGCCTAGCGCAAGCTCAACATCTAACTGAAAAGATGAGGGAAGATATTTTATTGACCCTTGTGTCATTTTGTTTATTTATGCGTTGGTAGGATATTTATTTTTTCAGTTTCATCACATTAGAATTATTCACAGATTTGATACAGACCAAACAACAATTATTTCTGTTCATTAATAAGGGAGATAGCTAGAAAGCAGATGAAAGGAAATACCGGTATGATAAAACTGGAGAATTAGGGACGAAGGTGAAAAGTCGATAGATGAAAATCAGAGTAGAAACAGGGGAGGGAAGGGAAGGGAGATCCCAAAATGATAAATATGAAAAATACAAGTTAAAAGAATTGTCAACATCATCATCATCATCATCTCCGACGCCTTGCTTCCCCCTGGGAAACCCCCACTAGAGGATGGCCATGACAGAAACGTCTCCAAGCTACTTTGTCAAGACATGCCTCCCTTGCCCGTGCCACAATGCCCCTTCCACTACGTGGAAGTTTTTCTTCAATATATTTTTCCACTTTCTTTTCCCATACCATAGGTGGTCTTCCACTACTAGCGGTTCCACTCACCTGACTCCCATATATCTTTCTTGGCATTCTGTCTTCATCCATTCTCTGAACATGACCATACCACCTCAAAGTACTTCTCTTTATCCACTCAACCACACCACAATCAATGCCCAAAGCCTGCTCTTCCATTCCAAAGGACTCGTACACTTCCCTATTACTTGGCCCATCTAGCCTATTCATGCCAGCTGCCATTCTGAAAAAGCTCATCTCCACAGCTCTTAGTTTGAAGAGGTCCTCGTCACTTGCTGTCCATGTCTCGCTTCCATACGAGAGTGTTGGGAGCAGCACACTGTTTCTCAGTGACTTTTTGACTTCCTGGCTAACCATTCTTCCTTTGAGAATACTATCAAGTTCTCCAATAACTTTTCTCCCTTGCATTTTTCTCTCTTTTATCTCACTCTCCATTTTACCATATTTGCATAGTACAGCTCCCAAATACTTGAAACTTTCAACCTCTTCTAGTACTTCATTTTTCAATTTTATTTTACAACTTTTCTTGTGTTCTTTCTTGATTCTATATTTTTCCTTAAAATCTATAGTTTCATGCATTCTTCTCTCAAACACCATTACCTTACATTTCCCTACATTGACCTTTAACTTTCTCTTTTCACATACCCTGTCAAAGTCAGTGACCACTCTCTGAAGTTCTTCAGCATTTTCCGCCAACAGGACTGCATCGTCCGCATATAGGCATGTTAAAATCTTCCATGTTCTTCCCTCTGACTCCAGTCTAGCTCCCACACCCATTGATACAGCCCTACATTCCCTAATCACTCCATCCATGTATATATTGAACAACCAAGCTGACATGACACATCCCTGTCTTACACCTACATTGACCTCAAAACTTTCACTTAACTTATCCCCTACCTTCACATTTGCCATTGCATTCCTATAAAAAGATTTTACTGCCATTAGCAACTTTCCTCCCACACCATATACTGTTAACACATCCCACAGGCCCTCCCAGTCTACTTTGTCGTAGGCTTTTTCCAAATCCATGAATGCTGCATAGAGTTTTCTGTTTTTGGCCAGATACTTCTCTACCAACAATCGCATTGAGGCTATCTGGTCAACGCAGCCCCTGCCCTTTCTGAAACCTCCCTGTTCCTCGCCTATTTTGTCATCCGTTATCTTCTGTAGCCTCTGTGTTACTACTCTTGCGTGTACCTTTCCAGGTATGCTAAGCAAGCTAATTCCCCTATAATTCTTACACTCTTCTTTACTACCCTTCCCTTTGTACAAGGGTACTATCACTGCTTTCCTCCAGTCCTCTGGTACACTTTCCTTTTCCCATGCTAATTTACATAACCTATGCATTATGTCAACAGCTTCTTCTCCTCCATATCTCAGCATTTCACCTGGGATGTTATCTACTCCAGCAGCTTTGCCCATTTTAAGTCTATTGATTGCTTCAATATTGAATTGTCAACTGTTTGATGAAACAAATGTATAAGAGATACATCTTAACTTAATGAATCTGCGTGAGACACGGCGAAAATACCATTTATAGGAGGAATCTTCCAATTTCCTTTATTGTTCATGTGTCTGTGCGGGGAGGCAGGGTAAACCAGGTAATGCGAGTGACGTAACTTACATGCGATTGCCCCTCAAGTTTCCCTTCATAATTGCTGAGGGGCACAGGGCCTTGGGTGGGGCATTGGTATTCCGGGCGTTTCCGCACCCTCCTCAGCTCCCCACCTTGGAGTGGCTTCGGTCACCTGGGCTTTATTAGTGATAAGCAGGGAGGGTTTTGTGGGGGCGCTCGGTTATGACCTTGGCCTTGCTCGGGACCTTGGGGCTGCTCGGCCAGACAACCTGGGGAACAGCAAAAACAACAACAACATGCTATTGATAATTAGTGAACGAGTGCTTACATGTGTGTGTGTTTGTGCAGGGAGGGGGGGTAGAGGTAGTGACGTCATGTCACATCTACGCGATAGATAAAGAATTAACGAGTTCGGTTATGGTTATTTGTATTTTTTGTCTATTTTGGTCATTTTTTCGCATAATTATGCCCTGGTGGATTTGTGCAGTTGTCTTGGGGCTGTTGCTGTTCTGAATGCCGGTTAAATGAGGTTCTACTGTATATGTAATAAGACATACAGTTATCATATACACATTTTTATTATCAAAGTTTGATGGCCAAAATCCATTAGATCCCCCTTCTAGATTAATTTTTACATTTTTTGGTTGTTGTTGTTGTTCCTCAAGCTGCCTGGCCGAACAGCCCCAAGGCCCCGAATAAGGCCAAGGCCATAATCGAGCGCCCCCAAAGAACCCTCCCTGCCGACCACAATAAAGCCTGGGTGACCGAAGCCACTCCATGGCGGGGAGCTAAGGAGGGTGCGGAAACGCCCGGGAAACCAAAGCCCCACCCAGGGCCCTGTGCCCCTCAGCAATTATGAAGAGAAAGTTGAGGGGCAAAGGAAAAATGTGACGCTTTGCCCTTCCAATCATGGTAGATTGGGAGGTCAATCCACGGAAGAGACGCCGTCACTTGAGATCTAGAAAACATATAAGTAAAAGGAACAGTCAGAGTAAGCTATGGGTATGGCAGAGATCGCTCAGTTCTCACTCTGATAGACCAGCCCATCACCAACATTTTTTGGTAGAAAAATGTACCAGCCAAAGGCCGGTTCTTCCAAAATTACAGGCTCATTATCGTTCGCCTGGAAAAAAATTGACACCTAAATAGCACGAAAGGTCTTAATATTGATAAAGAAATAGGGCGAGCGGTCTTGAAATTGACCAACTAATGGGGGCAAGCATGATAAAATCTGAAAACTAATGGGGCTAAACATGAGGGAGAAGGGGGTCTATAAAACCAGCCCATCTCCTTCACTTGGTTCCTGTCATAAGCACAAATCTTCTTGAACCAGTCACTTGGTGGAGTATTTTAAACACTATATTTTCTAACCATAAGTTCTCTTCTATCTATCCTCTCCTTCTTTCTCTGTATCTACCCCCCCCCCCCCCACACACATTCACACTCAGTCTCTCTATCTCTCTCTCTCTATCTAACCATCTTCTCATTTCTCTTCTATCTATCCTCTCCTTTTTCTGTATCTACTCAGCCCCCCCCCCCCCCCCCACACTCTCACACTCCTCTCCCCCCCCCCCCCCTCTCTCCCTCTCTCTCCTCTCTCTCTCTCTCTCTCTCTCTCTCCTCTCCTCTCCTCTCTCTCTCTCTCTCTCTCTCTCTCTCTCTCTCTCTCTCTCTCTCTCTCTCTCTCTCTCTCTCTCTCTCTCTCTCTCTCTCTCTCTCTCTCTCTCTCTCTCTCTCTCTCTCTCTCTCTCTCTCTCTCTCTCTCTCTCTCTCTCTCTCTCTCTCTCTCTCTCTCTCTCTCTCTCTCTCTCTCATAATGAACAATGTATTTGGCTATAAAATCTTTGTAATAGCTGAGAAAGCGTGATGGGATATAACAATTAACTTTCCACTGATAAAGGGGGACAAAATCCGACAATAACGTGATTTACAATTATTCACTAATGTCCCAATTTAGTGAACGTTTTGAAAGTCTCAATTCTTACCCCTTTTTGTGAAGAAATTGGTCACTTGCGAGTTTCGTTCTATAAGGAAGTTTGGAGTTTTAGACATCGATATTTAGCAGAATTACCAGCTAAAATACGGTTATAGTTCATTTATAAATACATGAAATTTAATTCAACATACTCTTTAGCCATCATTAACCTACATTATTATTGCATTTCGGTTTACTATCGATGTCTACAGCTCCAACTTCCTTATAGCCAGAAACTCGTAAGTGGTCAATTAACGCTAGGTTCCCGAAGGTTTGTGTAAATTACGGTTTGGTAGTTTGTTTGCGTTTCAGTGTTCTCGTTTTCTGTGTGTGGGAACGTATAGTTGCTGTCTTGAGATGGTCATATATTTATGTTTTTCTGAGTTTATTTCTGTCCGTTTGAAAAAGTTTTATAGAATCGCTCGAAATTGGCAATAACCTGTATCTTGGTGTTATCTATAGAAATTGTCATGTATTTATTTTATAATATAATACTATTGTAGTTTTTAGTATTAATTTTGTTTATAGTATGGTAATGGACTTGAAAGACAATTTACTTTGAGTTTGAAGGTAATTCATTGTTTTTCTGTTAAGTAATTATTAAGGCTAATTGAAAAATAGAAAGTATTACCATATTGGATCTTCAAATAAGGTTTTGTATATTTTTCATTTAGTCGTGTAAAATGCCTGCTGTCCATTACTTTTTACACTATGCATATGAATGAATTTGTACATTAATGTTTGTGAATGAGATGAATGAGTGTGTGTAAGAAATGCTTTTAATATGTCTCCCTTTAATACACGTCCTGTATGTTTTTCATTACTTTTTGTCTTTTTACTAGGGTAGATATGTACTGTAAGGTTGTCGTTTGTAGGCTGTTGTGCGAGATGTACAGTACAGTATTTGGTTTGTAAGCCATGTATTATGTAATACTGCCATCTCTGAAACAGGTGGTTGAGATACTACTTTATTAATATACTTTTGTATGTGTTTAGGTGCAAAAACCACGGCCAATCTCGGGATCCGCCGTTATTGAGCTCGTCCTGGAATCTTTACGACTCTGAATCTTACGATTCTATACAGGCACTAGCTCAGAGAAGAGTGTTGAGAGGGGAGAAGGGGTGTTGGAGAGAGAGGAAGGTGTTGGAGTGGCTTTGTTATGTGTGTTTAGTCTGTATACGTCATCAGGATGTCCCCTGACTGGGTGCAAGCATGTGAAACATGCTAGGACGTACTACCACACCCACTAAATGTCCGCCGTGGCGGGGATTCGATCCCGGGTCTTGCAGATTCACACGCGAGCGTGCTCACCACTCGACCACCACATACAAAAAAATTACTACTATTATTATTATTCTTAACCCATAGAGCCTGGGCGTCCTTTCTAAAGGAGTATCAGAGCTTTACTGAGCAGCCTGGGTTTCCTTTCTAGAGGACGCAGCTCTATTTGTGCTGTAAACCACGCATAAGAAAACTTTGTTTGTCAATGAGGGCGGTATCGCCAACAAACACTAATCACACACCATAGTCAGTAAATGTTCTGCCATGGTGATGCAAGCACGGCTGTCTACAATTTCCGCGGCGTCCGAACCCATGCATGCAAACAGTGTACAGTGACATTAGAATGGTTACAATGGTGATATTAATCACTATACATATTATTTCAATAATGATAATAACAGCTGTGAATTGAAACTATAATTGCCTACCAGAAGCAATGGGAGTCGCGAGAAAATAAGTGTTTAAAAGTCGTATTGCGGGCAAGCATTTGGGCGCGGCTCTGACGTGGTGTGATCCTGGTGGCAATGTTGCCTCTATTCATCACATCATTACAGAAGATCCATTTGATTTAAAGGGTTCTATTCTTCGACATTCTCAAGACAAAGATTTTTGCTACATTTAGACATATTATTTATGCTATCTATCTATCTATCTATTGCCTGACGTCGTGATCCCCGAAGGGGTGGCCACGAACGAACCGCCCCCATACACCTCTGTCCCCAGTCAGTCGACGCCCCTCCCCCCAACCAGCACCGCCTTCGTTCATGTACTTCCTCACTCCATCCTTCCACCTCTCATTCGGTCTACCTCTCCCTCTCTGTCTCTCCACTTCGCTCTCGTACACCCTCTTAGTCATTCTCTCGCTTTCCATACGTTCCATAATATTATGGCCGAACCATCTCAAGTTGTTCCTTTTCACACTTTCCAGCACATCTACCTCCACACCACACCTCCTTCTTACTTCCTCATTAGTCTGTCTATCCCTCCATGTAACTCCGCACGCACTCCTTAAGTAACTCATTTCCACTGCTTTCACTCTTGGTCTGAGTCTCTCAACCAACGTCCATGCTTCGCTTCCGTAAGTCAGTGTCGGAATTACCACACTGTCATGCAAGGACTTCTTCACTTCCATACTGACCACCCTATTTCTTGTTACTGCTTTTAGCGTTCCTACAACCCTCTTCCTCTCCCGCACTTCTTCATCCATAGTCCCATCTTTACTCAACACACTGTCCAGATACTTAAAAGAGTTGACGATCTCCATAGCCTGACCGTTCAGCTTCACCTTACACTCTGTGACTTCACCCCTTTCGAAACCTTGCTCTTCCCCGCATTTACCTTCAAATTCCGTTTTTCGCACACTGTTCCAAACTCATTTACCAGACCCTGCAACTCCCATTCATTATCATCAGAACTGTATCATCCGCAAACAGCAGTATAGGTAGCTTCCACTCAATTCCCTCCCTTTTCAGCGATACACCAACATCCACTGCTCTTGATAGTATTTCTTTCATGACTCCATCCATATATACAGTAAACAACCACGGGGACATCACACACCCCTGTTTCAAACCAACATTCAGGTCAAAGAACTCGCTCTGCTCACTCTCCACACGTACTGCCGCCTTTGCACTCTCATACATGCTCTTCACTCCTTTCAGCAACTTGCCCTCTACTCCGTATATTCTAAGTACTTTCCACAAACCTCTATCCACTCTGTCATCCAAGTCCATAAAGGCAACATACACCTTTTGTTTTTTCTCCAGATACTTATCCACAACACAATTCAGGGTAAAAATCTGATCTACACATCCTCTTCCCTTCCTAAAACCTCCCTGCTCATCGCCTATCCATTTCTCCGTTCTCACTCTCACTCTCTCAATCACTACCCTACTGTATACCTTCCCTACTATGCTTAGAAGACATATTCCTCGGTGGTTACCACACACTCCTCTTTCCCCTTTGCCCTTATATAGGGGGACTATTATGCCAGTCTTCCAGTCATCGGGTGCACTCCCCTTCTCCCATGCTAGTTTGCACATTTTCCATACCCATTCTATCACTATCTCACCACCATACCTCAACATTTCCCCACACACTCCATCTGTTCCTGGTGCTTTCCCCAACTTCACTCTTTTTATGGCTTCCCACACTTCTGACCTCCTGATCCCCACCTCCTCCTCCACTACTTCTCTTCTTCTCCCTCCCATACCATATCCAGCTATGTTTGCTGGCTCTTCATTCCTTACATTTAGCAACTCACTGCAGTACTCCCTCCATCTTTCGACTCTCTCTTGCTTCTCGGCTAGCATTCTCCCATTCTTATCTTTCACACCCTTACTGTTTCCCTTGCTACCTTCCCTAACTTTCTTGACTTCTTTCCAGAACAGTTTCTTACTCTCCCTCCATTTTACACTCAGATTCCTTCCAAATTCCTCATCTACTCTTCTCTTACTTTCCTTCACTACTCTCTTCACCACCCTCTTACTCTCCACGTACTTCACTCGTTTCTGTCTCTCGAAATCTTCATTCCCTCTACTACCCAACCACTCTCTATATGCTTTCTTCTTTTCTTCCACAGCTATTCTTACCTCTTCTGTCCACCATGCTGTACCTTTCACTCCCCTCCCTCTTCTCCTCACTCCACACACCTCCTCACATGCTGCACAGATCTCATCCTTAAACACCTTGCTCATCTCCTCCACTTTCTCCATAACTTCCAGGTCGAACCCACCTCAATACTCAAATGCTTTATCCAAAGAACAAGAAAGTATACTGTAGAGTAACGAAGCAGCACAAGAGCCATTTTAATGGCAGGGTGTCCCAAGGTGGAAGGAAAGGGGCTCGAAATAGAGAACTGTATCGTTGGGTTCATTGGATTTCAGAAGTAGAGAGGTAGATGTAGAACCACTGCGAGGGTTAGAACTTAATACAAACAATCGAGTAATATTGCTATCATTCATTTGACGATTGGTTATATGAGATCCTTCTTTCCTTTCTTCATAATGTTCCGTTTTAAGGTTCCCGTATATATCATGTCCTTCGTTGTTATTATGTTCAATGTCTATAATATTTCTTTCTGTTTGTGATAATTGCTCCATTTCCTCCCCATAACTAAGTGCTTCTTCACGCCTGAGATTTGAGCCACCTCCACCACTGCTGAAATCTAAACAAAATAATTTTAGAATAATACAAACATTTTATCATCCTTACTCTAACATGAAATCAAATGTATGTTGTCGAGTCGGAAAATAATAAGGATATTTGAACGTAATTTTTTTCACAGCAATGGGTAAATGTATAAAGACCTGCTTAGACCGATAATTTTCTAGAAATTGACCTTAACCCATACCATACCGTAGGATACAGTAATAAAAGCCCCTGCAGTCCCAAGCACTGTGGCAAAAATGGCAGGAGAGACCACCTTTTCACCTTAACCCGGGAACTGCCGGGAGACTTAAGAGTTCCCCCGGCGGACTGCGGGAAGACTCTTAAGAGTAAGGGGGGAAAAAAATCCATTTAAAACACCCCATTTTTTTTTTTTTTTTTTTTTTGCCCCAGGGCCATGCCAAATATCACTCCTCCACCTCCCCTCCTTCCGCACTTTCCTCCCCTCCTTCAGTTATCACCTATTTTCCCTGTTATTCCCTTATTCTGTGGTCTATTTTTGTGCTAACATTAGCGAGTTGGTAGCAGGGCGTTGTCATCACTGTTACCAAGCGTGGGAAAGAGCGAGAGAGAGACCATTGCGTAACAGTGTCTCTCCAGACAAGGGGAGGGGAGGAGGACAGGGAGGTTGCCTCAGCCATACATTATGTAACTCCTGGCCTGTATCGCCGATTTTGACCATCCAAACACTGTTTCCACTTGTGTTATTGTTGTAACAGGTTAATACCTTTATAATCAACCTATAATAGGTGCATATGGATAAGTATTAATGCTATTTATGGTAAAATAACTATGTTAGTGATGGGAACAGCTCAAATATGTCAGCACAGGAGTGTGGTGTCTCATACCCCCCATGCGCACTTCTTAGGTTAAGAGATGGAGCAAGACTGGCCCAGTTACCCTTCAGCGGGTCTTATATAAGCTGAGAAGTGTTGCAAGACCAGTAGCAGTGCTTAAACAGTTGTGTTACCAACTACAGGGTTGTACAGGCAGTTACAAAGGAAAGTGCATTACTGACAAATATACTCGGGCCTGAGACTGGGGAGTTGCTTATCTACTGACGAATATACTCGGGCCTGGGACTGTAAGGGTTAAAGACTATATACTGTATACCTTGTTCCAAATAGGTAGGCAAGAATTCGTAAACCTTAACCTCTGTAACTTAAAAAGGGCAAAAGCAAAAGGGCTGTAAATTGCCACACCTATTCCCTGTCTGACCCTTCCCAAATGGTAGTAATATTAACTCGATTACTCTAACTGTTTGTGAGTAATAGAGGTTAATATTGAAGACTTTTGGCCAGCTTACTCAGAACAGGGTATAGTGTCAACATCGGCACCATCAGAGAGGGCTTTTAGCTACAGTTATAATCTACAAAACAGTATTCTTATTGGGAGAGAGGTATCCTGACCAGGATTCGATCCCACTCACCCAAGGTATATTTGGGAGAGCTGGGCACCGTAACCACTCGGATGCCCAACCCCGAAAGGATTGAAATAGGGAAGCTATCCCCCCACCAAAGGCGGCTTTCTAGGGCCTTTCCTAGCTGATGCTGAGAGGATTGGGTTCTAGTCATGTGGTGATGGGCTGGCCTATCAGAGTGAGAACTGAGCGATCTCTGCCATACCCATAGCTTACTCTGACTGTTCCTTTTACTTATATATTTTCTAGATCTCAAGTGACGCCGTCTCTTCCGTGGATTGACCTCCCAATCTACCAAGATTGGAAGCCAAAGCGTCACATTTTTTTCCTTTGCCCCTCAACTTTCTCTTCATAATTGCTGAGGGGCACAGGGCCCTGGGTGGGGCTTTGGTTTCCCGGGCGTTTCTGCACCCTACTCAGCTCCCCACCATGGAGTGGCTTCGGTCACCCAGGCTTTATTGTGGTCGGCAGGGAGGGTTCTGTGGGGGCGCTTGGTTATGGCCTTGCTCGCGGCCTTGGGGCTGTTCGGCCAGGCAGCTTGGGGAACAACAACAACCACTCGACCATGAGCGGATATTTGTACAGTATTCTCTTTTTTTTTTTTTTAGTTTCCCTCCTAGACCTCTATAAACATTAAAAAAAAAAAGAAAAAAAAAAGACCCTCTTTCAAGATAAATTTGTACATTTTTCAATAGGAAAATGCCTCAGCCAAAGGCCAGTTTCTCTTAAATTACAGGCTCGCTATCACTCGCCAGGAAAAAATCAACACCTAAATGACACGAAAGGTTTTAATATTGACATAAATGGGGTGAAAGGTCTTAATCGACAAACACATATATAATAATACCCATAATATCATATCCATGTCCTTACCAATCTTAAGTTCTGTATCTTGGAGAACATACAGATTAATAAAACACATAACAAAGCCACTCCAACAGCTTGATCCTCTCTCTCCAACACTCCTTCTCCCCTCTAGTCTACACTCTTCAGAAAATAGGAAAAGTAGGAAGTAGCTACGAGGTGCCGTGTAAAGGCTTATCCCTCAATACCTTCACCTGACCTGACGTATACAGACTAACAACACGCACAACAAAGCCACTCCAACAACTTCCTCTCTCTCCAACACCCCTTCTCCCCTCTCTATACTCTTCATAAAATAGGAAAAGTAGGAAGTAGCTACGAGGTGCCGTTGTGAAAGTTTATCCCTCAATATCTTCACCTTACCTGACGTGACCCCATTACTACAGAATAGTTAACCCTTTCTGTACCGGCGACGTCTTTTATATTTGATTTCAGCTATATTTAGCCGATTTTATGAAGCTTAGGAATTAAGGATATGTGGTAGCTAAAAGGACTAATTTAGATAGTCTGTATAGCCTTTCAATGGTAGACGTCCTTCCTAATTAGTTGAACAAAATCATCTAATAGTTGCCACAATATAACGAAAAGGATGTCACCGGTACAGAAGGGGTTAAGGGTAGACTGACCGTTTGTTTGGTCTATTAATTAATTTATTCATATATATTTTTTTTAGTTTCCTCCCTAGACCTCCATCAAGCTTAGAAAAACACCACCTAGACCCCCCCCCCCCCTTTCAAGTTAAATTTTTAAATTTTTCGGTAGAAAAAATGTCCCGACCAAAGGCCGATTCCTCTTAAAATTACAGGCTCACTATCGCTCGCCAGGAAATAATCGACACCTAAATGGCACGAAAGGTCTTAAAATTTACAACGAAATGGGGCGAAAGGTGTTAAAATCGCCAAACTAATGGGCCGATCGTCTTATAATCTCAAAACTAGGGGGGCTAAACATTAGGGAGAAGGGGGTCCAGAAAAATGGTTGCCTCCCCTTAATATGTAGGCTAGTATAAGTCAATTGAATTATGAAATATTGCAAATGAGATAATTAGTAATCCTTTCACGAATGGAATGCAGGTGTTTGCGGGTTATCAGGAGTGATATGTTCAAAAGGTGTGTGGGGGGGGGGGGGGGGGGGATGTGTGTGTGTGTGTGGTCGGGGGTGGGGAGGTGAATCGAAAATATTTGTTTCCAAAAACCTTGGGTTTAAGCTCAGGCAAATCCTTGATTTTGGTCGAATTTTGATATGTCAATATTATAACATATTTGGATTCGTCTCGCCGTTGCGGTTTCAACAGTATAATTATTTTTTAATTTTGACCAATTTTTAGGCCCAATCGGTCTATTTTAAAGTTTAAAAACTCCATAGACGAGGTATTTATGTACGGATTTTGTTTAAATTTATACCTTAAGTACACTTTGGCAAGCTGACTAGAATGGCCCAAACAAAATTGAAATCGGACCATTAGGGGACCGTTTTTTGGACTTTAAAATCCTCTGTAGCCCAAACTATAAGTCCTAGATAATTCTAACTGGTGCCATTCGTTTTTTCTCGCCGAGCTGCTTCTAGACATGGTAGTAGATTTCATTTTCGCCCAGCCATTCGCCCAGAACTCCTTTGTGCTCCTTAGAATCGAAAATATTTGTTTCCAAAAACCTTGGGTTTAAGCCCAGGCAAATCCTTGATTTTGGCCGTATTTTTATTTGTCATTTGTCAATATTATTGGATATTTGGATTCGTCTCGCTGTTGCGGTTTCAACGGTATAATTGTTTTTAAATTTTGACCAATTTTTAGGCCCAATAGGCCTATTTTAAAGGTTAAAATCTCCATAGACGAGTTATTTATGTACGGATTTTGTTTAAATATATACCATAAGTACACTTTGGCAAGCTAAATCGAATGGCGCAAACAGAATTAAACTCGGACCATTAGTTTAGGATTTCGATTTTGACTAGGCCTTCCTGGAGGGCCCAGGGGACCGTTTTTTGGACTTTAAAAGTCCTCTGTAGCCCAAACTATAAGTCCTAGAGAATTCTACCTGGTGCCATTCGTTTTTTCTCGCCGAGCTGCTTCTAGACATGGTCGTAGATTTCATTTTCGCCCAGCCATTCGCCCAGAATCGAAAATATTTGTTAAAAAATGCCCGAGTTTTATTTTATCCCATTAAAATATTTGCACTTGGCGGGTGATTTTCGATTTTCGAGTTTTTAAAGGTATATCTGGATTCGTCACGTTGCAATTCCAACGGTATATGGATATTTTAATTTTGATTTTTTATTAGGCCCAATAGGCCTATTTTAAAGTTTAAAACCCCCATAGACGAGTTATCTAATTATGGATACTGTTAAAATTTATACCACAAGTAGCCTATACTTTGACACGCTGAATCGAATGGCGCAAACAGAATTGAAATCGGACCATTAGTTTAGAATTTCGAATTTGACTTGGCCTCCCAGAACGGCCCAAATGACCAGTTTTTGAACTTTAAACAGTCTTCTGTAACCCAAACTATAAGTCCTAGGGAATTCTACCTGGTGTCATTCGATTTCTCTCGAGCGACAACTTCCATATATGGTGGTAGATTTCATTTTCGACCAGCCATTCTCTCATAGTCGAACACATTTGTTCAAAAATGCCTGGGTTTAATTAAGCCCAGGCAAATCGATGATTTTGGTCTGATTTTGACTATTCAAGATTATCGTATATTTGGAATCGTCTCGTCGTTGCGATTCCAACGGGTTTTTTTTAAGATAAATATATTTCATCATACTTATAGGAATAATCTTAACAAAATATTAATTTATTTTTTTCTATATTCCAACTTACTTCCTCTCGGGCATAGGCTGAGAGCCTTAACATTCACCGCTTTTCAATGAACAGTGAAGCCCGTGAGGTCTTGTTCCAGTCTAGGGAGTGAGACATGTGAAGCACGTAGAGTACAACGAGCACCTGCCATCTTGCCTTCACATGAGGCACGGTGCTCACTCATGGCCCGAAACGACCCCATCTCTGAAGCCACCTCGTTCCCGTGCTTCACTGTCTCACCCCCTACACTCGGACTCTCACACTTACACACACACAACGCCACCTGTTGAGCAGATAACTCACCAGGCATTGCATCCCTATAGCATATTTTGAATATGGGAATATTCATACAGTGCTATTTAATCAGGGAACAATGAGGGTATTTTATTGACGTTTCGGTGGGCTTGTGGTAATGCACTGATACCAGGTACAGCACAAATTCCATCCCAATAATATCTTCCCATTGATACATCGGGATTTGAACCCGGGACCTTTGGATTACCAGGCCAGTGGCAAGACCACTCCACCACACCTCCCCTCATAGCTAAAGGGATTAATTGAGATCGTCTGTAGCCTTTTAATGGGTACACGTCCTTCCTAAGCCGTGTACAGACTTATTATAATTGCCAGAATATAATAAAATGGATGTTACCAGTATTGAATGGGTTAAAGATCAAGCTACACATTTATTTCCCTCCTTCCACGGGCCCCTTTATCCCCATTCCCCCCGGCAAACTGCCGGGCAGTTCGACTTGGCCTTCCTGGAGGGCCCAACTGACCAAATGACCGCCGGCAAACTGCCGGACAGTGCCTGGTGATTTCGCTCAACTGCGTGCACGGGCATATCCCTGGTTTGCCCGCTGAATTTTCCCCATATCGAACATTTCGCTTGTGCCCGACGGGCAGTGCTCGATCGTGTGGACGGGGCTTAGAGAGAGGGAGAGAAAGAGAAAAAAAGCGAGGTGGGCTACCTTAAATAAGTTACTGATACTAACTATGTTTATGTTACCTGAAAATAGACTATAATGTTGTACAGTCGCGATAATAAGTGATGTCTCGGCACCAAATACATGTTGATCAATAATTGGTATCAGCAATATCTAAGCTGTATTTCTTCATATTGAATAAAATATACAAACATGTTCCTACACTTACCCACCCTATTCAAAATCTGACAGACATTAATACAGCACAGAGCAAGCCAAACGTAATGACAGCTGGGACATGATTTATTAGCGCTACCGTACCTTGAATTTGGTTCTCTATCACTATTTCGACTTTGGGAGACACTTGTTACAGGCAGCTTTGCCTTTTGTTTCTTTCATACACAACAAATAAGCTATAAAATGCTTAATGGTGTGTAATATAGGATAATGAACTGTGATATCATTATAGGTTTTATTGGCGAATTATTTAAGGGGGGATGGTTCACTTTTGGGGCGATTATTGCATGTATTCATTAGTTTTCTAGTTTCCTTCCTAGACCTCCATCAAATTTAAAAAAAAACATCCATTAGATCCCCCTTCTAGATTAATTTGTAAATTTTTCGGTAGAAAAATGTCCCGGCCGAAGGCCGATTCTTCCAACAATACAGGCTCACTATCGTGCGCCAGGGAAAAAATCGACACCTAAATAGCACGAAAGGTCTAAATATATACGAAGAAATGGGGCGAAAGGTCTTAAAATCGACTAACTAATGGGGCCAACATCTTAACATCTGAAAACTAATGGGGCTAACCATGAGGGAGAAAATGGTCCAGAAAACCGGGCCATACCCCCTTAATGGTGTGTAATATAGGATAATAAACTGTGATATCATTATAGGTTTTATTGGCGAATTATTTAATATATACATACATATATATACATTAATATATCGTTTATTTATAGAAGTTTAAATTATTGTATTAAATCTTTCGCAGACTATAATTATACCCTTGAATGTTTAGAATATCCTGGAAGAATTCGTAATGACGTTTGTATGAAAGCCTACACTGTCAGAATAGAAAGGTATAATAACTTATAATTGAGTATATTGATAGTTACATATACCTTATATCCTTATAGTGAACGGGTATCGTAGTAATTGATAAAGGTATATTATTATGGACACTTTATATGCCCCTTTCATACCCATGTGTTTAGAGAGTAAAAGGTGTAAATTACCACACCTATTCCCTGGCTGACTTTTCCCAAATGCATTTTTTGGTTATAAAGGTTCGTGGGCAAGAATGTAGGCCAAATTATAATGAATACAGTTTAGAACAGTATGTTATGCAGTAGTTAATGCACAAGATCAAATCACGGTTTTATATCAAATTATTCTTGTAAGTCAGTCAGGTCAGGGCAGGTGAAGGTATTAATAATAATAATCGTCTGGTTACTTATATAGCGCCCGTATCTCCTTCGAGGATTCTCAAGCGCTTGATTAATCAACCAGAGACCATTACCCATCTCTCTTGCTCATGGGGAGACGGTAACCTCCGGCTATACATCAGAAAATCTTTTCTATCTGAGCGGGGATTGAACGCGAGACCTGCAAGATGGGAAGCAGGCACGCTATCAACTGAGCCTGCAGCCGGACGGCTGGATAAGTCTTAACAACGACATATCGTATCTACTTTTCGAAGAGCGAGTCATATAATTTTTACCTCCATACATAATATCACGGAATGGGTATGGGTCGGCAAGCACATAATATCTCGGAATGGGTAAGAATTTGTGTCAGCAACTACATATATCAAGAAATGGGTATGGGTCGGCAACTACATATATCAAGAAATGGGCATGGGTCGGCAACTACATATATCAAGAAATGGGTATGAATGTATGTCGGAAACTACATAAGGAGTCAATATCTGGCGCGAGGAGAGTCTTTTTAGACTTTGCCCGTTTCACTCCATTAGTTTGGAGTTCGTAAGAGTCTCGCATTATTTTGGCAACTTTAAAACACTTCACCCCATTCAGGCATCTATAGAAACCGGCCATTCATCTTTTGTTTAGTTTCCCCTACTGAAAAAAATATTCATATTTAGCTTGAAGGGTAATGGCGAAAGCAATCAAAACCCATAGGCGTAATGCAAATTAAACAAAATAATCATAACCTCCAATTGATATTTATCTGACCATTTCGATTGCTAGAGGTTCTTCCTAAGCTGTATAAAGTTGTCTGGCGTTAGCAAGAAATAAGGAGATAGACGCCCTGGTATAGAAGTGGTTTAGAATACAAGGTGTACAAAATGAGGATAACGTATAAGTGGAAGTGAAAATGGCCACATGATAACATACATACATACATACATTATACATAAAATGTTAAGACTGAGTGTTCCACACATACGTGCAGTTTCAGTTTCTTGTCCTAATGGCGGCGTTCCAGGCAACCCTGTTAAGGGCTGCTTCACTTGTCAAGTTCTTGGATTTGAGATCGGCACGTATAGTGCGATCCCAGGTCTTCCTCGGTCCACCCCTTGGTGCAGCTCCCTCCACAATCACAGACCTGCATTTTTTCACCCAATTTTGTTCATCCATTCTCTCCACATGTCCATACCATCCCAATCTACTTGTACGCATCACCTCGCTAATACTCTTTATACCTAAACGTATCCTCAGCTCAACATTTGTTATAAACTTTACTTCAACATATAATGGACTCCGATACTGTAACTCCGATACTCTACTTTTCCTATTTTCTGAGAGTGTAGAGAGGGGAGTTCAAGGGGTGTTGGAGAGGAAGAGGTTAGAGTGGCTTTGTTGTGTGTGTTATTAGTTTGCATACGTCGTCAAGGTGTCCCCCGACTGGGTGCTAGTATGTGAAACAAGCTAGGACCTACTACCACACCCTCTAAATGTCCGCCATGGCTGGGATCGAACCCAGGTCAAGCAGATTCACACGTAGCGTGGTCTCCACTAGACCGCCGTGGCTCTGTACTGTGATTCCGATACTGTGACTCCGATAATATTCACCTCTATTGTGTTTGTGTGCGACTCAGGCTTATCCCTTTCAGTATCATGACTTTATTTTAACCGTATTTTGGCTAACACTAACATGCAAATTTATACAGCTTACGAAAGACCTCAAGCAATCAAGGGAGTAAACTTGATCCGACATACCCCTTTCACTCCCACAGACCCTTCCTAATCTTAGTACAATAACTTAACCCTCTCCGACATATGACGCAATTTTGAGCCTATTAGGGATACTTTAAAGCCTTTGTTACCATCATGGGTATTATGAAACCTTTAGTTTAGTTACTTCAACCTCTGCAGTTGTTTTTGAGTTAGCTGTGGGCAAAAAACTAATTTTGGATAGGTAATTATAAGAGTGAGAGAACTCTATTTATTATTGCTAATCTGGCAACCTCTGTGAAATATGAGTCTGAAAGGGCTAATAATAACCAAAATAATATGAAATAATAAGTCATGGATATTCCCCTATAATCTGCATATTCAATCGTCATAAATACTAATAATTTGATAATATATCCCAGTCAGTACCGGTGATGTCCTTTTCATTATGTTCTGGCAACTATTAGACAATTTTAGTCACCTTCGGTAGGACGTTTGCGCATTAAAATGCTACAATCTCAATTAATACTTTTAGGTATACTCTATATCCTTCTTAAGCTTATAAAAGGCTACAGACAATCTCAATTAATCCTTCTAGCTACCCTATAATATCCTTCCCAAGCTTAATAAAATCGTCTTAACCCCTTCTGTACCGGAGACATACATACATACATAAAATTTTAAGACTGAATGTTCCACACATACGTGCAGTTTCAGTCTCTTGTCCTAATGGCGGCGTTCCAGGCAACCCTGTTAAGGGCTGCTTCACTTGTCAAGTTCTTGGATTTGAGATCGGCACGTATAGTCCGATCCCAGGTCTTCCTCGGTCCACCCCTTGGTGCAGCTCCCTCCACAATCACAGACCTGCATTTTTTCACCCAATTTTGTTCATCCATTCTCTCCACATGTCCATACCATCCCAGTCTACTTGTACGCATCACCTCGCTAATACTCTTTAGGGCATTTAGGCTATACCTAAAACGTCTCCTCAGCTCAACATTTGTTATTCCATCCTGTAGCCTGGCCCCACACATCCATCTCACCATTCTCATCTCATTACGTTAAGAATGGCGAGATGGATGTGTTACCATCTTTTAGCATTATTCTGGCTACTATTGGACCATTTTATTCAGTTTAAAAAGGGCCTCCAACAATTAACAGCCTTCCAACTATCTCACTTAACCCTTTTTACTACCACAGATCCTATTTATACTGCACAAAATAGTCTGAACATAGCTAGAATAAAACAGAAAAGCCTACGCCAGTATCACTTCTTTGATTACGGCCCTGTCACTCTTTGAAATATGGGGGGAGGCTCTCGCTGCACGCAGTTATGCCTTTTGTCTCCCTCATTCACATAGACAAATAAATAAATAAATAAATTATATATATATATATATATATATATATATATATATATATATATATATATTATAATAAATAAAGACGTGATCGGTACTGGAAGGGATATATATTTTCACCGAATGAGCGGCTGTCTCTCCTCTCGGCTGATGGATCTGGTGAACTGACACTGGATGTAACTGGAGAAGAAAACGAAAATTATCTTAGAAAGCATATGGAAATTGGATAAACACAAACAACGAGACTCTTTAATAAATTAACAAAACAGTCAACAAAAATCTTCAAGACTAAATATAAATAGTAAATAAATATGAACAATAAAAGCAAAAACTACAGTATATATAACACCACCCACTACACTACATGGCAACACACCCACAGACACCAAGAAATATCAAAACAACACCCAGCACACGCTATCACACACAAATACTGTCTTCTCTCCCTCCCTGCCCACCCCAAACCAACTTCCGGAAGCACATCCATACTCATATCACTCGCCGTTCCATCCACTCACTCATCCTTCTGAATCCTCCCTTCCTCGCGAGGACAGAGTCCACCTGGCCAGGCTGAGATGCGGGCACCATCCAGCTCTTCTGAGCTATCAGAAGAGACTGGATGACTCCGTCGTCGACACCTGCCCGGGATGTAACACAGCACCCCATACCATTAAACACATCATAGAAGACTGCATTTCACACAACCACTTACGCCAACAACACTATTTACACTCTTTGAGAGCTCTATGGGAAAGCCCGACCGTGGCCATGGCCTTCCTTAACCCGGCAAGCGCGATAGGCCTCACGGAAGGCTTCCTATAGGGAACGCGATAGGCCTCACGGAAGCAGGACCATAAAAAAAGCCTTCCATAAAAAAAAAGGGCCTATCAAAACAAAGGAATTTGTCTCTAGGTGAGATAATTCCCCTCCAGTACTCATCCATGTAAATCTCACCCACCCCCCTCCCCTCCTTCCCCACCTTATTCCCCCCTCCCTCCCCTCCTCAATTATCACCTATTTTTCCTCTTATTATCAACATTTATCGGTTATTTTTCTCTCCCGCGATAATGTAGCACAAGTGGGTTGCATAAAAGATCGTTATGCAACACCCAGACACCGGCACACACCGCCCCGCTCTTCTCAGTTGACTCCCAGACAGCGAGAGGGGAAGGCTGCCTGTCTCTCTCTCTCGCCTGAGATTATGACCGGGTGGCCAATATCTTCGTTTTTCACCACCCAAATGCTTTTCCCACTTATTTTAGCACTCTTGAAGGTTCATATATACATCATATATGTAAAATAAAAGCATACCGAAAACAAATAATGGTTTATATTGTAAATATAACGAATTCTGTCAGAATCCAGGGCTAGAAATGCACAAATAACTACCCTAGCACCTACGTCTATATCGCGCTTGTCAGGTTAAGGACTCGGGGCTGTTCGGCCAGGCAGCTTAGGGAACAACAACATATATATATATATGTATACATAAACGTATTACTAAAAATATGAACACAAATACAACAAGATGGCAGACTTCAGCCCCACCATGTTGTCGGAGATTGCTACAAAATGCTTGGGGCTCATTAACCCGGGAAAGTCAAAGGTCATCATAAGAGGTTATGTTGGGCGAAGGTGAGGGTCCTCTTAACCCTTTCACGCTTATGACACCATTTTGAGCCTATTAGGGATACTTTAAAGCCTTTGTTACCATCAGGGGTATTTAGAAACCTTTAGTTTAGTTACTTCAACCTCTGCAGTTGTCTTTGAGTTAGCTGTGGGCAGAAAACTAATTTTGGAGAGGTAATTATAAGAGAGAGAACTATTTCTTATTGCTAATCTGGCAACCTCTGCATCATAAAAGCGTGAAAGAGTTAATAGCCAAGGCATAAAAAAAAAACGTTCAAAACACCCCACTGGCTCTCAAAACAAAGCATTATGTGATTAGAGATAATTCCCCTCCATACCTCCTATCACTCCTGCACATAAGTGTGTGGGGAGGTTCCACCCATACTGCACTTCTCAAAGGGTAAAGTAAAAAGCATTTAGTCTCATCAAATCTCTCTTACTAATTCCCTACAATCTCTCTCTAACACCCAGTGTTGCATCTCTCTCACTCTTCTACCGCTATTACAATAATCAGTGTTCTTCTGAACTACTTTCTCAGTGTACCTCCTTCCTTACGGAGAGAGGAGGGCACCTGCCTTTCAACACACTCCCACCCCTAGTCTGTCAAACTGTTTAATGCAAGAGTGAATAGATTTTCCCAGTCTTTCTTCTACTCAACAAGTAAGCATTCGAACTCTCTCCCTTAATCCATCTTTCCCTCGTTATATGGCTTAAACTGTTTCAAGCTCCGTGTGTCCAGACAATTTGACTCTTAACGTACCTTGAATTTAGGTCTTTGCAAACTTGCTAGGAGCTTCTCGGCTGACCAATCAGAATGTTACCCCTCCTTAAATATACCATGATCTCATAGGATTTGTAAATACGATGAATCGCAACAATTATTGGGAACAGTGTAGTGTGGGGGCTGAGAATATGACCCATAGAGATAGGTAGACATACAGACAGACATACTCACCCTAATATAAAAGTAGCGATGGTCATAGAGGCCGCTGCTATAATGAAGGTGTACCCAGGGTGGTGTATGGACAGGAAGGTGGGGTACACGTTGTCGAAGATGAGGGAGCCAGCCAGAAGGGACAGCTGGGCCAGAGATGCCATTACAGTCAACATGCGGCCTGCAGCAACAATATGTAGGGATTATAACACATACGCTACACACACCTGGCCAAACGCACACACAGACACAAGATACCATGCACAAAATAACAGATGCACGAGAACATGAACCTACCTAGTGACCAACCCACACGCACAACCAGACTCTCAAAAACACACACACTCTTGCAATTATATAATTATATATTTATATATATGAAGCACATTGTTTACGGCCACCTCTCCACATTCTGTGTCGTGAAATCCTCGAAACTCCTGCATCCACAAAAGCTTGTTGCAATGTAGCCTACCCTAATTTAATATTTAACTTCCCTCTTATACTTAGGAAATTCTCCTGACAACCTTCACTTTTATATACTTAGCTAAAGTTTTACGTAATAAACTATTATACCGATCACAAACAGGAGTCATTGTGGCTAATGCATCACCTATGCAATGATTCCTAAAAAAAAAAAAAAAAAAAAAAAAAATCAGTCATAAAGCTTTTAATTGTTATCGAATCTAAATATTCAAAGCAATCTTAATACTGTAATATTTATATTTGAAATGTTCAAATCATTTTCAATTTGACCAGGTTTCAAAATGTTGCTTTCACCTTGTTCTTCCTCGTCGACAAGGCTGGCGATCTGTGACCTGAGCACAACGAAGAGGTACTGGCCAAACACGTCCACGAAGGGAACTGTTGGAGATATTAGAAAATTAATGGAAGATTGTGGATGAAAATGTGCAAGATGGTGAGGACTAAAACTATGATTGAAGCTTTGGTGATTGAGCTATGTCCACAGTTTTCGGTTAATCATTAGATAGCATAACCGTTACGTGTATATGATTGCACAGTCTCTGTCATGAATAATTAGAAACTGTATTTTGGTATTAATGAGACTATGAACACGGGAAGCTATCTGGCCGCGGTCACATGTGGACGTTCCCGGTGTACAGTACAGCTAGGGTTTTCTTTAGGGGCACTTTCGTCGGCGCCGGTGAAATATCTCCTGCATTGGTGGTTCTGTGGCGTCTCCCCCCAGCTTTATCTCCTTCCTCCATGCTGCCCTGCTTCGACTTAGTCAACTTCTGGTCATCCTCCATATTTGATCATCTCTAGTTGGTGGGGCCCTGCGCCTCCTTGGACCTGTGACCCATGGTTTGCCTGTTCTTAGGGACATGGCCCCCATGGTGATCGGTGCTGGGCTCGGCATACTCAGTGCTGTGCTGCCTTCAGACTCTTGGGGTTGAGTTTGTTCCACCATCCTCATCTCTTCTCTTCGCCACGCATCTTCTTGCTGTTAGGTGTCATCATTCGTCTCATAACCTCCCCATTCCATCCTTCGTGTCCTGGGAGTGTTGCTGTCCCGCAGCCCCTCCTGGGTCCTCAACATTGGGGCTTCCTGTTTCTAGGGAGGCTGCTGAGGCTTGTACCACACCTTGACAGAATGACAGGGTGTATGGAGTACTCTCCTGCGCCCTTAAACAATGACAACATCTATTAACATAAACTAGAAAATCCCACATGACTAGGACACTGTGATGCACATACCGACATAGGCACCAGATGTGACATGTATACATACCGGTACTCAAGGAATCACACAAGCACAACTAGCACACACACAACATAAACTAAAGGACACTTGTTGAGTGGTAATTGAAAAGTAGACAGCATGGATAAAAACACCATCTGAGGAGGAGCATTTTATTGACAATGTTTCGCAGATAGCTTCTTCAGGTCAATAACAAAAAGGACACTTACACATTCAACAACACACTCACAAGAAATGGGTACGTACACATGCAACAATGACAAGCATGTAATAAACCCCCTGACAACATATGCACCTACTTATATATACAAGAGTATGAGACACATTGAAGGCCAACAGAGTGAAGGCAGCAGCTCTGGAGATACCACCCATCACCCCGAGAGCCAGGTCACTGAGGTGCAGGTAGCGGCGGAGGGTCGGCAGCACCAGCAGGAGGGACACGCCGTTCACTATGTTCTTGAGGGCCAGGTAGAGGGAGTACTGGGCCAACGTGAACCCCAGCTGATCTTGCATGTACAGGTACAGCAGGTCGAACTCAGCTGGGGGAGGAGATAGAGTGAATTTATGCTTGGTGGATTGTATGGACTGCCTGTATATCGATATGTGTGGGTGTAGAGGAAGAATGGAAATATTAAGTAGTTATTGATATAGAAGATCTTAATTAATTACAAAGAAAACATATGGTTTCTCTATAAATGTTCAACTCACCCGCGAATACAATAGCGATGAAGAAGTCCGCCACAAAGAGAGATATGATAGCGGTGCGCCTTCCTCCCGACCTCTTGCGGACCGTTGCTTTTAGCCCACTCACTAAATCTTTCATGGGTGTCTTAACTTTATTGCAAGAGTGTGTCGACCTGGCAGTGTCATCAGAGGGTATGGGGGGCAGGGAGGAGGAGGGTAAGGGGGCTTTGGGTGGCAAGGGTCGGGGGGCTGGATGGTCAGGAAGAATGAGAAGGATGTACAGGGTGGCCACTGCTATCACACCTTCACTACCTGCAAAAGAAAAAAAAATAAGATTATATATACAGTATTATATTGAAATTATATTAACTAGATCATCAATTGCACATATTCGCCGCATACAATTTTAATTCAATCTCATTATTTTCATTAATAATAATTTTGACGGAACCCACATGCTTATATTGATCTTCTTTAACACTGGGAGAAATAATCCAGTGACTCTCTACTTTCCCCTGACCTAAGAAGAGGTACTGATGCGGCAAGTCAGATGTGGCTGGCGAGACAAGACACTGCCTGAGGACAAAAGGCCCTATAGCACTCCCCAGTAGCAGCATCCCCTCCACCACGGCTAGGCGGGACGTCCGGGCGCTCGCCGTTGCCGTCCGCACCACGTAGCTACTCACCGACGACTGCACACATCAAAGGGTAAACTAGAAATTAATGAAGTAGAAAGGAATTGAGAGTCAGGGTATGGCTCGGAGGAAAGGTTGAGGCGAGTGAATGCAAAAGGAACTGCCTTGTGTGGGTCTGTTGTAGATTTCCATGTTCTCAATTATATTATGGTATGCATATCTGGCCTGTTTGTTTAATATCTACATGGATGGGGTAATGAGAGAAATAAAGAACAGAACAAGACTTGAGGGAGTAGAGATGGTGAGTGATGGGAACAAAATGACTGTCACTAATGTGTTGTATGCAAATGACGCAGTGTTATGTGCCGTGGGCGAGAATGACCTGTGCCAGATGGTGGAGATATTTGTGGAAGTATGTGAAAGACGAGGTCTGTAAGTAAATGTTAATAAAAGCAAAGTCATGGTACTAGAAAGAGAAGGAGACACTGTGTGTAATGTAAGGATTAATGGAGAAAAGCTTGAACTAGTAAAAGAATGTATGTATCTGGGAGCCATGATCGAGAAAAGGGGAAAATGTGCAAGAGAAGTAGAAAACACCGTAACACAAGGAAGAAAGGTAGCTAGAGCAATGAAAGCCTTGATTGGGAGCAGAAACTTGAGTATGGAAGGATTGGAAGCAGTGAGAGGATTGTATGAGGGTGTGTTGGTGCCGACATTGATGTATGAATATGAAACTCTGGTATGGCATAAACATTAAAAGAGTAATCAGCTCGCCCCATGCCAATCTGTTGCTATCATATTCCCGTGTACATACGACTCTGGTCATACCGCACCTCTAATGTCCACCATTACAGCGAAAGTCTAGGCCATTTAACCAATAACCTTTTGGGCACCCCTTGAGTAGTGAACCCAGAACTTCATGGGCACATGTCGCGCTCGCTGTCACTCCGTCATGCATGCTAATCCTAAATTAAATTGCTGCAATTAATTTACGTTTAAGTATACGCCTACATAAGATTTCCACTAATTTAAAGTGTATACAGTAATATAAATTAAAATATGCAAAGTAATTTGGTCAGTGTGTTTATATTCCATATCTAATCGGATTATCTCATTTAGTTATCACCCTTAGTTCTCAAAGTCACAGATGAAGAGAAGATGAAAATAAGCCTCACTACGCTGATGCACCATAATAAATAGTTTGGTAGTTGTAATGTTTCATAGGAATAAAGGTGGTAAAGTGAATCACGTTAGGCAATAAACCATTGGTCATATGAAACAATTTAATGTAAGTTTCATACTTATTTAGTAATGGTTTATGAAGGTTGATGACACAGCATTGGTGGCGGATTCTGATGAGAAACTGCAGCGGGTAGTCAAAGAGTTTGGTGTGGTTTGTGGAAGGAGGAAACTGAAGGTGAACGTCAATAAAAGTAAAGTAATGGTGTGTAATAGGGGAGAGCATAGGGTGAATCTAGATGTGAGGCTGGATGGGGAAATATTGGAACAAGTAGAGTGTTTTAAATATCTAGGAGGAACATTAAGCAGGAGTGGAGGTATGGAAGTGGAGGTAAAACAGAGAGTGTGTGAAGGAAGGAAGGTTTTCGGAGCAATGGGAAGTATGTGGAAGACGAGAAATCTCGGAGTGAAAGTAAAAAGTGCACTGTATCAAGGAATTGTTGTGCCAACAGTGATGTATGGGGCTGAGACATGGGCTCTGAAGAAAAAGGAGAAAAGAGGGCTGGATGTGATGGAGATGAGCTGCTTGAGGAGTATGTGTGGAGTTACTCGTAGAGACAGATTGAGAAATGAAGAGATACGTAGGAGAGTGGGGCAGCAGGAACATTTGTCAGCCAGAGTGGACAGAAGGGTGCTGAGCTGGTATGGTCATGTTGAACGAATGGGAGATGAAAGGCTTACAAAGAGAATATGTGAGTCAGGTACAAGGGGAGATAGAAGGGCAGGAAGACCCCCATTGAGATGGAGAGACTGTGTAAGAAAGGCTTTGGATGATAGAGGAATGACTATAGATCAGGCAGGGGAAGTGGTGGTGGACAGGAGTGAATGGAGAATGCTTGTGAATAGTTGAGTGAACACGTGGTCATTTGGAGTAAGGGGTCGGGTGCAAGTTGGACTAGATAATAGTCCATCAGGCGCCTGGCCCGGGGAGACGATTACTATGAAGGGTGTGCCTGGAAGTGTGGTGGGAGGGCTTGTCGCTTTGGCTCCGCTGCATGTCTGCCTGCCGAGATCGGAACCTCTCCTGGTGGTCAGGGGCCGGGGGAGTGCTGGAGCGACCTTGGTAACCCTGGTCTCTGGGTCTTCTCCTGGGTGACCTGGATGTGTGAGAGTTTGTGTTTTTTATCTGTGTTTATTTTTTGTTTTATGTTGTTTTTGTGTTTTCCCTGTTCTTGCTCTGTCTTGAGTCAGCTACCCCCAAAATGGGGATTGGGCCTGAGCATATAGATAGATGAAGGTTAATAGTGTGTGAATTTGTATTTTGTTTTTGTGTTCATTGTTTTCTGTTGTGTTGTCCCTATTCTGGCTCTATCTTGAGTCGGCCACCCCCCCAAAAAAGAAAAAAAGAAAAGGAAAGGGAGAAAATAGGAAAAGTGGGGATTGGGCCTGAGCATATAGACTACACTAGAATAGAATAGTGCGAATTGGAAAGGTTATGGACTCTGTTAAGATAGAAGTTTAAACGTTGCTTTAACAAGACTATCACAGAAGAGATTGTGGCTTCTTAAAGATAGATAACAGGCCTTATCAGTCACTGATATACAGCTAAACAATTATCAATAAAGGATCTTCTTCCAATGGCTTTTCACTATTTATAATCAGTTGTGTTCAGTGCGGTGATCTAGAGAGGGTCGCTTTCATGTAGCAATGTGTTAAGGGGGCCCACCTTGCTTTCTTTTTCTTTCTCTCCCTCTTGCTTTGGTTTGTATCCATTCGGCCCCTTTCAGCCTACTGTTTCAAGATGTTAACCCCATCCAGGTGTCAATATTTTCCTGGCGAGCGGTAACGAGCCAGCCTATATAATTTTGTTTTTTACAGCAAGCTAAGTTTGTACATTTTTCGATAGAAAAATGTCTCCGGCGAAGCCGAATTTCTCCATACAATGCTGGCTCGCTATCGCTTGCCAGGAAGAAATCGACACCTGAATGGGGATAAACGTCTTAAAACAGTTGGATGAATGGGGCTAAATGGATACAAGCCAGAAAAAGAGAAATTGAGAAAAAGATACAAAACAAAAAAACAGGTGACCCCCCTTAAAAGAATTAGAATAGGATTGAGAAATGTATCACTTAACGACAACATTAAAGTTGCCACTGTATAAAATTCGTCATCTATCATATAAATCCCCTGATAATTATTGTGTGAATTTGTATTTTGTTTTTGTGTGTTCATTGTTTTCTGTTCTGTTGTCCCTCTATTCTGGCTCTGTCTTGAGTCGCCCATCACTTATTAGCGCGATTGTACCTTAATTAGGCTTCATTAGAATTAGGTTAGAGTAGACTAGATGGTTTTAGATTAAGTTATGAGATGGTGATTGAGAAAACACTGAACTCTTTATAATGCCCACCTTAAAAACCGCATAAGCCCCGCAGAGGCCATTGAGGAGCGCCCCGAGATAGAGGCATTGAAGGGGTGCCGTAGGTAGGGCAGCCACCACCACACATACCATGTTCAGCATCAACGACCCCATGAACGGCGCCGCCATCACTGTCTTCTGCGAGTACCTGATGGGGGAGGAGGGAAAGCATTGTAATCAGTACCATCGTTACTATACCGTTTCTTTTCAACTGACGGTAAATTGCAAAGTTCTCAACAACATTTCTCGGTTATTATGAAGATTTTGTTGTGAAATATGGTGCTAATGATTTAGACTTTATGTTGATATGATGCAAAGACGTAGATGATTCATGTTTTTCTATTCAGTATCGAGTAGTTAGCTGCTAAGGGATTCAATTTATCGTGAGCTGAAAAGAAACAGAGGTTACTCTAGAGTCTAGAGGTTATTGGTCACGATCTTTGGCCTACTTTATAATGAATATGCTTACTTACTTATGGTAGTCCATCGTAGTCCCGATGATGACGTTCCCTTCCTGCATTCATCTGTTGTGAGTTCTACGATGACTGTAGAGTCCTATCCGTGATGCACATATCCTGCCACAGTCTGGGCACTGGTAGTCCGGGTTAGGAGGTGCTGGTTGTTCCCGGCGTGCATGTCTCCGGGCCCTCTTCTGCTGGTGGTGTTTCCTCTGACGTTCCAGTGCCTTCGCTCCTTGCTGGCAGTGTGAGCGCCATAGTGGTCTATCTGATGCTAAGTTTTCAAGTGCAGTTGGTTGTATATTGCACCTTTTTAGTATTTTCTTTATACTGTCTTTGTATCTTAATTTTGGTCCTCTAGCTGCTCTGCGGCCTTCATGCAGCTGTCCATATAGTATTTTGGTCCTCCAGCTGCTCTGCGGCCTTCATGCAGCTGTCCATATAGTATTTTATGAGGTAGTCTCTCCTCTGGCATACGGATGACATGCCCAACCCATCTGAGTTGTTGTTTGATGATAAGGGTCTCAATACTGGTGTTGTTGGCTCTTTCAAGTATTGTTATATGAGGAACACGGTCCTGCCAGGTTATATGAGGAACACGGTCCTGCCAGGTTATACCCATAATCTTTTGGAGGCATCTGATGTGGAAAGCCTCCAGGGGTCGTATATGGCGTCTATATGTCGTCCATGTCTCACAACCATAGAGCAAAGTGGTTAAACACACAGCATTATATACAGCCACTTTGGTACAAAGAGTCAGGTGATATAGACTATATAGCACTGTCATTGTTCTTGTTTCTATCCCATCATTGACACAGCGAGTACTTGGGAAGTTATTATACACACAGTCACACACACACATATATATATATATATTTGTTTTCTTTTTTCTATGTGATTGAGGGAGGCAAAAGGCATAACTGCCTATAGCGAGTGCCTCCCCCATAGTTGAAAGAGTGACAGGGCCAAAATCAAGGGACGTTCGAGCCAAAATGCCTGGACACACTGAGTTTGAAGCAATTTAAGTCATAGGAAGAGGGAAAGACTGATTCTGGGAGAGAGTTCCAGAGCTCAGCTGTTGAGTAGAAGAAAGTTTGAGAGTAACGTTTCACTCTTGGGTTGGAGAGTTGCACAGAGTAGGGGTGGGATTGAGTTGCAAGACGGGTACCACGTGCCCTACGTAAAGGAGGTGGTATGCACTGGGATAGCTCTGAGGAACACTGATTATTATAGTAGCGATAGAATAGCGAGAGAGATGCAACATTGCGGCGGAGAGAGAGAGATTGCAGAGAGTTGGTGAGTGGACGGGAGTTAATGATACGAAAGGCCTTCCTTTCAATTTTGTCTAGGAGAGCGGTGTGAGAGGAACCTCCCCACACATGTGAACAATACTCAATACAAGGGCACACTATGCCCCTGTACAGAGCAAGAAGCTGTGCAGGGGAAAAGAACCCCCCAAGGCGGTTGAGCACACCCAGCTTCTGGGAGGCTGCCTTAGCAAGACTGGTAATATAATATATATATATATAGTGAGTGTGTGTGTGTACCGACAAACACACCGTCACCCGAGTGTGTGTGTGTGTGTGTGTGTGTGTGTGTGTGTGTGTGTGTGTGTGTGTGTGTGTGTGTGTGTGTGTGTGTGTGTGTGTTATGGTCTAGGTATAACGTTATCATAGTGTACTACATGTACCTTATATATAAAACAATGATAGAAACAAACAATGCCACTCTACGTACAAAAGTACACAATGTATCGCTCTCAATGTTATCGTTATCAGGACGTACTGTAGTCCATACTTACTTATATAACTAGATTCCTTGGTTTGGTATGTTCATGTATCTATTGTAAGACAGTTATCCGAATCGCAATTACGATTTCATTGATGTTAGTGTTCGCTTTACATCTATCTAAACAAAGGTTGTTTAGATGCGCAAAAGAAAGAAAAACAAATATATGTAGGTTATATTAACACACACACACACACACACACCACTATGACGTCCCCGGTACAGTAAGGGTTAACCCTTACAGTAACAGGGACGTCCTTTTCATCATACTCTGGTAACTATTAGACGATTTTATTCAGTTTAGGAAGGACGTCTAGCACAAACAAGACTTCAAACTATCTCAACCAACCCTTTTTAACTACGACAGATCCTTCCTAAGCTGCATAATATCGTCTAAATACAGCTAGATAATAATATAACCCACGTGGCCGGTACGGTAAGGGTTAAGGGGGTAGTACTTGGTTTTTGGTCGATATATTTATCTATTAATTTATTTTTGAGTTTCCTCGCTAGACCTCCATCAAGCTTAAATAACACCTAGACCCCCTTTCAAGATAAATTTGTAAATTTCCCGGCCAAAGGCCGGTTGCTTCTAAAATTAGAGGCTCGCTATCGCTCACCAAGAAAAAGTCAACACGTAAAGGGCTGGAAAGGTCTTAATATTGACAACAAAATGAGGCGAAAGGTATCAAAATCGTCAAACTAACGGAACGAACGTCTTATAATCTCAAAACGAATCTGCTAAACATGAGGGAGAAAGGGGTTCATAAAAAGGGAGTGCGTCACCTGTCCAGTGCGGCCCCCAGGAGTAGTGAAGCCAGGGTCCCCACCAGGCCCGTGATAGCACTCCTAACCATGGACGTACTATTAGACAATTTTATTCAGCTTAGGACGGATGTGTAGCAATGAAGAGGCTACAGACGATCTCAATTAACCCCTTCTGTACCGGCAAATTTTTTTTAACTTTAATTTAGCTACTATTAGACGATATTATTCAGTCTAAAAGGGTTTCCAGCAATAGATAGGCTTCGAACTATCTCACCTAACCCTTTTTACTAGCACAGATCCTTCATAAAGTGCACAAACTTCTCTAAATATAGCTAGAATATAATAAAAAAAGACGTCGCCGGTACAGAAGGGGTTAATATAACACGTCGCTGGTACTCAAAGGGTTAAGCATCACCTGTCTAGCGCGGCCCCCAGTAGTTGAGATGCCAGGGTCCCCACCAGGCCCGTGATGACGCTCATAACCATCACATACTGCACCGCCTCCACCTGCACCCATCGCACCTCCTCCGCCACCCCGCTCTCCCAGCTCAGGTCACACGTCTGGAAAGTGGGGGGGGGGAGAGTTTATTATGAGATGTATAAATCGCTGTCAATATGCTAAACATGAGGGAGAAAGAGTACTAGCTACCTCCCCCTCTTCACCGCCTCCCCCTGCACCCATAGTACCTTCCCGCTCTCCCAGCTCAGGTCACACGTCTGGAAAGTGGGGGGGGGAGAGTTTATTGAGAGATGTATAAATAGCTGTCAATATGCTAAACATGAGGGAGAAGGGGGTCCAGAAAAAGCGAGTACTACCTCCCCCTCTTCACCACCTCCTCCGCCACCCCGCTCTCCCAGCTCAGGGCACACGTCTGGTACGTTAATTAATTTTCCGCACTAAATGGGTGTCAAAATCGCATGAAGTACATACAATAGGAAAATACTTATTTTATCGAAAACAAAACTCTTAACTGTCCACTTTAGTTTTATTCTGGCTATCATTACACAATTGTATGCAGTTTTTCTGGTCCCACTTCTTCATGTTTAGCCACTTTAGTTTTCAAATTTTAAGACGTTCGGCCCATTAGTTTGGCGATTTTAAGACTTTACGCCCCATTTATTTGTCAAAATTAAGATTTCCTGCTATTTAGATGTCTATTCTTTTCCTGGCGAACGATATTGAGCCTGTAATTTTGGAGGGAAAATGTTTCTACCGAAAAATGTATAAATTAATCTAGAAGGGGGATCTAATGGATATGTCTTTAAGTTTGATGGAAGTCTAGGGAGAAAACTTAAATAATCATAAATATATGAATTATGAAATCACGGACTTATAAATAAACCTTTCCCCCTTAAACCGGATATGATTGCTTGAAACGGAAATGGGTAAATATCCTGTTTAACACCGGGGACGATATTTACAAGTATTGGTTTTTTTTCCTTGTTTTGGTAATTATAGAGAATAAGCTCGCACCCTTATTGTTCATGTGTTTTCCTCCAGATTATGAGAAATTAGTGTTTTCATGGTCTTAGTTATAATTCCAATGTGGGATACACGATGGGTTGAGCCTTCACCCCCCCCCCCCCCCCCCCCCAATGAATTATTGAAATCGTCATCTGTTACCAGCAGGGTAAATATCGATTATACTGCATAAATAAGGTGTGGTATTATTCTATAATTGCACCTATACGAGCTAAACAAATTATTATTCTATTTAACAGGAAGGTACGACTAATGAATGGATTATAAGGGCATTCTGCCCCCCTCTTACCCCCTTACGAAAATCTACGGTTATTCACTCCACCCCAACTGGATTTCTACCGTTTTATCCAACCAGCGGGGGTGTGGGGGCGGCAGCCCCCACCCATAATACTAGGTTAGGTTAGGTAAGGTTGTTAGGTTAGGCTAATGTCTCTCTGAAACATTGTAAATCCGTGTCACATCTAGATTGATAGACTTTTGTCAGAGGGGAGCGGAATGCCCTTATAATCCATTTCCGCATATTGCCACCTATACCACATCACTTACCTCGTTGTACCTTCCTGTTAAATACAATAATAATTTGTTTAGCTCGTATAGGTGCAATTATAGAAATTTACCTAAGGCGTTTGTAAACAGTGAGGATGTCCGAAAGAGCTCTGAGATTGATTAGAATGAGCGTTTTTTCTATTAATATCGGGGGTAAATATACAGGAGACGCAACAATATTGGTAACAAATATCGGGTTTTATAAATGTGATCAAAATTATTCTCCCACAGTGGATTATACAAGAGTACAGTATAAGGATTCCATAGACCTACATTGCCCCTAATAAATTATGTATTAATATGTTACCTCCACCAACCGACTTAATTTACTCCTAAACTCAATTAATGAAATCAACAAATACATGTGGCAGTCCAGGGATTCGAACCTAGGATGCTCACACCGAAATTCAGTGCATTTATCCATTGCGCTATGAAGACAGTTAATAAGGCTGCGAGCCTATTTCCTATAATTATCAAATCGTCTAATATAGTCGCCACAATAGGATGAACAGGACATCCCTGGTATTCAATGGGTTAAGAAAATACTGGTAAAAAAATAAGAGACCCCGTACAGCCATTTTACCTAACCTAACACGACAACAAAGTAACTAGTAAAAAGGCTGTCAATTTTTCAATCTTCAATTTTTACCAGAATACAAAATAGTGCTAATATTATAACCGACCCTCTTACCTCTTTCGAGTAGTGTTCATTGCAGATCCTGGAGAAGATAAAGTCCTGCTGCACACTGAGTTGTACGGTATAAGACACACTGTACATGAACACCACTGGCTCCACCGTCACTCTGTACACCATGGTGGTTAACAGATAGTAAAGTAGTGTTTTCGGAGCATAGCAAACGGTGATGGGTCTTCCTAATCACTGGGTTCATGTTTTCCAGGCACGGCCAAAGTTTCCCCTCAAATAAGTGTATCGAACATTAACAGGGGTGGTTCACTTTATGGTCAATATTTTCATGTATTCATTATTTTTCTAGTTACCTCCCTAGACCTCCATCAAACCTTAAAAATACATTCATTAGATCCCCCTTCTAGATTAATTTGTACAATTTTCGGTAGAAAAATTTCCCGGCCGAAGGCCGGTTCTTCTAAAATTACAGGCTCACTATCGTTCGCCAGGTAAAAGATCGACACCTAAATAGCCCGATAAGTCTTAATATTGACAAGGAAATGGCGCAAGGTCTTAAAATCGCCAAACTAATGGGGCAAACATATTAAAATCTGAAAACTAATGGGGCTAAACATGAGGGAGAAGGGGCATAGCAAACGGTGATGGGTCTTCCTGATCACTGGGTTCATGTTTTCCAAGTTCCACGTCAAATATGGGTATTGAATATTAAGTATTTTCCAACTGACATTTCGTTCTATTGGTCAACTTTTCGTTCAGTATTTTATCTGGGCATTTTCACACACACTGTAGGCCTACTTCACTATTTTTCATTACACGGACTCTCATGTTGGTAATTAAATGCTTCGAGTTAATATTTTCCTTTTTAAAAGCTCATCCTAGAAGACGATTAGCCTCTGACTTCCATATATAAATAAAATCGTCTATTAATAGCCAGGAAGTAGAACAGAAGGAAGTTAGCGATCCTCAGAGGGTTAATATGACATTGAAGTAAGTTTGTTATAATTAATGAGCTTTATAGTATTAGGTCAGGTGAAGTTATTGAGGGATAAGCCTATTAGCTACAGTCAGGATTTTAAGCATTGATAATTGTATTTAGAATATTAATTAACACTATTATTATAATTAATTGAGGTATTATTCTAGATCCGGTTTCACAGCACACTCATCAATTTATATGGCTTCTATACATTTGTCATATACCATACTTCATTCCTATATCGGTTAGTAGCGGCGCAAATGGAATAATAATTACTGTGAAAAAGTTAATATTTACCTCCTGTTATCCACAGCCAAAGCTGAAGATTACGGAGTAAATATCGTAGACTTCATTGTTTTTTTGTTTTTTTCTTTTTCCGGCGACCATCAATCTTTTATAATTTTAATACCAAACCAGCGGGGGTGTGGGGGCGGCATCCCCCACCTAATATACTAGGTTAGGTTAGGTAAGGTTGTTAGGTTAGGCTAATATTACCCCTTATTTTCGTCTGTTACCCCGCAATTTCCCTGATCTTCATAGCCCTCCCCACTAGTGGGGGCCTTGTTTTTAGATTGTTGGACAATGCGTAAATACTCATTTCCGCCAGTCCTTAGTATAAAACAAAATATTAAAGAAAACTGAGAAAAACAAAAACACAAAACGCTAAATTCGCTGTGAAACCGGATCTAGAATTTTACCTTAATTTAATACACTTTGTTAAATTAAAAAAGTAAAACCTTTTACAAGAAAGTAAGAAACTAAGTATTTCGAGCGACACATACTTAGTTAAGTTGCATATTAATAAAGGCAACACTTTTGTTAATGATAGTTTCAGGAATATAATGTAGTCAGAATGTACTCTACACTTCTACAAAAAGAACTGTGTGCGGAATTCCGAGCAGAGTGAGTGGTTGAGTGCGCGGGGTGTGTGTATGGCGGCTGTGGAGTCTGTGTGGAGACTGTGAAGTAAAGTGGAGTCGACCCACATATCTAAAGATAGCAGGGCCAATCTGTCAACCGCTCTTCACACGGCAGTTTATATTCCCAGCATCTTTTCCCGGCATATCTGGTCTGAATTCAAGCATTATCAAATTCCAGCAAACTATAACAATCTAAGGTCAATAAAGTACCGGTAGCCAATATTCACATAGAAAAGAAAAAAGAAAAAAAAAACTCTTGAAATGCTGCCAACAATAAAGCTGCCGGTAAAGATACTCGTGTGAATCCCCCTTTGCACCCGCCTACTGCTGACGTAATGAGTGGGCATAGTGGGAGGGGGGGTTATGTGACGAGTCCCATATAAATTAAGGATGGGCGTATTATTTTTTGGTTATTATTATTTTTTGTTTATTTCCTCCTTAGACCTCCGTCAAGCTTTAAGAACACCCCTTAGACCCCCCTTCAAGAAATGTACATTTTTCGATAAAAAAAAATAATCCCGGCCGAAGGCCGCTTTCTCTTATAACAACAAACTCGCTATCGCTTGCCAAGTAAAAATTGACACCTAAATAGCACAAGTCTTAAAATTGACAAAGAAATGGAACGAAAGGTTTGAAAATCACCAAACTAATAGGCCGAACGTCTTAACATTTGAAAACTAATGGAGCTCAACATGAGGAAGAAGGGGAACTAGAACAAAATTACCCATCTCCCCTTAAATCGATGAAATACTGTAATAACAATATATATGGCTTGATGCGGTCGGTGGCACACGAGCACTTTTTCACTCAACATTTATCCTCAACAATGGTCTGGCAGCTTATAAGGTCAACATTTACAATATTTCGGTTCCCTAAATTCAATTACCACCAGTCTAGTTTCCGATACCGGTGTAAAATAATCCAGAAATGTTGCCAGACAAATTTTGATGATCGAATGTTCACTATAAAAGCTCTAGTGTGACAACGGCTTTTACACAACAAAGGTACCCTATCTAATATGAGACTGGGTATTATTCTAGCGATGGCTCCAACTCGATTTGGTTGTTAGAATTATATTTGTTCATCTATTTATATTCTTACTTATTGGCTATATTATAGCGTAATGCATAAGTGCGCGGAATTTCGATGTGAGTATCCTAGGTTCGAGTCCTTGGAGTGCCACATGTATTTGTTGATTTCATTAATTGAGTTTAGAGGTGAAGTTGGTTGGTGGAAAAAAACATAATAATTATATACAGGGGCATTTTTCGTTAGGTAATGTTAGATTGTTAGGTTAGGCTAATACACAACTAAATTGCACCAATTAAAAATATCACAAAACATGAAATATGAAGGAAAACTAAGGAATTGAAAAATAATCAATGCTAATTTCGATTTGGAGTCATTGCTAGAATTTAACTGGAGACTGTTATAAATATAATAGCCTACCACAATTCTATAAAACACCTTTAGGCACGAGCCATCATTACGTACTATGAGTTATCGCACTATCATAACTACTATCAGGTAGGCCTACTGCAGTGGTATGGGAGGGAAGGGTTGAGAGTGCTAAAACCGACATGTCACACTGATAAAAGTCGAAGATAAAGAGTCCAGAATATTGAACCCCTAAACATGTGAGCTATCATCTGAGCTTTGGATTCGACACAAACTTCATGATTAAGGGGAGATGGGTCGTTTTTCTGGTCCCCTTTCTTCCTCGTGTTAAGCCCCATTTGTTCTGAGATTATATGACATTCGGCCTATTAGTTTGGCGATGTTAACAGGTATATTTAAACGATATTATGCAGTTTGGGGAGGATCTGTGGCAATTAAAAGGGTTGGTTGAGATTGTTTGAAGCCTTATTATTGCTAGAGGTCCTTCCTAAGCTGAATAACATCGTCTTATAGTTGCCAGAATATGATGAAAATGACGTCCCTGGTACTGAATGGGTTAATCATAAAAAAAGAGGAAAGCCCATAGTAGCCTATAGTATAACTGAACGAAAAATATGACGAAATATAAAATTATTACAGTAACAAATTACCGATAATAAAATATTGCGTTTACTGCAATGTAGTATAGGCTATCTAAACAGAAAGAGGAAAGGCTCATCTAGAATATTAATGGGGGTTAGTCACGAAAATAGTTTTTAATACATATGCAATTATAGAAATAGGCCTATTTTTCACGCTCTTTTCAATGGAGCAATACAAATTTATCTATCGTTAATATTTAATTTTGATAATTATCGCGAATAGACTCGCAGCGTTATTATACATAATTTATTAGGGAAAGTGAAGCTCTATGGAATCCTTATAATATACTCACATAGATTCCGTTGTGGTAGAATAGTTTTGATAAGTTTTGTAACTCGATTCTGTCGATATAAATAGTCCCGCGCGTAAACAAACTCAGTCCCGCAATCTTGAGAGCTCTGCTACGGACGTGTTCATGTTTACAAGAAGTGTTCGAAATGGAGTACACTCGCTACGGTAAAGTGTTATGTTCTACAAAGATGTTATTGTAGGCTATGTCTAATATATGAACCCACAGTAGATGGCATGCAACTTGCAAGGGCTAATGTTGTATCCCACGTACTGGGTCTAGGGCACTCTAGGGTTAGGTTAGGTTAGGTTGTTTGATTAGGTTAATATACTAGGTCTCGGAAACAAGATTCGTAGTTGCGGTAGTATTTACATCAACACTATAGTTAACTATCAAAACTATTCTTCCACAGTGGAATCTATGTGAGTATATTATAAGGATTCCATAGAGCTTCACTTTCCCTAATAAATTATGTATAATAACGCTGCGAGTCTTTTCAAAAAAATTACCGTAGTGTTAATTTTGGATATATAATCACATTTCCAATTGTGGCGGAGAAAACCTTGTTGCCTTTAATGCTTCCAAAACCCAATTTCTTCCTCTTACTACCCGTCCGGAACTCCCAGTGGACTATCCCTTACACTTCAACAATACAAAAATCAATCCTTCATCTTCTCTCAATATTCTCGGTGTCTCATTTTCTTCTGCTCTCACTTGGAAGGACCCTATTACCAGTCTTGCTAAGGCAGCCTCCCAGAAGCTGGGTGTCCTCAACCGCCTCAAGTTTTTACCCCTGCACAGCTTCTTGCTCTATACAGGGGCACAGTGTGCCCTTGTATTGAGTGTTGTTCGCATGTGTGGGGAGGATCCTCTCACACCGCACTCCTATGACAAAGTAGCCTATACAGAAAGGAAGGCCTTTCGTATAATTAACTCCCGTCCACTCACCAACTCTTTGCAATCTCTCTCTCTTTGCCGCAATGTTGCGTCTCTCTCGCTACTACAATAATCAATGTTCCTCAGAGCTTTCCCAGTGTATAGCACCTCCTCTATACGTAGGGTACGTAGTACCCGTTTTGCAACACAATCCCACCCCTACTCTGTGCAACTCTCCAACCCAAGAGTGAAATGTTTTTCTCAGTCTTTCTTCTATTTAACTGCTGAGCTCTGGGACTCTCCCAGAATCAGTTTTTCCCTCTTCCTATGACTTAAATTGCTTTAAACTCAGTTTGTCCATGCAGGCATTTTGGCTCGAACGTCCCTTGATTTTGACCCTATCACTTTTTCAACTCTGGGGAAGGCACTCGATACAGGTAGTTCTGCCTTTTGTCTCCCTCACTCACATAGAAAAAATAAATATAAAGCCCTCAAATCCTTACCGTCAACTTGTTTGGGGCGGGGTTGCTAAATGCAGCATTTCACGGATTGGCTGAAACTCGACAATGGCAAGTACAAAGTAAGGCTAGAGGGGATGGAGGAAAATAGGTGGCCAAAGAAGGTATAGGCCTACAGATGGGCGAGCGAGGAAAGTAAATGGAACAGAGAGTGCAAAAGAAGGGGGGAGGACGTGATAGGTAGGGCTAAAAAAAAATCCCTTATGCTATCCTTCTACTCTAAACTTTCCCTTCTACTAACGTTTCTGAGCCAGTACCGATACAAAGGTCAGCCCGGTGGATCTGGGGCGGGTTCAAAAGAAGAAGAAGGCACGAGTTGTCTGACACGAATCACGATACGTAACGCTGTAGCTTAATACTTCGAAATAGAAAGGGATATAGAAGCAATTTATTTTTTATTGTAAGCACTAGTGTATTCCTCCTCATCACGACACTTAACTCGCCCAGAAATATGGGAGGGTAGTGCCAGAGTAACAGCAATACGTATTGTGTCCGGCAACAAATAGGCATGTTGGATTTCCAAATTGCCTGAAATTGGCAACTATGTTTGTTTATTGACGAGTGAGAGGGTGTAGGATGGGCATCAATGGGCTATATTTTATGATAGTTGCTTTTGACAAGACCATTGAACAAGTATACGGTGTTGGATATTGCCTGCGGGTTATGTGAAAGCCGTTAAGGTGGAGTATAACCGTGAGAGAAGGCAGGGAATAGAAGAGATTAGAGATATCGCCCTCGTCCACATGACGCCCGCATGATCCACCCAGACATAGGCTACAGACAGGGACCAATAACCTTTGGTTCCTGTTCACTACTTGCATTTAATAGAGGAAACTTTGTGAGTTTTCATTATGTGTACTGTATTAACATAATTAACTTTGCATACCATTCACATAGGCTAGGCCTAGGCTACATGAGACCAATAATAATAGGCTACTAGCCTAGGCCTAAATTTGTTTTGTGTCATATTGTGTGTAGGCTAGGTTACGCACTTACGCCTAACCTTGCTAAGAGATAATCGTAATAGGCCTAGTCTAGAAGTTAGAACTGTTGTCTGTTGGTGACTGCAGATTTATTAGCCTAGCCTACGTCTATATTTTCCCTTGTCACGCAATAATACAAGAAAACGGGGTAGCATTCAAGGAGACTACCGCAGGACGTACCTCTGACCGGGCGTAGCCTACGCCGTGCCTGCTATCGGCAGGCATGTTCGCGTCTAATTTGACTGCTTTATTTTCACAATATTAGGCCTTGGTCTATCCCACGGCCAGCTGTATTTGCCCCCTGCTGGTTAGGTATTACTGTATAGGATAATGAGGTGGTTCTGGGGGTTGTGGAAGGGAGTGGGACTCTGGGAGTACCAGGAGTGATGTATGGGTTAGAGGCGATAGGTTGTACACAATGTACAGGAAAAGATGGAGAGAGTGCAGAACAAGGACAAGGTGGGTAGGTTGGGCCTAGGAGCAAAGCGATGGACACCAGTGGAGGCAGTAAGAGGAGATGTGGGGTGGAGTACATTGCAGGAAAGAATCCTAGCCTAAAGCAAAGTTAAAATTTAGAGTTAGGATCGAGGAATTGGATGATACATGGATTAGGAGTGTATAATTTTATGAATGCGTAGGGGATAGGAGTAGGTGGGGAAGGGAATGCAGAGCAAGACATTAAAATCTAGGCTTGAATTATTTGAGAGTTTTTGAGTACCGGTACCGGTAGGCCTATGTTAGATTATTTTTAAAACTTACGTGTAAAGATATAACTAGGCCTAGCCTACATTAGTGTAATTTTCCATTTCCCAGCGTGTAGAATAAGTTATGGGCCTGGAATATTATGAGGAATAGCTGGGTATGGTTCGGGCGTACCGCCAGCCTTGTTTACACTACGCGTAGTGGCGTCGGACCTTTGCCATCATGTTCCCGTCTATTTTGACTGCCTTTGGATACAATAATACCGGTATGTTGAGAGGGGGCTTTGCTCCCCTCATCCCCCTATGACATATTGTCATCATCATGTATATTGCCAGCAGGGGGCAAATAACCGAAAAAATCGGCGTCAAAATAGACGCGAACTTAACCACGGCGATCGACAAATGTAAACATGCGGCGGGGGAGGCGTCGGACCTTTGCAATCATGTTCCCGTCTATTTTGAATGCCATTGGATACAATAATATGTTGAGGGGGGGCTTTGCCCCTCTCACCCCCCCATGACATATTGTTATCGTCATATATATTGCCAGCAGGGGGCAAATAACAGATTTTTTTTACGTCAAAATAGACGCGAAGTTAACCGCGGCGATCGCCCTATGTAAACATGACGACCGTACGCCCAGAATCTACATCCATCCCGAATAGCTTCATAATAGTATTTTAAATATTTACCCAATATCCTACTACAGTAGTGAAGCCTACCTTACATGAATACAGTATACCGTAAAAGGGCCTAACTTCAGTCAAGGGGGTATACTTCGGATATTTCTGGATAAAAATATATTAGCTACAGTTATGGAAAAAATGGCTCTGCATTATGGAAGAACACCACAGACATACTTGTTTTCCATAACATCATGTATTTATCCCATAACTGCAGTTCAATATATATTTTTTTCCAGAATGTCCGGAATGATCTCCCCGTCCAAAGTTACGTCATTTTACCGGCACCAATCATATTTCAGAAGTGTGCTTATTGGGTTGGCTGCCATGGCGGTGATGCAGTGAATGCAGTCTCCATGACATGATGCCCACTTCTCTTTGTCAAAGTAAGTAGACGACTCCAACCCTCACTCTGCTCGGAGTCTGACAGATACAGCCCACCATATACATATACGGTACCGTATAATGTTTATTAAAATAAATCATCAACCATCAGACATGCTGCCAGACCTATGAGAGTTCCGTATGGAGCTCAGTGGTCTGGTTAATCTGCTCTACATAACTATCAGACATGCTTGATACAATCGCAGCTACAAGTGCAATCCTAACATGATCCAACCCCATGGCAAGAGACTACCTCCGAAGTCAACAGGTGAGGAACACATGTTAGCAGAGAACCTGCTCAAAATCAACAAGTAAAATCAATAATATATTTCAAAAGGTCTAGATACATGCATGTATGAGAGACATGCATACACTTTTGAGTTCTAGTCCCCCAAATGTGGTTGTGGAAATAGAGAGAGTAATCCGTAAGGCCGTAGCTCGATTGGTAGAGCGTTCGCCTGCTAATTGTGAGGTTGACGGTTCGAGCCTCGGACCAGCCAGTGAGTTATTGGCAGACGTCAGTGCTGTTGGTGAACGGTGCAGTCTAGCAATCTGTGGCAACTATTCACTAAGTCCCTGATTCATCAGGGCACCCACCCTAGCCTTGCTATTCAGCAGGGAGTGTATGGTGGTAAAAACTGCATCATCATCATCATCATCAATATCATCAATCCAGAACTGCAATACAGCAGTTATGTGAGAGTCTTCAACTTCAGCACCACAATGTTACCACCTCCAGGGACCATATGGGATCTCTAGAAACAACACCCTGCTCCCAGCTACAGAGCTGCATGTCCTAACTGACTCCAAGGGCTATTTTTTCAAGCACCTTGACAAAATGCTGGGAAGTGTAACTGCACACTAACTGGTCAATGACCTAGTACGCTTTCCAGCAGAGATACGTTCTCTGACCAACACAGAATGTGAGCTAAAGAATATTGTCTACTGGTAACCAGAAGAAGCACCTTGCACCATTGTTAAAGCTCTTCAACAATTCCAGCAACTAATCAACTACTCCGTATATTCCCAATACTTTTCACAAACCTTCTTTATCTACTCTGTCATAGGCTTCCCAAGTCCATGAAGGCAACATACAACTTCTGTCCCTTCTCCAGATATTATTCCACAACATATCTCAAGAACATCTGGTCTGCACAGCCTATTCCCTTCCTAAATCCACTCTGCTTCTCACTTACTCATTGCTCTGTTCACACTCTTCACAGAAATTACACTCATAATTCAGTCACACAATTTATCCTTCCATAATTAAAGTCACAGAGTGGGCCCAAATCATGTACCGTACTGTACTTACGATGATACAAAACAAGTACGGTACTGTACAGTACAAGTACAGGCCAGGAGGGTTAAGCTGCCTGGCCGAACAGCCCCGACTGTATGAAGTTGTATGGTATGCCTCTTCCTGTGTTGTTTCATCCAGTGTTTTGTGAACAATCCTTGTGGCATATTGTATACAATTTACGCAAACCATTCAAACATGGGCGGGTGCCCAACCCCGAAAGGAGTTGAAATAGGGGAACTATCCCCCCGCCAAAGGCGGCTTTCTAGGGCCTTTCCTAGCTGATGCTGAGAGGATTGGGTTCTAGTCATGTGGTGATGGGCTGGTCTATCCGAGTGAGAACTGAGCGATCTCTGCCATACCCATAGCTTACTCTGACTGTTCCTTTTACTTATATATCTTCTAGATCTCAAGTGGCGGCGTCTTTTCCGTGGATTGACCTCCCTACTGCCAACCTAGAAGTTGGCAGATTGGGAGCCAAAGCGTCGCATTTTTCCCTTACCCCTCAACTTTCCCTTCATAATTGCTGAGGGGCACAGGTGCCTTGGAGTGGCTTCGGTCACCCGGGCTTTGTTAGTGGTAAGCAGGGAGGATTTTGTGGGGGCGCTCGTTTATGGCCTTGGCCTTGCTCGAGACCTTGGGGCTGTTCGGCCAGACAGCCTGAGGAACAACAACAACAATATATTTAATGCCTCAGGTTACAGGGAGGTTCAACAATTTTCAGCAGTCAGAACTTGGAAAGAATAATACCAGAATTGGTAATTGTTTTACTTTATAATTTTTATATATTTCTTATAGTATATATTAAATTAAATTAGATTAAAGGTTTCTACTGCAAAAAAAAAGCATGTTATAGCGATACATGCTCATTGAATGTGTACATGAAATTAGATATAGAGAATAGTGCCTATTATCAAATTCTTGCTATGCCATTTGTAGACTAATCTACGCTACTGTACTGTATGTAGATAATATTTTGCTAAGATTTCAATATCCTCATAATTACGATTTGGCAATGAGATAGCAATTTTGATCATATAAAAAGTTACAAGTCACTCATGATGATAGCTCAATTGGTTCAGTATATTTACGCCTTAGGACAGAACTGTAGGTATATCTTGCTTTCTTACTGACAGTTTACAGTATGTACAGTATATTTACATTTGGAGGGAATTTAAGGAGTTACTACAGTAGTATGGTACAGTACTGTAGTAGCCTAAAGATACAGCATTTATGATTTGTGAATGTACCGGTATTATACTGTTCTGTTAAATAAAGTCGAAATGTATGGTACCGTACCATACATATTGTGCATGTATATATTTATATTTTAATACACACTTGTGTTTCTTATACCAGTAAGTACTATACAGGTATTTTGTTTTACTGGTTAGACTATACTGTAGTACTGTAACACACTGCTTATCTGAAATTCATACATCCAAAATTCTCAGTTAATTGTAATTTTGTAAACAGGCAGATTTATTTCTTATTTCAAACAACTAAAGAGGTTCGGGATTTATCCAAAATTTCAAACTCCCCCTTTTGACTATTTTTGTATGTGTCTCAACCTCGGGACCGTAGGCTGTTCAGTAGCCTGTACTGTACCTCTTACGAGACCCCGAGATTATCAATTGAAGCTTCGAGATGTTGGGTGCTGGTTAGGCCGCACCTGGAATATGCGAACCAGGTGTGGGCTCCATATATGGTAAAGGATATAGAAGCAGTGGAGAAAGTGCAGAGGAGAGCTAGCAAGCTGGTACCAATGTTGAAGAACGCGGGCTATGAGCAGAGGTTGAGGACACTGGCATATAGGAGAAAGAGAGGGGATATGATAGAGACTTTTAAGATAGTGTCAGGAAAGTACGATGAGGATGTGTGTGAAGGTATCTTCTTGATGCGGGAGGGAACAAGAACGAGAGGACACTCTAAGAAAATTTACAAAGAAAGAAATAGGCTTGAGAAGGCAAAGAACTCATTTTGTGATAGAGTGGTAAATGAGTGGAACGCACTGCCCCAGTATGTAGTCGATTCCGAATCAATAAGGGAGTTTGAAAGTAATCTTGATAAAGCATGGGGAAGACAAGATTTGAAGTTTGATTATGAAACAAAAATACAGAATAGTAAAATTTTTGCGTCTGCTGCCGCCGCCGCCAACACCGTGAACGACCGCAGCAGTGCAAGTACTGGTATTGAGCTGGATACACAGGCATAGTTTGCCTTTTTCCAGAGGATCTACTGTAAGAAACTGTAAGAATATAAGTCGCTGTAGATGGTCTCAGTGGAGCTTCAAGGTGTTGGTTGCTTCCTTTCTGCCACACTAGATGTCGACACCTTATTTATACACGTCCCTTGATTTGGAGAGAGCAGCCATACGGTCGTTCACAGCATCTTCGAATATGGTCGGGCATCTTCTATGCTATGAATTAGTGACGATATAGGGGGTGTTTTCTTGATGTGTCGGTGTAGCCAGGATATCTGTAGAACAGCAGGAACGATCAGATCACCTCGGAAAAAACCCTGACGTTTGGCATGGACTTAGGTCCTTTTGGTCTGCAGTACACGATGCTATCCACTGTGCTATCGCCTTAGTCTCTAGACTAAAGAAGTCCAGAGACTCTCTCTACATCTCAGACTAAACCCCTTCCTTCTATAACAAGAGAAGTCTAGAGATGTGCTCCGTGCATTTCAGACTAGACTCCTCCCCTTTTTCCTTGTACTGTACCTGCACATGAATATGCATAGAGACGCACTCCCAGCATCTCAGACTAGATTCCCCCCTCCCCTCTCATTTGTAGCCTACTTAACCCTTCCAGCCCGGGCAACATTATATAAGGATCCCGCGGAAGATGGGCAGGACCCCGGGTGTCCTTATATAGTCCGTAAGCTTGAAAGCCTATTCAGCTTGTTTTGAAAGCCACGCGTCCGACGTATGTAAACAAAGCCTGTCGGAAGCGACGCACGCACCTCTGGCAGCAAGCAGACGTCGGAGCTGTGTTGTTGTGTGTCGGCAAAGACAGATTCAGTCTGGAAGAGTGTGTCACATTGCTAAAATCGCGGAAAAATACACACCACGGAAATCGTCATCACAACTGAACTAGTTGACTTAGAGAGCTCTACTCAATACCATTCTACAGATTGGAAACCACAGTACGTTTAGACATGCGTGGGAATATTCTAGCAGTTAAAATAACAAAGATACGGTAGCCTAGGCGTTGACGTTTTTTGGCCATATCGCCCGGATCTCAACAATGTCCTTAGGACAGGGAGCCCGGGCGGGAAGGGTTAAAGAAGACTCACTTCAGGCCCCCCCCACCCGAAAGCTCACTCCCTGCACCTCAGACGATACCCTCCTCATGCCACACACCTGACAAGGACGCTCCACGTTGCCAGCCACCAGCAAGAACCACTAGAGGCTTTCTATTCCGCTAATCTCCTTGTCCTAGACGTGCGGTATTCCCGCACTGACCATGTCCTCTCACCATGCCGACCATCCCTCCATCCCGGAAACCCCCCTGCTCCAATTGAATCCCTCGGGACCATCAGGACTAACAGGATTCATTCGCGACTACCACAAAATCAGTGATTGTGTTGTGCATTCTAGTTAATTGTGTTTGGGTATCATTTCCTGTTTACCCATTTATTGTGTTTGTGAAATGTTGTGATTACCTGTTTATTGTGGCCATTTGTTGTCTATGTAAATAAAGTATATATCGTGTGCATTGCTTGTGATCTTTCCTCCCAGTTAAACCACATCTGTTTTGTGCCATAAAGATATTGGCACGTCATATCTATTGTCAAACGCATGGATTCCTAAGAGTGTGGCCATGAGTGAATCTCTTCCATTGAGGAAATTCAAATAATTTTCTAGCTTGTTAGGGGCAGTATTGCTAACCCAACTGCCCATTGTTGTGTATGGTGTGTGAAGTGCATGTAGAATGTAATTGTACCGTTGGAATTATTTTGATGCAAATTTAGTCTGTAACCTGATTGTCACAAAATTATACTGTATACCATTATTAAATGTAGCTGCAACTTGTTTTTTATTTTATTGATGATTTTTTTTTTTTTTTTTTTTTCTACTCTTAACAGATCCAAGAATGCAACCCAGGGATAATGCATCAGCGTAAAGGATGGCAGTACGCAGGCGGGGTGGGGGTGGATTTGGGGGCCGGGATGGGTGCAGGGTTGTGGGGTCTAGTGAGGACAATGATGGGGCTAGTGACAGTGTGGGGGCCAGGGGCTGGTGTGGTAAGGAGGGCTGGGGCGGTGGTGGCGTACAGTACTCACCAGGACTCCACATCCTTCCAAGAGATAGTAACCCATGATGAACCCAAGGAGCTGAAGACCTTCCCCGAGCTGTGGCAGGGCATATTCCTGTGGGGTTTCTTTTCCGTCATGTTCATCCATGTAGTGTCAGCCATTATCGCCTTCCTCATGCTCAGGCAACATAAATATGGCAGGTAAGTGCATCTTGATAATTAAAATTAAGATTGGATTTGAGAGCATTAGAAATGCAAGATACGAGTGCAATTAGACTATAGTAAGAAGGATGGGAGTGGTCACCCTTTTTTGGGGGAGAGTTTGAATGTGAGCAAGATTCCTACAGGAAGGGAAGATCTTAGAGGAAAGACAAAGACAAAGAGGTTTGCCTAGGCATGGAGTCAGCACAGAATATCAGTTTATGAGCACAGCAGGACCACCAGCTGGCCCATAAGCCATCATAGTATTAAGCCCAGAGAAAGCAGAAATAACATCTTTAGAAGAGATTAAGATATTAGGTGTGAGTAACCTATGTTTGAGTCCTTGGAGTACCACATGTATTCATTACTTTCATTGATTTCACTAGTTAGGTTTACTGTATTTGTAAATTAATTGGTGAGTTGGTGAAAACAAATATGAATATGTATGAACTCCCCGCTTAAAAGATTCTCTGTTCAGATGACCGGAATTCCCCTCTCTTCTAGTTCTCTGCTCAAATGACACTTGTTTTACATTCCCCAATATTTAGGTTCTCTGTTCAAATGACACATAATTTGAACTCACTGAAGCTGGAAATACATGTGACGATGGTGCATTGTTATATGTGCGATTAGTTTGCTAACTTTGCTTGGAAACCAGGTTAACTTACTTGTGTACTACATGTAGTAATGTACACCGTATGTGGTGGACTGTGTTCTTTTATTTTATTAAGTGTTGTTTCCACATAGCAATTTTGATTAGTTCCTTTGCGTTTATCTTGTGTCGTCCCAGTTTTGGTTTGTTTATTTTGCAAGTTTTACATTATAATTGAGCATTTCACTCTCCAGGTTCTCCGCGGCGTGTGTGCTGCTCATCGGCCTGCTCACCACCCTGATCATGTCGACGGCCACCAGTGCGGCCCTGGGGTTCGTGTTATTCCAGGCCAAGATTGCCCTACAGCCCATCCACGCCATGTTCTGCGGCTTTGTACAGACGTTCCTCCTCTTCCTCTTCTCCTTCTCCAGACTCATGCCCACTTTATAATGCTGTGTTGGGTTTTCTGCATCAATTTTTTTATGTGTCTCACTTTATTATGATGTGTTGGGTTTTCTGCATCAATTTGTTTGTGTCCCACTTTATAATGCTGCGTTGGGTTTTCTACATCAATTTGTTTATGTGTCCCACTTTATAATGCTGCGTTGGGTTTTCTGCATCAATTTTATTATGTGTCTAACCTAAAGGTATTTATTTTTTCCCCTTTTGTAGCTTCATTGTTTCTATTTGATTAGTTGTTATTCCGATTTTCTTCTCTACTTCTCCAGAATTATGCTTATTCCATAATGCTGCATTGTTGTTTTTTATTTATATTTTTGGTATTTATTTTGTCCTCTACATTGTTTTTCTCCTCATCTTATCTTTCTTCTCCATACTCATGCCCTCTTTGTAATGCTACGTTTGATTTATTTTGTTATTGTATTTATATATTTATCCTTTTTTTTTTTTGGGGACAGACGCCGTAATTCCCAAGAATACTGCCATGAATATTAGGCGTTGTCACAAATTGCTAGGTCAAGTTGCCCGGGCTTGACATCTACCAATAACACTTTGACAGTACAGGCTCGATCCGCCGACCCTTTGATCAGCAGCTGACGCTCTACTGCCTATGCCACGGTTCGCGTTTTATTATCTGTTCTATTTTTATACATATATACCTGTAGCTAAAAAAAGTATATTTCCCCCATTTTTCTTAGCAGCATACTGTAGTTTAATTAACCCCTTCTGTACCGGTAACGTCTTTTTCATTTTATTCTTGCTATATTTAGACAATTTTCTACTGTTTAAAAAGGACCTGTGGTAGTAAAAATGGTTAAGGGAGATAGTTTGAATCCTGTTAATTGCTGGATGATAAAACCTAATAAAATTGTCTAAGAGTATGGTAGAAAAAACGTCACCGGTACAGAAGGGGTTAACAGTAGTTCTTTGCAGCACATATATTCCGAGTTTAGTAACCATGTACTGTATAGAGCTCTTTTTGTTTGAGAAGCCTTCCTTTCAGTCTTCCCATATAAACTCTGTAGGTTGTATTTTTTTGTGATTTCACATTCTGATTGAAATATATTTTTATACCTTTACTGTAGTGTACACAATCTTTTTTTTTTTTTTTTTTTTTTTTTTTTTTTTTTTTTTTGCAATAGCTTCTCAAACTTATCAATTGATAGGTTTTGTAATTTTTCCTCCCAATACAGTACTGTACTACTTTATTGAATACAGTACAGTATGGTACATACTAATTTGTGTTTCTAGTTCTTCAAAATGTTACTGTTCCGTGTTTTCTATTGCATGTGCTTTTATTTCTCCACCTTCTTCTTATCTGTTAAATTATTATTATTATTTCATATAGTGTTGTTAATTAATTAATTTATCACCAATCATTTGTATATAGCAACATTAACATACCATGACAGACACATATACAGTATACATATATAATATAGGTGTAGGCTATAACCAAGTCTTCTTAACCAAATGTTCTACTTAACATAACATGCCATTGATGAGTGACTTCCTAGCTCGTCAATTTCAACCCTCTGCATTTATGTTCATGAGGCTGACTAGCTTTTAATATACTGTACTATAGTCTAGTCATTATAATTAGGTAAACATTCTTGACCACTAACCTCTATAACTCCAAAAAACAATACAGTAAACTCTCTTGTTTGGCGTTCTTAGTAGTCTGAAAAAACGGCGCCAATCGCGATTTCGCCAGGCACGCATTGGAAATTAAATGGGAAAAAAATTATGTTAGTCTTTGGTCACCCCTAAGTTAGCCTATTTTACCCTTTTTTCGTATTTTTAATCAAAAATTTCTGAATACTAACTATAGTACATGCCAATTGAAATAATTAAAGGATATTATGACTCACCAGAAACATTTTAAAGTGTTTTATTTAATTAGGCCTAGGCCTATATTGTTTGTTTGCTTCGTCCTACTACTGGGTGTCCGCATCATTATTGTTTCTCGTGATTGTCCGCCTCATTATTATTCTCCTCTTTACCTTTGGTAGCTACTTTGGGCCCTAAGGTCCTCCCTAGTCAGCTATCTAAGCTCCTCAGTCCTCATGGCTTGCCTCAAAAAGCCTTCAAAGCTGGGATCGTTGATGTAGACACGTCGCCATTTTGGTCCAAGTCGCATTATCCTTCTTTCCGCCGAAGGTACATGCCTGGCGAACCGGAACCATGTTCTTTTAAGTTCTTCTAATTTTTGTTTAAGTTCTTTTAAGGTTATGAGTGCCATATGGCCTTTGTCGCCTGGTGCGTTGACTTCATTAATGTAATGTAATGTAAGGTTATGAACTTATGAACGAAAAATACTGCCACTTGGGATTGTATTGTTTCAGCGAGAAATGTCTTCACCTTCCTAGATTTGTTCACCTCCTGCCCTTCCCAATCTATCTTGACTTGATTAGTTGTCCATCTTGATCAAATCCTTCGGGCCAGCCCTATGAGAGTTCTTTTGTGGAACTCAGTGGTCTGGTTAAACTGATTTGATAAAAAAATAAAAAAATAATAATATATCACTCACAAAGGCATAAACGTGATGCAAGGTAAGTTATGTATACAGTATTTCTTGCGCATCTTTCCTAAAATTACGAATGTCCTTTTCCACTTTGGGCTTTTCAGGTGGCCCTCTATCACGAACAACTGCATCACCACTTGGTCCCACGGCTACCATTATCCATATATCATGAATCGATGGAGAGAGCGAGCAATAAATTATACAGTCAAGGTCGAACGGAAACTGGTAAGAAAGTAGAGTAACTTTATCACGACCGACAAGTGCCGAGTGGTAGCCTATGCGCTCGGGTATTTTCGCCGCTCGCCTATTGTCGGGTCTTGGCCACCCGCCAATTACAAATTTTTGCCGCCAGACGAGAGCTTTGGTATCTTATAGATTATGGCGCCAAACACGATTTCGACAAGCTTAAACACACCAGACATGAGAGTTTACTGTAGAATAATCCTTCTAATATTTCTACCATTTGGGTAGAGTCAGTCAGGGAATAGGTGTACTGATGAACCTCTTTATTTATCTCTGGGTTAGGAGTCTGGAAAGTACAGTATGGATCAACATATACTTGGTGCCGAGACATCACTTATTAGGCCAATTGTACAGTTAAAATCAATAGTTCATATTGTATCATATTGCTCGTAAACAGTAATTTTAGGTTACTGTCACTGTTCTTGACTACGTGATTCTAATAGCCCATGAGTAGTATTGTTTGCTTCACGTCTTAGAAATGTTGATTTAAGGGGAGATGGGCTTATTTATTTGCTCATTTATGTATCTTAAAATATTTAATAGATACATAAATGAGCAAATAAATAAGCCCATAGACCTCCATCAATCTTTAAAAAAAACATCCATTAGATCCCCTTCCTAGATTAATTTGTAAATTTTTCAGTAGAAACATTTCCAGGCCAAAGGCTGGTTCTTCAAAAATTACGCCAAGACAAAGAATAACACCTAAATAGCACAAAAGGTCTAAATATTGACAAAGAAATAAGGCGAAAGGTCTTAAAATTGACAAACTAATGGGGAAAACACCTTAAAATTTGAAAACTATTGGGGCTAAACATGAGGGAAAAGGAGGTCTAGAAAAAACAGCCCATCTCCCCTTAATGTCCCTCTCTCTAGATTTCACATCAATAGTCATCAAAGGTTTTCTTAGAGCTATTGATTTTGATTGTACAGAGTAACCTTAACCCCTTCTTTACTGGCGGAGTATATTTGATTGAATGTCAGCTATATTTAGACAATTTTATGAAGCTTAGGAAACGATATGTGGTAGCTAAAAGGATTAATTGAGATAATGTGTAACCTTTTCATTGGTAGATAGCATTCTTACGTTGAATAAAATTGTCTAAATGTAGCTGAAATCCAATAATATACAATACGTCGCCGGTACAGAAGGGGTTAAAGAAATTCTATCATGTCAATAGAGGCGATTTCTCTGGAATTAGTGAAAAAATATGAATTAGTGTTTATAAATAGACGATGATATTTATTTGAAATGGAAATAGGTAGATCAGATGTACAGTATATTGTATCATCTAAGACCAAAACACCAAGAATGATTGCATATGCATAATGCATGTACGGTAGCGCTAATAAGTCATGTCTCAGCTGTCATTACGTTTGGCTCTCTCTGTGCTGCATAAATGTCTGTCAGATGTTGAATAGGGTGGGTAAGTGTAGGAACATGTTGGTATATCTCACTCGAAACAAATATATCAAGTTTTAGATATTTGCTGATACAAATTATTCATCAAAATATACTTGGGTGCCGAGACATCACTTATTAGGCCGACTGTACACTGTTCATATAGTTATTTTTACTATAAATACTCAACTAGCTATGTACTGTACTGATTATAGAACAAAACTTTTGATAGAAAAGTAGGCTTAGGTTTACCATTGAAGTAAGACATAATTACCTATAGTTCGTTCATTCTAGGTTGGGCAGAAATCGTAACCTCTAACCTCTGTAACTCAAAAAGGGCAGGAGCAAATGAGCTGTCAATGTCCACACCTTTTCCCTGGCCAAGTCTTCCAAATTGGTAGAAAAAGTAGCTTGATTACTCTAGTCCTTTTTGAGATATGAAAGGTTAGAGTTTACAATTTCTGCCCAACCTAGAATGAACTGACTATAGGCCTGTTCCCATGTGTGCACTATTTACAGAATTGTAATGATGAATAAATTAGGCATGCTGTATATGGCAATAGTAATGATTATTGAGCTCTCTCCATAAGGAATTTATATGACATGCAGTAGTGATTTTCTAATTTATTTCTACCTTGATGTGATGGTTTCAGCAATACCAGAACTACCTGTTTATTTGCTTCCTTTATTTGTTTTTTGTGACATAAGAAATGCCTTTATGGGAAGCAATTATCTTATGAATAGTAGTTGTTTTTGTTGTTGTTCCTCAAGCTGCCTGGCCGAACAGCCCCAAGGTCCCGAGCAAGGCCAAGGCCATAACCGAGTGCCCCCACATAGTTGTTGCATAATATAGACTTATTAAGGATTGTAAGATGGTCTCATGGCGGTTCGGCTAGCAACCCTCCCCCGAAAATAAGCTAGAGAATCAAAAGAAATACCTCGGGATATGAAACGGTTCAGTTGTAGCTCAAGTTGAGGATCAAGACGTCTAGCAATAAATAGATAACTGTTGTACTCTCTCTCTCGTCATTTTGAAATACACATTGCCATTTAATGATGTCTTCCCATGATCTGTATCCTCAATGTACGGTGGCGCTAATAAGTCGTGTCTCGGCTGGCATTACGTTTGGCTTGCTCTGTGCTGTAATAATGTCTGCCAGATGTTAAATAGAGTGGTTAAGTGTAGGAATAGGCTTGTATATCCCCCTCAAAATTAATAAATTAAGTTTAGATATTGCTGATACTAATTATGGATAAAAATACTGTATACTTGGTGCCGAGACAACACTTATTAGGCCGATTGTACCGGTATACATTAGTAACAGGTCATCTTATTTGACTTCTATATACAGGTCTCCCTCACTATCCGATAGGATTAACAAATCCTGACATATGATCCTGCTCAGGGAATAGGAACCCAAAGCTAGGCAAAATTAGCCATTGGTTTTGAAGCCTTCCACCAATTAACTAGACCACAGGACATTTTGATTTATCAAACACCCTTTTTAAAATTATTTTGGATTGAAATTCCTCATTCCTCTCGTGGATTGATATTAATTTGAAGTACGTCTTCCTTGTACCATTATCTGCTCATTCATATTTTTGCTGCTTATGCTATGGACCTATGTAGAATTAATCTCCTCTGTAAGTCATGCATTATATTCAGCAATATATACTGTACATATGTAATATATAGTGGAGTTTGAGCAGTGGCCGGTATACAGTGGCCACGTTATCTCTGGTCGGATTACTATTATCCCTCTTATGCATCTGTGAAAAAAATTCCTGGTCTAGCCATATTGGACACTTTGTCTCAATACAGTACTGTACAGTATATATATCTTCAGCGAATAAGAAGTCGTCAAGCTAGGCACATCACAGAATACAGGTCTCCCTCGATTTACGATTGGGTTATGTTCCTGAAAACCCGACCTTGAATAGAAAAATAATTTAGCAAACCCTAAAATTAATGGGGCAAATGGGGTTGCGTTCTCGGACCAGCCAAAAGCCCATACACAAACACCTAAAAACCTATAATACTGTAATATCGTAAATTGGGGCATCGTATAGTGAGGGAGACCTGAACTGAATAATTTCTTTAGAATTTAGAAGAAATGGGACCACCTTCAGGACTGCCAATTTATAGACACAATTGTTTGAACAAATACATCTGTAGTGAAACCTGAATTTTTGCATTTGAGGTGCATTTTTCTGTGACTATCTCTTCAAATTGAAGAGTATTGACATTAATTGATGCAGAATATATATCTGAAACTATTAGCCAATACATTAAGAGCTGTATTCTCAGTCAACACATGTCTGGATTGAACAAAGCATATGTTAGCTATTCCATCTTATCTATTATCTCTTTTGTTATTACATTTATTTCTTCAAGGTACTGTACATAAATACAATATGGTTCTAGATCCCCCTACACTTAACATTCTCCACATTTTGTCTATACCCTTCCAACATTCTGCTCTCTTGCTATTTTATCTTAATATATATATATATATATATATATGAATGAATTTATTCTAAATCCTCTTTTCATAATAATATTAGATTTAGTACATATTTATTTTTATACTAAAAAGCACCCTAGTCCTGTTTATCATTAATTAGCTCTGTTCTATTAGTATTTGTTTATTTAGAATTATTTATCAATTTGCTTACTTGGACAATTTTGGTGTATGCTATTATTTTGTAAGAAATTTACTGTACAGTGTATGTATGTATTTAATCAGGCCGCCCATTCCCCATTCTTTTATTTATTTATTTATTTATTTTTTGTTTTGTTGGTTGAAGTAATCAGTTCAAGGTGAGAGTTTCTAATGTTTTTGATTACAGATTTATTTTAAGGGGAGATCGGTCGTTTTTCTGGTCCCCTTTCTCCTCATGTTTAGCCCCATTAGATTTAAGATTTTAACCCTTTCTCTGCGGGGTGTTTTGGGCTATTTAGGGCATATTCAGGCACTCCTGAATTAAATGAACTGTATTCTGCCGAAAACTAGGCAAAATAGCTTCAAAATGAGACCAGAACGGTCCTTGTAGGTGGCCTGGTTCATCCGCAGCGGTGCCATAGAAACGTGGGAAACCCGCTATTTGTTAGCACTCACTCGCTCGGCAACACTGTTGTGAGAGGCAGTGAGAGACCCACGCGAGACACAGTCTACCTCAGTGAGCCGCTCGCTCTGATGGTCGGAGGTGGGCCCCTCACGCTCCCGCCCACTGACACTCGATTTCTACGTTTTTTACAGGCTTTTAAAGCCTGGAAATTTCTGTAAATGGCCAGCACATTCCAGAACGTCACCCGCAGCGAAAGGGTTAAGACGTTCGGCCCATTATTTTGGCGATTTTAACACCTTTCACCCCATTTTGTTGTCAATTTTAAGACCTTTTGTGCCATATAGGTGTAAAAAAATTCTTGGCGCGCGATAGCGAGCTGGCAATTTTAAGAGGAATCGGCCTTTGGCCGGGACATTTTTCTACCGAAAAATGTACAAATTTATCTTGAAGGGGGTTCTAGTGGATGTATTTTAAAGCTTGATGGAAGTCTAGCGAGGAAACAAAAATAGATAAATTAATAAATTAATTAATAGACCAAAAAATCAGCCAGTGTCCCCTTAAGAGTGTTACAGGAGAGTACTGTGCCTGGGTAGTGAACAGTCTGCCTTACTGTAAGTAGCTTCAGTTCCGGTGATATCTTTTTATTATTTGTTTTATTATATTTAGACTATTTTCAGCAGTTTAAGAAGGACCTGTGGTAGTAAAAAGGGTTAAGGTAGATAGTTTGAAGCCTCTTAATTGCTGAAGGCCCATTTTAAACTGAATAAAATTGCCTAATAGTAGCCAGAATAAAGTTAAAATGACGTCGCGGTACAGAAGGGGTTATGTAGCTTCAGTTATGACCCAATAAAACCCTATACTTTCTGTACTCCATTTCAAACTTAACACTTTTGTAATTTTCTATGTACATAGGTTGTAGATACGGTACAGTAAATATATAATATACAGTATAAATATATATATATATCAAATAATGTACATCACCCGGTGTAAATAAAATGTTAATTGTACTGTTATATTATTATCATTAATTGGGCAGCAGAGAAATGTTGCACTCGACATTAATTAAGTAACGCCCCGTTCTTAACATTAATCATCAATTACAAACCCCAATACATTTGAATAAACTAATGAAAGCATATGGTCCTCCAGGTATTCGAACTCAGGACACCACACCCAGAACATAAGCATCTAAACCATTACACCACCAACACAGTTAAGCCAAGATGCCACAGCTGGACAATGTGGTCTCTATTGAAAAGATCAGAGGGGTATGGGATTACAGGCCCATTGCACATTGAAACGGCAAAGGATTTTATGAGCAAGTGGATTTGAAAATGGACTGCTCATTCAGTGATGGGTGGCTGACTAATTTAAAGAAGCGTCATGACATCATACATCTTAATGTGTGTAGTGGGTGCAATACCCTAGATGCCTACTAACTGGCAGATGAGGATAGTAAAACTATTGTACATGCATACATACATATGTATGTATGTATATGTATGTTGGCTCGAACGTCCCTTGATTTTGGCCCTGTCACTCTTTCAACTATGGGGGAGGCACTCGCTATAGGCAGTTATGCCTTTTGCCTCCCTCAATCACATAGAAAAAAACAAAAACAAACAAACATACAGGTTTAAAGACTGCAACCGTCCACAGTGAATGTGGCTTCCATGGTACAATCACAGTACAGTACTGCACACAGTGCACAGCAATCATAACACGGTGGCTGCAGTCTTTACTGCAGCACAGTAGAACAAAGTCTTGCCACAACAATGCCCCATCATGTTATCACTGTGGCTAATGTTGGTATAGCGCTAACAGTGTCTCAGCAGAACTCAATAAAGTCCTCCTGAAGCACTTGCACCTGGCGAAATCGCACCACACCAGCCTTAACCGTGCTACAACAAGGCAGTAACAAGAAATCACCGTAACTGCTACAGAGGCTGACTGCACCACCGAAGTGGCGGGCGGTGGGGTCGCTGCATCCCTACGCCAGAGAGAAAGGCCGACTTGTGCCAGTGGGTTGTGAGAGTAAGACACTAGGGAATCTTGGGGCACACCATTGTGGCCCCACTGCCTTCACCACTCTCAGGAAGAAAGATAGAAATAAAATTGATGAAAAAGGTTAAGTCAGAACTTGCTATGGGAAGTAGAGGACACCAACCCTCGCTCTGATAGATCGAGCCCACCACTCATTGTACCTGTACCTGTATAATGTATTACTTATATATTTAGTATGATGCAATTTTTAACGGTGTGCACTCCCTTGATGGACAAGGCTAAGGCATATCCTTGTTACAAGGACTTAACTGGACATTTGCCACGAACCGCTAGACTGAGCTGCCCAAGCTCTTGCCGTCTACCAATTGTTGACGTGGAATCGCTGCCGACCCTTCAATCAGCAGACAGACATGCTACTGACTGTGCCACAGCCCATTTCATGCTCATTCCTGTGTGTGACAGGGCTTTTACCATTGCATATGAATGATTGACTTCTTATGGTTGTATGTGTAGGCCTATATGCATTGATTAATTGGAGTGTGTGTGTGAGTGAGTGAGTCTACTGTGTGTGTTTACCTTTTTGTGGCAGCAGGATAAATAATGAAGACTATGGCAGATATGGGGAGGTAGGGATGTGTGTTGGGATGGGGTTAGGTAGAGCTCAATGTAGGCCTAACATATCTACACAGACACACACATACATCTAACATATCTACAGACATACACATACATTTAACATATCTACAGACACACATACATTTAACATATCTACACACACACACACATACATCTAACATATCTACACAGACACACTCACATACATCTAGCATATCTACAGACACACACACACATATATCTAACATATCTACACAGACACACACACACATACATCTAACATATCTACACAGACACATGCATATATATCTAACATAGCCTATCTACACAGACACACATACATCTAACATATCTACACATACACACACACATCTAACATATCTACACACACACACACACACACATATATACATCTAACATATCTACAAAGACACACATACATCTAACATATCTACACAGACACACACACTTACACATTTAACATATCTATACATACACATCTAACATATCTACACAGACACATCCATCTAACATATCTACATAGACACACATATATATCTAACATATCTACACAGATGCATAGGCCTACATCCATGATCCATCTAACATAGGCCCTATCTACACACACATATCGCATCTACACAAACACATTCAGCAATCATCTACACACACAATCTAGCATATTTACACGCACTCACATGTACCATATGTACAGGCACACACCTACACAGAGACAGACACATTTACCATATATAGCCTACGCACACACATACGCACGCAGGTACATAATTACATCCAGCTAAGCTTGAGAGAGAGAGAGAGAGAAATTGGATAAAGGCTGATCGAGTGTCACTTCTACCTCAAGCTCGCCAGCCAACCCCAACCCACACATTTTAATCTCTCTCTCTTTATCCATTTATTTATTTTGCTTATCTCCATCTTATTATAATTAACACGTATCTTCCTTCCTAATAATTATATACTTATTTGGCATTTGCAAGGGAGCCTATATTAGCGCCACTTTCAAAATTTCGATACGTCGAAACTACAACGATTTGCGGTTTTTTATATTTTACCATAGATAGTTGAGATGTTTGGGTTTTTTGTGTTAGGTGTTCTAGATCTTTTTCTTCTTTTTTTTTTTTTTTTTTTTTTCACATGAAGCGAGTGTCGGAGCGGACGAAGCGACCTAAATTTCTAATTACTTGTGCGTGTTTTATTTATTTATTTATTTATTTATTGTATTGTATTTTATTTATTTTTCGTCAAAGCGCCTCATAAGAGAGTCGGACAAAGGTATCCAACTCCCTTACAGAGGATTCGATGGTACTCAAGGCAGTAACTTTCGTCACTTATAAAAAGGCGGGAAAAGTGAGTTAACTTTCGTACCACAGAGCTGTGCGACAGGTGCAATCACACCACGGAGCTGTGCGACAGGTGCAATCACACCAATTATTCACTTATCTTGTTGATTCAAGACTTTTTACCAACCAAGAACTTACTAGTAAACCAGTGTTATCAATCCAAGTGTTTGCAAGAAATATGGCGTTTCAGTGCAGGTTAAGACACGCAGAGCATCGAGCTCAGTGGAGGGAGATCAGAAACAGAATCCTTAGATCTAGACGACGAAATATAGGCTAGCCTATACTTCCCTGGCTACCTAGCAGAGTGTATATTTAAACTGACGCACCTTGATGAGGACCACAGATTCCATGAGTTCCTGCTGCTGGTTGGTGAACTATGGCTCGCTGGTGTAGTGACTAGCGTTAGGGTGGAATCACACATTGGCGATTTTTCCTGGCGATGGGCTGCGATGCCCAAAAAGCACTGCACGCACTGCCGTCTTCATAAACGTCGCCCAGCATCCCCACACGTCGGTATACAGTTGCCACGCACCGCCACAGCGTCTCGCGGCGCGGCGACCATAGCCAACATGTTCCCTTTCGTCGCCACCACTGTCAAAAATCGCCACGGGATGGCGACAGTCGAAGAAGCGTCGCCATAATGTGTGACGGCATGGCGATGGCATTGCGGTGGTATAGCGGCCGCCGCCATACATCCCATGACGTGGCAACACCGCGCGAGTGTTTGGCGGAAAAGCTGCGGCCGCTGTGCTAGCATCCCTCCATAAGATAGCATCCCTCCATGAGATTCCAGGTAAGCGCCGTATTTCTTGCGGTCAACGTAGATGAGATCCATGGCGGGTACAGTCCGGTAATCAAATGGTGCGGATGACAGTACAGCCTCAGCTTATATATGCTAGGTCCATTGTTTACCTAAATCGCCGCTACATCGTCAGACGCCGTTCCAATGCCGCACCTCCATTGTACCTTCATCGTATTCACATTATGATGGCCTAGAGATTATCGTCGTGCTGTCGCCACGTCGCCACCCGGGTACACCGACACCATGACGTACGCCGTGGCGTCTCCATACGCCGCTGGCCCACCGTAACACCGTAGCTACTACGTCGCATGCCGTCCTTGTGCTGTCGTGATATCACACCGATGGACACCTATGGAAACCGTCCGTCGCCAATTTGCCACGATTTGGGCCACAATTTGGCGTCGCAGCCCATCGCCATACCCCATCGCCAATGTGTGATTCCACCCTTATCCCCCCACACAGTAAGGTAAGGTCCTGTCTAAACCTAAGCTAGGCTAACTTGAATGCTAAGTGATAGGCCTAAGTGATAAGGGTTTTGTTAGCGGCATAGGCCTACCTGTTTTAACATGATGCTCGCGTCTATTTTTGTTTTCTATGTGAGTGAGGGAGGCAAAAGGCAAAACTGCCTATAGTGAGTGCCTCCCCTAAAGCTGAAAGAGTGACAGGGCCAAAATGCCTGGACACACAGAGTTTGAAGCAATTTAAGTCATAGGAAGAGGGACAGACTGGTTCTGGGAGAGAGTTCCAGAGCTCAGCTGTTGAATAGAAGAAAGACAGAGTAACGTTTCACTCTTAGGTTGGAGAGTTGCACAGAGTAGGGGTGGGATTGTGTTGCAAGACGGGCACCACGTGCCCTACATAAAGGAGGTGGTATACACTGGGAAAGCTCTGAGGAACACTGATTATTATAGTAGCGATAGAATAGCGAGAGAGATGCAACATTGCGGCGAAGAGAGAGAGATTGCAGAGAGTTGGTGAGTGGACGGGAGTTAATGATACGAAAGGCCTTCCTTTCAATTTTGTCTAGGAGAGCGGTGTGAGAGGAACCTCCCCACACATGTGAACAATACTCAATACAAGGATGCACTATGCCCCTGTACAGAGCAAGAAGCTGTGCAGGGGTAAAGAACCCCCTAAGGCGGTTGAGCACACCCAGCTTCTGGGAGGCAGCCTTAGCAAGACTGGTAATATGGTCCTTCCAACTGAGAGTAGAAGAAAAAGAGACACCAAGAATATTGAGAGAAGATGAAGGATTGATTTTTGTATTGTTGAAGAATAAGGGATAGTCCGCAGGGAGTTCCTGACGGGTAGATAGATGGAGAAATTGGGTTTTGGAAGCATTAAAGGTAACAAGGTTTTCTCTGCCCCAATTGGAGATAGTAGTTAGATCAGAATTTAAGTGTTCTATGGCTTCATTCCGTTTGTCGTTGAGGAATTGCTGGCTTGGGCGTTCTGAAAAACTATTGGAGTAGTGTAAGGTTGAGTCGTCTGCGTATGAATGGATGGGAGTTGAGGTACAGTTGAGAAGGTCATTTAGCCCACAGCCAGCTGTTGTTGCCCCCTGCTGATGACTAGCCTATAAGTCGTGAGGGGGGGGGGGGGGGGGGCGGCAGAGCCCCCTCAACCTATATTGTATCCAACGGTTAGCTGTTAGGTACATTTTTTGGTAAGATTTAACCAGCTATCCATGAGATACCAAATTGGTTGAGAGGGGCGCGACTTATAGCCATCATCATATATGTTGCCAGCAGGATGCAAAATAACAGCTGGCCATCATGCCATGGGATAAATGGACGCCAACATAACGGCGAGTGTTAGGTTAACCCCTTCTGTACCGGCGACGTTGTTTGTGTTATATTATACTTATATTTAGACGATTTTGTGCAGTTTAAGAAGGATCTGTGGTAGTGAAATGGGTTGAGTGCGATAGTTTGAAGCCTGTTACTTGTTTCAGGCCCTTGTTAAACTGAATAAAATAGTAGGCCTATAAAGAATGCTAGAATATAATTAAGAAGACCGCCTGTACTGAAGGGGTTAAGCATATATAACATATTTATGCCTTAACATTTTCCCCACCCAAAACCCCTTCTTCCCAAAGGGTCCCGTATAATTCTTGAGGGGTATGTGATAAAAATTAAAAATAAATAACAACACCCCATTAACATACTTATAAATAATTCAAATAGACAAATAAGTATAATAACTAGAACAAAAATAATTAAATTAATAAATACATGAAATAAATGAATTAAACATATAAATTAATAAAGTAATAAAATAAAGCCTTACCTGTTTGCATCACGAACTTATGAAGGTGATCTGGACAGTTTGGGTAGTCCTTCATCCTTTCTTTTATAAAATAAGTTCTCAGGTCAGGTCAGGTGAAGGTATTGAGGGATAACCCTTTACAACGGCACCTCGTAGCTACTTTCTACTTTCCTATTTTCTGAAGAGTGTAGAGAGGGGAGAAGGGCTGTTGGAGTAGCCTTGTAGTCTTTTGCAAGAGGAAAATTCGTCAGTCGATAGCTAGTATAGGATAGAGTAAATATGAAATTCTAAAGAGAGAGAGAGAGAGAATGAGTGAGTTAGAGTTAGTTAAAATGGGACTTCTATATTATTTAGCCAGCACACTGTAAGTCAGGACTAGAGACCCTTTTCGAGAACTCCAGTCCTTTGAGAGAGAGAGAGGAAGTAGGGTGGGGTGGGGTGGGAGAGATGGATTAGTGTGCACTGGCAAAGCTTCTGATTTATATTTCTATCCTCATATATCCAGAAGTGAAGTCTGAATCCCCATCCCACGACAGGCCACCACCACGGTCAAAGATATATGTATACACTATTATATTTACTTAGTCTCTCTCTCTCTCTCTCTCTCACTCACTCACTCTATATATATATATATATATATATCTTTAGTTTTCTAATATCACTTCCTTATGTTATTCAAGCCTGCTTGTCCACATCTACCCCTTCTCTCGCTCTCTCTCTCTCTCTCTCTCTCTCTCTCTCTCTCTCTCTCTCTCTCTCTCTCTCTCTCTCTCTCTCTCTCTTACTTTATTGTCCTGTCACCATCCATCTCTCACTTTATACTCCCTGCATGTTCCCGCTCAGAGTGTTTGTGTTACTGTTTGAGAGAGTAGCGGGGTTACCCAATCAAGTACGCTAAATAGTAAATAAAAGCCGAACATCGCTAGAATAATGCCAACATCTCTACAATGTTAGGCCTACTCTAAAATGGCTCAAATCTCCAGGATATCGCTAGAATTTATGTTGCTAGATGTAAAATTTGCCTCTAAATGGAAGTAAATACCTCTAGAACTAGCGGGAAAGTGGCAACATTATAGAGTAGGCTAGTGCACAGGCAGGTGAGATACATTATAGAGTAGGCTAGTGCACAGGCAGATGAGATACATTATAGAGTAGGCTAGTGCACAGGCAGGTGAGATACATTATAGAGTAGGCTAGTGCACAGGCAGGTGAGATACATTATAGAGTAGGCTAGTGCACAGGCAGATGAGATACATTATAGAGTAGGCTAGTGCACAGGCAGGTGAGATACATTATAGAGTAGGCTAGTGCACAGGCAGGTGAGATACATTATAGAGTAGGCTAGTGCACAGGCAGATGAGATACATTATAGAGTAGGCTAGTGCACAGGCAGGTGAGATACATTATAGAGTAGGCTAGTGCACAGGCAGGTGAGATACATTATAGAGTAGGCTAGTGCACAGGCAGGTGAGATACATTATAGAGTAGGCTAGTGCACAGGCAGGTGAGATACATTATAGAGTAGGTTAGTGCACAGGCAGGTGAGATACATTATAGAGTAGGCTAGTGCACAGGCAGGTGAGATACATTATAGAGTAGGCTAGTGCACAGGCAGGTGAGATACATTATAGAGTAGGCTAGTGCACAGGCAGGTGAGATACATTATAGAGTAGGTTAGTGCACAGGCAGGTGAGATACATTATAGAGTAGGTTAGTGCACAGGCAGATGAGATACATTATAGAGTAGGCTAGTGCACAGGCAGGTGAGATACATTATAGAGTAGGCTAGTGCACAGGCAGGTGAGATACATTATAGAGTAGGATAGTGCACAGGCAGGTGAGATACATTATAGAGTAGGCTAGTGCACAGGCAGGTGAGATACATTATAGAGTAGGCTAGTGCACAGGCAGGTGAGATACATTATAGAGTAGGCTAGTGCACAGGCAGGTGAGATACATCATAGAGTAGGCTAGTGCACAGGCAGGTGAGATACATTATAGAGTAGGCTAGTGCACAGGCAGGTGAGATACATCATAGAGTAGGCTAGTGCACAGGCAGGTGAGATACATTATAGAGTAGGCTAGTGCACAGGCAGGTGAGATACAATATAGAGTAGGCTAGTGCACAGGCAGGTGAGATACATTATATAGTAGGCTAGTGCACAGGCAGGTGAGATACATTATAGAGTAGGCTAGTGCACAGGCAGGTGAGATACATTATAGAGTAGGCTAGTGTACAGACAGGTGAGATACATTATAGAGTGGGCTAGTGCACAGGCAGGTGAGATACATTATAGAGTAGGCTAGTGCACAGGCAGGTGAGATACATTATAGAGTAGGCTAGTGCACAGGCAGGTGAGATACATTATAGAGTAGGCTAGTGCACAGGCAGGTGAGATACATTATAGAGTAGGCTAGTGCACAGGCAGGTGAGATACATTATAGAGTAGGCTAGTGCACAGGCAGGTGAGATACATCATAGAGTAGGCTAGTGCACAGGCAGGTGAGATACATTATAGAGTAGGCTAGTGCACAGGCAGGTGAGATACATTATAGAGTAGGCTAGTGCACAGGCAGGTGAGATACATTATAGAGTAGGCTAGTGCACAGGCAGGTGAGATACATCATAGAGTAGGCTAGTGCACAGGCAGGTGAGATACATTATAGAGTAGGCTAGTGCACAGGCAGGTGAGATACATTATAGAGTAGGCTAGTGCACAGGCAGGTGAGATACATTATAGAGTAGGCTAGTGCACAGGCAGGTGAGATACATTATAGAGTAGGCTAGTGCACAGGCAGGTGAGATACATTATAGAGTAGGCTAGTGCACAGGCAGGTGAGATACATTTAAGAAAATATGTATGGCAAATGCATTTCAAGGTAAAAGCAAAAAGTGTCTTAGCCTAATTATCTAACGGATGCAGGAAAGAGCACAACTTCTATGCAAGGGAAAACAGTGGCAAAAATGCCTGCCATATAAGCATTTTTTAAAGGGGGGGGGGTGACATGCTTTTTTTCTCTCTCTGGGTTGTATCCATTCGGCCCCATTCAGCCTTCTGTTTTAAGACGTTTATCCCCATTCAGGTGCCGATTTATACCTGGCGAGCGATAGCGAACCACCATATTCTGGATGAGTTAGACAGCTGGCTAAATTTGTACAGTTTTCGATAGAAAAATGTCTTCATACAATCCTTACTCCCTATCGCTCGCCAGGTAAAAATCGACACGTGGATGGGGATAAATGTCTTAAAACAGTAGGCTGAATGGGGCCGAATGGATACAACCAAGAAAGAGAAAAAAACAGGTGACTCCCCATAAATCATGCCTTGTCTACTTAACCCCTTCAGTACCAGTGTATGCCAAGTGTGTGTGAGAAGTTAGGTTAGGATGCTTTAGTTAGTTACGGAGAGGAGAGGATATGGATAGGTTATAGATTAGGTTAGGTGTTAATTGTGTCTGAATATAGGCGAAAGGACTTACTTCCGAAAACACTTGCAGCACCTAGACCCCGTGGTCGGGCCCCCCCCCCCCCCCCCCCCCCCCCCCCCTCCCCCCCCCCCCCCCCCCCTCCCCCCCCGCCTCCAGCTCATATAAGGGGAGATAGGCTGGTTTTTCTGGCCCCCTTCTCCCTCGTGTTTAATCCCATTGGTTTTCAGATTTCAAGACGTTCGACTCATTAGTTTGGCGATTTTATGACTTTACACCCCATTTCTTTGTCAAAATTAAGACTTTTCGTGCCATTTAGGTGTCGATTTATCGCGAACCTTTAATTATACCACGATTATATCGGCTGAGAAATTTTTCTACCGAAAAATTTACAAATTTATCTTAAGTGGCTGTTTTTGTTTGGTTTTGGTCTGTTAATTAATTGATTAATTTATTTATTAGTTTCCTCGCTAGACCTCCCTCAAACTTACAAAAACATTCCCTAGGGGATGTTTTTGTGGTCTAGCGAGGAAACTAATAAATACATTAATAAATAAATTAACAGACCCAAAAAAAAAAAAAAAAAAAAAACAGCCACTAGTCCCTTAGCCTATTGAATACCCACCACCAGCTCAACTGTTAGATAGTGACTCCGGTTATATATATTTCCCTCTCTGCTTACCACACTCGTTATCTCGGGAATGTTGCGCCGCCTTTTCAGCTTTATTGTGCGTTGGCTTACTACTGGGTGCTCATCCTACTTTGCCCTTCGTGCTTATTAATCCGAATGATGGATTTATTATTATTATATATATATATATATAGATATATATATATATATTATATATATATATATATATATATATATATATATATATATATATATATATATATATATATATATATATATATATTATATATATATATATATTATATATATATATATATATATATATATATTATATATATATATATATATATATATATACCGGTATATATATATATATATATATATATATATATATCCTATATACTGGTATATATATTATGTTTTGTTTTTGTTTTGTTTTTTATAACACGGCTGATCACTGTACAAACGTTCACTATCATTAAATTATATACCTCGATCTTAACCTCTTCCGACTCCATTAGTTTCTTGAAAATAGTTGATAATGTAGTTCATAAGAGTATAAGGAGAGAGTCGAAAAAGAATTAGTGACTTTAATTTGAGATATTCAATTTGTATCTGGTCTCGGAAATGTGTGTGGTAGACCCGTAGAATATTTTAATAATGTGTTCGCGTTGCAGATTAATGAAAAGGATATGCGTCGATTATTGGTTGTTCCTATTGACCACTTGCGAGTTTCAGGCTATAAGGAAGTTGGAGCCGTAAACATAAATATAAAACAGAAAGGCAATAATGATGTAGGTTTCTTATGGATAGAAAGTATTATATATTTAATTTAATGGGTTTATATATGCACTACAACCATATGTTAGCTGGTAATTCTGCTAAATATCGATATCTACAGCTCCAACTTCCTTATAGCCTGAAACTCGCAAGTCATCAATTAGAATGTGCGGTATGCGTAATCCTGTTTAAGGGAGGAGGGGCGTATTTATATGGTCATTTATGGAATTTTTGTTTTCCCTAGACCTCAGTCAAGCTTAACTTATCACCCCCAAGATATGTTTGTACATTTTTCGATAGAAAAATGTCCCGGCTGAAGGCCGTTTCTTCTTAAATTACAGGCTTGCTATCGCCATCGCTTTCATTAATATTGACATAGAAATGGGGCGAAAGGTCTTAAAATCGCCAAACTAATGGGCCGAACGTCTTAAAATCTGAAGACTAATGGGGCTAAACATGAGGAAGAAGGGGGACTAAAAAATGACCCACCTCCCCTTAACCCAGTCAGTAGCGGTGACGACATTTACATTATATTCTGGGTACAAGGGTGAGACCATATTCTGGGTACAAGGGTGAGACCATATTCTGGGTACAAGGGTGAGACCATATTCTGGGTACAAGGGTGAGACCATATTCTGGGTACAAGGGTGAGACCATATTCTGGGTACAAGGGTGAGACCATATTCCCAATCTTTCTTCTATTCAACAGCTGAACTCTGGAACTCTCTCTCTCTGAATCCATCTTCCCCTCATCCTATGACTTAAATTGCTTCAAACTCCGTGTGTCCAGGCATTCTGGCTCGAACATTCCTTGATATTCGCCCTGTCACTCTTTCAACTTTGGGGGAGGCACTCGTCACAGGCAGTTCTGCCTTTTGTCTCCCTAATCCACATAGAAAACAAAATGACGATTTTATTCAGTTTAGGAAGGACTTCTTTCAATTAAAAGGCTACAGACTATCTCAATTAATCTCTTTAGCTACCGGTACCGTATATCCTTCCTAAGCTTCATAAAATCGTCTAAATGTAGCTGAAATAAGATAAAACAAAACTTAATCAGTATTGAAGGGGTTAAAAGTTAGTGATCGTTTATACCGTTCACAATTTTGGCACTGATCAAGTTTGTCAATTGTCTTCATAAGCTTTTGAGAAATCCTTTTGCCAGACACAACACAAAAACACGTGTCTGTGTGTGTTCGTGTTTTAGTGAAGATTCAAACCCCACGGCCCCAATAATACCCTGCCTAATCACGCTTTCATAGTGACAGTGTCGAGAGAGAGAGTTACCCAGAGTTACACAGATACTCAGACCAAACAGACCTTGCGGTCCCAACTAGGTGGTCCAACCTTAATACTACTAGACAGGGATAGTTTATAGTGGAAAAATAGGACAGTAAAGTAGAAGGATCTCTCCCCACCCTCCGGCTAAAAAGCCTTACCATAAAATAGGATGAAGTGTAACCTTATGGCCCAGGATCCCCACAAGGACAGTATTTATAGAGTAGGTCTATAGACAAAATTAGTTTGAAAGGGATATTACACAGTCATGTCTACTGATTAATTCATATTAATCCAATCCTCATCATATGATCGTCCAGTATTTTCTATCAATTTAATTACTGTCGACCACCTCCCTTGGTAAACTATTCCACTCTTTAACCACACTTTATGTGAATATATGTTGTGTCACATCTAAGCTATGTCTTTTTTCTAATTAGTTTCATTCCATTACCTCGTGTTGCAGCATTGTTAATAATCGTGAACAGTGCACTGAGAGAGAGATAGAGTTAGAGAGAGAGAGAGAGAGTGAGAGTGAGAGTGTGAGTGTGAGTGAACTAAACGATAACGAGCCGGAGAGACACAATCCATAACACACAATGTCATGGCTAAAGCAAGGGTTAAAATCGGATCGTTTAGGTGCGTTTTCCGGGTTTCTTCATTTGCATTCGGTGAGTTGCGACCGGTGTGTTAACCCCTTCTATACCGGCGATGTCCATTTTGCTTTAGTTTGGCTACTAGTAGACGATTTTATTCAGCTTAGGGAGGACGTCTACTAATTTAACAGCTACAGACTATTTCAATCAATCCTTTTAACTGCCATATATCCTTCCTAAGCTACATAAAATCGTCTAAATGTAGCTGAAATCAAGCAGAAAATACGTCTCCGGTATAGAAGGGGTTAAGGTGGATGGCAACAAGGGAGCAATTGCTGGATAATGCCTGGACAAAAGCTCATGTAGGCAGATACTCAGTGCATCGTTTAGTAGAGTCACTCACCAAAATACAGGGACCTCATATGCGTGGAATTTAGGTGAGTAATCCTAGGTTCGAGTCCTTGGAGTGCCACGTGTATTTGTTGATTTAATTAATTGAGTTTAGAAGTTAAATTGGTTGGTGAAAAAATATAATAGCCGGTAATTGTGTACAGTCGGCCTAATAAGTGATGACTCGGCACCAATTATGTTTTGATCAATAATTGGTATCAGCAATATTTATATATAATTTCTTCTTTTTGAGTGAGATGTGCAACCTTGTTCCTACACTTACCCACCCTATTCAACATCTGACATACATTAATACAACACAGAGCAAGCCAAACGTAATGACAGCTGATACATGACTTATTAGCGCGCCTGTACACTCGGATGCCATAGTCTCTAGCCCACTCATCAATATTCGTGGACCTCACCTCTTTCTAATTATGGAAGTCTATCTCTGGAAACGAATGTAAGAATATAATTTTCTAGACATCAACGACACAACTATATATGCCATTTATTGACAAGCAAGTTTCATTCAAAAATCAATCCAGATGGTTATAATGGCATACAGAATAACAGTATGACAAAAATATATAATGACAAGTCATATGATATAATATATTTAGATTTCAGTAAAGCTTTCGAGAGAGTCCCTCATGAGAGATTGATGAGAAAAGTTGAGGCGCATGGAATAGGTGGGTCGTTGTTGGGATGGATTAGGTCATGGCTAATTGGTAGGAAGCAGAGAGTCAGCATAAATAGTACTAAGTCAGAATGGGGAGCAGTCAAAAGTGGTGTCCCATAGGGATCTGTATTGGGTCCTCTGTTGTTTGTTATATACATAAATTACCTTGATTTAGGTATAACTAGTAGGATAAGTAAATTCGCAGACGATTCCAAAATGGGGAGAACAATAGATTCAGATAGCGACATTGAGTGCTTTAAAAGGGATCTAGATACCTTACACGAATGGTCAGTAAACTGGCAGATGGATTTTAACATTGACAAATGCAAGGTATTAAAGATAGGGAAGATGAATACAATTGCAAAATATAAACTATCTAATATGGAATTAGAAAACTCAGACTGTGAGAAATATCTAGGTGTGTTTCTTAGCAATTATTTGAAACCTAGAAAACAGTGTATAAGCGTTTGTAACAAGGCAAACAGGATTCTTGGGTTCATCTCTAGGATTGTGAGTAACAGAACTTCTGATGTTATCTTAAAACTTTACTTGTCATTAGTGAGACCCCATATGGATTATGCTGTTCAATTTTGATGTCCTTATTACAGAATGGACATAGATTCTTTGGAGAGAATACAACGTAGAATGACAAAAATGATCCATAATATTAGACATCTTCCATAATTATGAAGAAAGGTTGAAGAAATTAGGCTTACATTCGTTAGAGAGACGCAGAGTTAGAGGGGATATGATTGAGGTGTTTAAGTGGGTTAGTGGGGTTAATAAAGGGGACATGAAAGATGTACTATAGCTCAGTGATTGCGAAAGAACTCGAACAAATGGTTCCAAAGTAGATACATTTCGTTTACAAAAATATATAGGCAAATACTGGTTTGGTAACAAAGTTGTAGATAGGTGGAATATATATATATATATATATATATATATATATAATATATATATATATAATATATATATAATATATATATATATATCTATATATAATATATATATATATATATATATATATATATAGTATATTATATATATATTATATATATATATATATATATATATATATATATATATATGTATATAGATATATATGTATATATATATAGGTATATATATATATATATATATATATATATATATATATATAATATATATATATATATGCAGTATGTATATATTGATATATATGCGGTTTGGTATAGAATGTCTATTGTGCTTTTACTTATCCTGCTCAAATGAACTTTCTATATTCCTTTGTTCCCAGGGGTTGTGAGAAGCTGGGTTTTACATCGTGGCCTATCAGTGACCAATTGCTGGTTATGTAATATGGTAAACATATAGGTAATTACTTAGATAGCCCGACAGTCCCTGGTGGATGTCGTATTTATATCTTAAGTATTATTTCCTGTGTTTGTCTCTGCCGGCACATGACCTCAGGCACAATATGGGATAGGGATACCCGTTTTTTTTTTTTTTTTTTTTTTTTGTTACTCCGAGGTAATTGTGTGTGTGTGTGTGTGTGTGTGTGTGTGTGTGCGTGTGTTTGTGTGCATACGTGGGTATGTGTTTGTGAATACTGCGTTCAATCCTGGTGCCCTTATTACCAAAAAGATATAGACACGCTAGAACGAGTTCAACGTAGAGTTACCAAAATGATACCTAGCCTAAAGAACAAACCATACGAGGAGCGTCTTAGAGAATTAAATCTATTTTCTTTAACCCAGCGCAGATTAAGAGGCGACTTAATGCAAGTGTTCAAAATCATCAAAGGCATCGACAATATGAACTGTAGTAAGTACTTCACTTTCGATCAATCTAATTACACGCGGGGAAACGGTTGGAAAATTATTGGTAAATTTTCAACTCACACTAAGCTAAGAATTTCTTCTTCAATCGAGTTGTCAACTTATGGAATGGGCTTCCCCGAGATGTTATAGACTGCAGCACCGTTGATTCATTTAAACTTCGCCTAGACAAATATCTCGCATCAAACCCGCGACTGACTGCGTTTGCAAATCAATTATTTTATTTTATCCTCCCCTCAGTTACTAACCCATCTGTCCCCTACTAACTTCCTAATCCTGCCACGGACATTAGTTCCAGGGCAGTAGTTCCCTTTCCAATGTTCCCTTACCCACTCTAAACCACTGTTTGGACACTTGATCCTCAGTGTTTTGGAGGACAAGCAGCCTAGAAGGGTCACTAGACCTGTTGTTGCTTGATTTCCTTTGTACTCCCTTTGTGAAGCATCTCCGACATGTGTATGTGTGTGTGTGGTTTTAGCTACAAGATAATTGTGTGTGGTTTGTGTTTGTGAGAGAGAGAGAGAGAGAGAGAGAGAGAGAGATGAGTGATGGGGAGGGACAAGTTCTCTGGTTACTCTAAGCACTCGGTGTGACAGAGCTGGTAACCTCAACAACATGCTGAAGTTACCTGGCTTATGAGAGAGAGAGAGAGAGAGAGAGAGAGAGAGAGAGAGAGAGAGAGAGAGAGAGAGAGAGAGAGAGAGAGAGAGAGAGAGAGAGAGAGAGAGAGAGAGAGAGAGAGAGAGAGAGAGAGAGAGAGAGAGAATGAAAGGAAGAGAGAGAGAGAGTGAGAGTGAGACTGAGAGAGAGGTGAGTGATGGGGAGGGACAAGTTCTCTGGTTACTCTAAGCACTCGATGTGACAGCTGGTAACCTCAACAACATGCTGAAGTTACCTGGCTTATGAGAGAGAGAGAGAATGAGAGAGAGAGAGAGAGAGAGAGAGAGAGAGAGAGAGAGAGAATGAAAGGAAGAGAGAGAGAGAGAGAGTGAGAGTGAGACTGAAAGTGAGGTGAGGGAAGGGGAGGGACAAGTTCTCTGGTTACTCTAAGCACTCGATGTGACAGAGCTGGTGACCTCAACAACATGCTGAAGTTACCTGACCTAGGAGAGAGAGAGAGAGAGAGAGAGAGAGAGAGAGAGAGAGAGAGAGAGAGAGAGAGAGAGAGAGGTCTTAATATTGACAAAGAAATGAGGCGAAGTCTAAAAAACGCCAAACTAACGGAACGAACGTCTTAAAATATCAAAACTAATATGCTTAACATGAAGGAGAAGGGGGTCCAGAAAAAGAGAGTACCTCCCCCTTAACCTCCACTTGATTTGTCATTAGTCTGGGATAATGAATGCATGTAACTAACCTTAGATAATAATGAGTCCAACAAACTTGATTGGCCAAATTAGATAGGCCTACTATATGCAAATTTACCATCAATTCTTCCTCTTTCGATTCTAGCTTCAATATATTTTCAGTGTGGTCACTATGAACCAAGCTTACGCAAATAACAACAGTACTGATAATTGTTACTGTTGCTGAAAGCCAAATCAACTATATTGGTTTCTCTGGTTGGCTCTGTTACACACTGAGTTTAACAAAAATAAAAATAATATATACAAAAACATCTTGCAATAGTTCTAAGATATCATTAATTATATTCTAGGTATCCTATGTGAGTTTTAGAACTTCAACCATGACTATTTTACAAAATAAAATAAAACTCGCCACGTGTATGGCTCTCTTTTAGTATAGCCTATCTTCCTTGGCGCATATCCAAGCTGCCCACCAAATTTAGTGAACATCGGTTCATAACTTTGTGAGATATATTGTTTACAACGATCAAGATTAATTTATACTATGGAATAGGCTACTTTTGTTCTGTAGCATATACTATTGTGGTTGTATTATTAATGTATGCAAACATACAGCAAATCAAATACATACACCTGTGTAGTGAAACATGAGAGGTACGCGAACTTTATGCGTGACTGTATTATACGTTTTCGTTGCTGTTTACTACTCAATGGTAACATAGTTATTAATAGGTGGAACAGGCTACCAAGTACTATAGTGGGATCAAGAACGATAGAGAGCTTTAAGGGGACGGGGGTTATTTTTTGAGGGTCTATATTAATTATATATTCATTTATTTATTTTTTTAGTTTCCTCCGTAGACCTTCATCAAACTGAAAACAAAAAATCATCCATGAGATTCCACTTCGAGATTAATTTGTAAATTTTTCGGTAGAAAAATGTCATGGCCGGTTCCTCCACAATGACAGGCTCGCTATCGGTCGCCAGGAAAATATCGACAACTAAAGGGCACAGAAAGTCTTATTATTGGCAAAGAAATAGGGCGAAAGGTCTTAAAATCGACTAACTAATGGTGCAAACGTCTTACAATCTCAAAACTAATGGGGATAAGCTTAAAGAAAGGGGACCAGAAAAACGGCCCATCTCCCCTTAAGATAAAATTAGATAGGCATATGGACGAGATGAGTTGGGTGTGAGGGGGATCTGCCGGGTGTTGGCCAATCGGCACTCTGCAGACTCCTGTGTTCTTATGTTGACCTCTGACCATTTTGGCGAGGTCAGTCCTCATAGTATTAGTGAGTTGGGCCTATAATTAGGCTTTATAATTAGGGTTGGATGTGAGAGGGATCTGCCTTGTGTGGGCCAATCGGCTTTCTGCAGACTCCCATTCTCTTACGTTCTTATGTTCAATGTCCCCTCAGCTAAACTGTCCCATAGCAGCCATGATTCCATCCGAAGCCGAATATTATCGTCTAAATTATCAACAGAATGAGGTTATGAAGGTCGCCATGGTACTGAAGGGGTTTATAGGTAGCATGAGTGTTACTTATCCCGCAATAAACAAAGTCTGAAGAGGGGATGGACTTATTGTTTTGCTCATTTAGGCTATGTATCTTTTTATTATTTTTCTAGTTCCTCCCTCGCCCCCCCATCAAACTTAAAAACAAAACAACCCACATCCATTAGATCCCCCTTCTAGATTAATTTGTACATTTTTCGGTCTAAAAATTTCGGTTCTTCCAAAATTACAGGCTCACTTTCGTTCGCCAGGAAAAAAATCGACACCTAAATAGCACGAAAGGTCTTAATATTGACAAGGAAATGGGGCGGAAGGTCTTAAAATCGACAAACTAATGTGGCAAACATCTTAAAATCTGAAAACTAATGGGGGCTAAACATGAGGGAGAAGGGGGTCAAGAAAAAATACCCATCTTCCCTTAAGGCATGATTGTATAATTATGAAACTAACTGCGATCTCCTGTAGTTTACAACAAACTATAAAAATCTATTTTCATTCACCAGTTTGAGGGGTTTCGACGCTTATTAAGTTAGTTAACATAGGACTTCAAAGGCTATCAACCCTATTGGATTATTAAGCCAGCACACTGTAAGTCAAGAATAACGTCAGGACTGGAGCCCCTCTGCGAGAACTCCAGTCCCTTGGTTTCGACTCGGTAATGTCTGGAATGCAGCCGTAAGAGGAAGCACATTATACATTACAAGCCATACGAACAAGGATGAATGAATGAAAACAAACGCTAAAGATAAGTAAAGCTACCGAATGAATGAATGCCCCACCCTTGATTCATTTAAAACTAGGATCACCAATCATTACATCCCTAATCCTGATCCTGTCCCCAACCATTAGTCCTAAAGCACAACCCCCGCATATCATGCCGCCCGAGAGCGGCCCTCTGCGGGTCCCTCAACATAAACAACGTAAAAATGAAAACAAAGCTAAAGATAAATAAAGCTACCGAATGAATGAAAACAAAGGCTAAAGATAAATAAAGCTACCGAAGGAGTAAATCTGTGCTAGGGAAGGTGAAAGTGGAGGAGGCGAAGAAAGGAAACCAGAGAAAGGGTGCGGGGAAAGTAAAAGTAATAAAGAAAGGAAATTGAGAGTAGAGTTTAAGAAGGTGAGAGTAAAGAAGTAGCCAGCTCTAGGACTGAACGATACTGGGAGGTGCGTTGTTGTGTGCGTATGTGTCTTTGTGTGTGTGTGCGTGGATGCTGCTGTGCCGGTGCGGTGGGCGGGGTCACCACACACGCACGCACACACGCACGTACTGACCATAAGCCTAAGTAGCGACGGCGGGCGGTGTGTATGTACGTGTGTGTGTGTATATGTGTGCGGTGTTTGTATGTGTACGTGTGTGTGTGGGGAGGAGGTGGTGGTGGTACAGGTGGTGGTGGTGGTAGTGGTCGCTAGCTGGAGGTGACGGTCACTCAGTCAGACGTTCCTAGGGTACCAGCGTGCTGGGTGTCGCTCCGCTCTGCTTCCCCGCTCCCTCTTGGCCTTCCTTCCGCGGCACCTTCCCATCTTTCCAGCGCCCCTCCGTCACCCCACACGCCTTCAGCCCCTCCTCCCGGCACCCTCTACACCACGCCCGGCAGTACATGGTGAGTTAGCGGGGCACAGGGCACCTCATACCCTCACTGGCAAGCTGAGTCTGGCCTTGGCCGAAGGTGAATCCATTAAAGTATCTCAAACTAGACTCCTAGAGACGAACACTAGCATCACCGCCTAGACACCCAAGCCCTCGTGGACACCCCAATCCTTGCCGTGTACTCCTAAGGTTCTAGATAGTCCAGCCGGTGTCATACCAACGCTTTTACTCTTAAATACGTACCGGAGGCTGCTATATACGAGATGTCAAACCATTTCAAGGGATTGACACTTGTTATCCTCGAGTACCGTTTAAGATATTCTCTACCAGATATAAAGCATAGGCCTAGTTGATTGAGGCAACATTTGCTTTATTTTTTTTGGTATTATTAGACTCGCCTATACCGTACTTCTAAACGAATTCCGAGACTCCTATTCAATCCCTCCTTTAACTTGTCCGTGTGACTCGGTTTTACTCTGAGCTAGCCTTTCCCGAACTAGGCTACGGATACTGAATATTTCTGTATGATAGTGAACTGTGGAATGGAAGGGACTGGGGTTCTCGAAAAGAGGCTCCAGTCCTGCAAATGTACTTGACTTTCCTCCCTAGACGTCCATCAAACTTAAAAATACATCCCCAAGACCCCCTAGATCTAGATAAATTTCTAATTTTTTCGTTACAAAACTGTCCCGGCCGATTTCTCTTAAATTACAGGATCGCTATCGCTCGCCAGGAAATGGCACGAAAGGTCTTAATATTGACAAAGAAATGGGTTGAAAAGTCTTAAAATCGCCAAACTAATGGGCCGAGCGTCTTAAAATCTGAACACTAATGGGGCTAAACATGAGGGAGAAGGGGGCCAGAAAAACCAACACCCATCCCCCCTTAAAGGCCTATCATACGAGAGATTTTATCGGCAATATTCAAGGGTCGGTATTATTCAGGCACTATTTTTTTGGGTGTTTTTTTTTTTTGGGTGGGGGGAGTAGTATTATGGGAAGTAGTGTTGCCAATTTAGCTATTTTCCCGCTAGATCTAGAGCTATTTACTTCGATCTAGAGGCAAATTCTTCCATCGAGCGGCATGAATTCTTGTGGTATTCTGGAGATTTGAGCCATTATAAAGCGATATTCTAGAGATTGTGGCGTTACTCGAGCGATTATCAGCATTTATTTACGGTACTATCCAGCGGACTTGATTTGGTAACCCTAATGGAAAGGTAGAGCTGCTAGACTAGGTAAATGAACGTAAGGGACATAATCATCTAAAGAGGTTTATTTATTAACCTCGTCTATACCGGCGACGTCTATTTATATTTATGTTCTATCTATATTATTTTAGAATGTGCAGTTTAAGAAGGATCTGGGGTAATACAAAGGGTTAGCCCCTTCTGTACCGGTGACGTCTTCTTAATTTATTCTAGCTATATTTAGACGATTGTGTGCAGCTTAAGAAGGATCTGTGGTAGTATTAAGGGTTAAGTGAGATAGTTCGAAGCCTGTTGATTGATGGAGACCCTTTTTAAACTGAATAAAATCGTCAAATAATAGCTAGAATAAAGTTAAAAATACGTCGCCGGTAAAGAAGGGTTTAAGTAAGATAGTTGGAAGCTTGTTAATTGCCGTTAATATTGTCTGACAGTAGCTGCAGAATACAATGAAAAGGATGTCACCGGTACTGATTGGGTTAAGCTGCCAGACTAGTGTTGACCGTAATGGGAAATAGCGTCCGTGTAATACCGACTTGACAGTGCATAACACTGTCAAGTCGGTACGGGAATGCCAAGCTTCACGCCCCCTCTTGTCACACCCATGGCAGAGATTCTAGGCTGGTGGGCGGGGTTATCAGCAGTGAATGGGGGTAGGAGTGGGGGGAGGGGGTGCAAGGTATTCTATCCAGCGGTATGGCACTCGAGGTTGGGGGATGGGGAGGGGGGTGGGTGGGGGCATTGCTTACCAGGCCTTATGGTGGTAGTGGTTATTTTGTTTGATCTATTAATTAATTAATGTATTTTATAGTAACCTCGCTAGATCTCCATCAAGATTGAGTGTTAATTAAGGGAAGATGGGCCATTTTTCTGGTCCCCTTCCTTCCTCATGCTCATTAGTTTTGAGATTTTTAGACGTTTGCCCCATTGGTTTGTCGATTTTAAAATTTTCGCCCCATGTCATGAACACACATGTTAATAACTTAAAGAAGGCAGGGAATAAAAATAATGCGACATTAGGCACTCCTAACGTAGAGGATGCCAGCTTATAACATAGCAATGCCTTAGAACTATTATGTTATACATATTGTAAATATATATAAGACATAGTCTAACAATTACTTGGTAATTTCTACATACAAAATGCAAATATGAAATATATAAGATGATGGTTACAGTCTGCATTCGGCGATGAAATGCTTGGTAGACTAATAATTGCACATAATAGAATAACGCTATGCATATTCATCTTATCTCGAATAATGTGTACCCAATGCTATGATTATATAGTACAGTATCTATGTGGGTTGTAGTTTCTTGATTTATATTACATTAAAAACCAAACTAACCAAAACTTAAAGAAAGCTATCCCAGTTTATGGTAATCTATCCTGTAACGTACAGTATATAATTCCTATTACAAATTACACTATTGAATTCGAACGAATGTAGCCTATGTATAAACACGAATTAACTGATATAACAATGTCTTAATTATGTTACATGTAAATGAATTTGCTGGTATTGTGTAAAATAAATACAGTGGGTGATACCTAGAGAGGCTGTAGTAGGCTATAGCCTAATGACAAGCAGTGCATTCTGCATACAACAGCCTACTGTATCGGAAGTCAATTAGCCTAACGACATCTGCTGCAGATATAATATCACTATATATTACCATAACCTGTCTCGAAGGGCACAAATACAAAATAAAACATTCATAATTTTAAATAAGACAATATACACCGATAGTTTTGCCAAGGTTTGCCGTCCTTTGTGACGTGACCAGTGTATTCGTCTTTTCCCGAACGTTCGCACTAGATATACTGTATTTATTTACACTGTGTACTTCGACAGACTAGGCATTATTTCGTTAAAGTGAAGGCTGCATTGCTTAGCATGGCATAATATAACGGTAATTACCAATGCTAACTGATTTATTTGACCTATAGGTTTGCGACTTTAGGTTTTCTATCACGATCGAAGACAGTTGGTTGTCCCGATTGACGTTGAAGCAACACAATTAACCACTTGCGAGTTTCAGGTTATAAGGAAGTTGGAGCCGTAAACATCGATATATAAAAAAAATGAAATAATAATGTATGTTTCTGATGGATAGAAAGTATGATTAATTTGCTTTTATGTATTTATAACTGTACTAATGTGTGATGTGTGTGGTGGTGGCGGTGGTGTGTGTGGTGGTATATGTTTTATAGCTAGTAGTGCACGTGTGATGACTTGTGATGGCAAGGTGTGTGTGGTGATGGAGGATGAGGTAGTGCGGTAGTGATGTACTGCAGAGGCTTGTGGGTAAATGAGTTAGTGTGGTGTGTGGTAGTGGTGGTGGTGGTGTGTGGTGATGGAGGATGAGGTAGTGCGGTAGTGATGTACTGCAGAGGCTTGTGGGTAAAGGAGGTAGTGTGGTAGTGGTGGTGGTGGTGTGTGGTGATGGAGGATGAGGTAGTGCGGTAGTGATGTACTGCAGAGGCTTGTGGGTAAAGGAGGTAGTGTGGTAGTGGTGGTGGTGGTGTGTGGTGACGGAGGATGAGGTAGTGCGGTAGTGATGTACCGGTACTACAGAGGCTTGTGGGTAAAGGAGGTAGTGTGGTGTGTGGTAGTGGTAGTGGTGGTTTGTGATAGTAGTGTGTGGTAGAGCATGAGGTTGTGTGGTGGTGGTGTGTGGAGGTGTGGTAGTGGATGTAGATGATAAGCTCGTGTGGTGGAGGTGTGTGGTAGTGGAGAAGGTCTAGTGGTATGTGGTAGGAGTATGTTATAGAATAGAAGTGCTGGTGGTGTGTGGTGGTTGTGTGTGGTAGAGGAGAAGGTCTGCTGGAGTGTATGGTAATGGAGGAGGTATGGTAGTGGTGTGTGGTAGATGAGGAGGTCCGCTGGAGTGTATGGTAGTGGAGGTCTAATAGTGAAGGAGGTATGGTAGTGGTGGTGTGTGGTAGTGGAGGCGGTATGGTAGTGGTATGTGGTAGTGGTGGTGTGTGGTAGTGGAGGTGGTAAGGTAGTGGTGTGTGGTAGTGGAGGCGGTATGGTAGTGGTGTGTGGTAGTGGAGGTGGTCTGGTAGTGGTGTGTGGTATTGTAGGAGGTATGGTAATGGTGAGTGGTGTGGGGTAGCGAAGATGGTGTATGGTAGTGGTGTGTGTTAGAGGAGGAGGTCTGCTGGAGTGTATGGTAGTGGTGTGTGTTAGTAGTGGTAGTGGTGTGTGGTAGTGAAAGGTGGTGGTCTGGTGGCACTTGAGGGTGATCTGTCACTAGCACGGGTGGAATGTTGCTAGCAGGACCGGGCACACACTTACACATACACACATACACATACTACACACATACACACCACACACACACATACAAATACACTCACACACACACCACACACACACACACACACACACACACACACACACACACACACACACACACACAATCACAATCACAATCTCTCTCTCTCTCCTTTATACAACCCATATGCGCCAGTTACTACTACACACTCCCTATTAGTACGCAGCATCAAGAAAACTAATATCCACATTGATTAGTAGTTATAATTATGGGGCGTTATTTAATTTTTAATTATTTTTATGTTATACATATTTAATTAGTTTGCTCCCCAGACCTCTATTAAAAAAGAAAAAAAGAAGAAGAAATATATATATAAGAACAAAACAAACAAAACAAACACAACCGCAGTATATATAAGAACAAAACAAACACAACCGCAGTACCCCCTTTCGAGATAAATTTTGAGATTTTTCGGTAGAAAACTGTCCAGGCCGAAGGCCGGTTCCTAGTACATTAGAGGCTCGTTATCGCTCGTCAGGAAAAAAAAAAGTGACACCTAAATGGCACGAAAGGTTTTATTATTGACAAAGAAATGGGCCGAAAGGTTTTCTAAATCGCCAAACTAATGGGGCGAACGTCTTAAAACCCCATAACTAATGGGGCTAAACATGAGGGACCAAATCCTTCCCCTTAATAAATTCAGCTCGTCACTGTACGATAGTTAAGGGTTTTATTGTCATAGTTCGTTCTTTCTAGGTTGGGCAGAAATTGTAACCCCTAACCTCTCATAACTCAAAAAGGACTGAAGTAATCGAGCTAATATTTCTACCAAATAGGAGCACTTGGCTAGGGAATGTGTGCATAAATTGACAGCTCATTGGCTCTAGCCCTTTTTGAGTTACATAGGTTAGAGATTAGGATTTCTGCCCCACCTAGAATGAACGGACTATAGTAAATACTTCTGAGGATCGATTGTGCACTTAGTTTTTGTTTTCAAGCTATTATTAGACGATTTTATTCAGATTAGGAAGGGTGTGTGCAGGAAGTCAGATCTGAGGGGCAATTGAGGTGGTCTTGGCACTTTTAAATCACGACAGAGCCTTCCTAAACTGTAGACAATCGTCTAATGGTAGCCAGAATTAACTGTCAAAATGCGTCTTCACCAGTATTCACCCTCATCATTTCCACTGATCCTTCCTAAGCTGTATAAAATCGTCTAATGATAGCCAGAAGATAGTGTCAAGAGTGCGTCATAATCCTCAAGGGGATAAGGGGGAGATCTGGGTGTTTTTTCTGGACCCCCTTTCTCCCTCATGTTTAGCCCCATCAGTACGGCGATTTTCAGACAACCATTAACCCTTTCAGGACACCATGCCGCATTCTGGCAGTCATTCCGGTTATCAGTAGTCGATTTTACTGGGCTTAAGCCGCTGTCACACGAGCGATTTTTCCGTCAATTTTACATGAGCAAGTTTCTTCTAGTATTAATGCGGGACCTTTTTGCACTGGTATCGGTAACTAGACTGAAGGCAGAGTACGATAGGCGGCTAAATTCTGATGATGTGTAATTTTTTAAGCTGCCAGACCATAATTGCCCGTAAAAATTGCTCGAAAAGGGTCTGAAGATTAACCCCTTCTGTACCGTCGACGTCTTTTCTATTCTATTCAGATAGCAACATTTAGACGAAAAAGAAATGCGCATCGGATCTTGAAAGGGTGAACAAAGCGAGTCCCGTATTAGAGCCCGATTAAGGGGGGGGGGGGATGAGCCCCTTTTTTCTGGCCCCCCCCCCCCCCCTCCCCGCTTCTCCCTCGTGTTTAGCCCCATTAGTTTTCAGATTTTAAAACGTTCGGCCCATTAGTTTGGCAATTTTAAGACCTTCCACCCCATTCCTTTGTCAATATTAAGGCTTCGTGTAATTTAGTTTCTTTTCTCTTCCTGGCGAGCGATAGCGAGCCTGCAATTTTAAGAGGAATCGGCCTTCGGCCGGGAAATTTTTCTACCGAAAAGTTTACAAATTTATCTTGAAGGAGGGTCTTGGGGGGGGGGGTATACAGCTTGATGGAGGTCTGTGAAGGATTTTTTTTTTAAATATATAAATATACATAAATAAGCAAATAAATACGCCCCACCCCCCCTTCAATACGCCCCACCCCCCCTTCAATACGCCCCACCCCCCCTTCAATACGCCCCACCCCCCCTTCAATACGCCCCACCCCTCTTCAATACGCCCCCCCCCCTTCAAATCGCCCCACCCACCCCTCCAAAACGCCCCCCCCCCTTCAATACGCCCCCCCCCCTTCAATACGCCCCACCCACCCTTCAATACGCCCCACCCACCCTTCAATACGCCCCACACACCCCCTTCAATACGCCCCACCCACCCCTTCAATACGCCCCACCCACCCTTCAAGTTACCACATGCATTCATCATTTGGAGAATGTCATTGTGCGAGATTTGCATTCCAAAGCGGGCGAATTCCAGCCGCAAACGTTTAACTCTTTTAGTGTGAAGACGACAAGGAGTGTGAAGACGACAAGGAGTGTGAAGACGACAAGGAGTGTGAAGAATAATTGTTTATCCCATGCTCTACCGGCGACTTGCTTTTCATTGTGTTCTGGTTACTATTAGACGATTATATTCAGTTTAGGAAGGACGTCTACCGCGTAAAAGGCTACAGACTATCACACACACACACACACACACACACACACACACACACACACACACACACACACACACACACTATTCTATGAATAGTTCACTCCAGCGATATTTAAATACACGATCAATTAATATCTTCCACATTCATAGTCGTCTATTAAACTTTAGATGTCCGGAAGATTACCTTGTTAAGTCGCCCTGTATTATTATTATTATTATTATTATTATTATTATTATTATTATTATTATTATAAGAATATGGTTACTTAAGGGGAGGTTTTTAGTGTTTCTCAGACTTCCATCAAGCTTGAAATTACACCCCCTTGACTCCCTTTCAAGATAGATTTGTACATTTTTCGGTAGACAAATGTCCCGGCTGAAAGCCGGTTCCTCTTAAATTACAGGCTCGCTATCGCTCGCCAGGATAAAATTGACACCTGAATGGCACGAAAGGTCTTAATATGGGGTGAAAGTTCTTAAAATCGCTAAACTAATGGGGCAAACGTTTTATAATATCAAAAGCAATGGGGCTAAACATGAGGGAGAAAGGGGTCAAGAAAAAAATCCCTCGAGTGGAGATCTGCCCTTAACCTAACATGTATTTATCTTATACATCTTGTATCTTAATCGCAATATTTATATATTCAATATTATTATGGTGTAGTCCATCAGAACACGTTCCTCTTAATAGTATTATTTATGATAGCTATCTCTATCTATATATATAAAAATGTGTATTGTGCTGCAGTCTTAATTCATCGTCACACATTTTAAATTGCAAATTAAGGGATTCGGACACGGGGTCTGGTTGTTCAAGCGGGGGCAGGATGTAAACAATGTCAGATTGTCTGTCTGACCTTCGACTTCCCTTCAACGTCATATTTTTTTGATCTTTTCTATTAACCCTTTCAGTACGGTACGATGGCGCATTTGTTTCCTTTCGTTCAGGTTAGAATTATACTATTTTTCCAACTTACGGCCTGTGTGGCTAGTGTTGATTTGAGTTCGTTTGTACAGTCGCGCCAATAAGTGATTTTTCGGCACCAATTTTGTGTTGATCAATAATTGGTACCAGAAGTATTTACAATGATTTCTTTTTGAGTGAGATATAAAAACGTGTTCCTACACTAACACACTATTCAACATCTGACAGACATTAATACAGCACAGAGCGAGCCAAACGTAATGCCAGCTGAGACATGATTTATTAGCGCCACCGTACCTCTTTGATTTCAAAGCTGAACAAATGTCTAATGTTCTGAATATGATACCAATGTGGTCCTCGTACTGAAGGGGTTAATTGTTTGCTGTATAATAGTGTAGTGTATTGTATCGGCATTGAGACGCACGGGGTTTCTAATAATCTACTGTATATTAATGTATAATAGCATATTCCTCACTTACACAGAGAGTAATCCAGCTAACTCTCACAAACACCTGCTCTTATTCATTTCACTACACTTAAGAAGCACACCACACTTCTTTCCAACACATCTAAATTACCTCTAACGAACGTTGATTTTGGCTGTCTATAACTCTTTCAACCTTGGGGGGGGGGGGGGGGGGGCACGGCACTTGTTACAGGCAACTTTACTTTTTGTCTCTTTTATGCACATAGGAAAAAGAAAAGCCTTGGATTTGTTAGTGTACATGGATATTCATTGAAGTATCGTTAATCTTCAGCCTCATCATTTGTATGTATGTATGTATGTATGTATGTATGTATGTATGTATAATATACTCAGGCACATATCGCATTGCTGTGGGTGGCCGACACGAGACAGAGCCCAAAAAGAAACAACCTTTAAAGTTCTTATTCTCAGGGTCCGGGACCACTTTCACGTTCTATCGCCCGTTTCTCAGTCTCGTCGAGTAGGATAATTTTACAAGGGGAGGAGGATTCCTAGCCCCCTGCCCCCAGAAGGAAAAGTAGGACAGTAAAAGGGACAGACAGAAACAGCTAAGGTTGAGATGGACCAAGTGGTTAAATTAGGACGTGTGGTTAAATTGGAACAATCTGTTGAATTTGGACCAAGCTGTTAAATTTGGGCAAGCTGTTAAATTGGAACAAGCTGTTAAATTGGAACAAACTGTTAAATTGGAACAAACTGTTAAATTGGAACAAGCTGTTAAATTGTGTAATAGTTGTCAGAATGTAATGAAAAGTACATCACCGGTACAGAAGGGGTTAAGAAGGCTCTGTGGTTGTACAAAGGGACAAATAAGATAGTTCAGAGCCTGTCTGTACTTTTTCTTGTACTTTTTCACCCAATGATATTACAATAGGCTGGGTCACTTCCCATTCTCCAGTTTTCAGAGTTTTGGTGAGATAAATGAGACCGATACAGAATGATGAATTACTCCTTATATGTTGTACAGTCGCTCACATAAGTTCCGTTCCTCTTACGTATGTGAAAGAATAATTAGTATGACTGAATGGCGAGTGCGTTTCTTTAAATTATCAGTTGACTAATCGGTAACTTAACCCTTTGAGTACCAGAGACGTTTGTTATGTTATAATTTAGTTTTATTTTAACGATATTATGCAGCTTGGGAAGGATCTGTGGTAGTTAAAATGGTTGGTTGAGATAGTTTGAAACCTTATCATTGCTAGAGGTCCTTCCCTAGCTGAATACAATCGTCTAATAGTCGCCAGAATGTGATGAAAATGACGTCCCTGGTACTGAATGGGTTAACTTAGTTCAATCATTGCGCATCATATTTCCATGATGTAGAAGGTCACGGAGAGGAACGGTCCAATTTACGGAGTGCCCGATATCCGCGCGTTTAACCCTTTTCTCGTTGGATATTATGATAACCAGGATTAGTCGGTGGTTCTTGACGGGCGGTGTTGGTGTTTATATATGGTCTGGGAATTAGGGCTATTGTCGATTAATCTTTCGTAATCTAGGCCTGTGTGTGTGTGTGTGTGTGTGTGTGTGTGTGTGTGTGTGTGTGTGTGTGTGATATATATATATATATATATATATATATATATATATATATATATATATATATATATATATATATATATATATATATATATATATATATATATATATATATATATATATATATATATATATATATATATATATATATATATATATATATATATATATATAGAGAGAGAGAGAGAGAGAGAGAGAGAGAGAGAGAGAGAGAGAGAGAGAGAGAGATATTGATAGATAGATAGATTGATTTACACAGATACCGTACTTAAACCACACAGACCTTGCGGTCCTTAATAGGTGGTCCGGCCTTAATACTACTAGAGACGGAGACAGTTTATAGTAGAAGAATAGGACAGCAAAGTAGAAGGCTCACTCCCCACCCTCCGCTCCCTCCGGAACATGGGATGAAGTGTAAGCTTATGGGTACCGTGAAGTAATTTTAACCCGTACAGTACCGGTGACGTCGTTTGCATTACATTCTGGCAACTCTTAGACGATTTTATTCAGGTTAGGAAGGACCTCTTGCCATAATTAGGCTTCAAACTATCTCAACCAACCCTTTTAACGCCTGCAGATCCTTTCTAAGCTGCATACTATTGTCTAAACATGGCTAGAATAAAACATAAGATACGTCGCTGGTACTCAAAGGGTTAATATGACAACCAACCCCCCCGGTAGTCAAAGGGGTATAATTGGGGGGGGGGGGGAGGGGGGTGTTGCTTAGTTCATACCTAACCAAGGTCGTTAAGGGGAGATTTCCACTTGAGGGACTTTTTTGTTTTTACCTCTTTCTCCCTCATGTCTAGCCCCGTTCCTTTTGAGATTTTAAGACGTTTGCCCCATTAGTTTGGTGATTTTAAGAATTTCTGCCCCATTCTGTCAATTTAAAGACCTTTCGTGCCATTTAGGTGTCGATTTTTTCCTGGCGAGCGATAGCGAGCCTGTAATTTAAGAGGAACCGGCCTTCGGCCGGGAAATTTTTCTACCGAAAAATGTACAAATTTATCTTGAAAGGGGGTCAAGGGGGTGTAATTTCAAGCTTGATGGAAGTCTAGGAAACACACTAAAATCCTCACCTTAAGTAGGTAGTGCTTGGTGTTTGGTCTATATATTTATATATGTTATATATTTATATATGTTATATATTTATATATGTTATATATTTATATATGTTATATATTTATATATGTTATATATTTATATATGTTATATATTTATATATGTTATATATTTGTTAGTTTCCTCGCTAGACCTTCATCAAGCTTAGAAAAACACCCCTTAGACCCCCTTTCAAGATAAATTTATAAATGTTTCGGTAGAAAAATATCCCGGCCGAAGGCCAATTTCTTTGAAAATTAGAGGCTCGTTTTCGCTCGCCAGGAAAACAAATCTACACCTAAAGGGCACGGAAGGTCTTCATATTGACACAAAAAATGAGGCGAAAGGTCTCAAAATCGCCAATCTAACGGAACGAACGTCTTAAAACCTCAAAGCTAATATGCTAAACACGGGGGAAAAGGGGTTCCAGAAAAAGCGAGTACTAACCCCTTAATTTGTGTATATAATTATATAATATACGGTACTATTTATGGAAAAGCAAGTCATATCCAAAAATCTCTCCTGGTAGCTATTATTGCACTATATAAGGGGGTCCAGGAATTGTTATGGGTGGACAAGAGACTATGGCATCCGAGTGTACCATCGAGCTAATAATGTCTACCAAATAGGAAGACTTGGCTCCAGGGAATAGGTGTGGAAATTGACTGTTCGTTTGCTCTAGTCCTTTTTCGAGTTACAGAGGTTAGATATAGAAAGGGCTGTTAACCCCTTCTGTACCGGGGCCGTCCTTTTAAATTTATTCTGGCTACTGTTAGACGATTATATCCAGCAATTATCAGGCTTCTAACTATCCCACTTAAGGGAGCCCATTTCGCCTTTTTTTATCTTTCTCTCCCTCTCGCTCTTTGGCTTGTATCCATTCGGCCCCATTCAGCCTACTGTTTTAAGACGTTTACCCCCATCCAGGTGTCAATATTTTCCTGGCGAGCGGTAGCGAGCCATTATATACATATATTTTTGTTTTGACAGCAAGCTAAATTTGTACGGTACATTTTTCAATTGAAAAAATTCTCCGGCGAAGCCGGATTTCTCCATACATTGCTGGCTCGCTATCGCTCGCCAGGAAGATATCGACACCTGGATGGGAATAAACGTCTTAAAACAGTTGGCTGAATGGGGCCGAATGGATACAAGCCAGAGAAAGAGAGCAAAGGAGAGAAAGATAACAAAAAGCCGGTGGCCCTCCTTAACCCTTTTGCCTACCACAGATCCTCCTTATCCTGCACACAATCGTCTCCATAGTGATAGAAAAAAAAAACCTACAAAGACGATCCGGTACAGAGGGGCTATTAACCCCTTCATATTCTGGGCCACGATTTTATTCAGCTTAGGAAGGACGTCTGGCAATAATGAGACTTCAATCTATCGCAACCAACCCTTTTAACTACCACAGAGCCTTCCTAAGCTGCCTAGTATCGTCTAAATACAACTAGAAACACATATAAAGTCGCTGGTACTCAAATGGCTCTTAAGGGGAGGTATTTAGTTTGTTCCCTACGTTTTCATCAAGCTTAAAATTACACCCCCTAGACCCCCTTTCAAGATAAATTTGTAAATTTTTCGGTAGAAAAATGTCCCGGCCGGAGGCCGGTTGCTCTTAAATAACAGGCTCGCTATCGCTCGCCAGGACAAAATAGACACCTTCATGGCACGAAAGGTCTTAAAATTGACAGTAATGGGGCAAAATGTCTTAAAATGTCCAAACTACTAGGGCGAACGTCTTAAAATCTCAAAAGCAATGGGGCTAAACATAAGGGAGAAAGGGGTCCACAAAAAAATCTCTCAAGTGGAAATCTCCCCGTAACACCTGGGCACCTGTCTTACACCTGATTTGCCTACACTTGTGGGGCTTTAAGGAGGTTACGACTCGCTTTTTATGGACTCCCTTCTCCCGCATGTTTAGCATATTAGTTTTGATGTTTTAAGACGTTCGTTCCGTTAGTTTGGCGATTTTGAGACCTTTCGCCTCATTTTGTTGTTAATATTTAAACCTCTCGTGCCCTTTAGGTGTCGATTTTTTTACTTGCGAGCGAAAGCGAGCCTCTAATTTTTTAAGGAACCGGCCGTTTTTCTACCGAAAAATGTACACATTTATCTTGAAAGGGTGTTTTTCTAATCTTGATGGAGGTCTAGCGAGGAAACTCAAAATATATTAATACATAGATATACTGTATAGACCAAAAACCAAGCATTACCGGTACCCCTTAATCTGAGTCATGTGGTATACCGGTACTCCGAATTATTGGCCTGACTCTCTCTCTCTCTCTCTCTCTCTCTCTCTCTCTCACACACATACACACACACTCTCTCTCTCTCTCTCACACACACATACACACACTCTCTCTCTCGCTTCTATCTCTCTCTTCTCTCATATCTCACTCATCTCTCACACACACACTCTCTCTCTCTCTCTCTCTCTCTCATACTCTCACACACACACACATACACACACTCTCTCTCTATCTATCGCTACCTCACACTCTCTCTCTCTCTCTCTTCACACACACACACACTCTCTCTCTCTCTCTCACACACACATACACACACTCTCTCTCTATCTATCTATCGCTTCTCTCACTCTCTCTCTCTCTCATACTCTCACACACACACACACACACACACACACTCTCTCTCTCTCTCTCTCTCATAAACCAGAATAATATATTAATGAATAACAGAATAAGTAGCCCCCAAAACTAATTACTACCCCTTAATCTGAGTCATGTGGTATACTCCGAATAATTGGCCTGACCCGCCTTCTCTAGACTCTGTGTCACGTTTTGGTTTACTCAGTATTTCACTCTCCCCTAGAGTTGGGGAGGGATTGTGTTGCAAGACGGGTATTACGTGCTCTATGAAGAGGGGGTGGTATACACTGAGAGAGCTCTGAGGAACACTGATTATTGTAATAGCGGTAGAATAGTGTGTGAGAGAGAGAGAGAGAGAGAGAGAGAGAGAGAGATAGATGCAGTGACCCTTTCTATTTGGTTACGTTAGAAGGAGCGGAGAGAAACTAGTAAAATGGGGGAGAGAGAGAGAGAGAGAGAGAGAGAGAGAGAGAGAGAGAGAGAGAGAGAGAGAGAGAGAGAGAGGGAAAGAAATGTAATGAGAGAAAGAGAGAGAGAGAGGAATGTAATGAGAGAAAGAGAGAGAGAGAGAGAGAAAGGAATGTAATGAGAGAGAGAGAGAGAGAGAGAGAGAGAGAGAGAGAGAGAGAGAGAGAGAGAGAGAGAGAGAGAGAGAGAGCGAGAGATATAACGAGAACGAGAAAGAGAGCAAGATAAAGAGCGAGAGAGCCAGCCCTAACAAAGGAATGTATGCATACTGTATATGTTTTAGCAGACGGTAGCTAGAGATAAGGTGGGGTTAATAGGAAGCCGTACCATAGCTCTAAACGTTAAGGGGGGATGGCCAGTATTTATTGGCTCATTTATGTATTTTTGTTTTATTATTGTATTAGGTTTCTCCCTAGAACTCCATCAAGCTTAACAACAAACAACCCCAAGACCATCCTTCAAGATAAATTTATAAATTTATAAATTTATCGATACAAATTTTTTCCGGCCGAAGGCCAGTTTCTCATAAAATGACCACTTGCGAGTTTCAGGCTATAAGGAAGTTGGAGCCGTAAACATGGATATAAAGCAGAAATGTAATTGACAATGTAGGTTTTTATGAATACAAAGTATGTTGAATTGGGTTTTATGTATTTATACAGTGTATGTACTACAACCTTATTTTAGCTGGTAATTCTGCTAAATATCAACGTCTACGGCTCCAACTTCCTTATAGAACCAAAGTTGCAAGTGGCCAATTACAGGCTCGCTATCCCTCGCCAGGTAAAAATCGACACCTAAATGACACGAAAAGTCTTAATATTGACAAAGAAATGGGGCGAAAGGTCTTAAAATTGCCAAACTAATGGGCCAAACGTCAATAAATCTGAAAACTAATGGGGCTAATCATAAGGAAAAAAGGGCGACCAGAAAAACGGCCCATCACCCCTTAATCCCCCCTCCCTCCCTCCCTCTCTCTCTCTCTCTCTCTCTCTCTCTCTCTCTCTCTCTCTCTCTCTCCCTCTCTCTCTCTCTCTCTCTCTCTCTCTCTCTCTCTCTCTCTCTCTCTCTCTCTCTCTCTCTCTCTCTCTCTCTCTTCACGTACTGTACACATAAGAACACACAAGGCAGATCCCTTTCAAACCCAACCCATCTACTCCATATGCCTATCTAATTTTATTTTGAAGCTCTCTATCGTGCTTGATCCTACCATATCACTTATTAGCCTATTCTGACGCTCAATCAGACCCTCTTAAGCTAAATATGTACATTTTTCGGTATGAAAATAACAACAATGTGTCCCGGCATTTGTCCGGGACATTATTTGTATGTGTTTGTTCTGTGTGTTAACTTTGGTATACTTGATTTATTTATGTATGTACAGTATAAAGGTTTATGTCTGTACAGTATATAGGTTTATGTCTGTACAGTATATAGGTTTATGTCTGTACAGTATAGGTTTATGTCTGTACAGTATATAGGTTTATGTCTGTACAGTATATAGGTTTATGTCTGTATAAGATAGGTTATGTCTGTACAGTATATAGGTTTATGTCTGTACAGTATATAGGTTTATGTCTGTACAGTATATAGGTTTATGTCTGTACAGTATATAGGTTTATGTCTGTACAGTATATAGGTTTATGTCTGTACAGTATATAGGTTTATGTCTGTACAGTATATAGGGTTATGTCTGTACAGTATATAGGTTTATGTCTGTACAGTATATAGGTTTATGTCTGTACAGTATATAGGTTTATGTCTGTACAGTATATAGGTTTATGTCTGTACAGTATATAGGTTTATGTATGTACAGTATATAGGTTTATGTATGTACAGTATATAGGTTTATGTATGTACAGTATATAGGTTTATGTATGTACAGTATATAGGTTTATGTCTGTACAGTATATAGGTTTATGTATGTACAGTATATAGGTTTATGTCTGTACAGTATAAAGGTTTATGTCTGTACAGTATATAGGTTTATGTCTGTACAGTATATAGGTTTATGTCTGTACAGTATATAGGTTTATGTCTGTACAGTATATAGGTTTATGTCTGTACAGTATATAGGTTTATGTCTGTACAGTATATAGGTTTATGTCTGTACAGTATATAGGTTTATGTCTGTACAGTATATAGTTTATGTCTGTACAGTATATAGGTTTATGTCTGTACAGTATATAGGTTTATGTCTGTACAGTATATAGGTTTATGTCTGTACAGTATATAGGTTTATGTCTGTACAGTATATAGGTTTATGTCTGTACAGTATATAGGTTTATGTCTGTACAGTATATAGGTTTATGTCTGTACAGTATATAGGTTTATGTCTGTACAGTATATAGGTTTATGTCTGTACAGTATATAGGTTTTATGTCTGTACAGTATATAGGTTTATGTCTGTACAGTATATAGGTTTATGTCTGTACAGTATATAGGTTTATGTCTGTACAGTATATAGGTTTATGTCTGTACAGTATATAGGTTTATGTCTGTACAGTATATAGGTTTATGTCTGTACAGTATATAGGTTTATGTCTGTACAGTATATAGGTTTATGTCTGTACAGTATATAGGTTTATGTATAGAGACGTCAACCTTGGTAGATACATACGATAATTTTATCAAGTCAGTATTCAATGCACAAAATAAATACATCCCCAAAAGAAAATTTAGATCAACACAGAACCAACCCAAATGGATGAATAATAGACTATTAGATCTTCTAGGACAAAAGAGAGGAATATATAGAAAAATTAGAAAAGGCGAAATTCACCTACTTGCTTACTATCAGAATCTATCAAGACAGGTAAAAAAGGATATTAGGAAAGAAAAAAGAAATTATGAAATTAAGGTTGCCAATGACTCAAAAAATAATCCTAAAGCTTTTTACCAACTATATAAATCCAAGGTTAGAGATGTAATTGGTCCCCTTAAAACTTCGATAGGAGAAATGACAGAAAATGATTTAGAAATGTGCAGTACATTAAATGGTCAATTTCTTTCCGTTTTCACTAATGAAAATTTGGCACAGTTTCCAGAAGTCCGTAAGGTATATAGCGATAGTATAGAAAATAGGTTAAGTACGGTTACTATAAGTAGAAATGATGTGCTTAAGGAAATTGACAGACTGAAACCTCATAAATCGCCTGGTCCTGATGAGGTATATGCTAGAGTATTAAAAGAATGTAGGGATGAGTTAAGTTACCCATTAACATTTTTATTTAACAAGTCATTGGAGACAGGTATAGTTCCAGAAGCTTGGAAGCTTGCAAACGTAGTTCCGATCTTCAAAAAAGGTGACAAATCAATAGCATCCAATTACCGTCCCATTAGTCTTACATCAATCATAGGAAAGCTACTAGAGTCAATTATTGCTAGTAAAATTAGAAACCACTTAGATACATATAATTTAATAAATTCTTCTCAGCATGGATTCACTCAGGGACGTTCTTGCCTTACTAATTTGCTTAGTTTTTTCTCAGAGGTATATGAAGCAGTAGATAATGACAAGTCATATGATATAATATATTTAGATTTCAGTAAAGCTTTCGACAGAGTCCCCCACGAGAGATTGATGAGAAAGGTTGAGGCGCATGGAATAGGTGGGGCGTTGTTGGGATGGATTAGGTCATGGCTAATTGGTAGGAAGCAGAGAGTCAGCATAAATGGTACGAAGTCAGAATGGGGAGCAGTCAAAAGTGGTGTCCCCCAGGGATCTGTATTAGGTCCTCTGTTGTTTGTTATATACATAAATGACCTTGATTTAGGTATAACTAGTAGGATAAGAAAATTGGCAGACGATACCAAGATGGGGAGAACAATTGATTCAGATAGAGATATAGAGTGCCTCCAAAGGGATCTAGATACCTTACACGAATGGTCAGTAAATTGGCAGATGAAGTTTAACATTGACAAATGCAAGGTATTAAAGATAGGGAAGATGCATACAAATGTTAAATATAAACTAGCTAATGTGGAATTAGAAAACTCGAATTGTGAGAAAGATCTAGGTGTGTTTGTTAGCAATGATTTGAAGCCTAGACAACAGTGTATAAGCGTTCGAAACAAGGCAAACAGGATTCTCGGGTTCATCTCAAGGAGTGTGAGTAACAGAACTGCTGATGTTATCTTAAAACTTTACTTGTCATTAGTGAGACCCCATATGGATTATGCTGTTCAATTTTGGTGTCCTTATTACAGAATGGACATAGATTCATTGGAGAGAGTACAACGTAGAATGACAAAAATGATCCATAATATTAGAAATCTTCCGTATAAAGAAAGGTTGAAGAAATTAGGCTTACATTCGTTAGAGACGCAGAGTTAGAGGGGATATGATAGAGGTGTTCAAGTGGGTTAGTGGGATTAACAAAGGGGACATGACAAATGTACTAAAGCTCAGTGATAGCGAAAGAACTCGTACCAATGGTTTCAAATTAGATAAATTTCGTTTCAGAAAAGATATAGGCAAATATTGGTTTGGTAACAGAGTTGTAGATGGGTGGAATGGACTACCAAGTGCTATAGTGGGATTAAAAACGATAGGGAGCTTTAAGATAAAATTGGATAAGCATATGGACGAGAAGGGTTGGGTGTGAAGGGGGATCAGCAGGGTTGGGCCAATCAGCGCTCTGCAGACCCCCGTAATCCTGCGTTAATCTCTAACCGTTTTGGTAAGATGATCCTCAGGGTATTAGAGTGTTGAGCCTATAATTGGGCTTTGTAATTGGGGTTGTGTGGGACAGGGATCTGCCTTGCTTAGGCCAATCGGCTTTCTGCAGACTCCCATTTTCTTATGTTCTTATGTTCTTATGTCTGTACAGTATATAGGTTTATGTATGTACAGTATATAGGTTTATGTATGTACAGTATATAGGTTTATGTATGTACAGTATAAAGGTTTATGTCTGTACAGTATATAGGTTTATGTCTGTACAGTATATAGGTTTATGTCTGTACAGTATATAGGTTTATGTCTGTACAGTATATAGGTTTATGTCTGTACAGTATATAGGTTTATGTATGTACAGTATAAAGGTTTATGTCTGTACAGTATATAGGTTTATGTCTGTACAGTATATAGGTTTATGTATGTACAGTATAGGTTTATGTCTGTACAGTATATAGGTTTATGTCTGTACAGTATATAGGTTTATGTCTGTACAGTATATAGGTTTATGTCTGTACAGTATATAGGTTTATGTCTGTACAGTATATAGGTTTATGTATGTACAGTATATAGGTTTATGTCTGTACAGTATATAGGTTTATGTCTGTACAGTATATAGTTTTATGTCTGTACAGTATATAGGTTTATGTCTGTACAGTATATAGGTTTATGTCTGTACAGTATATAGGTTTATGTCTGTACAGTATATAGGTTTATGTCTGTACAGTATATAGGTTTATGTCTGTACAGTATATAGGTTTATGTCTGTACAGTATATAGGTTTATGTCTGTACAGTATATAGGTTTATGTCTGTACAGTATATAGGTTTATGTCTGTACAGTATATAGGTTTATGTCTGTACAGTATATAGGTTTATGTCTGTACAGTATATAGGTTTATGTCTGTACAGTATATAGGTTTATGTCTGTACAGTATATAGGTTTATGTCTGTACAGTATATAGGTTTATGTCTGTACAGTATATAGGTTTATGTCTGTACAGTATATAGGTTTATGTCTGTACAGTATATAGGTTTATGTCTGTACAGTATATAGGTTTATGTCTGTACAGTATATAGGTTTATGTCTGTACAGTATATAGGTTTATGTCTGTACAGTATATAGGTTTATGTCTGTACAGTATCTAGGTTTATGTCTGTACAGTATATAGGTTTATGTCTGTACAGTATATAGGTTTATGTCTGTACAGTATATAGGTTTATGTCTGTACAGTATATAGGTTTATGTCTGTACAGTATATAGGTTTATGTCTGTACAGTATATAGGTTTATGTCTGTACAGTATATAGGTTTATGTCTGTACAGTATATAGGTTTATGTCTGTACAGTATATAGGTTTATGTCTGTACAGTATATAGGTTTATGTCTGTACAGTATATAGGTTTATGTCTGTACAGTATATAGGTTTATGTCTGTACAGTATATAGGTTTATGTCTGTACAGTATAGGTTTATGTCTGTACAGTATATAGGTTTATGTCTGTACAGTATATAGGTTTATGTCTGTACAGTATATAGGTATGTCTGTACAGTATATAGGTTTATGTCTGTACAGTATATAGGTTTTGTCTGTACAGTATATAGGTTTATGTCTGTACAGTATATAGGTTTATGTCTGTACAGTATATAGGTTTATGTCTGTACAGTATATAGGTTTATGTCTGTACAGTATATAGGTTTATGTCTGTACAGTATATAGGTTTTATTAATTATATAATTTACTTGTTTACTTATTCATGTATTTTTTTATTTATGTATTTATAGCCTATGTATATATATATACGGTATATAAGGTATATATATATATATATATATATATATATATATATATATATATATAGTATATATATATATATATATATATATATATATATATATATATATATATATATACGTATATATATATATAATATACGGTATATATATACATATATATATATATATATACTGTATATATATGTATGTACCATATGTATATGTTTTTATTAATTCAATAATTTACGTGTTTATTTGTTATATATATATATATATTTATTTATATATTTTATATATATTTATGTATTTTTTGTTGTAGTTTGTATTGACTTTGGCATGTGTTCTTGCAGGTAAGGATGACGCCGTACTATACTGTACTGTACTGTAGGACTGGTTTGGCAGAGATCCCGGGAAGGCTGCATGGGTGAGTCCCCTCTGAAGGGGAGAAGGTCGTTTTTCTGGTCCCTTTCCTCCCTCGTGTTTAGTCCCATTAGTTTTGAGATTTTTAGACGTTCGACCCATTTGTTTGGCGATTTTAAAACTTTTCGTCCCATTTCGTTATACATTTTAAGACCTATCGTGCCATTTCAGTGTCGATTTGTTCCTTGTGAGCGAAAGCGAGCCTGTAACTTTAAGAGGCCGGGACATTGATCGATCGAAAAATGTACAAATTTAACTAGAGGGGGGGGGGGGGGGATGTTTTTCTAAGTTTGAGGGATGTCTTGCGAGGAAACTAAGAATTTATGAATGAATGAATTGATAGGCCAAAAAAGCAGTCTGTGTCCCCGTAAGGGGGGTCACCGTCTTTGTTTGTTATCTTTCTCTCCTTTTCTCTCTTTCCCTGGCTTGTATCCATTCGGCCCCATTCAGCCAACTGTTTTAAGACGTTTATCCCCATCCAGGTGTTGATTTCTTCCTGGCAAGCGATAGCGAGCCAGCATTGTATGGAGAAATCCGTCTTTTTTTTTTTCTTGCTTTTGGGGGCAGGATGTCAAACGAAAGCCAAATCCAATATTTGAAGGTCGGTTTTCTGGACCACTGTCTCCCTCGTGCTTAGCCCCATTAGTTTTGAGATTTTAAGACGTTCGGCTCATTAGTTGCCAATTTTAAGACGTTCGTTCCATTAGTTTGGCGATTTTGAGACCTTTCACCCCATTTCTTTGTCAATATTAAGACCTTTTGTGCCATTTAGGTGTCGATTTTTTCGTGGTGAGCGATAGCAAGCCTGTATATTTAGAAGGAATCGGCCTTCGGCTGGGACATTTTCCACCGAAAAATTTACAAATTTATCTTGAAAGGGGGTGTAGGGAATTTATTTTTAAGCTTGATGGAGGTCTATCGAGGAAACTCAAAAACTAAATTAATAAATATATACATAGACCAAAAAAGCAAGCACTACCCCCTTAATTCATATCAAAAGTGTTGAGGCGTACTTTGTGTTGTGAGTGTACCGTAGGTAGCGGCGTACGAGCGTTAGGGTACGGCGGAGGGAGGAGTGGCACGCGTATATAGATAGACCTTGGTGGTACGTACCGGTAGAGGGCCGCGTGGATGCTGACGGGGGATAAATCAAAGGTGCCTCTAAAAAGTAGCGAGGTGGGCAATAAACAAGTCGGGGGAAGCTTGACGTTCACTACTACCACCACTACTACTTCTACTGCTACTACTACTACTACTACTACTACTACTACTACTGCTACTACCACCACTACTACTACTACTGCTACTACTACTACTACTACTACTACTACTACTACTGCTACTACCACCACTACTACTATTATTACTACATACTGTACATTCATTATATTTTATAAACATCAGATATTACTCTATTTCTACTATTCTACTATATTACTACTCTACTACTACTACTACTACAGTCCACAACTACCACCACTACTACTACCACCACTACTACTACTACTGCTACTACTACTACTACTACTACTACTGCTACTACCACCACTACTACTATTATTACTACATACTGTACATTCATTATATTTTATAAACATCAGATATTACTCTATTTCTACTATTCTACTATATTACTACTCTACTACTACTACTACTACAGTCCACAACTACCACCACTACTACTACCACCACTACTACTACCACCACTACTACTACTACTACACTCACCGTTCACCACCACCACTACTTACACAGTCCACAACTACCATTACTACCACCTCCATCTACTAATACACTACTACTACTACTACTACTACTACTACTACTACTACACTCACTACAACCACAACACAAGTCCGGGTGAAACTTGACGTCCACCACCACCACTACCACCACTATAGGTAGCGCCAACGAACTTGACAATAATCTTGATCCCTTAACTTCTTATACCTTAAGGGGAGATTTCCACCTGGAGGATTTTTTTCTGAACCTCTTTCTCCCTCATGTTTAGCCCCATTGCTTTTCTAATTTTAAGACGTTCGCCCCCATTATTTTGACGATTTTAAGAACTTTCGACCCATTTCTGTCAATTTTAAGACCGTTCGTGCAATTTAGGTGTCGATTTTTTCCTGGCGAGCGATAGCGAGCCTGTAATTTAAGAGGAACCGGCCTTCGGCCGGGACATTTTTCTACCGAAAAATGTACAAATATATATTGAAAGGGGGTCTTAGAGGTATTTTTGTTAAGCTTGATGAAGGTCTAGGTAGCAAACTAAATATCTCCCCTTAACCCCTTCTGTACCGGTGATGTACTTTTCACTCTATTCTGGCAACTATTAGACGAGTTTGTATAGCTTATGAATTACGTCGACTTATTCAATGGCTACACATTATCTCAATTAATCCTTTTAGCTCCCATATATCCTTCCTAAGCTTCATAAAATCGTCTAAATGTAGCTATAATAAAATATAAAAGACGTCGCCGGTACAGAAGGGGTTAATAGGGCCTAGAGCAAACTGGCTGTAAATATCCGCACCTATTCCCTGGTGGGCTCTTCCCAAATGATAGAAGTGTCATATCGATGGTTTTCATTGATTTTGAGTTATGAGAAGTTAAGGGGTCAAGATTATTGTCATGTTCGTTGACACTACCTCACAGTCCACAACTACTACTATGACCACTACTACTACACTCACTACAACCACCTCCATCTACTATTACTACTACTACTACCACCACTACTACTACACTCACTACAACCATCTCCATTTAATATTACAACAATAAATATAAAATAATACTAGTACTATTACAACCGCCACCACTATTACTATTACCACTATTACTACACTCACTACAACCGCCTCCATCTACTATTACAACAACAACAACAACTACTACTACTACTACAACACTCACTACAACTACTACACCACCAATACTACCATACTACAACCACAAGTAACTTTTATCTATCTATCTATCTATCTATTGGTTTCATGTGTGTATGGTTTTGCATGTTATCTAGGCATACGGGGCATGGGGTTGTTCATAAATATAACAATTACGGTAGGAAGCTTCAATGTTAGTGTGAGCCATGGATATCTTCTGGCGATAGTAGGCTAGTAAATGATATATTACGGTAGGAAGCTTCAATGTTAGTGTGAGCCATGGATATCTTCTGGCGATAGTAGCTAGTAAATGATATATTACGGTAGGAAGCTTCAATGTTAGTGTGAGCCATGGATATCTTCTGGCGATAGTAGGCTAGTAAATGATATATTACGGTAGGAAGCTTCAATGTTAGTGTGAGCCATGGATATCTTCTGGCGATAGTAGGCTAGTAAATGATATATTACGGTAGGAAGCTTCAATGTTAGTGTGAGCCATGGATATCTTCTGGCGATAGTAGGCTAGTAAATGATATATTACGGTAGGAAGCTTCAATGTTAGTGTGAGCCATGGATATCTTCTGGCGATAGTAGGCTAGTAAATGATATATTACGGTAGGAAGCTTCAATGTTAGTGTGAGCCATGGATATCTTCTGGCGATAGTAGGCTAGTAAATGATATATTACGGTAGGAAGTTTCAATGTTAGTGTGAGCCATGGATATCTTCTGGCGATAGTAGGCTAGTAAATGATATATTACGGTAGGAAGCTTCAATGTTAGTGTGAGCCATGGATATCTTCTGGCGATAGTAGGCTAGTAAATGATATATTACGGTAGGAAGCTTCAATGTTAGTGTGAGCCATGGATATCTTCTGGTGATAGTAGGCTAGTAAATGATATATTACGGTAGGAAGCTTCAATGTTAGTGTGAGCCATGGATATCTTCTGGCGATAGTAGGCTAGTAAATGATATATTACGGTAGGAAGCTTCAATGTTAGTGTGAGCCATGGATATCTTCTGGCGATAGTAGGCTAGTAAATGATATATTACGGTAGGAAGCTTCAATGTTAGTGTGAGCCATGGATATCTTCTGGCGATAGTAGGCTAGTAAATGATATATTACGGTAGGAAGCTTCAATGTTAGTGTGAGCCATGGATATCTTCTGGCGATAGTAGGCTAGTAAATGATATATTACGGTAGGAAGCTTCAATGTTAGTGTGAGCCATGGATATCTTCTGGCGATAGTAGGCTAGTAAATGATATATTACGGTAGGAAGCTTCAATGTTAGTGTGAGCCATGGATATCTTCTGGCGATAGTAGGCTAGTAAATGATATATTACGGTAGGAAGCTTCAATGTTAGTGTGAGCCATGGATATCTTCTGGCGATAGTAGGCTAGTAAATGATATATTACGGTAGGAAGCTTCAATGTTAGTGTGATCCATGGATATCTTCTGGCGATAGTAGGCTAGTAAATGATATATTACGGTAGGAAGC
>CM064518.1:45828152-45837167 GCA_032716605.1 Paralithodes platypus
TGGCGAGCCTGTAGTTTTAAGAGAAACCTGCCGTCGGCCAGGAAGTTTTTCTATCGAAAAATGTACAAATTTATCTTGAAGGGGGGTTTAGGGGGTGTTGTTTAAGCTAGGTGGAGGTCTAGGGAGGAAACTAAAAAAATTGTATGAATATATAAATAAATAGACCCCCAAAACAGCCACTGTCCCGTTAAGGGGAGGTTTTTAGTTGATTCCCTAGACTTCCATCAAGCTTAAAATTACTCCCCCTAGACCCCCTTTCAAGATAAATTTGTACATTTTTCGGTAGAAAAATGTCCCGGCTGAAAGCCGGTTCCTCTTATATTACAGGCTCGCTATCGCTCGCCAGGATAAAATCGACACCTACATGGCACGAAAGGTCTTAAAATTGACAGAAATGGGTCGAAAGTTCTTAAAATCGTAAAAATATTGGGGCGAACGTCTTAAAATTAGAACAGCAATGGGGCTAAACATGAGGGAGAAAGGAGTCAAGAAAAAAATCCCTCAAGTGGAGACCTCCCCTTAAGTGGAGACCTCCCCTTAAGTGGAGACCTCCCCTTAAGTGTTTGTATTCGATACTTACCGTGTGTATGGCTGTGGGGGGTGGGGGTGGGGGTGGGGGGTGGGGGTGGGGGTGGGGGGGTTCTCGATAGATTTTTATATAACTAATTTGGGATCGAAGCTCGTGCATTGCCTTCATTCGTACTACGGGCATGTGTGGTTAGAGTATATTACTATCTATATCTATCTATCTATCTATCTATCTATCTACTCATACGCATACCCCATTTCTTTTCTTACTTCTTTTCTCTTTTCCTTCTGGAGGTGGTTGACTCGAGACAGAGCTCGGATAGGGAAAAAAGTAGGAAAACATTACTTCTAACAAACATAAATTCACAGACCTTTCACCCCATTTATTTGTCAATATAAAGATCTTTCGTGCCATATACTGTAGGTGTCTATTTTTCCTGGCGAGCGATAGCGATCCTGTAATTTCAAGAGAAATCGGCCTTCGGCCGGGAAATTTTCTACCGAAAAATGTACACAATTATCTTGAAAGGGGGTCTAGGGGGTGTTTTTTTAAAGTTTGATGGAGGTCTAGCAAGGAAACTAAATAATACAGGGATATATGAATTAATGGACCACAAAACCGTGTGTATGGCTGTGGGGTTCTCGGTAGATTTTTCTAACTAATTTGGGATCGAAGCTCGTGCATTGCCTTCATTCGTACTACGGGCACGTATGTTTAGAATATATTGCTATCTATCTATCTATCTATCTATTTATCTATCTTGTCAGGCGCATACCCCATTTCTTTTCTTACTTCTTTTCTCTTTTCCTTCTGGGGGTGGTTGACTCGAGACAGAGCCCGAATAGGGAAAACAAGAACAAAACACCTCTGACAAGATATAGATTCACACACACATCGGTATATAATATTAATCCGTGTGTTCTTGTGTCTGTTTATTACGAGTTATTTGGGTTATTAATACGTGCAGCAGCAACCTATCACCACGGGAATGAACACCGGCGATACCTGTGTATTTAGTTGGACAAACCCCGCCGATACCTTTGACTAACATTCAGAACTATTTACCATGACAGTTATGAACCCCAGAAACCGATAGGCTACAACCGCAGAGTTTCACACACACACACACACACACACACACACACACTCACCACACACACACACACACACACACACACACACACACACACACACACACACACACACACACACACACACACACACACACACACACACACACACACACACACACACACACACACACACACACACACACACACACACACACACACACACACACACACACACATATATAATCACTCACCCTGTACGTCCCCATATCTACCCTAGCCAAGGTCTAAACAGACATTAATGCACAGCACTATAAAGTCTATTCGCTGTAAGTAGGCGATAAATCATGACCTCTAACCTCTGTAACTCAAAACCGACTAGAGTAATCGAGCAATATTTCTACCATTTAGGAAGAGTCAGGCAAGGAATAGATGTGGACATTTGCAGCCAATTAGCTCTAGCCCTTTTTGAGTTACAGAAGATAGAGGTCATAATTTCTCGCCTACTTACAAAGAATAGGCTATAGTCACAGCTGCATCCTATTCCGGGGTTTGCACTTAGGCTCATCATCGTGGATTTTGTTTTATTTGATGTTTTATTTATAACTATACAACCATTACATTTATAACTATACAACCATTACATTTATAACTATACAACCATTACATTTATAACTACACAACCATTACATTTATAACTATACAACCATTACTTTTATAACTACACAACCATTACATTTATAACTACACAACCATTACATTTATAACAATACAACCATTACATTTATAACTATACAACCATTACATTTATAACAATACAACCATTACATTTATAACAATACAACCATTACATTTATAACAATACAACCATTACATTTATAACTACACAACCATTACATTTATAACAATACAACCATTACATTTATAACAATACAACCATTACATTTATAACTATACAACCATTACATTTATAACTATACAACCATTACATTTATAACTATACAACCATTACATTTATAACTATACAACCATTACATTTATAACTATACAACCATTACATTTATAACATACAACCATTACATTTATAACTATACAACCATTACATTTTATAACTATACAACCATTACATTTATAACTATACAACCATTACATTTATAACTATACAACCATTACATTTATAACTATACAACCATTACATTTATAACTATACAACCATTACATTTATAACAATACAACCATTACATTTATAACTATACAACCATTACATTTATAACTATACAACCATTACATTTATAACTATACAACCATTACATTTATAACTATACAACCATTACATTTATAACTACAACCATTACATTTATAACTATACAACCATTACATTTATAACTATATAACCATTACATTTATAACAATACAACCATTACATTTATAACTATACAACCATTACATTTATAACTATACAACCATTACATTTATAACTATACAACCATTACATTTATAACTATACAACCATTACATTTATAACTATACAACCATTACATTTACTCTATCCATACTACTCTACTGCATTTTAGGGGGGATGGCCTGGTTTTTGTGGCCCCCTTCTCCCTCATGTTTAGCCTCGTTAGTTTTCAGATGTTTAGATGGTTGCCCCATTAGTTTGTCGATTTTAAAACCTTTCACCCCATTTTGTTGTCTATTGTATGACCTTTCGTGCCATTTAGGTGTTTATTTTTTTCCTGGCGAACGATAGCGATCCTATAGTTGCAAGAGGAATCGGCCTTCGGCCGAGAATTTTGTCTACCAACAAATTTACAAAATTATCTTGAAGGGGGGTTTAGGTTTTTTTGTCCAAGCTCTATGGAGGCCTAGCGATGAAACTAATAAATACATGAATAAATTAATTAATAGACCCCCCCCAAAACACCCAGCCACTAACCTCTTAAGGGTACGGTTTCGGGGGGGTCAAGTATGCAGGTTTGACAAGAATGCCAAACTGTAAGCTTCACTGATATCTCGTCCTCATTATACGGCTTTAGTCTGTTCCATGCTAATTAGAGATGGCAGAGCATAGATTTCGGGAGGATATAAGAGAGTGTGGAGAGTGTGTAATAAAATGTACAGTCGGCCAAATAAAGGATATCATAGCGGTTTGTACGGTCGCGCTAATAAGTCATGTCCCAGCTGTCATTGCGTTTGGCTTGTTCGGTGCTGTATTAATGTCTGTCAGATGTTGAATGGGGTGGGTAAGTGTAGGAACATGTTTGTATAAAGTAAGTCATGTCCCAGCTGTCATTGCGTTTGGCTTGTTCGGTGCTGTATTAATGTCTGTCAGATGTTGAATCGGGTGGGTAAGTGTGGGAACATGTTTGTATAAAATAAGTCATGTCCCAGCTGTCATTGCGTTTGGCTTGTTCGGTGCTGTATTAATGTCTGTCAGATGTTGAATGGGGTGGGTAAGTGTAGGAACATGTTTGTATAAAATAAGTCATGTCCCAGCTGTCATTGCGTTTGGCTTGTTCGGTGCTGTATTAATGTCTGTCAGATGTTGAATGGGGTGGGTAAGTGTGGGAACATGTTTGTATAAAATAAGTCATGTCCCAGCTGTCATTGCGTTTGGCTTGTTCGGTGCTGTATTAATGTCTGTCAGATGTTGAATGGGGTGGGTAAGTGTGGGAACATGTTTGTATAAAATAAGTCATGTCCCAGCTGTCATTGCGTTTGGCTTGTTCGGTGCTGTATTAATGTCTGTCAGATGTTGAAATGGGGTGGGTAAGTGTGGGAACATGTTTGTATAAAATAAGTCATGTCCCAGCTGTCATTGCGTTTGGCTTGTTCGGTGCTGTATTAATGTCTGTCAGATGTTGAATGGGGTGGGTAAGTGTAAGAACATGTTTGTATAAAATAAGTCATGTCCCAGCTGTCATTGCGTTTGGCTTGTTCGGTGCTGTATTAATGTCTGTCAGATGTTGAATGGGTGGGTAAGTGTAAGAACATGTTTGTATAAAATAAGTCATGTCCCAGCTGTCATTGCGTTTGGCTTGTTCGGTGCTGTATTAATGTCTGTCAGATGTTGAATAGGGTGTGTACAGATAGGAACATGTTTGTATATCTCACTCGAAACGATGAATTAATGCTTAGATATTGCTGATACCAATTATTGATCGAAACATACTTGGTGCCGCGACATGACTTATTTGGGTAACTGTACACTCAGGTTCCCTAGTTCGGTATGAGGAGGAAATTACCTGTGTTCTCCTACGCGTGAAGTGGATAGTTAGGCGCAACAACTATTAAGGAGGGTCACCGGATTTTTTTTTTATCTTTCTCTCTTTTTCCCTGGCTTGTATCCGTTCGGCCCCATTCAGCCAACTGTTTTAAGACGTTTATCCCCATCCAGGTGTCGATTTCTTCCTGGCGAGCGATAGCGAGCCAGCGTTGTATGAAGAAAGCCGGCTTCGCCGGAGACATTTTCTATCGAAAAATGTACAAATTTATCTAGCTGTCAAAACAAAAATATATATATCCTGGCTTGCTACCGCTCGCCAGGAAAATATTGACACCTGGATTGGGGTAAACATCTTAAAACAGTAGGCTGAATGAGACCGAATGGATACACGCCAAAGAAAGAGGGAGAGAAAGAGAAAGAAGCGAGGTGGGGTCCCTTAAGGTGTGTATTCTTATTATTCATACATTATTGCATACATTTATTCATACATTATTGCATACATTTATTCATACATTATTGCATACATTTATTCATACATTATTGCATACATTTATTCATACATTATTGCATACATTTATTCATACATTATTGCATACATTTATTCATACATTATTGCATACATTTATTCATACATTATTGCATACATTTATTCATACATTATTGCATACATTTATTCATACATTATTGCATACATTTATTCATACATTATTGCATACATTTATTCATACATTATTGCATACATTTATTCATACATTATTGCATACATTTATTCATACATTATTGCATACATTTACTATTGGTTTAGTTTCCTCCTCTTTTTTTTTTTTTTTTTTTTTTTTTTTCTCCCTAGACCTCCATCAAACTTACAAAATAACATCCATTAGATCCCTCTTCTAAATATATTTGTACATTTTTCGGTAGATAAAATGTGCCGGCCGAAAGCTGGTTCTTCCAAAATTACAGGCTCACTATCGTTCGCCAGGCAAGAAATCGACACCTAAATAGCACGAACGGTCTTTATAATTGACAAAGAAATTGGGTGAAAGTTCCTAAAATTGCCAAACTAATGGACCCAACGTCTTGAAAAACTATGGGGGGCCAGAAAATCCGACCCATCCCCCCCCTTAAGGGGAGGTTTCTAGTTTGTTTCCTACTCCTCCAGCAATCTTAAAATTTCACCCCCTTGATCCCCTTTCAAGATAAATTTGTACATTTTTCGGTAGAAAAATGTCCCGGCCGCAGGCCGATTACTCTTAAATTACAGGCTCGCTATCGCTCGCCAGGATAAAATCGACACCTAAATGGCACGAAAGGTCTTAAAATTGACAGAATGGGACGGAAATTCTTAAAAATCATCAAACTAATGGGGCAAACGTCTTAAAATCTCAAAAGCAATGGGGCTAGACATGAGGGTGAAAGGGGTCAAGAAAAAAGTCCCTCAAGTGGAAATCTCCCCTTAACTGGTAAAACGGTTAAATATCAATATCTACAGCTCTAACTTCTTTATAGCCTCAAACTCGCAAGGGGTTAATACGGTGCTTCGATATACACCACATCAGCTCTCTCTCTCGCTCTCTCTCACACACACACACACCCACACACACATACACACACATACAGCACACACACACACTCACACATACAGCACACACACACACCCACCCACACACCCACACACACACACACGCACACCCAGCACAGCACACACACACACACACACACACACACACACACACACCAGGGGGAGTGCAGTAATTTATGTGGTCTGTCGTACGGTGCGGCTTCTCCTTGTAATAAATTGTACGCCACATTTGAACTCATGTTGAATCTTTTATTGCCCATCTGATCATTGGTTGGGGGGGGGGAAGAGGAGGGGGGGGAGGGGGGAGAAGGAAGGGAAGGTGAGGGGGTTGAGTGGGGAGAAGGAAGGGAAGGTGTGGGGGTTGAGTGGGGAGAAGGAAGGGAAGGGTGAGGGGATTAAGTGGGGAAAAGGAAGGGAAGGTGAGGGGGTTGAGTGGGAGAAGGAAAGGGAAGGTGATGGGGTTGAGTGGGGAGAAGGAAGGGAAGTGAGGGGTTGAGTGGGAAGAAGGAAGGGAAGGTGAGGGGGTTGAGTGGGGAGAAGGAAGGGAAGGTGAGGGGGTTGAGTGGGGAGAAGGAAGGGAAGGTGAGGGGGTTGAGTGGGGAGAAGGAAGGGAAGGTGAGGGGGTTGAAGGGGGGGAAGGAGGGGAGGGTGGGGGGGTTGAGTGGGGAGAAGAAGGGAAGGTGAGGGTTGAGTGGGGAGGAAGGGAAGGTGAGGGGGTTGAGTGGAAGGAGGAAGGGGGGGGGTGGGGAAGAGGAAGGGAAGTGGGGGTTGAATGGGGAGAAGGAGGGAAGGTGAGGGGGTGAGTGGGAGAAAGGAGAAGGTGAGGTGTTGAGTGGGGAGAAGGAGGGAAGGTGAGGGGGTTGAGTGGGGAGAAGGAAGGGAAGGTGTGGGGGTTGAGTGGGGAGAAGGAAGGGAAGGTGTGGTAGGAGAGGGAGTGAGAGGGGAAGAGGAAAAGGAAGGGGAAGATGAGGTAGGAGAGGGGGTTGAGTGGGTCGAGAGGTACAGAAGGAGGGGATTGGAAGTGAGGAGAAGGTGAGCGGGGAGAGGGAGTGAGTTGGGAGAGGGGGAAGGAGGGAAAAGTGAGGGGAGCGAGTGGGGAGAGAGAAGAGGGGAAGGAGGGGTGAGAGGAGGAACTAGGGGTAGGTCAGGGTGAAGCAAAGAGGAAGGAGAGGAAGAGTCGTAGGAGGTAGAGAAACGGCCAAGAGAGGAATAAGGAGGCTTAGGAAGAAGAGGAGATATAACTAAGAAGAGTGGAAATATTGAGGCTGAAGTAATGAGAAAGACGAGGCAGGAGGAGAGAGAGAGAGAGAGAGAGAGAGAGAGAGAGAGAGAGAGAGAGAGAGAGAGAGCCGAAAAGGGGAAGTCAAGAGAGCTAATTTATAGAAGTTTTGTGCTTGTGTGTGTGTGAGAGAGAGAGATAGAGAGAGAGAGAGAGAGAGAGAGAGAGAGAGAGAGAGAGAGAGAGAGAGAGAGAGAGAGAGAGCCGAAAAGGGGAAGTCAAGAGAGCTAATTTATAGAAGTTTTGTGCTTGTGTGTGTGTGAGAGAGAGATAGAGAGAGAGAGACAGAGAGTGAGAGTTAGAGAGTTAGAGTTAGAAAAGTCGGTAAACTGTTAGAGATAAGCTAAAACCTTTAATAATATGAATGTCCCACACGTACTTAATTGAAGTGCTGATGAATCGTAAAGTTTATGATTTATGAGGCGTTTATATTCTTATCGGTAGCTTACAGAGTCGCTTTATAGACAGACAGACAGACAGACGGGAAAGAGTCAGGGAAAGTCAGTCAAAAAACGATTTAGTAGAACAAATTTACGAGTATGGTACAGTACAAAAACAGTATGGTACAGTACAAAAACAGTATGGTACAGTACAAAAACAGTATGGTACAGTACAAAAACAGTATGGTACAGTACAAAAACAGTATGGTACAGTACAAAAACAGTATGGTACAGTACAAAAACAGTATGGTACAGTACAAAAACAGTATGGTACAGTACAAAAACGACATATGAATAATGGGATACAATTATAAATGGACGAGGGATGAACTATAATGGGTAAAATATGTACAATACAAATACAACAGTAGGAGAGGTACAATACGAGGAGGAAAATTATGCGATAACCCAACAAGCTATCAAAAGAGCAGTAGGAACAGCGAAGAGTGTGGGGGTGGGGGTGATAATGGTAGGAGAGAGAGAGAGAGAGAGTTACAAGGAGTTACAAGGGATAGCAGATAGATAGATAGGTAGAAAAGTAGATAGATAGGGAGAGAGAGGGGGGTAGAAAGAGAGAGATGAAGGGTGAGAGAGAGAGAGAGTTACAAGGAGTTACAAGGGATAGCAGATAGATAGATAGGTAGAAAAGTAGATAGATAGGGAGAGAGAGGGGGGTAGAAAGAGAGATGAAGGGTGAGAGAGAGAGAGAGAGTTACAAGGAGTTACAAGGGATAGCAGATAGATAGATAGGTAGAAAAGTAGATAGATAGGGAGAGAGAGGGGGTAGAAAGAGAGATGAAGGGTGTGAGAGAGAGAGCTAGAGAGTTACAAGGAGTTACAAGGGATAGCAGATAGATAGATAGGTAGAAAAGTAGATAGATAGGGA
>CM064518.1:45837267-45862267 GCA_032716605.1 Paralithodes platypus
CCTACAGTCTACCTACATTACGACCTACCTACGACAGTCTATCCTACCTAATACCTACAGTCATTACCTACCTCACCTACCTACCTACAGTCCTACCTCCGTGTTCCCTCGGACCTCAGCACGTCATTAGCATACTCACGTCTCAACTGTCCACCCGTTGCCTTTTTGAGGCTCCTCACGTAGCTGTACCTGATGGGCAGTGATTGGTTACCTTATTGCTGAGAGTGGATGGTACCTGATGGGGAAGTGAGGGTAATGCGGGGCAGTGGAGGGTACCTGATGGCCGTGATGGTACCTGCGGGCCCGTGATGGTACCTGATGGGCAATGCTGGTTCCCTGATGGGCTGTGATGGTCCTTGATGGGCAGTGATGATAGCTGATGGGCAGTGAGGGTACCTGATGGGAGGTGAGGGTACCTGATGGCCAGTGAGGGTACCTGATGGGCAGCGTGACCGGGGGTACCTGATGGCCCCGTGAGGGTACCTGATGGGCAGTGATGGTACCTGATGGGGCAGTGATGGTAACCTGATGGGCAGGTGAGGGTACCTGATGGGCAGTGATGGTACCTGATGGGCAGTGATGGTACCTGATGGGCAGTGATGGTACCTGATGGGCAGTGACAGTACAGTTGCCAGCCATATTATGCGTTTGATTATTTGATTACTGATGTTGTGACATAACTTATTTAGTCACATGTTAACTTTAGTAACACCCGTTCTTAAACATTAATAATCAATTACAAACCTCACTGCACTTTAATAAACTTAATGAAAGGCATAATTATGGGTTCCCTTCCCGGGAAAATCGGAAGTCAGAGTCCATTAGGTATTGCAAACCATTAATAGAAACCTTGTATGATATTATAATGTACAAACTATCACATTGAAAGATATTAATTGTTGTCACCTAACATTTTCCTTTTAAAATTCAGGTAACTACCACTCATATGCCATCAGTACCCTGAAAAAATCTGAATGATGAAAAGCGATGATGATAATATTTAGATAGGGTTTGTGTGTTGGTGTGTGTGTGTGGGTGTTGTGTGTGTGTGGTTTGTGGTGGTGTGTGTGTTGGTGTGTTGTGTGTGTCCATGAATGTTTGTAACTTGCTGTACTGTCGGGGGTTGCAGAAGGAAGGGGGCGGGGGGGGGGGGGGGGGGGTGGGGCGGGGGGGGGGGGTGGGGTTTGGGGGTTTGAATAGCCACACCCTCCTTTGTTGGTTGATCGTCATTAGCAAAGTCATTCATTGTTCTCTCTCTCTCTCTCTCTCTCTCTCTGCTTCTCGCTCTCTTCTCTCTCTCCTCATCTCTCTCTCCTAGCTCTCCTCTCTCTCTCCTCTCTCTCTCTCTCTCCTCTCTCATCTCTCTCTCTCATGTGTATATACTTTCACACTACCTTTGCTCCTGACGATGTTTAATTAATCCAGGCATAGGAGGTACAAGATAACAGTAAACAGTACACAAAAACACACACACATACATTATATATCTTATATATATATATATATATTATATATAGATATCTATTATTGAATTTTATAATACACAATTAGCTTCTGGAAGGGGCTATTTATTTTTTTTTTTTTTTTTTTTGGTTTTTTGTTTGTTTTTGAAAGGTTTTTTTTGCTGAAGGGGGTTTTAGTCTGGGGAGGAGGGGGTTTTACTGAGTTCTAGGGACCTAACTTATTAATATAAGTGCTCGAATATGGCAAGGGCAATCACAAACCCTCATAATAATTACACAAAATATGGTTATAGCCCCCAAAAGGAAATCGTCGGCCCCTGTGAGAAACTGCTAACACCCTTTTCCCCAGAGCTTCCCATCACCGTGTCACTATTATTACTTTCTACACAGCTCAGGCCAAATTATTGCAGCTGAGGAAGTGGGGTGTAATCAAAGAGGTATAATATTTGTGTGTAATAATAATAATAATAATAATAATAATAAATATAATAATAATAATAATAATAATAATAATAATAAATATAAATATAATAATAATAATAATAATAATAATAATAATAATAATAAATATAAATATAATGATAATAATAATAATAATAACAATACTAATAATAATTATAAACAATAATGATAATAATACTAATCCTAATAACGACTCATATACAAATTAACTAGGGAAAAGTTAACAACAAAACTGGGAAAACTGGATACTTGCATAGAATATGTCTCAAAAATTAACAGGAAAACAAAAAGGCCCAAGGGAAGGGAAAATATGGTGTAATGTAATCAGAAGAAAGGAAAAGCAATGCTACAAATAACAATACAAAAGATAGTCGTTAGCCAGCACAGCACCACACACACACAACACACACACACACACACACAACACACACCAACCATACACCCACACACACATACACACACACACACCACAACACACACACATTTTAAGCACAAAACACACTTAACCACGCGCAAAGATGAGAGAGAGCGATTTACATAGATTTAGATAGATACACTGAACCCCACAGAACCTTACGATCTCCCAGCGAGGTGGTTTCAGGACTTAATTCTAGTTAGAGAGGATAGCAAAACGAGAGGAGAGAGCGGAGAGAGGAGAGAGAGAGAACTAGAGAGATAGATAACGAGAGAGAGAGCGAGAGAGAGGGGCGGAGAGAGAGAGAGAGAGGGCGAGGAGGAGGTTGACGCCCGGAGAAGTGAAAAGGAATTATTAATATACAGGAGGAACTGGACAATGGGTTTGGTGGGTACAACCGGTGGGTTTTTTTTTTTTTTTGTGTTAATAACCCCACTCTCCTTCTCCAGCCTTTGCGCTCTCTCCTCTCTCCTCTTCTTTATCTCTCTCTCTATCTCTCTCCTCTCTCTTCTCTCTCATCTCTCTATATCTCAGTTTCTTTCTATCTAATTTATTCTCTCTCTCTCTCTCTCTCTCTTCCTCTCTCTCTCTCATCTCTCTCTCTGCTCCTATCTCTTTCTCTCTCTTCCTCTCTCTCTCTTATCTATTCTACCTATTTGTCTCGCTCTCTCTCTCTCTCTCTCCTCCTGCTCTCTCTTCTCTCTCTCTCTCTCTCTCTCTCCTCTCTGCCACTATTTTTCTCTTCATTAGTTTGGATATTTCAAAGAAGCTTCGCACATTTTAAATTTTGGTCATCACAAGACGCTTCGACTCCATCCATATATGATAAGTTCTGGCCGAGCGATAGGGAGCCTGCCATAAAGTAGACACCGGCTTTTGGCCAAGACAATATTCTATCGAAAAATTTACAATGTTAGTGTAAAAGAGAGTGTAGAGTGTGTTAGAGGGGCGTTATATTATTATTTATATTATTATATTATTATTATAATTATGATTAGTATTGTATTATTTTTATTATTATTGTATTATCATTATTATACTTATATTATTGGTCATTATTATTATTTAGTATTGTTCTATTATTATTATTATTATTAGTTGTTTTTATTATTATTATTATTATTATTATTATTGTTATGGTTTTATTTTATTGTTATTATTATTATTATTTATTGTTATTAGTATTATATATTATTGTTATTCTTATATTATTATTGTATGTATTCTTATTATTATTTTTATTATTATTATTATTGTTATTATATATTATTATTATTATTTTTATTATTATTATTATTAATTATTTTATTATTATTATTATTATTATTATTATTATAGTGTTATTATTATTAGTCTTTTATTATTATTAGAATGTTATTATTATTATTATATTATTATTATTATTATTATTACAATAGAAGGTGGTCTGAGGAAAGGCGGAAACATTTTAGTCTCGGGAGCAATCCAAGAACAGATTGTTCGTAAATGGCAAGAAACGACGAAGCCCCTCAATACTCCTTAAATCCAACACCACAGCATAATAAAAAAACCCCAGCTAGTTGTATAGTGTTAACCTCAAGCGTTTATGTAACCCAACTTTCCCACCGTGAGTCTAATCTTACGGGGGGTTCACCTGCTTTTGTGTCTCATCCTTTTCTCTCTTTCTCTTGCTTGTATCCATTCGGCCCCAGTCAGCCTAGCGTTTGTTTTAAGACGTCTTTACCCCCATCCAAGCCCCCCCCACTGGTCCCCCCCTGGTGGTCAATATCTCTTCCCTGGCGCGCGGGCAGCGAGCACGCAACCCCCCCCCCAGATATATATATATATATATATATATATATATATTATATATACTATATATTATCATATAATATATATAGATCTATATATATATATATATATAGATATATATATATATATATATATATTATATATACAATTATATATATATATATACTTTATACCGGTATATATATATTATAGATATATATACAGTATATATTATATATATATTTTTTTTTTTTTTTCCTTCCTTTTTTTTACAGCTAAGCTAAATCTGTGAAATTTTTCGATAGAAAAAACGTGTCACAGACGACGTAAGCCGGATTTTGTCACCACCATAACAATACCCCTGGCTCGCTATCGCTCGCCAGGCCACAGACAAGAAAGACAAAAGAAATCGGACACCTGGATGGGAGATTAAACGTCTTACAAACAGTTGGACCCCCCCTGAATGGGGCAACGAAGGGATCCACGTCAGGAAGGAACGACAAGGAAAGTACGAGAAAAGGATCGGGAGATGAGAAGTGGGGAAGGGAGAGAGGTCGGAGACAGAGGAAAAGGAGAGAAGGAAAGAGACAAAAAAAGGAGGGATGAAGGGAGGTGGAGAAAAGATAAAAAACCGCAGGGTTGTGGTGACCCCCCCCACACCCCCCCCCCCCATTACGTTCACCTGCTCAAATCATCTTCACGGGTTCCCGGGCCTTTGCACGTCCGTACTCAGTATTGTAAAATAAAACTATGTTGTTGTCGTCTGTTTTGTTTTTTTTTACGCGCTTTATTTCTCTCCTTTAAAATCTCGCGCAATTACGTCGCCTAATCTCTCGAAGCAAGTACTTTGTGTTTATTTTAGTAACAAAAAAATACACCTAGAAAGTGTTCTAATGCTTTTTGTGTGCTCCCATTTCTCTCTCCTCTCTCTCTTCTCGTCTCTCTCCTCTCTCTCTTCCTCTAAAAAAAAATCTCTCTCCTCTCTCCTCCTCTTCTCTTTTCTCCTCAACCTACCACAACAAACACACACAAACACCCAACATCAACACAGTCTCTTGCATACTCTCACTCACTCTCACTCTTTTTATCTCTCACACACACACACGCTCACTCTCACACACACACACACACACACACACCAACACACAAACCCACACACCCACATACACCCACACACACACACACACACACACCACACACACACAGCCCGTATATTTATAGCCTAGTAGTAGGCTAGAGCTCCTGTCTCACACACGAGGGGTCGGGGGTTCAATACCAGGACCGGGCGGAGACAAATTGGGGATTTTCTCCTTTCATGTGTTTAGACGAAGTTCACCTAGCTTGTATAAAGGTACATGGAATAAGTGGACGACGTTGTTGTGACGTCCATCTGGGGTTGGCAAAAAATGGTACAAGGCGAGATGGGTATAATATGGTTACCTAGCTTGATCGGACTACCTAAGCCTTCGGGCGAGACGGGTACCGTCTCTAGTGAGAAATGGTACCAAACAGAATCCACCCCTAAGCCTTCGTTTCCGATTTGTCACCCATTGGCTAAATCAGAATTAACACACACAAAATCCCAGCCATTCCAAACAAGTACAATAAAACACTTAACATGCAATTTCACGCAATACATTCCCAGTTAAGGGGGCTCGATAATAATGAGCTTAGCGCGCATGCGTGGGGATTTCCCCTTGACGAACAAGTAAAGCGAGTAACTGGCGTAACAAGTAAACTGAGTAACCTCCACAGAAACTAACACCACACACACACCACACACACCAACACTCACACCACACACACAGCCCCATTCAGCACCCCCCGACACAATACACAGGTAAAAGGGTTATGCTACACCCTTACCTGGGCTCTCTTACGTGTACTATAGGGAGGGGTGTGCTGGTTTAAGATCTCTTGTATAGTGTGTGTGTGGGAGAGAGCAGAGAGATGGGAGAGACTGCGAGAGGAGGGAGAGAGGAGAGGGCCTGGAGCTGAGATGAGCGAGAGAGAGAGGAGGGGGGGGGGTGGAAAGGGGGGGGGGAGAGAAGGAAGACTGTGAACATATGTAAGACGAAAAAAGAGAGGTTGGAAGACAAGGCATAGGTAAGTTAAGTGACCGGAAAAGACCAGGAGGGTAATTATACAGTATATCTGCAGTATATGTGTGATATATATATTATAGATAATTATTTATATATATATATATATATATATTATATATATATACGGTACACCTCTAAAAGGAGGGCGATGGGTGCCAAGGAACTATGAAATGAAAGTGACTGCCGTAATTGGCCCCAGTGCCCGCCAAAGATATAAAGGCCCATAATAGCGTTGTAAATGCAGCAAAGCGGGAGGGAGGGGTGTGTAAGCACGTAAGAGGGAGAGGTGCGGGGGGTTAAGGCAGGCAAGCGGGAGGTGAGGGTGTGTTGTAATGCCAGCAAAGCGGGAGGTGAGGGGTGTTGTGTTGTTGGAATGCAGCAAGCGGGAGGTGAGGGGTGAGGGGGGTGACTGCAGCAGAGGGGAGGTGAGGGTGTGTAATGCAGCAAGCGGGAGGTTGAGGCGGTTGTAATGCAGCAAGCGGGAGGTGAGGTGGTGTAATGCAAGGCAAAGCGGGAGAGTGAGGGGTTGTAATGCAGCAACGCGGGAGGTGCGCAGGGGTTTTTGTTAATGCAGCAAGGCCGGGGAGAGTGAGGGGTTGTTGTTAATGCAGCAAGCGGGGAGGTGAGGGGTTGTTTGTAATGCAGCAACGCGGGAGGTGAGGGGTTGTAATGCAGCAAGCGGGACTGGTGAGGGGTGTTTTTTTTGTAAAATGCAGCAAAGCGGGGGAGGTGAGGGTGGGTTTGTAATGCAGTAAGCGGGAGGTGAGGGGTGTAATAAAGCAAGCGGGAGGTGAGGGGTGTAATGCAGCAAGCGGGAGGTGAGGGGTGTAATGCAGCAGGCCGGAGGTGGGGGGTGTAATGGAGCAAGGGGGAGGTGAGGGGTGTAAAGCAGCAAAGCGGGAGGTGAGGGGTTGTAATGCAGCAAAGCGGGAGTGGTGAGGGGTTGTAATGCAGCAAGCGGGGAGGTGAGGCGTGTAATGCAGCAAGCGGGAGGTGAGGGGTGTAATGCAGCAAGCGGGAGGTGAGGGGTGTAATGCAGCAAGCGGGAGGTGAGGGGTGTAATGCAGCAAGCGGGAGGTGAGGGGTGTAATGCAGCAAGCGGGAGGTGAGGGGTGTAATTGGCAGCGTAATGGCTCAACCATTTTATTGCAGTGATGTCATTCTCATATTATACTAGAACATAAGAAAATGGGGTTCTGCAGAAAGCCGATTGGCCCATACAAAGCAGATCCCTTTCACACCCAACCCATCTCGTCCATATGCCTATCTAATTTTATCTTGAAGCTCTTTATCGTTCTTGATCCCACTATAGCACTCGGTAGCCTATTCCACATGTCTACAACTCTTTTACCAAATCAGTATTTGCTTATATCTTTTCTGAAACGAAATGTATCCAATTTGAAGCTATTTGTTCGAGTTCTCTCGCTATCACTGAGCATCATTACATCTTTCATGTCCCCTTTATTAATCCCACTAACCCACTTGGCGCCTCTATCGTATCCCCTCTAACTCTGCATCTCTTTATAACTAATGTAAACCTAATTTCTTCAACCTTTCTTCTACTATTATGGATAATTTTTGTCATTCTTTTTTGTACTCTCTCCAAGGAATCTATGTACATTCTGTGAACACCAAAATTGGACAGCATAATCCATATAATGGTCTCACTAACGCAAGACAAACTTTCAAGATTACGTCTGCTGTTCTGTTACTCAAAGACGTATACAGACTAATAACACACATAACAAAGCCACTCCAACAGCTTCCTCTCTCTCCAACACCCCATTCTCCCCTCACTATACTCTTCAGAAAATAGGAAAAGTATAAAGTAGCTACGAGGTGCCGTTGTAAAGGCTTATCCTGAGAGAGAGAGAGAGAGAGAGAGAGAGAGAGAGAGAGAGAGAGAGAGAGAGAGAGAGAGAGAGAGATGGATGGATGGATGCTATACCAAGATAGTAAGTTTTATTAAGTCTTTGTTAGGACAATATTATGAAAAGGAGAAAGAGGTGAAAGCTGAATAAGCATAGGAAGAAGAGAGTAGAATATTATAAGAGAACAAATAGCCAGATGTCATGTTGCAGACGGGGTGATATGTACAGTCGCGCTAATAAGTGATATCTCGGCTCCAAGTATGTTTTGATCAATAATTGGTATCAGTAATATATAAGCTTCATTTCTTCATATCGAGTGAAATATACAAACATGTTCGTACACTTACCTACCCTATTCAACACCTGACAGACATTAATACAACACAGAGAGAGCTAAACGTAAAGACAGCTGGGACATGACTTATTAGCGCCACTGTACACTCGGATGCTATAGTCTCCAGTCCTCTCATAAGAATTCGTGGACCCATTGTATTTTTCGCTATGCAATACTAACTATCTTGATTATATTGTGTGGATATTACTTGTTTTCAATAAATTGTATATACTGTATATTTTTATTGCTGATGCATAGAACACTATATTAATAAATTCGCTTCCATAGATATACTTCCATAATTGGAAATAGGTAAAGCTCAAGAATTGTTATGAGCGGGCTAGAGACTGGCATCCGAATGTAAAGTATTATATGTATGTAGAGACTCACACTGTCTCTGTGGTGGTGGTAGTGGTGGTGGGTGGTAGTAGTGGTGTAGGTGGTAGTGGGGGGTAGTATTGCTGGTAGTAGTAGTGGTGTGCATGTTGGTAGTAGTGGTAGTGATGTGGGTGGTGGTGGTGGTGGTGGTAGTGGTGGAGGTGATCGTAATCTTGACAATGAATCATTACTATCGACACCACTCGGGATGTGTGCATGGCGGAGGCAGGATGGGGGTGGAAGGGGGGAGGTATGTTTACTTGTGCGTCGTGTGTGAGCTTGGATGTCTGTGTGTGTGTGAAGGAAAGGAGGGGGGGGGGTGAAGAGGGTGTGTGTTTATGCTGAGGCTATCTTTCACCTTAAAGACATGAATAATATATATATATATATATATATATATATATATATATATATATATATATATATATATATATATATAATGTGTGTGTGTGTGTGTGTGTGTATGTGTATGTGTATGTCCCTTGGGGCACATTGGTATCACAGAGGTGCAGAGGTTCCATACCTATGCAAAGGCACTGTCTATTAAAGATGTGGAACTTCATAGACTATAGAAGAGGGTTTATAGAGAACACGACATCTTCCATCAGGATATTTGCTTGTGATTAATACCTCCAAGTGTATCAAACTAATACCACCAGTGAAGGACGAACCCTGGACGAACCCTGGCCATCACGTTTGGACATCTGTCAGGTTATTTACCACTCAATGTTCTGACCAGCGGCTGTCCTAATCTGACTCTGACTGATGTATGTGAGGTTTCTGTAAAAAAAAAAAAAAAAAAATGCACGTAGTGAGATAGGCCTATGTTGTCTGAGCTTGTGACTTTAAATACAGAGTACCTTAGTGCGCTTGGCCACCTTGTATTTGTGTAGGAGAGGGCGGAAGGTGTGTGTGTGTGTGTGTGTGTGTCGGGGGTGGTGGGGGCATTGTCTACATGTGATTGTACAGACATGTGATGTGAATTTATTTCCTGTAGGTGTTTGTACGAGCGTGTGTGCCGACATGTCCTTGGTTGAATGGATCGTACGTCTCTCTCTCTCTCTCTCTCTCTCTCTCTCTCTCTCTCTCTCTCTCTCTCTCTCTCTCTCTCTCTCTCTCTCTCTCTCTCTCTCTCTCTCTCTCTCTCTCTCTCTCTCTCTCTCTCTCTCTCTCTCTCTCTCTCTCTCTCTCTCTCTCTCTCTCTCTCTCTCTCTCTCTCTCTCTCTCTCTAAGTTTTTCACTCTTCATTGTAGGCTAAGAAGCACTGCCTGTTGAAATATATAATAGTCACCGAAATGGGCCTGTTACGGCAACAATATTAATGTCGCCACTGGATTGAAGTCGCCATTTGTCATAAACATGATAACAAACTCACTATAACCACTTTGATAGTACCGGTATGGTTTGATAGTACCGGTATGGTTTGATAGTACCGGTATGGTTTGATAGTACCGGTATGGTTTGATAGTACCGGTATGGTTTGATAGTACCGGTATGGTTTGATAGTACCGGTATGGTTTTCTTATATTTGTCTAGCTAATACTGTTTCTCACTCGACATAGCCAATCAACAATAACACACACGTGTTTCGGTAATGGTACGGGTACACTGATTTTTCATTTGAACTTATAACTCGTCGTTTTGTCGCTTTGTTGCAAGTAAATTGTTGCATAAATTTAATCTTTTTAAGGTCAATTATTGTGACTGTATTTACAAAATTGATATCAATAATTTTAATCAAGGTGTGTGATGTCCCCGTGGTTGTTTACTGTATATATGGATGGAGTTATGAAAGAAATACTATCAAGAGCAGTGGATGTTGGTGTATTGCTGAAAAGGGAGGGAATTGAGTGGAAGCTACCTATACTGCTGTTTGCGGATGATACAGTTCTGATGAGTGATAATGAATGGGAGTTGCAGGGTCTGGTAAATGAGTTTGGAACAGTGTGCGAAAAACGGAATTTGAAGGTAAATACGGGGAAGAGCAAGGTTATGGTCTTCGAAAGGGGTGAAGTCACAGAGTGTGAGGTGAAGCTGAACGGTCAGGCTATGGAGATCGTCAACTCTTTAAAGTATCTGGGCAGTGTGTTGAGTAAAGATGGGACTATGGATGAAGAGGTGCGGGAGAGGGTACAACAGGGGAAGAGGGTTGTAGGAAACGCTAAAAGCAGTAACAAGAAATAGGGTGGTCAGTATGGAAGTGAAGAAGTCCTTGCATGACAGTGTGGTAATCCCGACACTGACTTACGGAAGCGAAGCATGGACGTTGGTTGAGAGACTCAGACCAAGAGTGAGAGCAGTGGAAATGAATACTTAAGGAGTGCGTGCGGAGTTACATGGAGGGATAGACAGAATAATGAGGAAGTAAGAAGGAGGTGTGGTGTGGAGGTAGATGTGCTGGAAAGTGTGAAAAGGAACAACTTGAGATGGTTCGGCCATATGGAACGTATGGAAAGCGAGAGAATGACTAAGAGGGTGTATGAGAGCGAGGTGGAGGGACAGAGGGGGAGAGGTAGACCGAATATGAGGTGGAAGGATGGAGTGAGGAAGTACATGAACGAAGGTGGTGCTGGTTGGGGGGAGGGGCGTCGACTGACTGGGGACAGAGGTGCATGGGGGCGGTTCGTTCGTGGCCACCCCTTCGGGGATCACGGCGTCAGGCAATAGATAGATAGATAGATTATTAACTTGAGGTTTCTATTATAACCTCTGCTTACTTTTTGTCTGTATGTATTAATGTTTATATTTTTCTATTATTATTAATTTTTATAATTAATTGTTCTTGTTAAAGGAGTACTCTTTTGTTTAAATCTATTGTGCCTTCTTCATATTTTCAAATATTTGTATTTATTATATTGTATCTATTCATTGTCGATAGTATCAATTGCTTGCTTTTGCGATTTCCTTAGTTTATTTGTACAATAAATGTAGGTTATTAGTAGGGTAATAACTGTTAGGGGTCACTTGAAGCATGCTATGCTTACAGGTACCTACCCGATAGCACTATCGTTAGTGAGTGATATTTGTATTTTGTACTATTGTTATCATCTTGTCAAGTTGCAAATTTGATTTTAATAGAACTTTTTGACACTTAATGTAGTTTCTTTATTCATGCAGAGTTTAGTCAAATTTACCAGAACGTCCCCGACTTCCCAAATTGACTAATTCCTCGAACGTGACGACAGTGCGTTGTTATGTGTGCGATTAGTTTGCTTGGGAACCAGATTAACTTGCGCATGTAGTAATGTACACCCTATGTGGTAGATTGTGTTCTTTTATTTATAAATTATTATTTTACTTAGGCGTTGTATCCACATAGCGATCTCGATTAGTTATTTTGTCTTTTTACTGTGTTCGTATACGTTTTGGTTTGTTTATTTTGCAAGTGTTACAGTATAATCCTAGGTTCGAATCCTGGGAAAATCACATGATTTTATTTATTTCATTTGGTGTGTCATTGGTGTTAAGAACGATGTTAAAAATTTGACTGGACCAAGATCAAGAAAGTATAGTTATCTTGATCTTGGTCGGGGCCAGGTCAGGTCAGGTTAGGTCAGGTGAAGGTATTGAGGAATAAGCCTTTACAACGGCACCTCCTAGCTACTTTCTACTAAGAGTGAAGAGAGGGGAGATGGTTTGTTGGAGAGAGGGGAAGCTGTTGGAGTGGCTACCCTAACACTTGAATCATACCGTGGTCGTTAATGGATGTCCCTATGTTTACATTACGACTGTACCGTCCGCTTTTATCTAGATCACTTTAACCCCTTGAAGCTCTGACGCGTTTTAGCAGTTTATTTTGGCTATCATTAGACGATTTTATGCAGCTTAGGAAGGATCTGTGGGTATTAAAAGGATAAATACTATCTCAATCAACCCTTTGACTTCCGTATACCGTTACTAATCTGAATAAAATCGTCCAATAGTAGCCAGAAAACAGAACAGAAACGCGTATTAGAGCTTGAAAGGGTTAATACCTGAATAATACCGGGGTCGTTAATGGATGTCCCTATACTCTGTTGCATTTCATCTGATGGTAAATTGAATCCCTTACGGGGAGATTTCCACTTGAGGGATTTTTTTCTTTGCCCCTTTCTCCCTCATGTTTAGCCCCATTGCTTTTGAAATTTTAAGACGTTCGCCCCATTAGTTTGGCGATTTTAAGAAGTTTCACCCCATTTATGGCATTTTTAAGATCTTTCATCCCATTTAGGTGTCGATTTTTTCCTGGCGAGCGATAGCGAGCCTGTAATTTAAGAGGAACCGGCCTTCGGCCGGGAAATTTTTCTACCGACAAATTTACAAATTTATCTTGAAAGGGGGTCAACGGGGTGTAATTTCAAGCTTGATGGAAGTCTAGGAAACACACTAAAAACCTCCCCTTAACAACTGATTTTTCGATAACTAACGGGGGAAAAAAAAAATACCATGTCTCTGCTTCATATTTAGACTAAGTTTATATAATTAGCACCATGTTTCACGACAAAATCTTCAAAATATCGGAGAAATCTTGATGGGAACTTTACAATCTACCGCCAGTTGAAAAGAAACAGAGTATAGTTGTACGGTGGCGCTAATAAGTCATGACCCAGCTGTCATTACGTTTGGCTTGCTCTGTGCTGTATTAATGTTTGCCAGATGTTGCTTAGGGTAAGTAAGTGTAGGAACATGTTTGTATATTTCACTCGATATGAAGAAATGAAGCTTAGATATTGCCAGTACTAATTATTGATAAAAACATACTTGGTACCGAGACATCACTTATTAGCGCGATTGTACCTAGTTGTACCTTGCTAGAAAAAAAACGCGCGCGTGTAAACCCAGCATCACAGTCCACCCCTCCCTCCCTCCCTCCCTCCCTGCGCCACACACACACACACTATTTGCACAGGATTATAAATAGGAGGACAAACGAACGCCACCAGCAACATACATATATATATATAGTGCTCCTGACGAGGCTGCTGCAGGAGGCTACTAATCTGTCTGACCACCTGACCCACGACCCAGGACAAATAAAGACCCCTGGCAAATCAAGGCAGGGGGAAAATAAGACCCCTGGCATATCAAGAGGGAGAACCGAGTCTTTTCATCCTGTCTCTCTCCCCGCCAGGATTATAGATATACATTTGGCTATCATGTCGCTTGGGAGGGCAGGGGCAGATTATCCCAAGTCAGCCGCTGTGAACATGGACGGACAATCTGACAGTGGCCGCCGTAGGTGTCCCCGGGTCTGAGAGAAGGAGAGAGAGAGAGAGAGAGAGAGATTTACATAGATACGCTGGCCACATAGACCTCACGATCCAAACGAGGTGGTCAGGACTTAATTCTAGTAGAGATGGCATATCCAATAGAAAAGGAGAGTTGAAGGAAAGGATAGATGGTGGTGGTGCGGCGAAGTGATGAAGAGTGTTGAGGACTAACCCCCCCCCCCCCCCACACACACACACACGATCCAGAGGGAGATTTGGGGTACCAGCTGAAAGGTGGGGCCCCTAAGAGGAGCCCTGAAGTAAACCAAGGAGTTGGTGGGCCCAGAGCCAGCCTCCATGTAAGCAAGTCCTTCAGTGTGTACATCCACAGATCACTACTGCCTGAAGACACTTGATCCCCTCAAAAAAAAAAAAAAAAAATGAGAGTCGCCAGCTCTAGAGAGATGCTACCCCACTACCGGCGACCCAACACCATTTTTCATAAAGTGATCATGTGACTCTCCATGTACCCGCTTAAGTCTGAGTGAAGGCGGGTGTAGAGACGGGTGTAATCCTGGTGCGGGTGGCGGGTGGTGTGGGGGTACCATAGCTCACCCACAGTGCACAAGCCACAGATGAAAGCGGGGGACACGCATCACTGGTTTGGGCGGAGTTACTACAGTCCAGTCACATCACTCTTCATTCCGGCAACTGTTGATCTGGAACCTTATTCTGGCACCAATTCGTGAGTTGGTACTAGCATTACCAACTAGACGAGGCTGCTTGTAACTGAAACTACCTAACCTATGTGAGAACAAAAAAAATAACGGTAGCACAGTAACGAGTGGTGCTATTCATTTGTAAGCGCAGTTAATCGGGGGTTAAGATAGATTATTTGAAGGAGCAAAATGTTTGCCTACACAATTAATCGTATGCTTCCAGACCACTCTGTTTGAATTTACGTTTATAGTTGGAGTGGCAGGCGGCCGTCGACTGTGGTACCATATCAGGTAGTCTTATGTTGTCCATTGAAAACAAGGAATTGTGTATACCAAAGACCCGTACAGTCCGTCCTGACTTCGCTGTTCGTTTAACGAAAATTATCAACTGAGGAAAGTGCAATTTAAAGGAAGATTGAAAGTTGTGCAGTAGCGACATAAATGTGACACAAATACATGTAATATAAAGTTGACAAACACAAACGACATAAAGTGTGACACAAATTCATAAGACAAAGTGTGACACAAATACACAAGGCATATAATGTGAGGACAGAGAGTTGAAAGATACAGTGTGAAAGGGTTGACATATTAATAGGTAAACAGATGGATGAAGCAGACAGGTGGTATAGGCAATGTTAGACAGGTGTAGTCAAACTGTAGCAATTTGGACAGCATAACAGACAGACATACATATGAAAAACAAACAGTTTAGACAGACATGTAGGTGTGACAGAAAGCTAAGGCAGACACACCCACAGACAGACATACGAAACAGACAGACAGGCAAGACAGAGAGTTTAGACAGACATACAGACACATGAAACAGACAAACAGGCAAGACTGACACATACAGCCAACCAAGCAATACAAACAGTTTATACAGACATACAGACAACCAAGCAAGACAGACATACAGACAACCAAGCAAGACAGACAGTTTAGACAGACATACAGACACATGGAACAGTCAAACAGGCAAGATAGACATCCAGGTAAGACAGCAAGCTAAGGTAGACACACCCACAGACAGATGTACGAAACAGACAGACAGAACAATAAGATATAGTTTCACCTCCACATATAGTTTCACCTCCACATATAGTTTCACCTTCACATATAGTTTCACCTCCACATATAGTTTCACCTCCACATATAGTTTCACCTTCACATATAGTTTCACCTCCACATATAGTTTCACCTCCACATATAGTTTCACCTCCACATATAGTTTCACCTTCACATATAGTTTCACCTCCACATATAGTTTCACCTCCACATATAGTTTCACCTTCACATATAGTTTCACCTTCACATATAGTTTCACCTCCACATATAGTTTCACCTCCACATATAGTTTCACCTCCACATATAGTTTCACCTTCACATATAGTTTCACCTCCACATATAGTTTCACCTTCACATATAGTTTCACCTCCACATATAGTTTCACCTTCACATATAGTTTCACCTCCACATATAGTTTCACCTTCACATATAGTTTCACCTCCACATATAGTTTCACCTCCACATATAGTTTCACCTCCACATATAGTTTCACCTTCACATATAGTTTCACCTCCACATATAGTTTCACCTCCACATATAGTTTCACCTCCACATATAGTTTCACCTCCACATATAGTTTCACCTCCACATATAGTTTCACCTCCACATATAGTTTCACCTTCACATATAGTTTCACCTCCACATATAGTTTCACCTTCACATATAGTTTCACCTCCACATATAGTTTCACCTCCACATATAGTTTCACCTTCACATATAGTTTCACCTCCACATATAGTTTCACCTCACATCACCTCCACATATAGTTTCACCTCCACATATAGTTTCACCTCCACATATAGTTTCACCTCCACATATAGTTTCACCTCCACATATAGTTTCACCTTCACATATAGTTTCACATATAGTTTCACCTCCACATATAGTTCACCTCCACATATAGTTTCACCTCCACATATAGTTTCACCTTCACATATAGTTTCACCTTCACATATAGTTTCACCTTCACATATAGTTTCACCTTCACATATAGTTCACTCACCACATATAGTTTCACATATAGTTTCACATATAGTTTCACATATAGTTTCACATATAGTTTCACATATAGTTTCACATATAGTTTCACATATAGTTTCACCTCCACATATAGTTTCACCTTCACATATAGTTTCACCTCCACATATAGTTTACATTATCACCAACCCACCAATTAACTTACAAATAAACCTAATTCATAAAATCAATGAAACTAATAAATACGTGTGGTACACCATGGATTCGTACCTAGGATACTCACACCCAAATTCCGCGCACTCAGCATTACGCTATCAAGACAGTTGCAGGTTTATGCACAAATCTACGACAGACAAACAGGGAAGACAGACAGACATGCGAGACAGACAGACAGAGATACAAGCAGGCCGGTTGATATAGTGTACGATGCAACCACACACGTACCTGTCATGTTCTTTGTACCCACTCTCAGGTGTACAGTCGGCCTAATAAGTGATGTCTCGGCACCAAGTATCTTTTGATCAATAATTGGTATCAGCAATATTTTACACATGATTTCTTCTTTTTGAGTGAGATATACAACCATGTTCCTACACTTACCCACCCTATTCAACATCTGACAGACATTCATACAGCCCAGTGCCAGCCATACGTAATGACAGCTGGGACATGACTTATTAGCGCCACTGTACTATGTTCACCGATATATCACTGGCTACCCCCCCCCCACCCCCGATATATTACCCTCATTCCCCCTCCCCCCTCCTCAATGTACCCCCACCCCCACCCTCATCCCTTCCTCCACCCCACCCCACCCCCGATATATTACCCTCCTTCCCCCTCCCCCTCCTCAATGTACCCCCACCCCCACCCCACCCCACCCCCGATATGTTACCCTCCTTCCCCTTCCCCCTCCTCAATGTACCCGCACCCCCACCCCATCCCTGCCCCCATCCCTCCCCACCCCCGATATATTACCCTCCTTCCCCCTCCCCCTCCTCAATGTACCCGCACCCCCATCCCTGCCCCCATCCCTCCCCACCCCCGATATATTACCCTCCTTCCCCCTCCCCCTCCTCAATGTACCCGCACCCCCATCCCTGCCCCCATCCCTCCCCACCCCCGATATGTTACCCTCCTTCCCCTTCCCCCCTCCTCAATGTACCCGCACCCCCACCCCCATCCCTGCCCCCATCCCTCCCCACCCCCGATATATTACCCTCCTTCCCCCTCCCCCTCCTCAATGTACCCGCACCCCCATCCCTGCCCCCACCGCACCCCACCCCCGATATATTACCCTCCCTCCCTCCTCAATGTACCCCCACCCCCACCCCTGCACTTCCCTCCTCACTCAATGTACAGTCGACCTAATAAATGATGTCTCGGCATCAAGTATATTTATATCAATAATTGGTATCAGCAATATATAAAACTTGCTTGATTCGCTTTGAGTGAGATATACAAGCATGTTCCTACACTTACCCACCCTATTCAACATCTGACAGACATTAATACAGCACAGAGCGAGCCAAACGTAATGACAGCTGAGACATGACTTATTAGCGCCACTGTTCAGTCACTCATCAAAATTCGTGGTCCCCCTATGTTTTTCTTTAGGCAAATATAACTATCTATGGATTTTTTTTTTAATGAAACTTGATTTTCAATAAGTAGTATAATATATAGGATTGTAATTGATGTATATGAAATTATATTCAGATATTCGTGTCCAGAGCTATACGTCCATAATTAGATATAGATGAGGTCTGCGAATCTGTATAAGTGACTGTATCTCCACCCCCCCCCCCCCCCCACCCCTCAACCCCTCATCCACTCATCCACCCTTCCAACCCCAACTTCTCTCCCCTACACCTCCCCCTCCTCCCCCCCCCCCACCCCCATAGATCAGGGCAGCGGTCGGGCCCCCACAAAACAACATAACGAGAGGCCACATTCGCGACTCCAGTTTATCACACTAGATGTCACCCCCACCGTCGCTTTACGAACACCTGCGGGTCCTCTTTCGTTAAAGGTTTGTTTGTCTAGTACCATCGCCTGTCGGTTCTTCGTCTTTCTCTTCCTTCGATGTTTGTAGTGTGCCACCGGAACTGTATTTTAATTGTATTTATCCCTGTTCAGCTTTTTTTAACATACACCCCATTGTGTGTGGATTTATATACTGTATATATATATATGTGTGTGTATGTGTGTGTGTGTTGTATATATGCCGTATATACATTAACTAAATACATAATATTATACAGTAGACGTTTATCGTACGAATTTGTCTTGCCATAAATTATGATGCGGAAAAAGCGCTGAAATAAAATTTGGCAGATGGCATTAGTAATCAACTTGGCAATTCAAACATCTATGTAGTCTCATAACCCATTCAGTTCCAGGGACCTCCTTTGTATCATATGCTGGCAACCATTAGACGATTCTATTCAGCTTAGGAAGGACCTCTAGCAATAATAAGGCTTCAAAATATCTCAACCAACCCTTTCAACTACCACAGATCCTTCCTAAGCTGCATAATATCGTCTAAATATAGCTAGAATATATTATAGCACTCGTCGCTGGTACTCAAAGGGATATTTATTTGAGAGTTCGGCCGCTATCCTATAGTCTATTTTGTTTTCCAATTGGCGGTAAATTGTCATGTTACTATCTTGGTTATTCAGCTATTACGTAGATTTTGTTGCGAAATGTGAGAACTTGTGTGATTGATTATGACAACTTGGCCTTATGGGGGAAGGGTTCATTATGACAACTTGGCCTTATGGGGGAAGGGTTCATTATGACAACTTGGCCTTATGGGGGAAGGGTTCATTATGACAACTTGGCCTTATGGGGGAAGGGTTCATTATGACAACTTGGCCTTATGGGGGAAGGGTTCATTATGACAACTTGGCCTTATGGGGGAAGGGTTCATTATGACAACTTGGCCTTATGGGGGAAGGGTTCATTATGACAACTTGGCCTTATGGGGGAAGGGTTCATTATGACAACTTGGCCTTATGGGGAAGGGTTCATTATGACAACTTGGCCTTATGGGGGAAGGGTTCATTATGACAACTTGGCCTTATGGGGGAAGGGTTCATTATGACAACTTGGCCTTATGGGGGAAGGGTTCATTATGACAACTTGGCCTTATGGGGGAAGGGTTCATTATGACAACTTGGCCTTATGGGGGAAGGGTTCATTATGACAACTTGGCCTTATGGGGGAAGGGTTCATTATGACAACTTGGCCTTATGAGGGAAGGGTTCATTATGACAACTTGGCCTTATGGGGGAAGGGTTCATTATGACAACTTGGCCTTATGGGGGAAGGGTTCATTATGACAACTTGGCCTTATGGGGGAAGGGTTCATTATGACAACTTGGCCTTATGAGGGAAGGGTTCAGACAACTTGTCCTTATGGGGGAAGGGTTCATTATGACAACTTGGCCTTATGGGGGAAGGGTTCATTATGACAACTTGGCCTTATGGGGGAAGGGTTCATTTTTTGGTCGATTACTTCATATATTTATTATGTTTTTTATTTTCCTCCCTAGACCTCCATCAAACTAAAAAAAAAAAAAAATCCATTAGATACCCCTTCTAGATTAATTTGTACATTTGTCGGTAGAAAAATGTCCCGGCCGATGGCCTGTTCTTCCAAAATTACAGGCTCTCTATCGTTAGCCTGGAAAACAAATCGACACCTAAATAGCACGACAGGTCTTAATTTTGACAAAGATGGGGCGAAAAATCTTAAAATCGACAAACTAATGGGGAAAACACCATCAAATTTAAAAAAACAATGGGGCTAAGCATGAGGGAGAAGGGGGTCTAGAAAACTACCTAATGTATACAACTGCAGCCACCACCACCCGCACCACCACTATCACTCCCTTCACCACCACAACTACCACCATCACCACCATCACCACCCTACCTACCCGCATCACCACTATCACCACTATCACTCCCTTCACCACCACTATCACCACCAAAACTACTACCATCACCACTATCACCACCCTTACCTACCCGCATCACCACCATCACCACACCACCACCACCCGCACCACCACTATCACTCCCTTCACCACCACAACTACCACCATCACCACCATCACCACCCTACCTACCCGCATCACCACTATCACCACTATCACTCCCTTCACCACCACTATCACCACCAAAACTACTACCATCACCACTATCACCACCCTTACCTACCCGCATCACCACCATCACCACACCACCACCACCCGCACCACCACTATCACTCCCTTCACCACCACAACTACCACCATCACCACCATCACCACCCTACCTACCCGCATCACCACTATCACTCCCTTCACCACCACTATCACCACCAAAACTACCACCATCGCCACTATCACCACCCTTACCTACCCGCATCACCACTATCACCACCATCACTCCCTACACCACCATACCCCACCACCACTATCACCACCATCACTCCCTACACCCCACCCCACCCCACTACCACTATCACCACCATCACCACACCACCACCACCCGCACCACCACTATCACTCCCTTCACCACCACTATCACCACCACAACTACCACCATCACCACTATCATCACCCTTACCTACCCGCATCACCACTATCACTCCCTACACCACCATACCCCACCACCACCACTACACCACCATACCCCACTACCACCACCACCACACCACCAACACCACCCACCACCACACTAGATCATTCGTAATGTTTCTTTCTATTTTTAGAGGTCTCGAGTTTTGATGACTTCTTAGAACCTGTGTCTGTGGTCTACCTGTGTGTAGGTGTATTTGTGTGTGTGTGTGTGTGTGTGTGTGTGTGTGTGTGTGTGTGTGTGTGTGTGTTTTACCTGTGTGTATTTGTGGGTGTATTTGTATGTGTGTGTGTGGTCTACCTGTGTATGTATGTGTGTGTGTGTACAGTATGAGTGTGTGGTCTACATGTGGGTGTAGATGCATATGTGTGTGTGTCATGGGTCTACCTGTGTGTGTATGTGTGTGTCCTACATGTGTGTATATACAGTATGTGTCTATGTGATCTGCCTGTGTCTGTGTGTGAGTATATGTGGTGGTCTACCGATATGTATGTGTGGGGGGGCGGGGGGTCTACCTGTGTATGTGTGTCTGTGGTCTACACGTATGTATGTGTGTGTTAGTGTATGGGAATCTATGCACTGTATGTTGGTGTGTGTGTGTGTGTATGTATGTCGGTGTGTGTGTATGTGTGGCTGTTATGTACAATGCATGTCTGTATAACTGTGCGAGATGTATTTGATAGTGACGTTCATGACTTAACGCTGTGTACGTTTTGCTTTACTGGGTAGGATATGTATGTTATGGTCTATATATATACTGTATATATATATATATATATATATATATATATAATAGGGGAGGTGTGGTGGAGTGGTCTTGCCACTGGCCTGGTAATCCAAAGGTCCCGGGTTCAAATCCCGATGTATCAATGGGAAGATATTATTGGGATGGAATTTGTGCTGTACCTAGTATCAGTGCATTACCACAAGCCCACCGAAACGTCAATAAAATACCCTCATTGTTCCCTGATTAAATAGCACAGTATGAATATTCCCATATTCAAAATATGCTATAGGGGTGCAATGCCTGGTGAGTTATCTGCTCAACAGGTGGCGTTGTGTGTGTGTAAGTGTGAGAGACCGAGTGTAGGGGTTGAGACAGTGAAGCACGGGAACGAGGTGGCTTCAGAGATGGGGTCGTTTCGGGCCATGAGTGAGCACCGTGCCTCATGTGAAGGCAAGATGGCAGGTGCTCGTTGTACTCTACGTGCTTCACATGTCTCACTCCCTAGACTGGAACAAGACCTCACGGGCTTCACTGTTCATTGTAAAGCGGTGAATGTTAAGGCTCTCAGCCTATGCCCGAGAGGAAGTAAGTTGGAATATAGAAAAAAAAAAAAAAAAAAAAAAAAAAAAAAAAAAAAATATATATATATATATTTATATATATATATATATATATATATATATATATATATATATATATAAACACGGTGTATCCTCTCCAAGAGCACCTGGCCTGGAGGTGTGGAATAGATTGTGCGAGTGGAGAGGGAGGGGTGGGGTGTGGTGGGGGGTTGGTAGTGAACCTAATGTACAAAATATGGAAATAAAACAGCGGGATGAAAGCTACAGGGGTGAGGGAGAAGAGAGGGAGGGGGGGGGGGGGAGGAGGGCAGATGAAGTGAGAAGGGGGGAGAGAGAGGAAGGTGGGAGATAGAGAGGGAAGAGAGGGAGGGGGGGGGAGGAGAGCAGATGAAGTGAGAAGGTGGGAGAGAGAGGGAGAAGAGGAGAGGGAGGTGGGAGAGATAGGGGGAAGAGAGGGATGACAGCTACAGGGGTGAGATAGAAGAGAGGGAGGGGGGGGAGAGGAGGGGGTGAAGAGAGAGGTGGAGGAGATGGAAGAGAAGAGAGGTGAAGGGGGTGACGGAGAAATGGGTACAGGAAAAAGAGAGGTGATGGAGGAGAGGAGGGTGTGGGAGGGGAGATAATTGGGTGAACGGAGGGGGGGGGGGGTTGAGAAGGGGGGGTGAAGTGATGGGGGGATGGGCGTATTTATTTTATGTATCTTTTTATTTATTTATTTTTATTTTTTTTAGTTTCCTCCCTAGACCTCCATCAAGCTTATAAAACAACCCTCCTTCAAGATAAATTTGTAGGCCGGTTCCCCTTAAATTGCAGGCTCGCTATCGCTCGCCTAGGAAAAAAGTCGACACTTAAATGACACAAAACAATCTTAATAGTGACAAACTGACAAAGAAATAGGGCGAATTGTCTTAAAATCGCCAAACTAATGGACCGAACGTCAAAAATACAACCCATGTCCCCTTAAGAAGAAGCGTGGATGAAGATAACTGACTGTGATGCTCTCATTATGATCCTCCCGCCCCCCTCCCCCCCCCCCCCAATTCCTCACAAACACACACACACTCATAAATATCTATCTATCTATATACTATCTATATACTCAGGCCCAATCCTTTTTTTTTTTTTTAATGTGCTGTAAATAAAACCCTTCCTCTGCTCGTCCACTACATACAATTAATGTGAATGCTATACCCTGTTCCAAATAAGTAGTCCAAAACCTCCATAACTCAAAAACAACTACCAGAGTAATGGAGCTGATCATTATGTCTACCATTTAGGCAGAGTCAGGCAGGGAATAGGTGTGGACATTTACAGCCCGTTTGCTCTAGCCCTTCATGAGTTACAGAGGAGAAAGATCAGGATTTCTGGACTACCTATTTAGAACATGGTATAGAACACACACCCCTCGCACAGGAAACCTAGAAAAAAAAAAAAAAAAAAACAGTAGATAAGCAAACCCACAAGGACAGACAGAGATTTATTCCAAACAGTTTCTGCGGTTACTGTCTCCCTCCCCAGAGAGGATACAAGATTGTTTTGTTCCTGTACAGTCGGCCAAATAAGTCATGTCGCGGCACCAAGTATATATCGATCAATAATTGGTATCAGTACTAGCTAAGCTTCAATTCATCATTTCGAGTGAGATATACAAACATGTCCCTATCTTTACACACCCTATTCAACATCTGGCCGACATGATTACAGCACACAGCGAGCAAAACGTAATGACAGCGGAGACACGACTTACTTGGACAACCATACATCCATTGAAGAGGACGTATTGGCCACCGAAACTGTTTGGACTAAGAGTGTGCTTACTTATTTATTAGGGGTGGTGGTATAGTCGATTATTAGGGGTGGTGGTATAGTCGATTATTAGGGGTGGTGGTATAGTCGATTATTAGGGGTGGTGGTATAGTCGATTATTAGGGGTGGTGGTATAGTCGATTATTAGGGGTGGTGGTATAGTCGATTATTAGGGGTGGTGGTATAGTCGATTATTAGGGGTGGTGGTATAGTCGATTATTAGGGGTGGTGGTATAGTCGATTATTAGGGGTGGTGGTATAGTCGATTATTAGGGGTGGTGGTATAGTCGATTATTAGGGGTGGTGGTATAGTCGATTATTAGGGGTGGTGGTATAGTCTATTATTAGGGGTGGTGGTATAGTCGATTATTAGGGGTGGTGGTATAGTCGATTATTAGGGGTGGTGGTATAGTCGATTATTAGGGGTGGTGGTATAGTCGATTATTAGGGTGGTGGTATAGTCGATTATTAGGGGTGGTGGTATAGTCGATTATTAGGGGTG
>CM064518.1:45864767-45884767 GCA_032716605.1 Paralithodes platypus
AAAGAACGAAGGAGTAAAGACGTAAATTAATAAAAGCAAGACATCACGTGCCGGTAAAGATGTAGAATGGGATGGATAGAGGGAAATAGAATAAACATTGATGCAGGTGACTAGGGAAACTAAGGAGGAAGAATAGGGAAAAATAGGAAATCAAATAAACAAAAGAAACAAAATAAATAATAAATCACGATGATACGAGGAAGAAAGGGAGATGAATAATTATACAGGAAAGCCAAAGTAAATAGATTAATCAGATGAATAATAATAATAATAATAATAATAATAATAATAATAATAATAATAATAAAGAAAAGCCAAAATAAATAAATTTAAAAAATAAATAAACATAATAAGACAGGCTTTCCCTTAGATACCTTAGACAATACGCATTATAATCGAGGAAAGTTTGCGAGTAGAAAACTAAAAAGGAAATAATGAAAACGTTAAGAAATGACCAAGATAATAAGATATCCGCGTGAGAAAAGAGGCACGAGGAGAGAGAGAGAAAGCAGTGTGGTCGGGAATAGGAGGGGGGTGGGGAGGAGAGAGGGAGGGAGGAGGGAGGGAGGGAAAGAGATGGTGGTGGGGAGATAAGAGAGCTGGTTTAGAAGGGAAATCATTTGTAATTGACAAATGGCAACGCTTTTAAAATGGAAATAGACTTACAGAGTTTGCGATAAAGATTATATATATATATATATATATATATATATATATATATATATATATATATATATATATATATATGTATATATATATATATATATATATATATATATACAGTATATATATTCAAGGTATATATAGATCTTGAGGTAATTTAACCCATTCGGTACTGGTGACGTATTTTACATTGTATTCTGGCAACTGTTAGACGATTATATTCAGCTACAGGAACGACGTCGACACATTAAAAGGCTGCAGACTATTACAATTCCTCCTTTTAGCTACCATATATCCTTCCTGAGCTCCATACAATCGTCTAAATGTAGCTGAAGCCAAATCAATAAAGACGTCACCGGTACTGAAGGGGTTAAGGAATAAACGTAATATCTAAGAAAAATCGATAGACACGTTTTTAGCTAATTTGACCTTATAATTAGGGCTGGATGTGAGAGGGATCTGCCTTTTTCGGTACAAAAATATCCCAGCTGAAGGCTGGTTCCTCATAAATTGCAGACTTGATTTCGCTTGCCAAAACAAAGCGACACCTAAATGGCACGAAAGGTCTTAAAATTGACAGAAATTGGGCGAAATGTCTTAAAATCGCCAAACCAACGTCTTAAAATCTTAAAGTAATGGAGTTAAACATGAGGGAGAAGGAGGTTCGAAAAAAATATCCCTCAAGTGGAAATCTCCCCTTAACATGGATGAGAAAAACATCCAACAATGTCTAGACTTGAGGCAAAACCTGATCCGTAAGAAATGTATATTAAAATCAAAATTATTTAAAGTTAAAATTATGAAGTATGCTGAAAAAGTGGACGGAATGCTGTAGACTGGATAATATTATGAAAATTATATTTAAAAATAAATTTTCCTGCATAATTTGTCGCAAATAAATTCGAAGAGATATAAACAAGATACAAGAATGAATTAAAGATGTGGGGGTGGGGGTGGGGTGAGCAGGGGGGAGGGGGTGGGGGGGAGGGGTGCAGTCCCCAGTGATAGGATGTCCTCTCCGGCCAGCCCTCCACTGATTGGCTGAGGGGTGGGGGGCGTCACGGGTCCCGGGGCGCGTTGATTGGCTCTGGAGGCGGCGGGAGACACAGGTAAACACAGCATCATTTCAATCAGTGTTTGCTTGACGGTGGTGGAGTAAAGACGTGCGCACAACTTCGGTCCGGCACTCACTCGTTCTCAGGCACTCGCGATCGACAATCAGAGACACTTGTTCGCTCACGAGGCCTAGACATCGGCAAGCTAATATACACATCCCTCCTTGAAGACAACGAATTGATCAACACTCAGGTTAGCTTCTCATTTAAGAACATGTTACATATTCGCACATATATTATTTAAAACGATTTCTAACAAACCAAACCTTTGCTTCATTACTTACGTGTAATTCATTGCTGTTAAGCATAACAATGTAGTGCCGTTGTTGTATTTTAGAGGATGGAGATTTCTGTTTATATTTAAATAGAAGTAAATGTTTGTTAAAGTATAATGTCTGAATATATAATGGCGTCCATTATAACATACGCGAATAACTAGCAAAGTGGTTGTCTAGGAAAGTGGTTGTTGTCTACCCGAAATACAGAATCTGAGCAAAGACTATGGAATTGCCGACTTGCGAGTTTCGTTCTATAAGGAAGTTGGAGCTGTAGACAACGATATTTAACAGAATGTACAGCTAAAATACGATCGTAGTACATATATAAATACATAAAACCCAATTCACCATACCAATTTATCCATCAGAAACGTACGCTATTATTGTATTTCTGTTTAACAGCGTTGTTCACGGATCCAACTTCCTTATAGCCTGAAACTCGCAAGTGGTCAATTGAGTGTAAATCTCCAAGAGGGCACTTGATGATGCACAGTTCCTCAAGACAACACTATATGTTATACTTTATAAAGGCCAAGGATAGCGATGTAGTGAGGTTAAACAATATAACTAAGAATAACCATTTCCTATTCCTTTTTTATTTTTTTTGCCGCTATTGCTCGCCAGGAAAATAATCGTCACCTAAAGGGCACGAAAGGTCTTAATATTAACAAATAAATGGGGCGAAAGGTCTTATAATCGACAAACAATATAACTAAGAACATCATTTCCCATTTTATTTGTTTATTTTTTTTATTTTATGTTTGCCGGTATCGCTCGCCAGGAAAATAATCGTCACCTAAAGGGCACGAAAGGTCTTAATATTAACAAATAAATGGGGCGAAAGTTCTTAAAATCGACAAACTAATGGGGCAAACGTCTTAAAATCTCAAAAACGAATGGGGCTAAACATGAGGAAGAAGGGGGGGGGGGGGGGGGGGGGGGGGGGGGGGGGGGGGGGGGCAGAAAAGCGACCCATCTCCCTTAACCTCTTGGGGATTATGGCGCATTTTAGCGGTGTATTTTGGCTATCATTAGACGATTTAATTCAGCTTAGGAAGGAACTGTGGGAGTCAGAGGCATAATAATTGTGAGTTGGTTTTGACCCCTTAGATTCCTAGAGGTCCTTCCTAAACTGAATAACTCGTCTTATAATAGCCGAAATATAGTGTTAAAATGCGTCATAATCCTCAAGGGGTTAATATGTTAGATATTTTTGCACACGGCCAATTGACCACTTGCGAGTTTCAGGCTATAAGGAAGTTCGAGCCGTAAACATCGATACTAAACAAATCATATATGTTTTTGATGGGTAAAATATGATTGATTGGGTTTTATGTATTAATATATGTAGCACAACCGTATTATAGCTGGTTAATCTGCTCATTATTGATGTCTACAGCTCCAACTTCCACATAGCCTGAAACTCGCAAGTAGGCAATTTTATAAGTATGTCTGCATCCTCAAAGTAAATTGTATGAAACTCTACGGAACATTCTCATAACTTTACAATAATTCGACGTTTTTTTAGTTAATTTTTTCTTCATTATGATTATTTGTTGTGTGTAGCCTATGTATGTATGTTGTGTGTAGCCTATGTATGTATTTGTTGTGTGTAGCCTATGTATGTATTTGTTGTGTGTAGCCTATGTATGTTGTGTGTAGCCTATGTATGTATTTGTTGTGTGTAGCCTATGAATGTATTTGTTGTGTGTAGCCTATGTATGTATTTGTTGTGTGTAGCCTATGTATGTATTTGTTGTGTGTAACCTATGTATGTATTTGTTGTGTGTAGCCTATGTATGTATGTTGTGTGTAGCCTATGTATGTATTTGTTGTGTGTAGCCTATGTATGTATTTGTTGTGTGTAGCCTATGTATGTATTTGTTGTGTGTAGCCTATGTATGTATGTTGTGTGTACCCTATGTATGTATGTTGTGTGTAGCCTATGTATGTATTTGTTGTGTGTAGCCTATGTATGTATTTGTTGTGTGTAGCCTATGTATGTATGTTGTGTGTAGCCTATGTATGTATGTTGTGTGTAGCCTATGTATGTATTTGTTGTGTGTAGCCTATGTATGTATTTGTTGTGTGTAGCCTATGTATGTATTTGTTGTGTGTAGCCTATGTATGTATTTGTTGTGTGTAGCCTATGTATGTATGTTGTGTGTAGCCTATGTATGTATTTGTTGTGTGTAGCCTATGTATGTATTTGTTGTGTGTAGCCTATGTATGTATTTGTTGTGTGTAGCCTATGTATGTATTTGTTGTGTGTAGCCTATGTATGTATGTTGTGTGTAGCCTATGTATGTATGTTGTGTGTAGCCTATGTATGTATGTTGTGTGTAGCCTATGTATGTATGTTGTGTGTAGCCTATGTATGTATGTTGTGTTTAGCCTATGTATGTATGTTGTTTGTAGCCTATGTATGTTGTGTGTAGCCTATGTATGTATTTGTTGTGTGTAGCCTATGTATGTATGTTGTGTGTAGCCTATGTATGTATGTTGTGTGTAGCCTATGTATGTATGTTGTGTGTAGCCTATGTATGTATGTTGTGTGTAGCCTATGTATGTATTTGTTGTGTGTAGCCTATGTATGTATTTGTTGTGTGTAGCCTATGTATGTATTTGTTGTGTGTAGCCTATGTATGTATTTGTTGTGTGTAGCCTATGTATGTATGTTGTGTGTAGCCTATGTATGTATTTGTTGTGTGTAGCCTATGTATGTATTTGTTGTGTGTAGCCTATGTATGTATGTTGTGTGTAGCCTATGTATGTATTTGTTGTGTGTAGCCTATGTATGTATGTTGTGTGTAGCCTATGTATGTATGTTGTGTGTAGCCTATGTATGTATGTTGTGTGTAGCCTATGTATGTATGTTGTGTGTTTAGCCTATGTATGTATGTTGTTTGTAGCCTATGTATGTTGTGTGTAGCCTATGTATGTATTTGTTGTGTGTAGCCTATGTATGTATGTTGTGTGTAGCCTATGTATGTATGTTGTGTGTAGCCTATGTATGTATGTTGTGTGTAGCCTATGTATGTATGTTGTGTGTAGCCTATGTATGTATGTTGTTTGTAGCCTATGTATGTTGTGTGTAGCCTATGTATGTATTTGTTGTGTGTAGCCTATGTATGTATGTTGTGTGTAGCCTATGTATGTTGTGTGTAGCCTATGTATGTATGTTGTGTGTAGCCTATGTATGTATGTTGTGTGTAGCCTATGTATGTATGTTGTGTGTAGCCTATGTATGTATGTTGTGTGTGGCCTATGTATGTATGTTGTGTGTAGCCTATGTATGTATGTTGTGTGTAGCCTATGTATGTATGTTGTGTGTAGCCTATGTATGTATGTTGTGTGTAGCCTATGTATGTATGTTGTGTGTAGCCTATGTATGTATGTTGTGTGTAGCCTATGTATGTATGTTGTGTGTAGCCTATGTATGTATGTTGTGTGTAGCCTATGTATGTATTTGTTGTGTGTAGCCTATGTATGTATGTTGTGTGTAGCCTATGTATGTATGTTGTGTGTAGCCTATGTATGTATGTTGTGTGTAGCCTATGTATGTATGTTGTGTGTAGCCTATGTATGTATGTTGTGTGTAGCCTATGTATGTATGTTGTGTGTAGCCTATGTATGTAGCCTATGTATGTATTTGTTGTGTGTAGCCTATGTATGTATTTTGTGTGTAGCCTATGTATGTATGTTGTGTGTAGCCTATGTATGTATGTTGTGTGTAGCCTATGTATGTATGTTGTGTGTAGCCTATGTATGTATGTTGTGTGTAGCCTATGTATGTATGTTGTGTGTAGCCTATGTATGTATGTTGTGTGTAGCCTATGTATGTAGCCTATGTATGTATTTGTTGTGTGTAGCCTATGTATGTATTTTGTGTGTAGCCTATGTATGTATGTTGTGTGTAGCCTGTTATGTATGTTGTGTGTAGCCTATGTATGTATGTTGTGTGTAGCCTATGTATGTATTATGTAGTTATGTGTGTAGCCTATGTATATATGTTGTGTTGTGTGTAGCCTATGTATGTATGTTGTGTGTAGCCTATGTATGTAGCCTATGTATGTATTTGTTGTGTGTAGCCTATGTATGTATTTTGTGTGTAGCCTATGTATGTATGTTGTGTGTAGCCTATGTATGTATGTTGTGTGTAGCCTATGTATGTATGTTGTGTGTAGCCTATGTATGTATGTTGTGTGTAGCCTATGTATGTATGTATTTACTCATTCCCCATTTTTTTTTTTTTTTTTTTTTAATAAATCTAAACCTATAAGATTGTTTTAGGCATATCCTTGTGCATTAATGTGGTTTTGTATTAAGGGGACCGACCTGCTTCTTCTCTCTCTGTTTTATCCATTCGGCCCCATTCAGCCTACTGTTATAAGACGTTTCTCCCCATTCAGGTATCGATTTTTTTTCCTGGCGAGCGATAGCCAGTCATCATTGGATGGAGAAATCCGGTTACGCCGGAGACATTTTCTACCGAAAAATGTACAAGTTAAGTCACCTGTCTAAAACAATACAAAATATGCTGGCTCGCTATCGCTCGCCAGAACAAATATAGACCCCTATCTGAAAATCGACAAAGTAGTGGAGCGAACGTCTTAAAATCTCAAAACCAATGGGGCTAAAGATGAGGGAGAAGGAGGTCCAGAACAAAATAGCGCTAAACCTCCCCTTAACACGCTTTTGTAGTAGCCATTAAGATTGAAATCGTCTTTGCGGCTTTTCAAAACTATCACCTGTCCAATTAGGTCCAACCAGGCAATTAACGAAGACCTGAACATCTTATCTTAAGGGGGGTCACCGGCCTTTTGTTATCTCTTTCTCCTTTTCTCTCTTTTCCTGGCTTGTATCCATTAGGCCCCATTCATCCAACTGTTTTAAGACGTTTATCCCCATCCAGGTGTTAATTTCTTCCTGGCGGGCGATAGCGAGCCAGCATTGTGTGGAGAAATCCGGCTTCGCCGGAGACAATTTTCTATCGAAAAATGTACAAATTTAGCTTGCTGTCAACACAAAAATATATATATGCTGGCTCGCTACCGCTCACCAGGAAAATATTGACACCTGGATGGGGGTAAACATCTTAAAACAGTAGGCTGAATGGGGCCGAGTGGATCCAAGACAAAGAGAGAGGGAGAGAAAGAGAACAAAAAGCGAGGTGGGCTCCTTTAAGCTGCACCAAATTGTGTAATGATATATAAAAGAGAGTTTTATGAAGAACCACTAGGAAACAAAGGGGTAAGACATCTTGCTAACAAAAGAGTTAATTATTTAGCTAGAGACATTCTGCTACCGAAAGGGTTAAGTCATTAGCGAAGAGCCATAATGCTACTGACATTATTAAATATTTAGCGTAGAGCCATAATGCTACAGATAGAGATTAAATATTTAGCGTATCTATCCCCCCCCCCGGACATTGTTACAGGAGGTAGACAGACGGGGGGTGGGTGGCTTACAAACAACTGCCGTCTTACGCTACGATAGGCTATTACTCAGACCATTCTTGTGCATAGCTTTATTATTATATTAGTCCTCCCCTCATGTGCTATCCCGTTTTCTGTCTCCTCTTTGGTTTGTTGTTGTTAGTTGTGTTTGCTGTTTTATTCCTGCTTACAACTGTTATTGTTGTTAGTATTAGTACAGGTAGCGCCAACGAACTTGACAATCATCTTGACCCCTTAACTTTTCATAACTCTAAAGGGCCTAGAGAAAACTGGTTGTAAATATCCACACCTATTTCCTGGTGGACTCTTCCCTATAGTGGTATAGTCCGTTCATTCTAGGTTGGACAGAAATCGTAACCTCTGTCACGTTCATGACAATAACATATTTTGAATTGAAAAACCTCTGTAACTCAAAAAGGGCTAGAGCAAATGAGCTGTCAATTTATACACATATTCCCTAACCAAGTCTTCCTATTTGGTAGAAATATTAGCTCGATTACTCTAGTCCTTTTTTAGTACGGATTTCCTTAACATCGTGTGTGTGTGAGATATATATATATATATATACACAGTGAGAGAGAGAGGAGGGGGAGAGAGAGATAATGTGTGTGTGTGTATGCAAATTAATAGGAAAAGGAAATATTATTAAGGGAACGGAAGGGTAGTAACATTTTCTTTAAGACACAGAGGTAGGTAGGTAGAGATAGGTAGGTAGAAAGAGAGGTAGTTAGGTGAAGGCAGGTCGGTAGAAGCAGAAGTAGGTAGGTAGAGATATGTGGTTAGTTAGGTAGGGGTAGAGGTAGTGAGAGGAAGGTAGGTAGGCAGATAAGAGTGTTGTGAACCGGGATATTCCAGTGTTTGTGTTGAGTTATGCCCCCGTGGTTGAATATTAATACATGGACGTTTATATAGAAGGCAGGCTTAGGGGGTAGGGAATGGTAGCTCCTTTCTCTATGTGTCTGTCTCTCTCTCTCTCTCTATATATATATATATATATATATATATATATATATATATATATATATATATATAAAACATGAGAGAAAGGGTCTAAATGAACAATTACGGTGAAACAGACATCTGAGAATTTGACTTAATGGGAGGATACTCGAAGTGGAAGGAGGGAGATTGTTTAGTGCACTACTGTATTTGCAAAATACTAATATACTCTCTTCTTGAACTGCTCTACTGAAGAACTGTTTACAACTTCTGAAGGAGTTTGTTCCAGGTAGTCTGTGAGAGAGAGAGAGAAGGTAGGTTAGGTATGGAGGCAAGGTCCTGTACATCAGATTGCCCTTATGAATGTGACAAGATGAGGGTAGAGATTGTGGGGGAGGAAGGAAAAGGGGGGAGGTGAGATAGGCTGCTGGAGAGAGAGAGAGAGTGTGTGTGTGTGTGTGTGTGTGTAGAAGGATAAAATGCTGCTGTTAATGGAAGAGTAGTTGAAAGAGAGAGAGAGAGTGGGTGTGTGTGTGTAGAAGGATAAAATGCTGCTGTTAATGGAAGAGTAGTTGAAAGAAAGAGAGTGTGTGTGTGTGTGTGTGTAATGATAGGATGCTGCTATTCATGGAAGAGTAGTTGATAGAGAGAGAGAGAGAGTAGTAATAGTTGGGTAGCATGTTGTTGTTTCTGGAAGAAGGGTTGACAGAGAAAGACAGTGTGGGTAGGGAGATCAGATGCTGTTGTTGGATGAAAGAAGAGTTGAAAGAGAGAGAGAGAGAGTAGTAAGATAGGATGCTGCTTTTGATGGAAGAGTAGTTGAAAGAGAGAGACGGAGTAGTAAAGATAGGATGCTGCTTTTGATGGAAGAGTAGTTGAAAGAGAGAGAGAGAGAGACGGAGTAGTAAGATAGGATGCTGCTTTTGATGGAAGAGTAGTTGAAAGAGAGAGAGAGAGAGACGGAGTAGTAAGATAGGATGCTGCTTTTGATGGAAGAGTAGTTAAAAGAGAGAGAGAGAGACGGAGTAGTAAGATAGGATGCTGCTTTTGATGGAAGAGTAGTTGAAAGAGAGAGAGAGAGAGACGGAGTAGTAAGATAGGATGCTGCTTTTGATGGAAGAGTAGTTGAAAGAGAGAGAGAGAGAGAGACGGAGTAGTAAGATAGGATGCTGCTTTTGATGGAAGAGTAGTTGAAAGAGAGAGAGAGAGAGAGAGACGGAGTAGTAAGATAGGATGCTGCTTTTGATGGAAGAGTAGTTGAAAGAGAGAGAGAGAGAGACGGAGTAGTAAGATAGGATGCTGCTTTTGATGGAAGAGTAGTTGAAAGAGAGAGAGAGAGAATGAAGAAGATCAGTGAAAGGAAAATAGCCACACAATATTAAGATTCAGGAGGAGAGGGGGGGGGGGGGGTGTAAGAATGCCAAGAACAATGTGAAAGGCTTGAATTACTCGTGGAATATTTCTCCCCGATAGGTAGATATGGGGGGGGGGGAATACATTGTTTGGACATTCTTACTTTTTTCGCTTTTTTTTCTCTCTTTCTCTCCCTCTCTCTCTCTCTCTCTCTCTGGCTTGTATTCATTCAGCCTACTGTTTTAAGACGTTTACCCCCATCCGGGTGTCAATATTTTCCTGGCGAGTGGTAGCGAGCCAGCATATATATATTTTGTTTTGACAGCAAGCTAAATTTGTAAATTTTTCGATAGAAAAATGTCTCCGGCGAAGCCTGATTTCTCCATACAATTCTGGTTTGCTATCGCTCGCCAGTAAGAAATCGACACCTGGATGGGGAGAAATGTCTTTAAAAACTTGGCTGAATGGGGCCGAATGGATACAAGCCAGGGAAAGAGAGAAAAGGAGATAAAGATAAAAAAAAAAAAAATGTGACCCCCCCCCCCCCCCTTAAAGGAAGTGGAGAGAGTGGGCTGTTTTTTGTTTTTGTGTGTGTGTTTTTTTTTAGGTGAAACGACATGCCTGGGTAGATTTCTTTAGGTGGAGGGGTAAGGCTTGGGTGGATTAACCGTGTGGAGGGGTAAGGCTTGGGTGGATTAATCAGGTGGAGAGATAGGACTGGGTGGATTAATTAAGTGGAGAGATAGGACTGGGTGGATTAATTAAGTGGAGAGATAGGGCTGGGTGGATTAATAATGTGGATAGATAGGGCTGGGTGGATTAATAATGTGGAGAGATAGGGCTGGGTGGATTAATAAGGTGGAGAGATAGGGTTGGGTGGATTAATAATGTGGAGAGATAGGGCTGGGTGGATTAATAAGGTGGAGAGATAGGACTGGGTGGATTAATCAGGTGGGGAGATAGGACTGGGTGGATTAATCAGGTGGAGAGATAGGACTGGGTGGATTAATCAAGCTTAGAGATAGGACTGGGTGGATTAATCGAGCTTAGAGATAGGACTGGGTGGTTTAATCAAGCTTAGAGATAGGACTGGGTGGATTAATCAATCTTAGAGATAGGACTGGGTGGATTAATCAAGTTTAGAGATAGGGCTGGGTGGATTACTCATGTGGAGAGATAGGGCTGGGTGGATTAATCATTTGGAGAGATAGGGCTGGGTGGATTAATCAAGTTTAGAGATAGGGCTGGGTGGATTACTCATGTGGAGAGATAGGGCTGGGTGGATTAATCATGTGGAGAGATAGGGCTGGGTGGATTAATCATGTGGAGAGATAGGGCTGGGTGGATTAATCATGTGGAGAGATAGGGCTGGGTGGATTAATCATGTGGAGAGATAGGGCTGGGTGGATTAATCATGTGGAGAGATAGGGCTGGGTGGATTAATCATGTGGAGAGATAGAACTAAGTGAATTCGTAAAGTGTAGAAATAGGACTATATGGATTTTTAAGGGGGGGTGGTTCACTTTTTGGTCGATTATTTCATGTATTCATTATTTTTCTAGTTTCTTCCCTAGACCTCCATCAAACTTTTAAAAACATCCATTAGATCCTCATTGTAGGTAAATTTGTACATTTTTCGGTAGAACAATTTTCCGGAAAAAGGCCGGTTCTTCCAAAATTACAGGCTCACTATCGTTCGCCAAGAAATAAATCGACACTTAAATAGCACGAAAAGTCTTAATATTGACCAAAAAATAGGGCGAAAGGTCTTAAAATCGACAAACTAATGGAGCAAACATCTTAAATTCTGAAAACTAATGGGGCTCAACATGAGGAAGAAGGGGGACCAGAAAAGCTACCCATCTTCCCTGAAGGTGATATATGAGGATTGGATCATCTTGAGTCGCTCCAATGGTAGCCAGTGGGGGAACAAGGCTATGTATGTTATGATGGGAAGGGAACAATATCTGGAATGCTGGACACACATGTTGATGGTTAGGGCATAATGTGAAGAAAGGTGGGGGTTGGCTACTATTTGGTCTATCAATATGTAGGAAGCCTTTCATTTTTTTTTTTTTTTTTTTTTTTCATTTACAATCCCCTTCGATATATCTGTTTTACATGTTGCGATAGAATAATGTTCCGACAAACTCCCCTTTATATAATCCCCCCCCCCCACCCCCCACCTCCCATTTTCTTCTTCCTTCTTCCCTGCCTCCAAGAAAAGTCCTAAATCAAAAGTATATAATAACCTGTATAAACTCTTTATAGACCCCCCCCCCCTCCCCCTATCTTAGATACGGTAAACAACATATTTTATCTCTGTCCAGCAAGAGGGAACGGAAGGCAGAGATGGTTGGTGTGGGGGGATCTGGGATAGTGGAAGAGGGGAGAGGGGGGGGATTAACGGTAAGTGGGGGAGTGGAGAGGGATTAGCTTAAGGCCTGTATAACTTAAAGCTCAGGCCAAAAGCATGTACAATCGGTCAAATAAGTGATGTCTCGGCACCAAGTATATTTTGATTAATAATTGGTATCAGCAGTGTCTAAAACTGTATTTATTCGTACTGAGTGAGATATACAAACATGTTCCTACTCATACCCATCCTATTCAACATCTGACAGACATTAATACAACACAGAGCGAGCCGTACACTCAAGGATGTAAGTCGTGGTCCTCGGTTTTCCAAGCTATCCTGAACTGAACTGATTTTTTCATTATTATTATTTGTATTATATATATATATTTTTTTTAAGCGATTATTTACATTTTAAGAGGTATGTTTTGCTGTTGTTCTTATGTTCTTATGTTCTATTATTTACATTTCAAGTGGTATGTTTTCTGTTCAAGGTTTCACAGTGCCTTTTTCCGAGACATTTGAAGTTTAGAGGAGAACACACAGGAAAGTAAGCAACAACAGGTGTGTTTACTTGTGCTAAATCTGAGTAATATTGTCTAGGAAAATGCTATCACAGAAGAGAGAAAAGAAAGAGATAATACTACAACAAGAGAGAGAGAGAGAGAGAGAGACAGCGAGGGTACGATTACAAGAGGGCAGAACGGAAATCAAAATAAAGGGGAGGTGGGGGGGGCTGGTAAGGTAGACAAGAGGGATAAAGGAGGGGGAAGAATGTGTTGTTATGATAAGGTCTTGGGGAATGTTATGAGAAGGGGGGGGGGGGGGCATGGGTGGTGGTGTGGGATGACAGAGATAGTGGGGCGTGAGAGAGAGAGAAAAGGACATTGCTGATATGAGAGAGAGAGAGAGAGAGAGAGAGCATACTATATATACCTAGTTTCTCTCGATCGTAACCCTACATACTTTTTTTTTTTCAAGAGTCAATTCCTTTGGTTTTCACTACCATTATATATGCCTTCTCATTTCCTCTATATCGAGAGAGAGAGAGAGAGAGAAAGAGAGATACAAATACGTAGATACACTGGCCACACAGACCTTACGATCCAAACGAGGTGGTCAGGCCTTAATTCTAATAGAGATAACAACCCTAAGAGCAAGTGGAAGGAAAGGATAGCAAAGATGAGAGAGAGAGAGAGAAACATAGATACACTGGCCACACAGACCTTACGATCCAAACGAGGTGGTCAGGACTTAATTCTAATAGAGATAGCATCCCTAAGAGAAAGTGGAAGGAAAGGATAGCAAAGATGAGAGAGAGAGAGAGAGAGGGAGGGAGGGAGAAAGAGAGAGGGTGAGATAGGGTGATGGAGCGGGCGGCTTATGGGTCGGGTTAATGCCAGATTGGAGAGATGAATATTAACCGCTGCCCTACCAGTCCTCTGTCCTAAGCTCAACAAAATCGCTTGAGGGTAGTTTAATGTATTGGAAATGTTCCTTGTAGGTTTGGATGTAATAGTTAAAAAAAATTATCAGCGTTTTTTTTTTTTTTTTTTCCATTGGGGTCCTTGAGGGATTAAGTTAGCTGGGGAAAAAGGGGAGAACAAAAAATGTAAATGAATATGATTAGTAAACAATTTAGAGAAAGTATTTCTAGGGGGCTAAACCAAGATACCTTACATTCTATAGCTGGACTGGTTAACATATTTGAGTAATAATTTTTAGTCTGATTTTTGCCTATCTCTTATGTCGTATTTAGTAGTAGACATAAGCTTGGTGCTCACTTCTCGCAGCTGTTCGGTTCAGGTGCTCCTGAGAGAGAGAGAGAGAGAGAGAGAGAGAGAGAGAGAGAGAGAGAGAGAGAGAGAGAGAGAGAGAGAGAGAGCACATACAAAAGACTTAATAGAGACCTATATGGTTACACGCCCCCCCCCCCCCCCCCTCAAGTATTTACGAGCAAGCAGGAAAGTACGGTACAACTGTGAATGTGTAGGCTGACAATACCTCTCCCACGGTACAGAAGTGTGTGTGGGGGGGAGCCTGTTACATTTGTGGGTAGAGGGGGGAGGGGGGGGACGTTAGTTAGGGGTCTCTAGCTATCTTCTAATGAGAGAGAGAGAGAGAGAGAGAGAGAGAGAGAGAGAGAGAGAAGCGAGGGAGAGGGAGAGAGCGAAAGAAAGAACATGAGCGTATACTGTGGATTTTAAAATGGCATATGCATTCATTAAACTTCAATAGATCAGTATAATTCAGAGCAAATATATGTCATTGGTATTAAGGAATGTTTGAAGGAAATGCTTTACGCTTAAATATGTTAAGATAATTATACAGTATATAACTGTATAAAGACAGTGTGGCCAAATTGGATAAAATAACTACCGGTATGTATATTTTGTTTTGCGTTAAATACATATGATAGTCTATAATATATAATTATGTGCTAATCTGTGTGTAGTGTGTTTATATGTGGTTGTGCCTTTGTGTGTGTGTGTGTGTATATATGTGTGTGTGGTGTTTATATGTGGTTGTGCCTGTGTGTGTGTGTGTAGTGTGTTTATATGTGGTTGTGCCTGTGTGTGTGTGTGGTGTGTGTATATGTGGTTGTGCCTGTGTGTGTGTGTGCGTGCGTGTGCTTGTGTGTGTGTGTGTGTGTGTGTGTAATACGGTTAGGGGGGGTGGGGGAGGCCTGATGAATGAGGAAGGATGAAGGCAAAAGCATACCAAGGGAGGAAAAGGTGGACAGGGGGGGGGGGGGGGGGAGGGTTTCCTTTTTCTCCCTCATGCTTAGTCCCATTAGCTTTGAGATTTTTAAGACGATCGTTCCATTAATTTAGCGATTTTAAGACCTTTAGTCCTATTTATATGACAATATAGACCTTTCGTGCCATTTAGGTGTCGAACTTTTCCTGTCGTGCGATAGCGAGCCTGTAATTCTAGGAGGAACCGGGTACATTTGTCTACCGAAATAACGTACAAATTTATCTTGAGGGGGGGGGGGTAGTTTTTGTTTTATTTAAGCCTGATAGATTTATAGCGAGGAATCTATTAAACAAAATAGAATAAATAGACCACAAAATAGCCATTACCCCTTTAAGGAGGTGAGCAAATAGGGAGGAGGGGTGAAGGGGGGATAAACAGAACAGGGAGAATAGGGTGAATGGAAGAAAGGGAGCCTGAGGGTGGGAGAAAGGGAGACAAAGGGCGGGAGAAAGGGTAAAGGGTGGACTATATACTGTATATACCTCTCTTGTCCACCCTACCGTCTTTCCTACACCAATGAAGGGGATAACATGTATTTGACCACTTGCGAGTTTCAGGCTATAAGGAAGTTGGAGCTGTAGACATCGATATTAAGCAGAATTACCAACTAAAATACGGTCGTGGTACATTTATAAATACATAACATTAAAGGTCCCACATACTTTCTATCTATCACAAACCTTTCCGTCTTATATCGATGTCTACGCCTCCAACTTCCTTATAGCTTGAAACTCGCAAGTGGTTAATTGGAGAGAAGTAAGGAGTGAATGGGAGTGGTGGGAGAGCAAAAGGGATGGTAGCAATTACAATAGCATGAAAAGAAAAAAAGGAATGAAAAAGGAACCAATTAAGGGGAGATTTCCACTTGAGGGATTTTTATCTTGACTCCTTTCTCCCTCATGTTTAGCCCCATTGCTTTTCTAATTTTAAGACGTTCGCCCCTTTATTTTGACGATTTTAAGAACTTTCGACCCATTTCTGTCAATTTTAAGACCTTTCGTGCCATTTAGGTGTCGATTTTATCCTGGCGAGCGATAGTGAGCCTGTAATTTAAGAGGAACCGGCTTTCAGCTGGGACATTTTTCTACCGAAAAATGTACAAATTTATCTTCAAAGGGGCTCAAGGGGGTGTAATCTTAAGCTTGATGGATATCTAGAGACCAAACTAAAAACCTCCCCTTAAAATAGAGCATCAATAAAGGCTGTGTGAGGAAATGGGATGGTCGCAATTACAATATAACATGAATAAAAGAAATGTTGAACAAGGATGGTAACAACTGTATTAATGGAGACAAAAGGATGGTAACAACTGTATTAAAGGAGACAAAAGGATGGTAACAACTGTATTAAAGGAGACAAAAGGATGGTAACAACTGTATTAAAGGAGACAAAAGGATGGTAACAACTGTATTAAAGGAGACAAAAGGATGGTAACAACTGTATTAAAGGATACAAAAAAAAAAGCGAAGGAATGTGCGAAGATAAGGAATGATAAACATTAGAATAAGGTATGAATAAATAAAAGGAATAGGTAAAGAAAATTAATGATGCGAATTACAATAAAGGTTGAATAATGTGAGGGAATGCATGAAAAAAGGCATGCTGTGAAATTCAATATAGATATACAGTACATGAGGGAAGGAATGGGAGAGCGGTATGTATAAAATAGTAATGATGAATTGATGGTGGGTTCGAGTCCTGGTGGATCACATGCTTTCATTAATTTCATTGGAGGTGTTTGGTGTTGGAGTGAACTTAATATAATAGATTTACAATAAGGTAGGAGTAGAATGAAGGAATTGCAATAATGTATGAATTGCTGGGCTTGTGGAGATGCAAGTAATATATCGGTAATTACAAAAATGGAAAAATAATTCGAGGTTCGTATGTGGGAGAAGTTATTTAGATCGAATAATGAGAACAATTATAAAGAATGTGAGAGAGAGAGAGAGAGAGAGAGAGAGAGAGAGAGAGAGAGAGAGAGAGAGAGAGAGAGAGAGAGAGAGAGAGAGAGAGAGAGAGAGAACACACATCTTCCCTTCCTCTGACACTTCAATTCACCTGGTTGAACTTTTGAGAAATTACCACACCTTGTACCTCTCTCTCTCTCTCTCTCTCTCTCTCTCTTTATATATATATTATATATATATATATATTATATAGATATATATAATATATATCTATATATATATATATATATATAATATATCTATAGTATATATATCATATATATATACATATATATATATACAGTATATATATATTGTATTTTTTCTTCTCTAGTTTCCTCCTAGATCTCCATAAAGCTTAAGTAAACACCCACAATGGCCAATACCTCCTTTGAGATCAATTTGTAAATTTCTCTATTAAACAATATCGCGGCCTCTTAAATTACAGGCTCGCTATCACTCGCCAGGACAAAGATCGACACCTGTAAGGCACGAAAGGTCTTAATATTAACAAACTAATGGAGCGAATGTCTTAAAATATCTAAACTAATGGGGCTAAACATGAGGGAGAAAAGGGTCCTGAAATCCACCCTAAAACAATTACAGAGAATGTAATAGGTCAGTAGGAAGTTATCCAACGACAAATACATAGGCGTTAAGGGGGAGGTAGTCGCTTTTTCTGGACCCCCTTCTCCCTCATGTTTAGCATATTAGTTTTGACATTTTCAGACGTTCCCTTTTTGTCGATGTTCAGACCTGTACACATTTATCTTGAGTGGAGTTTTAGTTTTTTTTTTTTTTTTTTTTTTTTTTTTGATGGAGGTATAGGGTGGAAACTAGGATAATAATGAATATATGATAAAATCGACCAAAATATGAACCATCTCCCCTTAAGACGAGAGCACATATTGAGCATGTAGGAACCCCAAAGCCGAGTATCGCTAAAAGAAAATAAGAAATAATATTAAGGCTTGGCTGAATTATGCACGAATATAATAATAATAATAATAATAATACTATTGACGAATATCAAGAACAGGTAAGAGAGAGGGAGAGAGAGAGTAGAAATTTACATAGATTTACATAGATACACTAACCACACAGACCTTACGATCCCAGCGAGGGCGGTCAGGACTTAATTATAGTAGAGATAGCTAACCCGAGAGTAAGGGACAGTGGAAGGAAAGGATAACAAAGAGAGAGAGAAAGAGAGTCCAAAGGAAAGCGAAATATGCAGAAAGAAAATTTTGATAAATTATAATAATAGCAGACCACGAATTAATTATACAAAAACCGACACACACAAAAACCGACACACTCAAAAACTGACACACACAAAAACCGACACACACAAAAACCGACACACACAAAATCCGACACACCAAAACCGACACAGACAAACACCAACACAACAAAAACCGACACACAACAAAAACCGACACACAAATAAACCGACACACAACAAAAACCGACACACAAATAAACCGACGCAGACAAACACCAACACACAACAAAAACCGACACACACATAAACCGACACACACAAAAACTGACACAAACAAACACCGACACACACAAAAACCGACACACACAAACACCGACACACAAAAACCGACACCCAAAAACCGACACACACAAAAACCGACACACACAAAAACCGACACAGATAAACACCAACACAACAAAAACCGACACACACAAACATCGACACACACAAAAACCGACACACACAAAAACGAACACACTCAAACACGAACACACTCAAACATGAACACACTCAAACACGAACACACAAAACAAAACGAACACACACAAAAACCGACACACCAAAACCGACACACTATAAAACGAACACACTCAAACTCAACACACACACAAACCGACACACCAAAATCGACACACACAAAAACCGACAAACACAAAAACCGACACACACAAAAACGAACACACAAAAACCGACACACACAAAAACGAACACACACAAAAACCGACACATAGTCAAACACAAGACATAAATCAAGGAGAAATATGAGAACCAGTGAGTCCCCAAGAATGCCGTGGGTGTGGGCTGAAGGAGGGCGTGTTAGCATAAAAGAAAATATATATATATATACTGCATTATTTAAGGAGAGATGGGTCGTTTGTCTAGAACTCTAGATCCTCTTTTCCCTCATGTTTAGCCCCATAAGTTTTCAGATTTGTTAAATGTTTGCCCCATTAGTTTGTCGATTTTAAGACCTTCCGCCCCGTTTCCTTGTCAATATTAAGACCTTTCGTGCTATTTAGTTGTCGATTTTTTCCTGACGAGCGATTGCGTGCTTGTAATTTTAAGAGGGACCGGCCTGGCCGAAAAATGTACAAATTTATCTTGAAAGGGGGTCTAGGGGGTATTTTTCTAAGCTTGAAGGAGGTCTAGCGAGAAAAGTATAAAATTAATAAAAAGATGAATTAATGAAAACAAAATAGGAACAGTGGGGATTGGGCCTGAGTATATAGATAGATAGATAGAATAGATGAATTAATAGACCAACATAACGGCCACTACCCTCTTAATATGATGGAGAGAATAGATGAATTAATAGACCAACAAACCAAGCACTACCCCCTTAATATGATGAAGTATCGTTTAGTGCCGCAGAGTGAGGGAATGAACTTCTCGTCAATTCTGCAATGCTGAATATAAAAACCCCGAGGTCAGATATGTAAATGCAAAGGGAGTGAGTTATTTGATGCTGCCCGAGTGTGTGTGTGTGTGTGTGTGTGTGTGTTGTTAGTGTTTGTGTGTGTGTGTGTGTGTGATACCGGGAGGGTGTCGATTTTTAGCTTGCAAGTGATAGCGAGTCTGTAATTTAGGAGGGGCATAGTACAAATATATTTCGAAGAGTGGTTCTTGGGGGTATTCTTTTAAGCTTGATGGAGGGCTAGGGAGGAAATATAAAACACATTGAATACATAAATAATGAAATAAGGAAGGAAGGAAGAAGGGCAGGATAGAGAGGATGGATACATGATAGTGGTGGTGGTGAAGGAAAGAAGGAAGGAGGGCAGAGGTAAGATGAGGAGGATGGATACATGATAGTGGTGGTGGTGAAGGAAAGAAGGAAGGAGGGCAGAGGTAAGATGAGGAG
>CM064518.1:45887267-45914245 GCA_032716605.1 Paralithodes platypus
TATAATTTTGTCTTCCGTGTTCTTGTTTTCGTTGTCTTGTTTCTCTATTCTGTCTTCCGTTCTCTTTTTTTCGCTGTCTTGTTCTCTATTTTGTACTCTTTAGTTTGTCTTCTATTTGTTTGTTTATGCTTTCTTGTGTCTCTATTTGTTGTTGTTGTTGTTGTGTATGATGTCTTCTACTCTCTATTTGTTGTTGTTGTGTATGATGTATTCTACTCTCTATTTCCACCGTCTTCTTTTTCTATTCTGTCTTCCACTGTCATGTTTTCCTTGTCTTGTGTCTCTATTATTTTCTTTCCATCTATCATTGTCTATTATTTTCTTTCCATCTATCATTGTCTTCTATGTCCATTCTCATTTATCTATATGTCTGTCCTCTCTCCCATATACTTAGATGTGCTAAATTTGATCTCACTTTTCTACCTTAACTGTCTGTATTTAAGTCTTTCAGCCCTTTCCTGTCCTTTGCATTACGTGTACCATTGTCCTAACTTAACAGCCCCGTCTCTCAATTCGTCTGTCAGCCCTCTCCTATTCTGCTAATGCCTGCGCTATGTGGTCAGAAATTCCTGTGGGTTCCTTTTACCGCAACTATTTCGTCTGTTTTCCTCTGTATCACACTTTACTTACACGTCCTTGCCCCTTTCCTCATCCACAGTACCTCATGTTGTAGGCAGGGTCCAGATATATATAGTCGTTTAACTCTGGTTGTAGGCTTCGTACTGAGTTTTGTACTAGCGGCGGCAAAAGTCCTGTCGCCTTACCTGCCTAATAGTTCCAACTCCTTCACTCACCCATCACTCTACGCCCTCACAACCAGATTTTCAGATTCAGATTATTTTATTTCCATTAAATATACAATGGCTGTTCATACAATAAGATCATCTTAAACAAAATACATATATAATACATAATGCATTATAACCTTACATAAACAGTGTCGGTAAGAATGTACAAAGAAATAGTTCCTACCTAAAATAGATTACAAAAATATAGAACATGATCAATATCTCACAAGCACACACCTCACAGTCTGCCATCTGGTGGTAGAAATAGGCACGTTTTGTACACCTAACATTATCGAGTCTATGAATATCGCGGGTCACTAAGCAGGAGAGGCAACGGGACATTTGCCACTGACTGTACACCCATGCTCTGCCTGCAATTGACCACTTGCGAGATTTAGGCTATAAGGAAGTTGGAGCCGTAAAAATCGATGTGAAATAGAAATGCAAATATAATAATGTAGGTTTCTCATGGACAGAAAGAACGTGTATGTTTAATTGGAGTGTATGTATTTATAAATGTACTCTAACCGTTTGTTATCAGGTGATTCTGCTAAATATCGATGTATGTTTAATTGGAGTGTATGTATTTATAAATGTACTCTAACCGTTTGTTATCAGGTGATTCTGCTAAATATCGATGTATGTTTAATTGGAGTGTATGTATTTATAAATGTACTCTAACCGTTTGTTATCAGGTGATTCTGCTAAATATCGATGTATGTTTAATGGAGTGTATGTATTTATAAATGTACTCTAACCGTTTGTTATCAGGTGATTCTGCTAAATATCGATGTATGTTTAATTGGAGTGTATGTATTTATAAATGTACTCTAACCGTTTGTTATCAGGTGATTCTGCTAAATATCGATGTATGTTTAATTGGAGTGTATGTATTTATAAATGTACTCTAACCGTTTGTTATCAGGTGATTCTGCTAAATATCGATGTCTACAACTCCAACTTCCTTATAGAATGAAACTCGCAAGTGGTCAATTAAGGGACTATCAGAAGTAACCAAAAATATCAGATGTCGCCCCAATCACCCCGCACGTGTTAGCATGTAGAGGGGGTTCCTTATTGACAGCCCACTTATAATCCCCAGCAAGATCCCCCTCCCTCCCCCCGTCTCTCTCTCTCACACACACACACACACACACACACACACACACACCTGTCTACCTTTATCTGCATATTACTGTACCTAACCCAGAGCCTATAACCCCCCCCCCCCCCCCCCCGTCTGTCTGTCTGTCTGTCCACCTGCCTGTCTTCCTGTCCTCCCTATCTTCTGGCTGTCTCTCCTCCCTCCCTTCTCCAACCTTCCCTATCTCTGTGCTATCTTCCGTCTAACCCTTTGGCTATCCTTTCTGCTATCTCCTCTTTTCTAACTCTTATGCTCTCTATCTCTCTCTCTCTCTCTCTCTCTCTCTCTCTCTCTCTCTCTCTCTCTCTCTCTCTCTCTCTCTCTCTCTCTCTCTCTCTCTCTCTCTCTCGACAAAGTCGATGTAAATGCACTATTCACATTAAACAATACTAATCAAACTCGCGGAAATGGAATTAAATTAAAAACCAAAAAGGCAAACCTAGATGTCACAAAGAGTTTCTTCACCTACAGTGTGGCGACAGAGTGGAATAAACTACCAGCGAGAGTGGTGGAGAGCGACACAATAAACACTTTCAAGGGAAGGCTTGACCTCTATCTGCAGAGGGCTGGGGTGATATGAAGAAAAAAAAGAAAGAAGGGAAAAAACAAAAGACGTATGTAAGTGTATGTGTGTGCACTGTACAGTATGTATATATATACTGTATATATATGTATGTATGTGTGTGTGTGTGTATGTGTGTATATGTATGTACCGGTATATATATATATATATATATATATATATATATATATATATATATATATATATATATATATATATATATATATATATATATATATATGCATATATACATATATAGTTTGTAAGGCCAGACTGCCTAGTAAGGACCTTGAGGTATGTGTGGTCTATGTATCTATGTAGCTCTATGTAGCTCTCTCTCTCGGTGTGACCGAATTACTTTGACTTACTGATTTTGCAATTTCCCAATTATTATTATATTATATATTATACATATAATATACATATATTATACATATAATATATATGTATATTATATGGTTCTAATAGCTCGGCGACGTCTTTTTAAATTTATTCTAGCTGTATTAAAGACGATTTCGTGCCGTTCCCGAAGGATCTGTAGTAGTAAAAAGGGTTTAGTTAGATAGTTTGTAGCCTGTTAATTGCTCGAGGCCCTTTTTAAACTGAAAAAAATCGTCTAATAGTAGCCACAGTAAAGTTATAAGGACGGCACCGGTACTGATAGGGTTAATTGTGCCAAATCGATGTATGAAAGAAGAGTGAGGATGAAGTCTGTGGTCCCTGGGCCTATAACTCTCGGTGTGTTGGTGGTGTAATGGTTTAGATGCTATGTTCTGGGTGTGGTGTCCTGAGTTCGAATCCCGGGAGAACCATATGCTTTCATTAGTTTATTCAAGTGCATTGGGGTTTATAATTGATTATTAATGTTAAGGGGAGGTTTTTAGTGTGTTTCCTAGACTTCCATCAAGCTTGAAATTACACCCCCATGAGCCCCTTTCATAAATTTGTACATTTTTCGGTAGAAAAATGTCCCGGCCGAAGGCCGGTTCCTCTTAAATTACAGGCTCGCTATCGCTCGCCAGGAAAAAATCGACACCTAACTGGGACGAAAGGTCTTGTGACATAAGTGACATAAATGGGGTGAAAGTTCTTAAAATCGCCAAACTAATGGGGCGAACGTCTTAAAATCTCAAAAGCAATGGGGCTAAACATGAGGGAGAGAGGGGTAAAGAAAAAAATCCCTCAAGTGGAAATCTCCCCTTAAGATCGGGGTGTTATTTAACTTTATTTCACCTTTGTTATTATTTCAATCCACTTGCCTTATTGTTTACCTATTTCAATCCACTTGCCTTATTGTTTACCTATTTCAATCCACTTGCCTTATTGTTTACCTATTTCTTTATTTACTTTGTTTATATCTAGTGCCACCGTTTCTCTCTGTCTATCTGTCTCTTTCGTGTGACTGTTCTGTGTTTACTCTTGTGTAACCCGTCACCTTGTCTCCTCCCATCACCCTCCTGTTTGGCCCCTGTCTAGTCCCTCGCCTATCCTGTCAACCGTCCACCCCTCCCCTGTCTCCTACCATCACCCTCATGTTTGGCCCCCTGTCTATTCGCTCGCCTTTCCTGTCAACCGTCCACCCCTCCCCTGTCCCCTACCATCACCCTCATGTTTGGCCCCCTGTCTATTCGCTCGCCTTTCCTGTCAACCGTCCACCCCTCCCCTGTTTCCTACCATCACCCTCATGTTTGGCCCCTGTCTAGTCCCTCGCCTTTCCTGTCAACCGTCCACCTCTCCCCTATCTCCTACCATCACCCTCATGTTTGGCCCCTGTCTAGTCCCTCGCCTTTCCTGTCAACCGTCCACCCCTCCCCTGTCCCCTACCATCACCCTCCTGTCTCCTTACGTATCCCTGTTTGACCCTCTGTCTATTCGCTCGCCTTTCCTGTCAATCGTCTACCCTCATCAACTATCTCGGTATACCTTCCTGGTCTTATTTATTATTATTATTTGTTTTTCTTTCTTTGTTTTCCTATGTGTATGAATGCTACAAAAGGCAAAGCTGCCTGGAATAAGTGTCTTCCAAAGTTGAAGGAGTGATAGTCGCTAATTGTATGGTTTATGTTTATGAAGAATACACATATCTAACCCTTTGCTGACTCCCACCAGTGTGTCAAATTATTGTTCTAGTCATCATATGCTTTACCTACATATCTAGTCATCATATGCTTTACCTACATATCTAGTCATCATATGCTTTACCTACATATCTAGTCATCATATGCTTTACCTACATATCTAGTCATATGCTTTACCTACATATCTAGTCATCATATGCGTTACCTACATATCTAGTCATCATATGCTTTACCTACATATCTAGTCATCATATGCTTTACCTATCTCTAGTCCTCATATGCTTTATTTATATCATCCTCATTTTACCTACATATCTGTCATATGCTTACCTACATATCTATCTAGTCATCATAATTTATGCTTTACCTACATATTATAGTCATCAAAGTTTACCTACATATCTAGTCATCATATGCTTTACCTACATATCTAGTCATCATATGCTTTACCTACATATCTAGTCATCATATGCTTTACCTACATATCTAGTCATCATATGCTTTACCTACATCCTTCATCATATGCTTTACCTGTTCATATCTGTCATCATATTTTTTTTACCTACATATCTAGCTTCATCATATGCTTTACCTACATATCTAGTCATCATTGCTTTCCCTACATATCTAGTCATCAGGTTTTACCTACATATCTAGTCATCATATGCTTTACTTACATATATAGTCATCATATGCTTTACCTACATATCTAGTCATCATATGCTTTACCTACATATCTAGTCATCATATTCTTTACCTACATATCTAGTCATCATATGCTTTACCTACATATCTTGCTCTATTTACTTGTGTTCTGTCTTTTACTGTATTTATTTATATATATATATATTTATTTTATATATGTTTTTGTTCCGAGGTTTATTCTCTCATCTCTTATTCGTGGCCCAATTTATATTAATATATCATTTATTATTGCCTCAGTACTGTATATCGTTATATGTATTATTAATGGTTTGCCTCGTTGTAGTTGTGTGTGTGCTTGTTTGTGTGTTACGCAACGATTGATTTTTCTGTTTATTCCTCTTTCTTCTTTCCTCTTTCCGATTGATTTGTTTGTTCGTCTTTCCACCCATTGAATTTTTGTTCATTCCTCTCCACCGATTGATGTTGTTCATTCCTCTTTCCACCGGGATGATGTTGTTGTTCATTCCTCCGATTGATGGTTCATGTTCCCTCCCACCGATTGATGTTTTGTTGTCCTCTTTCCACCGATTGATGTTTTGTTGTTATCTTTCCACCGATTGATGTTTTGTTCATTCCTCTTTCCACCGATTGATGTTTTGTTCATTCCTCTTTCCACCGATTGATGTTTTTTGCGCCTCTTTCCACCGATTGATGTTTTGTTCATTTCTCCACCGATGTGATGTGTTCATTCTCTTTCCACCGATGATGTTTTGTTAATTTTCTTCTTTCCACCGATTGATGTTTTGTTCATTCATTCCTCTTTTCTCCACCGATTGATGTTTTGTTCATTTCTCTTCTCCCACCGATTGATTTTTTTTGTTCATTCCCTCTTTCCCCCGATTGATGTTTTGTTCATTGTCTCTTTCCACCGATTGATGTTTTGTTCATTCCTCTTTCCACCGATTGATGTTTTGTTCATTTCTCTTTCCACCGATTGATGTTTTGTTCATTTCTCTTTCCACCGATTGATGTTTTGTTCATTCCTCTTTCCACCGATTGATGTTTTGTTCATTCCTCTTTCCACCGATTGATGTTTTGTTCATTTCTCTTTCCACCGATTGATTTTTTGTTCATTTCTCTTTCCACCGATTGATTTCCAGTTTGTTTCATTCTCTCACGTTTTATTTGCTGTCTACTTTCTCCCCGTCTATCCCGTCTGCCCCCCCCCCCCCCCCCCCCCCCCCCGCTGTCCATCGCTACCATGAAGGTATTAGAAGCTACCAACCCCGCCTGTCCCCCCCCCCCCCCCCCTTTCACCTGTCACCCTCGTCCCTGCATATCTGTCCGTCTGTCCGTCCGCCTGTCAGCCCCAGCTCTCTCTGTGGAATAATACACTGTATAATTATATATATTTCTTATCAACCACATTACTCGGGACCCACCACCGCAACCACTACCACCACCACCACCAACGGATGCTATGACCCGCTTCTTATTCTCTCTCTCTCTCTCTCTCTCTCTCTCTCTCTCTCTCTCTCTCTCTCCTTCCTCTCTCTCTCTCTCTCTCTCTCTCTCTCTCCTCTTCTTCCACTCTTCTCTCTCTCTCTCTCTCTCTCTCTCTCTCTCTCTCTCTCTCTCTCTCTCTCTCTCTCTACTGTATATATATCTTTCTCTGCATATATAACTAGCGATATTATATGACATTATCTCAACTCTCAATTTTCCTCTCCTCTTCTCCTCATATCATTATAATCCTGTTTATTGACCTTCTCATTGATATACCGAGATACCCGCACATCGTTCATCTTCATTCCTCCTCGCTTTTATTCTCTTTCTCTCCCTCTCTCTTTGGCTTGTATCCATTCGACCCCATTCAGCCTACTGTGTTAAGACTTTTACTCCCATCCAGGTGGCAATATTTTCCTGGCGAGCGGGAGCGAGCCAGCATATATATATATATATATATATATATATATATATATATATATATATATATATATTTGTTTTGACAGCAAGCTAAATTTGTACATTTTTTTATAGAAAAATTTCTCCGGCGAAGCCGGATTTCTCCATACAATGCTGGCTCGCTATCGCTCGCCAGGAAGAAATCGACACCTGGATGGGGATAAACGTCTTAAAACAGTTGGCTGAATGGGGCCGAATGGATACAAGCCAGGGAAAGAGAGAAAAGGAGAGAAAGATAACAAAAAAGCCGGTGACCCCCCCTTAAGCCGGTATCACACAAGCGCTTTTTCCCTGAAATGTTTTCCTCAACACTGGTCTGGCAGCTTATGAGGTCAACATTTAAAATATCTCGGTTACCTGAATTCATCCACCATCAGTCTAGTTTCCGATACCAGGGCCAAATATTCCAGAACTAATGCCAGAAAAATGTTGATCATTAAATGTTGGCTATAAAAGCGCTCGTGTGATAGCTCCTTTGGCATCATATTCTTCTACTTTTCTTACTTTATTCAGCACCTTTGAGGATCATGACGCGTTTTGACAGTTTGCGCTGACTATTATTAGACGATTTTACGCAGCATAGGAAGGATCTGTGATAATTAAAAGGGTAAAGAGTATCTCAATTAATATCCCCTGACTTCCATATACCCTTCCTAAGCTGAATACAATTGTCTAATAATAGCCCCAAAACGCGTCATAATCCTCAAAGGGTTAAGTTGCATTATTATTTACGTCGTCATCGCACAATCATTGTCCATCTAGATTTGACTATACTCCGTTCATTCTAGCTTGGCCAGAAATCCCCTTACCTCTCATAACTCAAAAAGGACTAGAGTAATCGAGCTAATATTGCTACCAAATAGGAAGACTTGGCCAGGGAATAGGTGTGTAAATTGACAGCTCATTTGCTCTAGCCCTTTTTGAGTGACAGAGGTTAGAGGTTACTATCTCTGCCCTTCTCACACCTCCTCTTCCCCGTTTATACTTGGGCCTCTTTCTGTTTTCTTTCCATTAAGGGGAGATGGGTCGTTTTTCTAGAACCCCTTCTCGCTCATGTTTAGCCCAATTAGTTTTCTGATTTTAAGATGTTTGCCCCTTTAGCTTGTCGATTTTAAGACCTTTCGTCCCATTTCTGTGTCAATATTAAGACCTTTCGTGCTACTTAGGTGTAGATTTTTTCCTGGCGAACGATAGTGAGCCTGTAATTTTGGAAGAATCGGCCTTCGGCTCGGAAATTTGTCTACCGAAAAATGTACAAATTTATCTAGAAGGGGGATCTAATGGATGTTTTTTAAGTTTGATGGAGGTCTAGGGAGGAAACTAAGAAAATAAATAGATGACAAAAATCGACAAAAATGTTAACCATCCCCCTTAATCGGCTGTCTGCTAACCTGGACTAAACATTTAAGAGTTGTTTCAATTAAAATACCAAAGTGTACAGTGTGCTGTATTAATGTCTGTCAGATGTTGAATAGAGTGGGTAAGTGAAGGAACAAGTTTATGAATCTCACTCGAAATAAAGAAATCGTTTTTAGATATTGTTGATACCAATTATTGATCAAAATAAACTTGGTGCCGAGACTTATTAGACCGACTGTACATGTATGTGTAAACGATGTGCCTTGTTATTTTGTTCTCACTACAGTACTCACTAGTTTCCTTGCATTAATGTAGTATCCCCTAGCTTTCTCTTCGTTTTTCGTGTGTTTGTATACCTTAATTTGTTTTATTTTCCCTACCCACTATTTTCCTTGCATTAATGTAGTATCCCCTAGCTTTCTCTTCGTTTTCTCTCCATTGTCCTGCCTCTCGATTCGTCTCTTGATCCAACCTTCCGTTCTGATGTTTAATGTATAGACGCAATCACAGGGAGCTTGTCTTACTGTCACTGTGATCTGACCTACGCATATACTCTCTGTCACACACACACCACACATAGCACATACACACACACACACACACACACACACACACACACACACACACACACATACAGACACACACACGCACATACAAACACACACACATACAGACACACACACACACACACACACACACACACACACACACACACAGTAAGCTTATCAGTCTGTCTCTTACAATAACAATGGACCTACTGTACGCTTGCCTGCCTAAGTTCATCCCCAGGCGTATGTCAGAACTCTGTGTGTGTGTGTGTGTGTGTGTGGAAGAATGACAACAGTATTCTTGGTGAGCTGTAAATTCCCTCTGGTAACCCTTCCCCAATGACCCCCGCACACCCTGGATGGGGATAAACGTCTTGGAACAGTACGCTGAATGGGGCCGAATGGATACAAGCCAGAGAAAGAGAGAAAAGGAGAGAAAACAAAGCAGGTGACCCCCCATTAGCGGAGAAGCTTGTAATACTAGGTTCGTACTATGTAATGCAATAATGTTTGGATATTTACGACGTGTGGAGTTTTAAGTGCGAAGTATTAAGACTGCCGAAAACAACCTGGTATTCTTCTTGTTTGGTCTTTGATGGGTTGTTGGACTTAGGCTAATTGCCGGATGGCAATTTCATTTATATTTTTTTCATTTTTGTGTTTTTATATTTGTTTTTCAATCTTTAATCATGTCTTTCCGTTTTACTACAAATTTGAGTTCGTTTCCCTTCCCTTATTCCCTTCTTTTCGTTTGTTTATTTGTTGTTTATCTGTGTATCTTTCCTTCATTATCTATTGGCTTTCTCAAGTCCCTTATGTCAAAGTCAAATTTGCTATGTTCTATTAATGACGATTACATGATTTGGATATATTGTGTATACATAAAGTATATACCAGGCTATATACCAGGCTATATACCAGGCTATCTTGATATAATACCTGCCTGGCATCATTTCCTACTACCATTAGAGCTTTCTATTCATTTCCTCTCGGTTCTGTTCTAATTTCCTTGCCATCGTTTCGTTCGTTTCAGTCTCACCTTTCACGTTTGTTTCAGTCTCACCTTTCACGTTTGTTTCAGTCTCACCTTTCACGTTTGTTTCAGTCTCACCTTTCACGTTTGTTTCAGTCTCACCTTTCACGTTTGTTTCAGTCTCACCTTTCACGTTTGTTTCAGTCTCACCTTTCACGTTCGTTTCTGTCTCACCTTTCACGTTCGTTTCAGTCTCACCTTTCACGTTTGTTTCAGTCTCACCTTTCACGTTTGTTTCAGCCTCACCTTTCACGTTTGTTTCAGTCTCACCTTTCACGTTTGTTTCAGTCTCACCTTTCACGTTTGTTTCAGTCTCACCTTTCACGTTTGTTTCAGTCTCACCTTTCACGTTTGTTTCAGTCTCACCTTTCACGTTCGTTTCAGTCTCACCTTTCACGTTCGTGCAGTCTCACCTTTCACGTTTGTTTCAGTCTCACCTTTCACGTTCGTGCAGTCTCACCTTTCACGTTCGTTTCAGTCTCACCTTTCACGTTCGTGCAGTCTCACCTTTCACGTTCGTTTCAGTCTCACCTTTCACGTTTGTTTCTGATATCTCCAATTTCCGCAACTTGTTAATTAATGTCAAATGTTATTGGCTTCCTTTCTCCCAGTATAGATATATAAATTAATCCTTCTATTATATTTCCTTAAGGGAGCCCACCTCGCTTTTTTTCTCTTTCTCTCCCTCTCTCTTTGGCTTGTATCAATTCGGCCCCATTCAGCCTACTGTTTTAAGACGTTTACCCCCATCCAGGTGTCAATATTTTCCTGGCGAGCGGCAGCGAGCCAGCATATATATATTGTTTTTGACAGCAAGCTAAATTTGTAAATTTTTCGATAGAAAAATTTCTCCGGCGAAGCCGGAATTTCTCCATACAATGCTGGCTCGCTATCGCTCGCCAGGAAGAAATCGACACCTGGATGGGGATAAACGTCTTAAAACAGTTGGCTGAATGGGGCCGAATGGATACAAGCCAGGGAAAGAGAGAAAAGGAAAGATAAAAAAAAATTGTGACCCCCTTAATATACAGAATAGGAGATATCGGGGGGGGGGGGGTTTCTGGCCCCCCTTCTCCCTCGTGTTTAGCCCCATTAGTTTTCAGGTCTTAAAGCGTTCGGCCTATTAGTTTGGTGATTTGAATACCTTTCTCCCCATTTCTTTGTCAATATCAATGGGGTGAATGGTCTTACAATCGCCAACCTAATGGGGCGAACGTCTTAAGATCTCAAGACTAATGGGGCTAAACATGAGGGAGAAGGGGGTCCAGAAAATACACCCCTCAACCGAAAATCTCCTCTTAACCCCTTCTGTACCGGGGCCGTCCTTGTATAACATTGTCTGGCTACTGTTAGATGATTGTATTCAGGTTAAAAAGAGTCTCCAACAATTAACAGACTTCGAATTATCTCACAACCCTTTTGACAACCACAGATCCTCCTTAAACTGCACAAAATCGTCTAAATATAGCTACAATAAATTACAAAGACGTCGCCGGTACTGAAGGGGTTAATGAAAGCAACAGATAAACTACAGTCCATTCGCTGTAAGTAGGCGAGAAATCATGACACTCAATCCTCTGTAACTCAAAAAGGGCTAGAGCAAATTGGCTGTAAATGTCCACATCTATTCATGGACTGACTATTCCCAAATGGTAGACATGTTAGCTCGATTGCTCTAGTCGTTTGTGAGTTACAGAGGTTAAAGGTCATGATGTCTCGCCTATTTACTCTAGTCGTTTGTGAGTTACAGAGGTTAAAGGTCATGATGTCTCGCCTACTTACAGCGAATAGACTATAATTATAGCCTTATGTGCCTCCAGTGATGTAATACATAGGAAAACATCACGACGATATTGTTTTGCTGTCCTTAAGGGGAGATTTCCACTTGAGGGATTTTTTACTGGATCCCTTTCTCCCTCATGTTTAGCCCCATTGCTTTTGAGATTTTAAGACTTTCGCCCCATTTCTGTCAATTTTAAGAACTTTCGTGCCAATTAGGTGTCGATTTTTTCCTGGCGAACGATAGCGAGCCTGTAATTTAAGAGGAACCGGCCTTCGGCCGGGAAATTTTTCTACCGAAAAATGTACAAATTTATCTTGAAAAGGGGTCTAGGGGGTGTAATCGTAAGCTTGATGGAAATATAGGGAACAAAGTAAAAACCTCCCCTTAAAATCAAATACCATATAGGGGGTTGGCATATGATAATCAAATACCATATAGGGGGTTGGCATATGATAATCAAATACCATATAGGGGGTTGGCATATGATAATCAAATACCATATAGGGGGTTGGCATATGATAATCAAATACCATATAGGGGGTTGGCATATGATAATCAAATACCATATAGGGGGTTGGCATATGATAATCAAATACCATATAGGGGGTTGGCATATGATAATCAAATACCATATAGGGGGTTGGCATATGATAATCAAATACCATATAGGGGGTTGGCATATGATAATCAAATACCATATAGGGGGTTGGCATATGATAATCAAATACCATATAGGGGGTTGGCATATGATAATCAAATACCATATAGGAGGTTGGCATATGATAATCAAATACCATATAGGGGGTTGGCATATGATAATCAAATACCATATAGGGGGTTGGCATATGATAATCAAATACCATATAGGGGGTTGGCATATGATAATCAAATACCATATAGGGGTTGGCATATGATAATCAAATACCATATAGGGGGTTGGCATATGATAATCAAATACCATATAGGGGGTTGGCATATGATAATCAAATACCATATAGGGGGTTGGCATATGATAATCAAATACCATATAGGGGGTTGGCATATGATAATCAAATACCATATAGGGGGTTGGGATATGATAATCTCCTTCATCTAGTGAATTTATAACATTGAAGCATTAAGGCAAAACAAAAACTTCTCCCTCATGTTTAGCCCCATTAGTTTTCAGATTTTAAGATGTTTGCCCCATTAGTTTGTCGATTTTAAGACCTTTCGCCCTTTCTCAATCCTACCGATTCATGTTTCACCTAGTCTTGCAGTATTTATATTTTGATGTTCTAATTGAGTTTTAGTAGCATGTATTCCTTTCAGCTACGTGTGCATTGATTTGTCCACCTTATTTTAGTTATTAATATTTCCTGTATTTTTAGTAGTAATGTAAGTAGTAGTAGTAGTAGTAGTAGTAGTAGGAATATAGTAATATCTGATGTTTGTAAAATATAATGAATGTACTGTGTTAAATAAAAATAACAGAAATTATTATTATTATTATTATTATTAGTAGTAGTAGTAGTAGTAGTAGTAGTAGTAGTAGTAGGATAGCAATATCTGATGTTTGTAAAATATATGAATGTACTGTGTTAAATAAAAATAACAGAAATTATTATTATTATTATTATTAGTAGTAGTAGTAGTAGTAGTAGTAGTAGTAGTAGTATAGTAGGAATATAGTAATATCTGATGTTTGTAAAATATAATGAATGTACTGTGTTAAATAAAAATAACAGAAATTATTATTATTATTATTAGTAGTAGTAGTAGTAGTAGTAGTAGTAGTAGTAGTAGTAGTATAGTAGGAATATAGTAATATCTGATGTTTGTAAAATATAATGAATGTACTGTGTTAAATAAAAATAACAGAAATTATTATTATTATTATTATTATTAGTAGTAGTAGTAGTAGTAGTAGTAGTAAAGTATAGTAATATCTGATGTTTGTAAAATATAATGAATGTACTGTGTTAAATAAAAATAACAGAAATTATTATTATTATTATTATTAGTAGTAGTAGTAGTAGTAGTAGTAGTTAGTAGTATAGTAGGAATATAGTAATATCTGATGTTTGTAAAATATAATGAATGTACTGTGTTAAATAAAAATAACAGAAATTATTATTATTATTATTATTATTATTATTATTATTAGTAGTAGTAGTAGTAGTAGTAGTAGTAGTAGTAGTATAGTAGGAATATAGTAATATCTGATGTTTGTAAAATATAATGAATGTACTGTGTTAAATAAAAATAACAGAAATTATTATTATTATTATTATTATTAGTAGTAGTAGTAGTAGTAGTAGTAGTAGTAGTAGTAGTATAGTAGGAATATAGTAATATCTGATGTTTGTAAAATATAATGAATGTACTGTGTTAAATAAAAATAACAGAAATTATTATTTATTATTATTAGTCGTAGTAGTAGTAATAGTAGTAGTTGTACTAGTAGGAATATAGTACTCTGATGTTTGTAAAATATAATGAATGTCTTGTGTTAAATAAAATAACAGAAATTATTTATTATTATATTATTATTATTAGTAGTAGTAGTAGTATGTAGTAGTAGTAATAGATAGTAGGAATATAGTAATAGTTGATGTTTGTAAAATATAATGAATGTACTGTGTTAAATAAAAATAACAGAAATTATTATTATTATTATTATTATTATTAGTAGTAGTAGTAGTAGTAGTAGTAGTAGTAGTAGTAAATCCAGTATATATATATATTGTATTTGTATTATTTTGTTTACTTTTGTTAATAGATGTTTTTCTCTTCGGCAGGATATCTCGAAATCTACCCAACGGATTTGACGGAAAGTAAGTATACCAGCGGGCACCCCGCCTGCTATTAACGGCTAGTCTCATTAGTTTTAGTAAATTCATTATTCGGATTTTACCCCCATCCCTTCCATTTGCCCCCCCCCCCCCCCCCCCCCGCCAGTATTTCTCTCTTATGTCTTCCTTCAGAATCTCCTTCCAGCATATCCCAATCCCTTTACTATTCTTGTAATTTATTTGTACTATATTTATCTTGTACTCTATTTCCCTCAAATGTTCGTATTTACATCATTATAGTTCTTCTTCTTTTCTTCTTCTATTCAACAGCTGAGCTCTGGAACTCTCTCCCAGAATCAGTCTTTCCCTCTTCCTATGACTTAAATTGCTTCAAACTCCGTTTGTCCAGGCATTTTGGCTCGAACGTCACTTGATTTTGGCCCTGTCACTCTTTCAACTCTGAGGGAGGCACTCGCTACAGGCAGTTCTTCCTTTTGTCTCCCTCACTCACATAGAAAAAATAATATCATCTTGCTTCTCATAAGCCTTTCTTCGTAAGAATCCGAACCCTCATATTTTCACTTCTTGCCGCTTGTTCTCTTCTCTCTCTCTCTCTCTCTCTCTCTCTCTCTCTCTCTCTCTCTCTCTCTCTCTCTCTATCTCTCTCTCTCTCTCTCCATCATCATCATCATCATCTCCCTCCCTCTCTCGACTTCCTTCCATTCCCCCCCCCCCCCCCCTCCTACCACTGGGGCATAACTCAGATCATATCTACCTACCTCTCTCCCTACCACACACTATTCCTACCTCTCTACCACACTACTATACACCATTCCTACCTCTCTACCACACTACTATACACCATTCCTACCACACAGTCTCACACCATTCATACCTCTCTCCCTACCACACACTATTCCTACCTCTCTACCACACTACCATACACCATTCCTACCACACAGTCATACACCATTCCTACCACACAGTCACACACCATTCCTACCTCACAGTCACACACCGTTCCTACCTCTCTTCCCACCAAACACCATTCCTACCTCTTACCAGAATACCACACTACCGTACACCATTCCTACCACACAGTCACACACCATTCCTACCTCTCTACCACACACCATTCCTACCACACAGTCACACACCATTCCTACCACAGAGGCATACATTTACCTGTGTCTGACCATCTCATCCTCCCTTCCACGTCAAGGGGAGGTTCTTTGTTTATTCCGTAGAGCTCCATCAATCTTAGAATAACACCCTCTAGACCCCCTTTCAAGTTATATGTGTACATTATTCGGCACAAAAATGTCCAGGCCGTTGGCCTATTCCTTCTAAAACTACGTAGGCCGAATCCTTCTAAAATTACAGGCTCACAATCGCTCGCCAGGAAACAATCGATACCTAAATGGCACGAAAGGTCTTAATATGGACAAAGGAATGGAGCGAAAGGTCTCAAAAACGCCAAACTAATGGAATGAACGCCTGAAAATCTCAAAATTACTTTGCTAAACATGAGGGAGAAGTCGGTCCAGAAAAAGCAACTACCTCCCCCTTAATATTGTTCCATGTTATCCTGATTGAAGAACTGAATAACCTACTGTATACAGTATTACACAGCACTATACACTATACACTATATCACAAAGTATAGTAAAGCCCAAAGAAACTAGCTATCAAGATTATGTATAAAATCTGTGCCACAAATTGGAATCCATTTATCTGTGCCTGTCAATCTCACCCCCCCCCCCCCCCCCCCCTCAACCCTGGGTGGGATTACTGTAATGGAAATACTCAAACCTGGACAGTTCTCAGACCCTCCCACACACCCGCGTCCTCTCTCTCTCTCTCTCTCTCTCTCTCTCTCTCTCTCTCTCTCTCTCTCTCTCTCTCTCTCTCTCTCTCTCTCTCTCTCTCTCTCTCTCTCTCTCTCTCTCTCTCTGACACACACACACACCCATGAACGTTTACAGTTAACATACATATTCATAACACAAACACAGTCATGCGTTTGATAGACCACATGCACTCCATTTTAACTTGAGGTCTCTAGTGTCAGTTTCGTATTATCTTTACTACCAATGTGCTTGCCATTTATAACACAAATATATATACTGTGTATATATATTACAGAGAGAGAGAGAGAGAGAGAGAGAGAGAGAGAGAGAGAGAGAGAGAGAGATTATTGCATGTGTATTTTTATTTGTTATATTTATACCTCTCTTATAATTATGCATGACCTGTTTGTTTGATTAAGATGTATTTATTTGAAACAGGATAAAGTAGTGTGATGACCAATTTGTATAGGACGTGGAGTGAAGAAACTGCTTGAGGCAAAAAGCTACTGACAAATGTTCATGAGGTCTTGTTGTGATTTGCTTTATACAAATACAGCCACTTTTAATTAGGTTTAGATCAAATCAGCTATATATCAATAAATATATAGTATGTATTCAATTAATATATAGTTAATTTGATCTGAACAGCAATTTAAATATATATATATATATACGCATAAAGAAAATCGCAAGAGCACGCGAACATTTGCCAGTGACTGTACAGTCATAATAGTACAAAGGATTACAAAGGAAATCAAGCAACAACAGTCTAGTGACCCTTCTAGGTTGCTTGTCCTCCAAAACACTGAGGATCAAGTGTCCAAACAGTGGTTTAGAGTGGGTAAGGGAACATTGGAAAGGGAATTACTGCCCTGGAACTAATGTCTGTGGCAGGATTAGGAAGTTAGTAGAGGACAGATGGGTTAGTAACTGAGGGGGGGATAAAATAAAGTTATTCATTTACAAACGCAGTCAGTGATACAGGGCAATCCTACTCATTAACCCCTTCTGTACCGGCGACGTCATTTATAGTGGATTTCAGCTACATTTAGACGATTTTATGAAGCTTAGGAAGGATATGTGGTAGCTAAAAGGATGAATTGAGACAGTCTGTAGCCTTTCCATGGGTAGACGTCCTTCCTAAGATGAACAAAATCGTCTAATAGTTTCCAGAATATAATGCAAAGTACATCACCGGTACATAAGGGGTTAACTGTATCCATTTAACCCCTTCAGCCCGATGACGTAATATCCATCATATTCTGGTTACCATTAGACGATGTTCTTTAAGATAATATTTATAATATTTTCTTTAAGATTATAATCTAGCTCCAGGGCTCAAAGGGGTACACACGATCTCAATGAACCCTCCGAATAGCATAGGTTCTTCTTAACCCTTTGAGTACCAGCGACGTGTGTTATATTGTATTACAGCTATATTTAGACGATATTGTGCAGCTTAGGAACGATCTGCGGTAGTTAAAAGGGCTGGTTGAGAGAGTCTGAAGCCTCATTATTGCTAGAGGTCCTCCCTAAACTGAATAAAATCGTCTAATAGTTGTCAGAATATGATGAAAAGGACGTCCCTGGCACTGAACGGGTTAAACTACGTAACATCTTCAAATGTTAGCCAGATTCAATGGTAAAAGGACGTCATCGTGCTCAAGGGGTTAAGGGGAGGTTTGTAGTTGATACCTAGACCTCCATTAAGCTTAAAATTACTCCCCCTTGACCCCCTTTCAAGATAAATTTGTACATTTTTCGGTAGAAAAATTTCCCGGCCGAAGGCCGGTTCCCCAAAATTACAGGCTCGCTATCGCTCGCCAGGAAAAAATCGACACGTAAATGGCACGAATGGTCTTAAAATTGACAGAAATGGGGCGAGGGTTCTTAAAATCGCCAAACTAATGGGGCAAGCGTCTTTAAATCTCACAAGCACTGGGGCTAAACATGAGGGAGAAAGAGGTTCAGAAAAAAATCCTCCAGGTGGAAATCTCCCCTTAACCCTTTCAAGATATGAGGACCCGTTTCTTATTTTTTATTCTGGCTATTAATAGACGACTTTATTAAGCTTAGGAGGGATTTGTAAGAGTCAGATGGTTAACTAAGATATAGTTTTACCCAGTTGAGTCATAGATTGGTCCATCATATACATGGAGAATCGTTTAATGTTAGCCAAAATTAATCCCTTCTGTACCGGCGACGTCTATAGAATTTTATTCTTGCTATATTTAGACGATTTTATGCTATTTAAGAAGGATCTGTGGTAATAAAGAGGGTTAAATGAGCTAGTTAGAAGCCTGTTGATTGGGTTAAAAGGGTTAAATGATCTAGTTAGAAGCATGTTGATTGCTGGAAGGGTTAAATGAGCTAGTTAGAAGCCTGTTGATTGGGTTAAATGGGTTAAATGATCTAGTTAGAAGCCTGTTGATTGGGTTAAAAGGGTTAAATGAGCTAGTTAGAAGCCTGTTGATTGGGTTAAAAGGGTTAAATGATCTAGTTAGAAGCCTGTTGATTGGGTTAAAAGGGTTAAATGATCTAGTTAGAAGCCTGTTGATTGGGTTAAAAGGGTTAAATGAGCTAGTTAGAAGCTGCCTGTTGATTGCTGGAAGGGTTAAATGAGCTAGTTAGAAGCCTGTTGATTGGGTTAAAAGGGTTAAATGAGCTAGTTAGAAGCCTGTTGATTGGGTTAAAAGGGTTAAATGAGCTAGTTAGAAGCCTGTTGATTGGGTTAAAAGGGTTAAATGAGCTAGTTAGAAGCCTGTTGATTGGGTTAAAGGGTTAAATGATCTAGTTAGAAGCATGTTGATTGCTGGAAGGGTTAAATGAGCTAGTTAGAAGCCTGTTGATTGGGTTAAAAGGGTTAAATGAGCTAGTTAGAAGCCTGTTGATTGGGTTAAAAGGGTTAAATGAGCTAGTTAGAAGCCTGTTGATTGGGTTAAAAGGGTTAAATGAGCTAGTTAGAAGCCTGTTGATTGGGTTAAAAGGGTTAAATGAGCTAGTTAGAAGCTGTTGATTGGGTTAAAAGGGTTAAATGAGCTAGTTAGAAGCCTGTTGATTGCTGGAAGGGTTAAATGAGCTAGTTAGAAGCCTGTTGATTGGGTTAAAAGGGTTAAATGAGCTAGTTAGAAGCCTATTGATTGGGTTAAAAGGGTTAAATGAGCTAGTTAGAAGCCTGTTGATTGGGTTAAAAGGGTTAAATGAGCTAGTTAGAAGCCTGTTGATTGGGTTAAAAGGGTTAAATGAGCTAGTTAGAAGCTTTTGATTGGGTTAAAAGGGTTAAATGAGCTAGTTAGAAGCCTGTTGATTGGGTTAAAAGGGTTAAATGAGCTAGTTAGAAGCCTGTTGATTGGGTTAAAAGGGTTAAATGAGCTAGTTAGAAGCCTGTTAATTGCTGGAAGCCCTTTTTATACTGACTAAAATCGTCTAATAGTAGCCAGCATAAAGTTAAAAAAGACGTCGCCGGTACTGAAGGGGTTAAGTGATAAAAGTGTCCTCGAAGACTGGTACAAGAGACAAGTTCCTATCATTAATCCGTACCGTACCAGGGACGTCTTTTTCATCGTATTCTGGCAACCATTAGACGATTTTATTCAGCTTAGGAAGGATCTCTAGCAATAATAAGGCTTCAAACTTTCTCAACCCACCCTTTTAACTACCACAGATCCTTCCTAAGCTGCATGATATCGTCTAAATGTAGCTAGAAGAAAATATTACACACGTCGCTGGTACTCAAAGGGTTAATATTACACACGTCACTGGTACTCAAAGGGTTAATATTACACACGTCGCTGGTACTCAAAGGGTTATATTACACACGTCGCTGGTACTCAAAGGGTTAATATTACACACGTCACTGGTACTCAAAGGGTTAATATTACACACGTCGCTGGTACTCAAAGGGTTAATATTACACACGTCGCTGGTACTCAAAGGGTTAATATTACACACGTCGCTGGTACTCAAAGGGTTAATATTACACACGTCGCTGGTACTCAAAGGGTTAATATTACACACGTCGCTGGTACTCAAAGGGTTATATTACACACGTCGCTCGTACTCAAAGGGTTAATATTACACACGTCGCTGGTACTCAAAGGGTTAATATTACACACGTCGCTGGTACTCAAAGGGTTAATATTACACACGTCGCTGGTACTCAAAGGGTTAATATACACAGATCGCTGGTACTCAAAGGGTTAATACACACAGATCGCTGGTACTCAAAGGGTTAATACACACAGATCGCTGGTACTCAAAGGGTTAATTTTCTTGGCAGTCCTCGCGTGTCGGTAAATAGCCCCTCACGTGTTGGGTTTAAGGGGTGGTATGGTTTATCTGAACCACCTTTCACCCTCATGTTTAGCCCCATTGGTTTGGCGAATTCTAGACGTTTTGTGCCCTTTAGATGTCGATTTTTTCCTGGCAAGCGATAGCAAGCCTGTAATTTAGGAGGAACCTGCATAGGAGATTGGAGACAGAGAGATAGGGGATAGGAGACAGCGAGATATAAGATAGGAGACAGAGATAGAAGACAGAGAGATAGGAGAGAGAGATATAGGAGATAGAAGACAGAGAGATAGGAGATAGGAGACAGACAGAGAAGAGGGTGGTGGTGGATGCCAAGGTCTAAATATATGATGTTGACCTTGGTGGCTATTGTGATCTAGGTTATGGCTGAGAGAGAGAGAGAGAGATAGGGGGGTAAGGGGAAGGAGTGAGGGCTTAGATGTGGGGAGAGAGGGAGGTTGCAGGTTCAGGAAGAGGAGGTTGGAGGTAGGTGTGGGGAGAGAAGGGATAGTTGGAGGTAGGTGTTGGGTGGGAGGGATGGTACAGGTGTGGGGTAGGAGGGTAGTGTAGGGAGGAGGGGAGGAAGGGCAAGTGTGGGGAGGGAGGAAGAGCTGGTGTGGGGAGGGAGGGAGGAAAGGTAGGTGTAGGGAGAGAGGAAGAGAATGTGTAGGGTGGGAGGGAGGGTAGGTGTGGGGAAGTGGGAGGGAGGGTAGGTGTAGGGATGGAGGAAGAGCAGGTGTGGGGAGGGAGGGAGGCTAGGTGTGGGGAGGGAGGGAGGGAGGGAAGGTAGGTGTGGGGACGGAGGTAGGGAGGGAGGTCAGATGTGGGGAGGATGTCAGACAGTATTAGTGCCACTCAGTGAACACTAGGCATGAACTCCCTCGTCTACCAAATCCACCTCTCTCTCTCTCTCCCTCTCCCTCCCTCTCTCCCTCTCACTCTCACTCTCACTCTCTCTCTCTCTCTCTCTCTCTCTCTGTATATCATCTTTCTTTTTTCCATTAGCCACTTTCCCCTTCTACCTCCCCCCCCCCCCTCCCATCCCATCCTAATCTTATTTAGATTAGCCCTCCCATATTCTTCTTCTCCCCTTCCCCTAACACAACCCTCCCACTGTTTGGACACTTGATCCTCAGTGTTTTGGAGGACAAGCAGCCTAGAAGGGTCACTAGACCTGTTGTTGCTTGATTTCTTTTGTACTCCTTTGTACTCTCTTCCCTCCTCCTCCTCCTTTTCTCCCTTCCCATCTTGTATACTTTTCCTTTCCGATACCCTCCCTCCCTTTCTTCTTTCATTCCTTCATTCATGCACTCCATCCTTCCTTCCTTTATTCCTCTCTCCCTTCCTTCCTTCCTTCATTCATCCCTCCCTTCCTTCCTTACTTCCTCTCTCCCTAACTGTATTCCTTCCTTCCTTTCTTCCTTCCTTCCTTCCTTCCTCATTTATTTTATGCCTCCCATCCCTCCATCACATACTCTATTCTTCGAGAATATACAGTATACTGGTTATACCATCTCCTATCCTTACCCCCCCCCCACCCTCCTACCTCTCCTATCCTCACATCCCCCCCCCACCCTCCTACCTCTTGTTCCATGCCCCCCTCCCTCCCTCCCTTACCTGCATCCCCCCCCCCCCCACCCTCACACCCCCCTCCCTTCACATCCCCCCACCCTCCCTCCCTCCTTTACCCTTCCTCCCTCCCTCCCTTACCATGCATCCCTCCCCCCCCCCCCCACCCTCCCTCCCCTCCCTCCCTTACCATGCATGTGCCTCCCCCCCCACCCTCCCTTCCTCCCTCCCTTACCATGCATGTGCCCCCACCCTCCCTCCCTCCTTTACCATGCCCCTCCCCTCCCTCCCTCCCTTACCATGCATGTGCCCCCACCCTCCCTCCCTCCCTCCCTTGCCAATGCATGTGCCCCCACCCTCCCTCCCTCCCTCCCTTGCCATGCATGTGCCCCCACCCTCCCTCCCTCCTTTACCATGCCCCTCCCTCCCTCCCTTACCATGCATGTGCCCCCCCCCCCCCCACCCTCCCTCCCTCCTCCCTTACCATGCATGTGCCCCCCCCCCCACCCTCCCTCCCTTGCCATGCATGTGCCCCCACCCTCCTCCCTCCTTTTACCATGCCCCTCCCTCCCTCCCTTACCATGCATGTGCCCCCAACCCTCCCTTCCCTCCCTTGCCATGCATGTTCCCCCCACCCTCCCTCCCTCCCTCCCTTGCCATGCATGTGTCCCCAACCCGCCTCCCTCCTTTACCATGCCCCTCCCTCCCTCCCTTACCATGTGCCATCCAAAGTTAAGATACATACATGTATATATATATATATATACATGTATACAGTATATTCTTTGGTGCCGCCTACCCTCCCTCCCTCCCTTACCATCCCCCTTCCTCCCTCCCTCCCTCCCTCCCTGGCACTGAAGGTCTGTGTAGGAACTGGAGCGGACTTCTCTCACTCTCCTCTGTGACCCGCCGCCATATTCTTCAGCCTTAGAGACACACTTACGGGGGCCCAGAGACACACTTAAGGGGGCCCAGAGACACACTTATGGGGGCCCAGAGACACACTTAAGGGGGCCCAGAGACACACTTAAGGGGGCCCAGAGACACACTTAAGGGAGCCCTCCTCGTTTTGTGTGTCTCTCTCTTTGGGTTGGATCCATTCGGCCCCATTTCAGCCTACTGTGTTAAGACGTTTATCCCTATCCAGGTGTCGATTTTTTCCAGCCAGCATATTTTGAACACATGTTTTTGACAGCAGGGTAAATTTGTACATTTTTCGATAGAAAAATGTCTCCGGCGAAGCCGGATTTCTCTATGCAATGGTGGCTCGCCATAAAGAAATCGACACCTGGATGGGGATAAACGTCTTAAAACAGTTGACTGAATGGGGCCGAATGGATACAAACCAGATAAAGAGAGAAAAATAGCAGGTCACCCCCCATAAGTTTCCATATCATTATAGCCATAAGAACATTGATGTGTCATGGGTTTTGATCTCTTAATTCAGTAACGAGAGAGTGGACGGAAAGGGTAGTAAGAGATAGGAGAGATGAAGGAGGGGAATAAGAGATACTAGGAGAGAGAGGAAGGGGGGAATAAGAGATAGTAGGAGAGAGGAAGGAAGGAATAAGAGATAGTAGGAGAGAGGAAGGAAGGAGTAAGAGATAGCAGGAGAAGGAAAATGGAATAAGAGATAGCAGGAGAAGGAAAATGGAATAAGAGATAGCAGGAGAGGAATAAGAGATAGTAGGAGAGGGGAAGGAAGGAGGGAATAAGAGATAGCAAGAAATAGCGAAGGAGGGAATAAGAGATAACAGAAGAAGGAAAGGAGAAAACAGGAGGTAGAGAAAGAAGGACACCAAACCAAATAAACATAAGAGGGAAGGAAGGATAAAGATGGGAAGCAAGAGAGGGAAGAATAAAGTGTTGTGGATGCGAGAAACGCCAAAGAGATGCAGAAGAGGAAAGAAGAGAGACGATAATTAAGAGAGGTAACGAAGAAGATAGATGAAGTAATAGAAGATAGATGAAGTAATAGAAGATAGATGAAGTAATAGAAGATAGATGAAGTAATAGAAGTAATAGAAGATAGATGAAGTAATAGAAGATAGATGAAGTAATAGAAGATAGATGAAGTAATAGAAGATAGATGAAGTAATAGAAGATAGATGAAGTAACAGAAGATAGATGAAGTAATAGAAGATAGATGAAGTAATAGAAGATAGATGAAGTAATAGAAGATAGATGAAGTAATAGAAGATAGATGAAGTAATAGAAGATAGATGAAGTAATAGAAGATAGATGAAGTAATAGAAGATAGATGTAGTAATAGAAGATAGATGAAAGTAATAGAAGAATAGATGAAGTAATAGAATGATAGATGAAGTCATAGAAGATAGATGTAGTAATAGAAGATAGATGAAGTAATAGAAGATAGATGAAAGTAATAGAAGATAGATGAAGTAATAGAAGATAGATGTAGTAATAGAAGATAGTGAAAGTAATAGAAGATAGATGAAGTAATAGAAGATAGATGAAGTAATAGAAGATAGATGAAGTAATAGAAGATAGATGAAGTAATAGACTAGATGTAGTACTAGAAGATAGATGAAGTAATAGAAGATAGATGAAGTAATAGAAGATAGATGAAGTAATAGAAGATATATGTAGTAATAGAAGATAGATGAAGTAATAGAAGATAGATGAAGTAATAGAAGATAGATGAAGTAATAGAAGATAGATGAAGTAATAGAAGTAATAGAAGATAGATGAAGTAATAGAAGATAGATGAAGTAATAGAAGATAGATGAAGTAATAGAAGATAGATGAAGTAATAGAAGATAGATGAAGTAATAGAAGATAGATGTAGTAATAGAAGATAGATGAAGTAATAGAAGATAGATGAAGTAATAGAAGATAGATGAAGTAATAGAAGATAGATGAAGTAAGGAAGGATAGATGAAGTAATAGAAGATAGATGTAGTAATAGAAGATAGATGAAGTAATAGAAGATAGATGAAGTAATAGAAGTAATAGAAGATAGATGAAGTAATAGAAGATAGATGAAGTAATAGAAGATAGATGAAGTAATAGAAGATAGATGAAGTAATAGAACATAAGAACATAAGAAAATGGGAGTCTGCAGAAAGCCGATTGGCCTAAGCAAGGCAGATCCCTGTCCCACACAACCCCAATTACAAAGCCCAATTATAGGCTCAACACTCTAATACCCTGAGGATCATCTTACCAAAACGGTTAGAGATTAACGCAGGATTAGAACATAAGAACATAAGAAAATGGGAGTCTGCAGAAAGCCGATTGGCCTAAGCAAGGCAGATCCCCGTCCCACACAACCCCAATTACAAAGCCCAATTATAGGCTCAACACTCTAATACCCTGAGGATCATCTTACCAAAACGGAGATAGAAGATAGATGAAGTAATAGAAGATAGATGAAGTAATAGAAGATAGATGTAGTAATAGAAGATAGATGAAGTAATAGAAGATAGATGAAGTAATAGAAGATAGATGAAGTAATAGAAGATAGATGTAGTAATAGAAGATAGATGAAGTAATAGAAGATAGATAGAAGTAATAGAAGATAGATGAAGTAATAGAAGATAGATGAAGTAATAGAAGATAGATGAAGTAATAGAAGATAGATGAAGTAATAGAAGATAGATGAAGTAATAGAAGATAGATGAAGTAATAGAAGTAATAGAAGATAGATGAAGTAATAGAAGATAGATGAAGTAATAGAAGATAGATGAAGTAATAGAAGATAGATGAAGTAATAGAAGATAGATGAAGTAATAGAAGATAGATGAAGTAATAGAAGATAGATGAAGTAATAGAAGTAATAGAAGATAGATGAAGTAATAGAAGATAGATGAAGTAATAGAAGATAGATGAAGTAATAGAAGATAGATGAAGTAATAGAAGATAGATGAAGTAATAGAAGTAATAGAAGATAGATGAAGTAATAGAAGATAGATGAAGTAATAGAAGATAGATGAAGTAATAGAAGATAGATGAAGTAATAGAAGATAGATGAAGTAATAGAAGTAATAGAAGATAGAGGAAGTAATAGAAGATAGATGAAGTAATAGAAGATAGATGAAGTAATAGAAGATAGATGAAGTAATAGAAGATAGATGAAGTAATAGAAGATAGATGAAGTAATAGAAGATAGATGAAGTAATAGAAGATAGATGTAGTAATAGAAGATAGATGAAGTAATAGAAGATAGATGAAGTAATAGAAGTAATAGAAGATAGATGAAGTAATAGAAGATAGATGAAGTAACAGAAGATAGATGAAGTAACAGAAGATAGATGAAGTAACAGAAGATAGATGAAGTAATAGAAGTAATAGAAGATAGATGAAGTAATAGAAGATAGATGAAGTAACAGAAGATAGATGAAGTAACAGAAGATAGATGAAGTAACAGAAGATAGATGAAGTAATAGAAGTAATAGAAGATAGATGAAGTAATAGAAGATAGATGAAGTAATAGAAGATAGATGAAGTAATAGAAGATAGATGAAGTAATAGAAGTAATAGAAGATAGATGAAGTAATAGAAGATAGATGAAGTAATAGAAGATAGATGAAAGTAATAGGAAGATAGATGAAGTAATAGAAGTAATAG
>CM064518.1:45914345-46118831 GCA_032716605.1 Paralithodes platypus
TACCATGTGCCATCCAAAGTTAAGATACATACATGTTTAATATATATTATATATCCATGTACATAACCTTCAGTATATTCTTTGGTGCCACCTTGTTTTACCCATCCCCGTTATCATCTACCCTCCCTTTACCATCCCCCTATCCTCCCTCTCCATCCCTTCCCTCCCTGTCGCACTGAAGGTCTGTGTAAGCCGAACTGGGAAGCGGACTTTCTTCTCACATCTCCTCTGTGACCCGCCGCCATATTCTTCAGCCTTAGGTGACACCACTTACGGGGGCCCAGAGACACACTTAAGGGGGCCTCAGAAGAGACACACTTAAGGGGGGCCCGATAGGACAACACTTAAGGCGGGCCCAGAGACCACACTTAAGGGGGCCCAGAGACACACTTAAGGGTGGCCCGTCCTCGTTTTGTTTTGTGGTTCTCTTTTCTTCTATTGGGTGTGTGTCTGGAATCCAATTCGGCGGCCCCCATTTTCAGCCTATCATGGTGTTTCTTAAGACGTTTATCCCTATCCCGAGGGGTCGATTTTTTCCCAGCCAGCAGATTTTGAACACAGGTTGGTTCCTGGCGGGCTCAAGCCAGGAGTAAATTTGTACACTTTGGGCTCTTATGTGGCGATAGGAAATCCCCCCTTCCCCCATGTCCTCCGTGCGAAGCTCCTGGGAGTCTCTAATGTAATGGTTTGCTCGGCGCATACAAGAAAATCGGACACATCCTGGATCGCGGGGATAAAAACGCTCTTAAAAAACCAGTTTGACTGAATGGGGCCGAATGGATCACAAACCAGATAAAAGAGAGAAAAAAATTAGCATGGTCACCACCCCACCCATAAAGTTTCCATATCATTGATAGCCATAAGAATCATTGATGTGTCCATGGGTTTGATCCTCTTAATTCAGATAACGAGAGGAGTGGGACGGCAACAGGGTAGTAAGAGATAGGAGAGATGAATGAGGGGAATAAGAGATTATCTAGGAGAGAGAGGAAGGGGGGAAAAAGAGATAGTAGGAGAGAGGATGGAAGGAGTAAGAGATAGTAGGATAGAGGAAGGAAGGAATAAGAGATAGCAGGAGAAGGAAAATGGAAAAGGAGAGTAGCAGGAGAAGGAAAATTGGAATAAGAGATAGCAGGAGAGGAATAAGAGATAGTAGGAGGAGAGGAAGGCAGGAGGGCGCATAAGAGATAGCAAGGAATAGCACAAGGAGGGAATAAGAGATGAACAGAGACAAGGAAAGGAGGGAACATATAAGGAGGTAGAGGAAAGACAGGAAACCAAACCAAATAAACATAAGAGGGAAGGAAGGATAAAGATGGGGAAGCAAGAGAGGGAAGCAATAAAGTTGTTGTGGATGCGGAGAAACGCCAAAAGGAGATGCAGAAGAGGAAAGAAGAGAGACGATAATTAAGAGAGGTAACGGAAGAAGAAATATTAGATGAAGTAATAGAAGATGAGATGCAAGCTAATAGAACCGATAGACGAAAGTAATAAGGAATGATAGAATGAAGTAATAGAAGTAATAGAAGATAGAATGAAGTGAACGAAGATTTAGATGAAAGTAATAGTGAAGGATAGATGAAGTCATAGAAAGATAGATGAAGTAATATAAGATAGATGAAGTAATAGAAGATAGATGAAAGTAACATAGAAGCTAGATGAAGCTAATAGAAGATAGGATCGAAGTAATTAGAAGATAGATGAAGTAATTAGAAGATAGATGAAGTAATAGAAGATAGATGAAGTAATAGAAGATAGATGAAGTAATAGAAGATCGATGCAGGAATAGAAAGATAGACGTAGTAAATAGAGATAAGATGTAAAGTAATAGAAGATAGATGGAAGTAATAGAAAGATAGATGAAAGTAAATAGAAGATAGATGAGGTGGAGTAGTAATAGAAGATAGATGAAGTAATAGGAAGATAGATGGAAGTAATAGAAGATAGATGAAGTAATAGCAGATAGATGTCGGAATAGAAGATAGATGAAGTAATTAGAAGATAGGATGAAGTAATAGAAGATAGATGAAGTAATAGAAGATAGATGAAGTAATAGAAGATAGATGAAAAGTTTGAATAGAAGATAGATGTAGTAATAGAAGATAAGATGAAGTCAATAGAAGATAGATGAAGTAAATAGAAGATAGCTGAAGTAATAGAAGATAGATGAAGTAATAGAAGCTAGATGAAGTAATAGAAAGATAGATGAAGTCATAGAAGGATAGATGAAGTAATAGTAAGAATAAAGATAGATGACTATGAAAGATAGATCGAAGTCAATAGAAGGATAGATGAAGTAATAGAAGATAGATGAAGTAATAGAAGATGATGAAGTAATCGAAGATAGATGAAGTAAAATAGAAGATAATAGAAGTAATAGATGATAAGTAGTAATAGAAGATAGATGAAGTAATAGAAGATAGATGAAGTAATAGAAGATAGATGAAGTAACAGAAGATAGATGAAGTAATAGAAGATAGATGAAGTAATAGAAGATAGGATGTAGTAATAGAAGATAGATGAAGTAATAGAAGATAGATGAAGTAAGAGAAGTAATAGAAGATGATAGTAATAGAAGATAGATGAAGTAATAGAAGATAGATGAGTAACTAGAAGATAGATGAAGTACTAGAAGATTAGATGAAGTAATAGAACATAAGAACATAAAAATGGGAGTCTGCAGAAAAGCCGATTGGCATAGAGCAAAGGGCAGATCCCTTCCCGGTTCCCACAAAACCCCACAAGTACAAAGCCCCAATATAGGTCAACACTCTAATTACCCTGAGGATCATATTTTACGTACCAAAACGGTTGATAGAGTTGAACGCAGGGATTAGAAAACCTAAGGAACACAAGAAAATGGGAGTACTGCAGCAAAATAGCCGATTGGCCTAAGCAAAGCATTCCCAGTCCCGTCCCCACACAACCCCAATTAACAAAGGCCCAATTATAGGCTTCAAAACACTCTAATACCCTGAGATCATTCTTCCTAAACGGAGATTAGAAAGCTAGATGACACACGCTAATACTCCTGAAGTATCATGAAACGAATAGAAGCTAGATGTAGTAATTGAAGATAGTGAAGTAATGAACTGTAGAGGAGTCCAATATGGAAATAGATGAATAATAGAAGATATATGTAGTAATTAGAAGATAGATGAAGTAAAGATAGAAGATAGGATGACAGTAATAGGAAGATAGATGACAAGTAATAGAAGATATATTGAAGTAATCAGAAGATAGACTGAAGTAGATAGAAGAGAGATGAAGTAATAGGAAGATAGAATGAAGTAATAGAGAGATCGATGAAGGTTAATAGAAGTACATAGAACATAGATGAAGTAATAGAAGATGATGAAAAGTAATACGAAGAATAGATGAAGTAATAGAAGATAGATGAAGTAATAGAAGTACTAGAAGATAGATGAAGTAATAGAAGAAGATGATAGCTAATAGAAGATATTTTTTTTTTTTTTTTTTGAGAAGTAATAGAATGAAGAAGAAAGATAGATGAAAGTAATAGAAGATAGATGAAGTAATAGAAGTCAGATGGAAGTAATAGAGAGTGAGTGAAGGTAATAGAAGATAGATGAAGTAAGAGAAGTAATAGAAGATAGGATGAAGTAATAGGAAGATAGATGAAGTAATAGAAGATAGATGAAAGTAATAGAAGATAGATGAAGTAAGAGGAAGATAGATGAAGTAGTAGAAGTAATAAAAGATAGATGAAGTAATAGAAGATACATGAAGTAACAGAAGATAGGAGAAGTAATAGAAGATAGAAGAAGTAATAGAAGATAGATGAAGTAATAAGTAATGAAATAGAGCTGAAGTAATAGAAGATAGATGAAGTTAATAGAAGATAGCTGTAGTAATAGAGAATAGATGAAGTAATAAGAAGCTAGATGAAGTAATAGAAGTAATAGAAGATTAGAGAAGTAATAGGCAGCTAGATGAAATAACAGAAGGATAGATGGGGGGAAAGTCAAGATAGATGAAAAGTAATAGAAGATAGATGAGAGTAAAGAAGATAATAGAAGATAGATGAAAGTAATAGAAGATAGATGAAGTAACAGAGGATAGGATGAAAGTAACAGAAGATAGATGAAGTAACAGAAGATAGGATGAAAGTAATAGAAGTAATAGAAGATAGATGAAGTAATAGAAAGATGAAGTCACAGAAGATAGATGAAGTAATAGACAGATAGATGAAGTAACAGAAGACTAGGGAAGTAATAGAAGTAAGTAGAAGATAGAGGAAGTAATAGAAGATAGAGTGAAGTAATAGAAGATAGAATGAAGTAACAGAAGATAGATGAAGTAATAGAAGGTAATAGAAGATAGATGAAGTAATAGGAAGATAGATGAAGTAATAGAAGATAGATGAAGTGACTAGAAGATAGAAGTAATAGAAGTAATAGAAGATAGATGACAGTAATAGAAGATAGATGGCAGTAATAAGAAGTAATAGAAGAAGATTTGAAGTAAATAGAAGATAGATGAAGTAATAGAAGATAGATGAAGTTAATAGAAGATAGATGAAGTAATAGAAGTTAATAAAGAAGTAGATGAAGTAATAGAAGATAGATGGAAGTAATAGAAGATAGAGGAAGTAATAGAAAGATATGAGTGGGAAGGAAGAAGTAGCTGACAGTAATAAAAGTAGATGAGTCAGATAGGAAGGTATAGACGAATAAGGATGAAGTAATAGAAGATAGATGAAGTAAATAGAAGATAGATGAAGTAATAGAAGATAGATGAAGTAATAGACAAAGATAGAGCAAGTAACTAGAAGTAATAGAAGATAGATGGAAGTAATTAGAAGATAGATGAGTAATAGAGAAGGACTGAAAAAGTAATAGAAGATAGATGAAGTAATAGAAGATTAGATGAAGTAATAGAAGATAGATGAGTACTAGGAAAAGAAATAGAGCAAGTAATAGAAGTACATAGAAAGATAGAAAATGAAGTAATAGAAGGATATGAAGTAAATAGAAGGATAGATGAAAGTAATAGAGAGGAGATGAAGGTAATAGAAGATGAGAGGAAGATATAGAAGGATAGATGAAGTAAGAGAAAGATAGATGAAGTAAGGAAAGAGGATGAAGTAATCGAAAATACATGAAGTAATAGAAGATGGGGGGATGAAGTAATAGAAGATAGAATGAAAAGTAAACGAAGATACGATGAAGTAACAGAAGATAGTGAAGGAATATAGAAGATAGATGAAGAATTAGAGGGAATAAAGATGAGAGGGGAATTATAGAAGAATAGATTGAAGTTAATAGAAGATAGAGGAAGTAATAGAAGATAGATGAAGGTAATAGAAGATAGATGAAAGTAGAACAGTAATAGTCACGAAGAGAGATACGGAATAGAAGATAGAGAAGTAATAGAACGATAGATAAGAAGAAAGTAGATGAAGTAATAGAAGAGAGATGAAGCTAATAGAAGATAGAGGAAGTAACAGAAGATAGATGAGTAACAGACAGAATGATGAGGATAATAGAGAGATAAGGACGAGAAGAATAGTAATCGATGAAGTAATAGAAGATAGATGAAAGTAATAGCAAGATACGAATGTGAAAAGTACAAGAAGATAGATGAAGAATAGATGAAGTAACCCCTACCCCCGACACCGCCACTCCCAGATGAAGTAAGAGAAGTAATACAAAATAGATATGAAGTAATAGAAGATGATGAAGTCAAGAAGAGAGATAGGATGAAGTAATAGAAGAGAGATGAAGTAACAGAGAAGATGAGTAGAGAGTAATATGAAGTAATAGAGTGCAAGCTAATAGAAGATGAGAGGAAGGAATAGACGTAATAGAAGATAGAGGAAGAGAGAATATAGAAGATAGATGGAAGTTAACGAGATAGATGAAGATAATTAAGAAGAGAGTAATTAGAGATAGGATGAAGTAATAGAAGATAGATGAAAGTAATAGAAGATAGGATGCAGACTCCCACCGAAGATCCAGATTGAAGTACTAGCAGACCCTCCCAGCACACGACGACCCAGTCCTAGAGATAGATGAAGTAACCTAGCCCCCCCAAAACCCCCCCCGTCCCCCCAATAGAAGAGAAAGAGAGGAGTAATGAGGCCCAAGATAGAGGCAGGAAATAGAAGAAGATCAGAGAAGAATAATAGAAGATAGATGAAAGTCTAACAGTAATAGAAGACGTAATAGAAGTAATAGAACGATAGATGGAAGTAATAGAAGAGATGATGAAGAATAGATAGATAGATGAAGTATAAAGTAATAGACGAGAAGATGAGGAAGTAAGAGAGATGAGGCATGAGAGTAATAGAGAGTGAAGGATAGAATAAGAGAAGAGAGAGAAGTATGAGAAGATAGATGAAGTAAGAAAGATAGATGAAGTAAGAGAAAGAGCTAGTGAGAAGAGAATAGAAGAGATGAAGTAAGAGGAATAAGAAAGAGATGAAGTAAAGAGAAGATAGATGAAGTAGATAGAGAAGATAGATAAGTAAGGAAGAGAGACTGAGAGTAATAGAAGATAGATGAAAGTAAGAGAAGATAGATGAAGTAATAGAAAAAAAAAAGAAAAGATAAGAATTTGAAGGAAGAGAAAGATAGGATGTAGAACAGAAGATAGATGAGTAATAGAAGATAGAGGAAGTAATAGAAGATCGAGAAGTGAAAGAGAGATCGAAGATAGATGAAGAATAGGAAGCTAGATGAAGTAAGGAAGATAGATGAAGAACAGAGAATGAATAGATGAAGTCACAGAAGAAATAGAATGAAGGTAATAGAAGATAAGATGAAGTAATTAGAAGATAGAGGAATAATAAGAGAAGTAGTAAGAGAAGAGAGATGAAGTAAGTAGAAGATTAGATTGAATAGTAATTAGAAGATAGATGAAGTAACAGAAGACAAGAGATGAAGTAATAGAAGATAGATGAAAGTACGACAAAGAGAGATGAAGTAATAGAAAGAGATGAGTAATAGAAGATAATGAGTAAGCGACATAGATGAAGTAAACAGAAGATAGATGAGGAGTAACAGAAGATAGATGAAGTAAAGAAGAGAAGAAGTATAGAAGAAATAAGTAATAGAAGATAGATGGAAAGGTAATAGAAAGATAGATGATAGAGAAGAAGAGAAGGAATATAGAAGTAATGAAGATAGAAAGAGAGAGAAGGAACAAAAAGAAAAAGGATAGATGAAGGCAGAAGAGAGAGGAAGATAAAGATAGAGGAAAAGTAATAGAAAGATGGAGAAGTAATAGAAGGGATAGATGACGTAATAGTAGAGAAATAGATGAAGGTAACAAGGAAGAATAGATGAAGTAAGAGAAGATGATGAAGTAATAAAAGAGATGAAGTAACATAAGAAGATAGGAATAAGAAGATGGAAGTTAGAAGATAGATGAAGTAATAGGAAGAGATAGATGAAAGAATAAAGAAAGAGAGGGAGAAGAAAGAGAAAGAAGTAACAGAAGAAACGAAGAACAGAAAAGTTATGAAGTAAGAGATGAAGTAATAGTAAGTATAGAAGATAGATGAAGTAATAGAAGATAGATGATAACAGAAGATAGATGAAGTAGAAGTAAAGAAGATAGAAGTAACATAGATAGATAGATAGATGAAGTAACAGATAGATGAAGTAATAGAAGATAGATGAAGTAAAGAGATAGGTAATCTCTCTCTCTCTCTCTCTCTCTCTCTCTCTATCTCTTCCTATTCACTCCTTTCTTGTTGTCCTCTCCACCTCTTCCCCGCCCTCCCCCCCCCCCCCCCCTCTCTCTCTCTCTTCCTATTCACTCCTTTCTTGTTGTCCTCTCCACCTCTTCCTCGCCCTCCCCCCCCCCCCCCCTCTCTCTCTCTCTCTCTCTCTCTCTCTCTCTCTCTCTCTCTCTCTCTCTCTCTCTCTCTCTCTCTCTCTCTCTCTCTCTCTCTCTCTCTCTCTCTCTCTCTCTCTCTCTCATTCATCACATACACACCGCATGTTACCTGGGTCAGGATGGATGTAAGCGTTTCGTGCAATCATCACTGCAAGTAGTAGGGAGGACCATCTAATACTAACCAAACGTTAATAACATCTATCCAGGTACCAAATATAGGTACAGTAAGTTTGAAGTTTAGCCGTGGTCCTCGATTTTTTTTTTTTTTTTTTTTTTAGCTCAGCTGGAGACGGGGAGAGAGCCAGCTGCCTCCAATGAACATATTATCTGCGTAACATATTATCGGAGTGCCTGTTCCCGTAATTGTTTTCCGCTAATTTGACGTGGCAGCTATACTATATATATTATATATAATTACCGGGTATATATATATATATATATATATATATATATATATATATATATATATATATATATATAAACTTCCTTAACATCTAACCACTTCACACAAAGTACATTGTAGGGTTAATAAATGATGTGTGATTTCGACTGCCGAGAATCGAACTCAGGACATCGGCCGTGACATTTTTATATTGAAGAATGTACAAATTTATCTCGAAGGGGGATCTAATGGATGTTTGTTTAAGTTTGATGGAGATCTAGGGAGGAAACTAGACAAATATATTAATATATAAATAAATGTATAGATACTCTGGCACCTTCCCCAGTGTTCCTTTGTTTTAACCTCTTCAGTACCATGACGTCGTTTTAACTTTGATTCTGGCTAAAATTAAACGATTTTATGCAATATAAGAAGGACCTATGTTATTAAGAGGGTTTATTGAGAAGGTATTTACCCGTATGAGTCATAGAGATAGATTATAAAGTGAAGAAAATCGTCTAATGGTAACCAGAATAAGATAACAATTACGTCATGGTGCTGAAGGGGTTAATGGGGGTGGCCGACTCGAGACAGACCCAAGAAAATACCCACTGTCCCCTTAATACAATCCCTCACAATCCTAGCACACTCGTAACGTCTTTTTCCTTCTCCGTTATCATTCCAGCTTTAATTCGGCGCGGTCTTTATTTGGTCGGGTTATTTGTTGGTTTTCCTCCATTGCGCCGGCCAGTGTCACTCGAGCATTTGACCACTTGCGAGGCCCTTTTCAGTTGTATGTCTCCATTCTCATTCTCCCTCTCTCTCTCTCTCTCTCTTTCACACACACTCTCCTCTCTCTCTCTCTCACACACACACTCTCTCTCTCTCACACTCTCTCTCTCACACACACTCTCTCTCTCTCTCCTGCGTTGATATAGCTATAACCCCCGAGATACGACACAGGCCACCTTCTACTGTATATAATTACACAACATTAACATCTCTCTCACTCTCTCTCTCACACACACTCTCTCTCTCCTGCGTTGATATAGCTATAACCCCCGAGATACGACACAGATCACCTTCTATATAATTACACAACATTAACATCTCCTCCCAGTAGCCGGAACGAGACAGCAGCCAACCCATTACATAGATTACACCAGATTACGTAACGTTGCCAAGCCGCCCCTCATTCTGTACCAGGGACGTCCTTTTCATCATATTCAGTTTAGGAAGGACCTCTAGCATTAAGGGGAGGTTTATAGTTTGGTCTCTAGATATCCATCAAGCTTAAGATTACACCCCCTTGAGCCCCTTTCAAGATAAATTTGTACATTTTTCGGTAGAAAAATTTCCCGGCTGAAAGCCGGTTCCTCTTAAATAACAGGCTCGTATCGCTCGCCAGGATAAAATCGACACCTAAATGGCACGAAAGGTCTTAAAATTGACAGAAATGGGTCGAAAGTTCTTAAAATCATCAAAATAATGGGGTGAACGTCTTAAAATTAGAAAAAACAATGGGGCTAAGAGAAAGGAGTCAAGAAAAAAAATCCCTCAAGTGGATATCTCCCCTTAATAAGGCTTCAAACTATCTCAACCAACCCTTTTAACTACCACATATCCTTCCTAAGCTGCCTACTATCGTCTACATATGGCTAGAATAGAATATAACACACGTCGCTGCTACTCAAAGGGTTAACCCATTTTTTTTTACAACCACACATCCTTTTCAAACCAAAGCACAAAATCGTCTGAATGTAGCCAGAATAAAATGAAAAATGACGTCGCCGGTACAGAAGGGGTTAAGTTCCGCGACTATACCTTTAAGGGGGTGTTTTTTATGGACCCCCTTCTCCCTCATGTTTTGCCCAATTAGTTTTGAGATTATAAGACGTTCGCTCCATTATTTGACGATTTTAAGACGTTTGCCCCATTAGTTTCGCGACTTGAAGACCTTCCGTGCCATTTAGGAGTCATTTTTGTCCTGGCCAGCGATAGCGAGCCTGCAATTTAGGAGGAACCTCTCTTCAGCATTTTTCTACCGAAAAATGTACACATTTATCTTGAAGGGGAGTCTTGGGAGTATTGTATATTTTTAAAACTTGATGGAGGTCTAAGGAGCAAACTAAATAATAATAATAATAATAATAATAATTTTAATTTAATAATAACAATAAAATTATTATATTTTTTCCACCAACTCGCTTCACTTCTATACTCAATTAATGAAATCAACAAATACATGTGGCACTCCATGGACTCGAACCTAGGATACTCACACCGAAATTCCGCGCACTTAATGACTCCTAAACTGAGCCGGCCGATGTTGGATTAAACGATTTGAAATTCCGGATTTACCGTTCAAGACCATTTTTCCTTGGAAGACAATAGCTATGGTTAAGGAATGGAATGTGTATATCATTTGTCTTGGCCGTCATACCTTTCCTTCCTTCTACCTGTCCTCCTTCCCCCCCCCCCTCTTCCTTCCTCCCCCTCCTCCTTCTCTTCCTCGCCCCCCCCCCTCTCCCTCCATCCCCCCACTGTTTCTCCCGCCCCCACTCTTCCTTCATCCCCCCACCCCTGGCCACCCCCGGCCACTCTTCCTTCCTTCCCCTCCTCCTCATCTTCCTTCCTCCTCTCCCTCCTCCTCCCCCCCCCCCTTCCTTCCTTCCCCTCCTCCTACCTGTCTTCCTTCCTCCCCCTCCTGCTTTTCTCTCCCCCCCCCTCCCCTACTCTTCCTTCCTCCCCCTCCTGCTTCTCTCTCCCCCCTCCCCTACCCTTCCTTCCTTCCCCTCCTCCTACTTGTCCTCCTTCCTCCTCCCGCTCCCCATCCTTTCCCCCCCCCCCCCCCCCTCTCTTCCTCCCCCCTCCTCCTTCTCCCCTCCCCCCCCCCACTCTTCCTCTGAAGTCCTACTTTAACTAACTGACTGAAAAGTAATATCACCTTGTTGTCCGATAATCGCGGCCCCAAAATGGCGTCCCAAGGAAAGAGACAGTCGATCTCTCTTCTCTTAGTTAGTTAAAATAGGACTTCAGAAGCTATCAACCCTTCTGGATTATTAAGCCAGCACACTGTAAGTCAAGTTTATTTTCAGGACTGTAGAGCCCTTTTCAAGAACCCCAGTCCCTTCTGCCTATCTCTCTCACTACAGTCTCTAGTTCGACCAGATTATATAATATGTTTTTGACGCAACCCAATTTATCCCTTCATTCGTATGTTAGAACAGCGTGTGGCTGTTTGTTTTTTTGTTTTTTTTTGGGGGGGGTCTATAAATGTATGTGTTCATTATTTGTGTTCATTATTTGTGTTCATTATTTGTGTTCATTATTTGTGTTCATTATTTGTGTTCATTATTTGTTTTAGTTTCCTCGATTCACCTCCCTCTAACTTAGAAAAACGCCCCCTAGATCCCCCTTCAAATTTGTTTTATAAATTTTTCGGTAGAAAAATTTCCCGGCCGATGGCCGGTTTCTCTTATAATTAAAGGCTCGCTATCGCTCGCCAGGAAAAAATCGACACCGAAATGGCACGATAGGTCTTAAAATGTACAACGAAATGGAGCTAAAGGTGTTAAAATCGCCAAACTAACGGGCTGAACGTCTTAAAATGTCAAAACTAATGAGGTGTAACACGAGGGAGATAGGGGTCCAGAAAAACGACCCATCTCCCCTTAACCCTATTTGGTCCGAGTGTATTATATTTGTATATTTAATTATTGTCTTTATTTATTTATTTATTTATTTATATTTATCTCCCCTGTTTCGCTTCATTAGTTTGGAGATATTAATACTTTACGCTCCATTAATCGGCGATAATAAGACGCTTCACCCCATTCAGGTGTCGATTTTGTTCTGGGCAACTGTAACTTACAAGAAATCGGCCTTTGACAAGGACCTTTATCTATTACAAAGAAATACAAATTTAGCTTGAAGGAAGTCTTGGAAGGCGTTTATGTTAGCATATGGCACTAACTAAAATACATTGCTCGAAAAATTACAAAAGCAAACAAAATCCTCAACTATATATGTGTTTTGTCTATGTGCATCAAGGAGACAAGAGGCCGGCTGCCTGTAACGAGTGTCTCCCCAAAAGTCGAAAAAGTGACGGAGTGCCAATTCAAGGGCCGTTGTTGTCAAAATGCCTGGACACACGAAGTTTAAAGGTTTTTAAGTCATAGGGTGAAGGAAAGATTGATTGAGGGAAAGAATTCCAGAGTTCACTTGTTGACTAGAAAAAAGGCAGAAAATTTGTCAATTCTTGGGTTGGAGAGCTGGACAGAATAGGAGTGGAACTGTGTTGAAAGGCGTGTGCCTTGCACTCGCCGCAAGTTATGCACTGAGAGAGAGCTCTGAAGAACACTGATTGTTGTAATAGTGATAGAAATGTGAAATAGATGTAACATTGCAGCGTGTATAAAGAGATTGTAGGGAACTGGTGAAAGGAAGTGAGTTGATGAGGCGAATGCTTTTGACACTACCCTTTCGAGAAGTGTGGGATGGGGGGGAACCTTCCCACACATGCGAACAATACTCGATACATGGGCGCACTCTGCCACTATAAAGAGCAAGAAGCTGTGCAGGGGTGAATAACCCACAGAGACGGTTGAGTCACAATTGAGCACACCTAATTTCTGGGAAGCTGTTTTTAGCAAGAGTGGTAATATGATCTTGCCAAGAAAGGTTGGATGAAAAAGATACACCAAGAATATTGAGAGAAGATGAGGGTTTGATTTGTGTATTGTTGAAGAGCAATTGGTAGTCTTGTGGAATATTGTGACGGATAGATAGAGGGAGAAATTGGGTCTTGGAGGCATTGAAAGCAAGTAGATTTTCTCTAGCCTGTGTTATTGTTAAGGATTGCCTGTGTTATTGTTAAGGGGGGTGGCCTGCCTTTGTTTCTCTCTCTGGATGGTGATAAATGTCTTAAAACAGTAGGCTGAATGGGGCCGAATGGATACAACCAAGACAGAGAAAAGCAGGTCACCCCCCTCAAGGATTACCCGTGGTATTGTTAAGGATTGCTTGCGTTATTGTTATATTAGTTATTAAGGTATAATTATGACGACCCCGGCTTGGTTAACGTACGTACCGCCGCGGAGGAGGGGGTTTAAGGGGGAGGTACTACTCGCTTTTTATGGACCCCCTTCTCCCTCATGTTTAGCTTATTAGTTTTGAGGTTTTAAGACGTTCGTTCCGTTAGTTTGGCAATTTTGAAGCCTTTCGCTTCATTATTTTGTATCAATATTAAGATCTTTCGTGCCTTTTAGGTGTTGATTTTTTCCTGGCGAGCGATAGCGAACCTTTAATTTTAGAAGGAACCGGCCTTCGGCGGGGATATTTTTCTACCGAAAAAAGCACAAATTTATTTTGAAAGGGGGTCTAAGGGGTGTTTTTCTAAGCTTGATGGAGGTCTAGCGAGGAAACTCAAACATAAATGAATATATAAATCTATAGACCAAACACCAAGCACCCCCCCCCCTTAATATTTCTATCTTGACGTGTAAGAGCATTATATTCTACTTTAGTTAGCCTCATAATTCATCATGTTCCTCCTCCTTTGGTCATCACTCTCGCCGCTACCAGTAATTTGACCGCTCCTGCCCGCGACTACCCTCTTCTTCCTGTACAGTACGCAAGGATCTACAAAGAGGATGTTTTTCTTAAAGCTTGATGGAGGTCTGGGGAGGAAACTAAACAATAGATTAAAGGATAAATATATCAACAAATGACTAGCTCATCCCCCCTTAATTCACCACATATTGACACTCTTCCCACATTTACTCCTGCTTACAATCTGATTCTCCATTCCATTCGGTTTCGCCCTATTTTATCTGCAGTTTTCATCAGTTTCTTCCATTCCCTTGCCTTGTGTCTCCCTTATGCACATAGAAACAAAAATAATGCAATCCCAAACCTAATCCCTACTTCAATACAATCCCAAACCTAATCCCTACTTCAATCATGTTTTACCTCTAATCCCCCAATTGTTCTTGCATAGCGACTAGAAACAGTACAAGCTAGAGCTACAAAGCTTATTCCATCGCTTAGAAGAATGAGCTATGAGGACCGGTTGAGAGCTCTTGATCTCTTTCCATTGGAGACACGCAGACTACGAGGTCAGCTCATTGAAGTATTCACAATACTTAATGAGTTTGACAATGGTTATAGCAAAATGTTTAGCCTCAATATGAATACAACACGCAACTATGGCTGGAAATTAGAATTGAAAAGGTTCAGCACTAGTATTTGTGGAAACTTTTTCACATAATTATATGATCTGTTCTACCTGGAACAAACTTCCCTCCGAGTTTGTAAATAGTTCTTCAGTAGAGCAGTTCAAGAAGAGAATATAGATAGTATTTTTCACACTCAGTAAAGAGTGTAGTGCACTAAACAGTCTCTCTCCTTCCACTTCGAGTATCTCCTCGGAATGGACCGCAAGGTCTGAGATACTAACTATTCCTTGTAACTCACTCTCTCTCTCTCTCTCTCTCTCTCTCCCTCCATTTTTAGAACTTCTCCCATACTTATTACATCCCTTTTCACCTAGTTTCCCTGTATTTTTCTCTCCCTTCCTTCCATCCCCTCTCTCTCTCTCTCTCTCTCTCTCTCTCTCTCTCTCTCTCTCTCTCTCTCTCTCTCTCTCTCTCTCTCTCTCTCTCTCTCTCTCTCTCTCTCTCTCTCTCTCTCTCTCTCTCTCTCTCTCTCTCTCTCTCTTCTCTCTCTCTCTCTCTCTCTCTCTCTCTCTCTCTCTCTCTCTCTCTCTCTCTCTCTCTCTCTCTCCCCGCCACTCCTACCCAAAATTCCAAGAAACCCCGTTGTCCCCAGCTGCGCCGCCTTGAGAGGCCCGCCGCCTCCTACTGAGTTCCTCCGGGGCCCTCTCATTGTGCGAGTGTCCGCTAGGGGCTACGGTGGACCTGGTGTTGGCTAAATATGGGCGGCGATGAAACACTTTATTTAATGCGGGTTTAGGTCGAGAGGGAATACGTTGTGTCGCAGGGCAAGGTGTGTGTGTGTGTTTGTGTGTGTGTGTGTGTGTGTGTGTGTGTGTGTGTGTGTGTGTTACTAAGACATATGTGGGTGTGCAAGTGTTACTCAGACAGATGCATGTGTGTTGTTAAGACAGGTGTGTGTGTGTGTTACGAAGACAGATGTGTGTATACATGTGTTACACAGACAGGTGCAAGTGTGTTGCTAAGACGGGCGTGTGTTTGTTACGAAAACAGATGTAGGTGTATGCATATGGTGTACAGTATGTGTTATAAATACCGGATACCGTAATGTTATTAAAACGTGTGTGTGTGGTTTCTGAGATAAGGGATGTTGACATTTGTGTATCATCACAGGTAATAGCTTGCTAACATTTGTAAACATTGACACCTGTGCTTAGCTACTTCTGTAATGGCGACGTCTTTTTAATATTTATCTATCTACATTTAGATAACTTTATTTAGTTTAGGAAAGATATGTGGTAGCCAAAAGGATTAATTGAGATAGTCTGCAATCTTTTTTAATGGATAGATGTCCTCTTCCGAAGCTCAATTTAATGGATAGATGTCCTCTTCCTAAGCTCATTAAAATCGTCTAGTAGTTGCCACAATATAATGGAAAGGATGTCACCGGTACTGAAGGGGTTAAGGGGAGGTTTCCACTTGAGGGATTTTTTTCTTGACTCCTTTCTCCCTCATGTTTAGCCCCATTGCTTTTCTAATTTTAAGACGTTCGCCCCATTAGTTTGACGATTTTAAGAACTTTCGACCCATTTCTGTCAATTTTAAGACCTTTCGTGCCATTTAGGTGTCGATTTTATCCTGGCGAGCGATAGCGAGCCTGTAATTTAAGAGGAACCGGCTTTCAGCCGGGACATTTTTCTACCGAAAAATGTACAAATTTATTTTGAAAGGGGCTCAAGGGGGTGTAATTTTAAGGTTGATGGAGGTCTAGTGAACAACCTAAATACCTCCCCTTAACAACCTGTATAACTCCCAAACGACTAGAGTAATCGAGCTAATATTTCCACCATCTGGGAAGGGTCAGCCCGGGAATAGGTGTGGACAAATGACAGCCCATTAGCTCTAGCCCTTATTGAGTTACTGTGGTTAGGGTTCACGATTGCTGGCCTACGTATTTGAAACAGTGTATATATAGTATTGCAGATTATTGAGATGACATAACATATCATACCATAACATTCTTTTCCGTCAATTTTCCATGAGCGAGTTTGTTATCGTGTTATTTGAGGACATTTTGGCACTGGTATCGGTAACTAGACTGAAGGTAGATTATGTTTGGCGGTTAAATTCTGATGATGTGTCATTTTGTAAGCTACCAGATCATAATTGCCTGTACAAAATTGCTCGAAAACGGGATCGTGTAACTCTGGTGGCTTAATACCTGAAGCCTATGCAAATCACCCGAAATCCTTAACCCCTTCTGTACCGGCGAGGTAATATTTATTTATTTATTTTATGCTAGCTATATTTATTTTATGCTAGCTATATTTATTTTATGCTAGCTATATTTATTTTATGCTAGCTATATTTATTTTATGCTAGCTATATTTATTTTATGCTAGCTATATTTATTTTATGCTAGCTATATTTATTTTCTGCTAGCTATATTTATTTTCTGCTAGCTATATGTAGATTATTTTATGCTAGCTATATGTAGATTATTTTATGCTAGCTATATGTAGATTATTTTATGCTAGCTATATGTAGATTATTTTATGCTAGCTATATTTATTTTATGCTAGCTATATTTATTTTCTGCTAGCTATATTTATTTTCTGCTAGCTATATTTATTTTCTGCTAGCTATATTTATTTTCTGCTAGCTATATTTATTTTCTGCTAGCTATATTTATTTTCTGCTAGCTATATTTATTTTCTGCTAGCTATATTATTTTCTGCTAGCTATATTTATTTTCTGCTAGCTATATTTATTTTCTGCTAGCTATATTTATTTTCTGCTAGCTATATTTATTTTCTGCTAGCTATATTTATTTTCTGCTAGCTATATTTATTTTCTGCTAGCTATATTTATTTTCTGCTAGCTATATTTATTTTATGCTAGCTATATTTATTTTATGCTAGCTATATTTATTTTATGCTAGCTATATTTATTTTATGCTAGCTATATTTATTTTATGCTAGCTATATTTATTTTATGCTAGCTATATTTATTTTATGCTAGCTATATTTATTTTATGCTAGCTATATTTATTTTATGCTAGCTATATTTATTTTATGCTAGCTATATTTATTTTATGCTAGCTATATTTATTTTATGCTAGCTATATTTATTTTATGCTAGCTATATTTATTTTATGCTAGCTATATTTATTTTATGCTAGCTATATTTATTTTATGCTAGCTATATTTATTTTATGCTAGCTATATTTATTTTATGCTAGCTATATTTAGATGATTGTGTGCAGTTTAAGAAGGATCTGTGGCAATACAAAGGGTTAAGTGACATGATTCGAAACTTTTTATTTTTTTTTACTGAATATAATCGTCTAATACTTGGCCGAATAAAGTTAAAAGGGCGGTGGTACGGTACTGAAAGGGTTAAGTCATAATATACACTACCTTGTTTTATAGGCTACTGCTTAACCCTTTCAAACTCCAATACGCATTTCTTTTGTTTTCTGGCTACTATGAGATGATTTTATTCAGATTAGTAACGGTATATGGAAGTCAAAGGGTTGATTGAGATAATATTGACCCGTTTAATACCCACAGATCCTTCCTAAGCTGCATAAAATCGTCTAATGATAGCCAAAACAAACTGCTAAAACGCGTCCGAGCTTCAAGGGGTTAACATATCACAACATCAATTCGGATCACTGAACACATATAGAAATGATCTAAACTATTTATATTGTATACCTTTCCTTGTGTTATAGCCAACGACATTACCCATCACAACATAAATACAGATGACTCAGTTGAGACATGTATGTATGTATGTATGTATGTATGTATATGCTCAGGCCCAATCCCCACTGTTCCTATTTTTATTTTTATTTAATATTTAACTCTATTTTATGATTTTTTTTTTTTTTTTCTTGGGGGTGGCCGACTCAAGACAGAGCAAGAACAGGGAAAACACAACACACAAGACAGAACAACGAACAAACACAGACAAAACACAAAATTCACACACATCGAGGTAGATTATAAACTAAATAATGTCCAGTGGTAACTAGAATATGATAAAAATTCGTATTTATCCAATTGAGACATCGAGGTAGATTATAAACTAACTAAAATCGTCTAGTGGTAACCAGAATATGATAAAAAGTATGTAATGTTGGTGGAGGATTTAGTATGTAACGTTGGTGGAGGATTTAGTATGTAATGTTGGTGGAGGATTTAGTATGTAATGTTGGTGGAGGATTTAGTATGTAATGTTGGTGGAGGATTTAGTATGTAATGTTGGTGGAGGATTTAGTTTGTAATGTTGGTGGAGGATTTAGTATGTAACGTTGGTGGAGGATTTAGTATGTAATGTTGGTGGAGGATTTAGTATGTAATGTTGGTGGAGGATTTAGTATGTAATGTTGGTGGAGGATTTAGTATGTAACGTTGGTGGAGGATTTAGTATGTAACGTTGGTGGAGGATTTAGTATGTAATGTTGGTGGAGGATTTAGTATGTAATGTTGGTGGAGGATTTAGTATGTAATGTTGGTGGAGGATTTAGTATGTAATGTTGGTGGAGGATTTAGTATGTAATGTTGGTGGAGGATTTAGTATGTAACGTTGGTGGAGGATTTAGTATGTAATGTTGGTGGAGGATTTAGTATGTAATGTTGGTGGAGGATTTAGTATGTAATGTTGGTGGAGGATTTAGTATGTAATGTTGGTGGAGGATTTAGTATGTAATGTTGGTGGAGGATTTAGTATGTAATGTTGGTGGAGGATTTAGTATGTAATGTTGGTGGAGGATTTAGTATGTAATGTTGGTGGAGGATTTAGTATGTAATGTTGGTGGAGGATTTAGTATGTAATGTTGGTGGAGGATTTAGTATGTAATGTTGGTGGAGGATTTAGTATGTAATGTTGGTGGAGGATTTAGTATGTAATGTTGGTGGAGGATTTAGTATGTAATGTTGGTGGAGGATTTAGTATGTAATGTTGGTGGAGGATTTAGTATGTAATGTTGGTGGAGGATTTAGTATGTAATGTAATGTTGGTGGAGGATTTAGTATGTAATGTTGGTGGAGGATTTAGTATGTAATGTTGGTGGAGGATTTAGTATGTAATGTTGGTGGAGGATTTAGTATGTAATGTTGGTGGAGGATTTAGTATGTAATGTTGGTGGAGGATTTAGTATGTAATGTTGGTGGAGGATTTAGTTTCTCTTACCGAATGAGGGCTAGGGAATGGAGTGCTACCATATCAGAGTTCAGTTATATTATAACTTTTTTTGTAAGTGTAATATAGGTTATATTTATTTGTTTATGTGTATATCTCAATTAAATTTTTATTTTAATGATTAGTCTACTTTTATATATATATATGTAATCTAGCTTATATAGTTTTGTTTATGTGTATATCGCAATTGACATTTTATTTTAATGTTTAGTCTACTTTTTTTATATGTAATCTAGCTTATATTTATTTGTTTATGCGTATATCTCAATTGACATTGTATGTTCATGTTTATTCATTATTCAAGTTCGCTGACGCTACCTATATTCGTCGATGTTGAGTTCTATCTCCTTACCTGATCATTATTTGTATGAATAGTGTTAGTGTAGGGCTAAGCAGACGCTGTTGGGGGTGTTCTTGGTCAACAAGTAATCAATCATCTTGTATAAGCTAATTATCTGATGATAATAATAATAATAATAATAATAATAATAATAATAATAATAATAATAATAATAATGCTTTATTTCAGACTCACACAGTACAGAGGGGACCATACTGGGGTCCATATATACCTTACAGTAACATAAATATATATACTATATAGGCTACTGTACATAGGCTACATAAACAAATAAAATAAATAAATAATACCCAGCTTGCTATCATGTAGTTCACAGCACTGCCTCAACCAAAAACAGTGGTCATCAAACTACTGTGTTACCAAAACCACTGTCATTGCAATATCTAGAGTTGGTCTCATTGAACTATTCAGTATATTTAGGTACTTTTTATAATAAGGAGTTTGCACATCTAAATTGCCTATTGCCTGTAAACTCATTGCTACCAGGATTCCATATTAATAACATTATAATGATAAGTATTGATAACAAGATCATTAGCAACTTTTTTAAACAATGGGCATTTTCTTGAATGAAAATATGTTCCCTGCAGAACAGACTGCTGTATCTACAAGGAAGCGTCATCCTAATGAATGTTCATATGTGTAACAGGGACACTAGTGCCATTCTCCTTCGAACATATTATTGTATACCCTCATAGTATTCAGTCATAATAAATAGGCTGTGTATTATGTAATATAGTATCACTTCCCTTGGCCTAGTATTCTATGCTAAATATTAAGTGCTGTCATTTGTCACTAAAGCACAAAATATGTAAGTTATAACATTAGATGATTCAATTATTGTATAGGCCTAAGTTTAATCTTAATGTTGGCTTCAATTAGAGATATCCCTTGTCCCAGGATTGAGGTTGATAGTTAAGTTACTTTACCATATCTGCTGGAGGGTGCTTAGTCTGCTAAATTATGGAAATTCTCAATATGACGAATTTTGTATATTTAAATGCATTATTATTATGCCAATTATTATTAAGATTTACAATTAAATATAATAGCAAATATTAAAGATTACGAGACTAACAGCAGTGTTTATTCGCAGGTCTGGCTGGGCGGCAGGACAGTGGATGACCCATCGCCGGCAATGTGAAGATGAAGGTGACCCCCGCCCCGGCTGGGGACACTCGCCCCCCACCAACGCCGGACCCTCCCAGGCCACCAGGGGCACAGGCGCCACCCACCACCACCACAGATACCACCTCTGCCAGCGGGAGTGGTCGTGAAGGTGGTGGGCGGTGGGCGGCGGCTGTGTTGCTCCTCACTCATGTCGTGGAACTGGCTGCCATGGTGGCTGCCACACTCATTCCTGCACTACCACAGGCAACTCTAGTTATACCACAAACGCCAACATCCCCGCCACAACCTACCCCACCTCCCCCTGAGCCTAGCCAGGCATGGGGTGGGTCAGGAGTGGCTGTGAAGGTTGCAGTAGGAGGGGTGCCACTGCTGCTGGTGACGGCCATCTCTTTGGTGTGGGCAGTACGTGCACAGGACTTCTCAGGAAGAATCACAGCCCGGTTATTATGCTGGCTACTTCACCTTCTGCAGGCCTCGGTCATATGGCGATTTCTAAAAGTCCACCTTGCCTTTGACCCTAGTGACGTGGCTGAACTGGGAACTCTACGCTTTGTACAAGTACATGTGCATACACTACCATTTCTTGTAGTACATGTGGCAGTAATGTTGGGTGGCAGTAATGGTCCTGGTGTGGTGGGTGTTTTGGTAGCTGCTGCCATGGTTATGTCTGTGGTAGTAACCATTATTGTGGCTGCCACTGCCAACCACAGCTCTCGCCCTTCATCCCTCACACCTCCAACTATCACACAAGTGGCTCATGTTTCTGCACAAAACCCTGATGATCACAGCCACGATGCAGCAGCACGAGTGGTGGTAGGTGTAACCACATCTTGTGTTGTGTGGACTCGTGCAGTAGCACTGGCAGCACTTTTATGTTTACATCTGACCTGGGCAGGAGTAGTGGTGGGCGTACAGTGGGTGGCAGGATTAGTGTGGCTCAGTCTTCAAGAGGAGCTTGACACAACCACTCTTGGACCTATCCGAAGAGCGTTGCGTCGAGCTTTTCTTGCATACCTACTGCTCTGGGATTGGCATGTGTTTCGAGATGATGCTTCTGCCCTAACTATATGTGCCCGTCCACGTCTACCTGCTGCTTATTACACTCTTACTGCTGTTCAGAATATGGCCATTACAGCCACTTGGTATAGTACCGGCCGTGGTGCTCCAACTGTGGTTCGGATTGCCGTGTTTTCTTCAGTGGTGGCGGCTCAAGCAGTGGCACTTTTGCTTTTAGCACTCTCCTACCTCTATTGCTCCTCACTATTACCATCATGGCCTCGTCACAAGGCTACTGCACCTTCCAGGAAGCCTTCACTAGTCACACCTGCCTCCAAGGCTGCACCCCAACCCACCTCAGATACCCTGGACCACAATAGCTCTTATGTCAACTTCAAGGAAGAAGAGGATGGAGAGGATGCTATTGTTAAAAAAGATGGGTTTGATCAAGATGAAGATGTAGGAGAAGTAATAACCACTCCTCTCAAGTCACTCCCACCAATCGCCCACTCCACACCACGCTCACCTCAACCACTCCCTCACCGACTCATGGCTGCTCATCTTCCACCCAATATGTTTAGCTTTTCCCATGACATTCTACCTGTACGACATGCAAAATCTGAACGTTCTTCTACTGACAATGGATCGTTTAACTCACGTAACACGAACACACTGCCAACTCGGATATTACCAGAGTATGACTTGTTACACCGGGCACATGGGTCATTCTCTGACAGCTTTAGTTCACTGTCATGTGGGACCATAAACAAACCTGGCACAAGTGGTCGAGTTCCAGGCCCACATGATGCCCGGACTCCACGTACTCCTCCCACCGTACCCAGGCTTACCTTTGCCTCACATTCTTCCTGCAGGAATGGTTTCTGTCACTGTAAATTGTTTGATGGAGTAGATGGACCCTGTGATGTGGAAGAGGAAGATGAGGAAGAGGGTGAAGTTGAAAACGAACAACAAGAATGTGTTAGAGATCTTAACCGAACCCCAGACAAGAATGAGGGGCAGGAGGTACCAGCTAGTGACTCAGCAGATCCTGATTGTATCGTCCATGGGTCACTGGAACGAGCACTGCCTGCCAGTGATTCAGCACCAAAAGTGGCAGTGGTGCGAGGAATTCAAAGATTCAGAGTTGTTTGTGCTGCCTGCCTTCATGCCCATGACCCTCTATTAACCCGATGCCATGCCCACACTCCTTCAGATGCACTGTTTTCACAATGTCACATTCATCCTCCTACCACCAAGACTCTCTTACACCCTACTGGTCACGAAGTTCCACTAGTCCAGTGCTCCACTGTGGCTGCCACACTAAGCAGATCATGTGTTAGACTAGGTGGTGGTTCGAGTACAGATTATCCATCAGACACTGAAGTGACTGCCACTGCTGATACACTAAGCTCTGCATCTGCTGAGTCCCATTCTACATACACAACCTGGCCAGTTGGACGAGGCCCAGGTATGGCACGGCTCCTCCAGTTACATCCCGGTTCCCATGATTATGTCACAGCTTGGCTGCGGCACCAGCAGGCCCGGGGACCTCGCCTGCCCCCTCCCCCACCCTCTCAGGTACCTCACCCATCCTCACACTCATCCACCCCAGAACCACCTTCACGTCGCGCCCGTCGCCCCCGCCGCCACTTGCCCCGCCCCTCCCGTCACAAGGACCCTCCTCCGCTACACCTTCTGCAAGACCTGGAGACCGTTGTGTAATTCACATATCACACCTGGCAGGCAGAATGAGTGTGGTGTGCCCCTGAGGGAGTGTGGTGAGGGTGGGCAAGGGTGTGGTAGTCATCATGTCTACCACAGTACAGTCTCAGGGTGTGGACGGGTGAGAGCCTTGTGGCTCCGCTGCTCACCGGGCCCCAGACTTGGCCAGGCCAAGCTGGAGTCCGCGATAATTTAAGTCATGTATATATTCTGCCTATGATGGCTCTTATGTGTCATGTATAATCTAAGTCCTTAATGCCACTTTTTATACTATATTTTAAGATAAAGTACTTTTTGAAGTCATCTTTTTTTTTATCCTTTTGCATAATGTTTATAATAAAATATATTATAATTGCTTCTCATATTCAATTCATGTACATCATAAGTATATAATGAAGGTGAATAATGGATAAAACATAAAGTTTATGAATGCATAAATAGACATATTACGCTTTGCATAGCATTATTGGATGCCTTAGGAGAAAGGTTTAACATGATTAGTAATAACATATCTATGTATGTATGTATATTATTATAAATCAGAATCAGCTATCAAAAATGTAATTACTTGAATTTGAATTATGTTTAATTTACAAACTAATAATATCATTATTTCTGACTCTTCATTAGATCTGCACATGTTAGTGTAGCATAGGATATACATATGATTTTTTTAAATATGAGTCATTTTAAAAGGGAAACTAAACTGTTTATTTCCAGCTGACAGTAAATTGAATCCCTTAGCAAATGAATTAATAATTCTTAATAGGTAAATATATAACCACTATGTTTTGTATCACCTTAATACCAAGTTTTCATAATTAACAAACAAAACAATGCTACAAAACCTTCATAATAGCCGAGAAATGAAGATGGAGACATGACCGTTTACCATCAATTGGAAACAAACCCCCGTCTACAGTATAGCATCATAATAATTATCTACAGTACGGTACACTATGGAACAGATGATCAACTCATAAAGCTTATAGATTATACTATAGAACATTATATTGTTACTAAGGCGGATGCCCAACCCCGAAAAGAGTTGAAATAGAGGAGCTATCCGCCCGCTAAAGGCGGCTTTCTTGGGCCTTTCCTAGCTGATGCTGAGAGGATTGGGTTCTAGTCATGTGGTGATGGGCTTGTCTATCAGAGTGAGAGCTGAGTGTTCCCTGCCATACCCACGGCTTACTCTGACTGTTCCTGTTACTTATATATTTTCTAGGTCTCAAGTGACGGTGTCTCTTCCGTGGATTGACCTCCCTACTTCCAACCTAGAGGTTGGCAGACTGGGAGCCAAAGCATCACATTTTTTATTTGCCCCTCAACTTTCCCTTCATAATTGCTGAGGGGCACAGGGCCTTGGGTGGGGCTTTGGTTTCCCGGGCATTTCCGCACCCTCCTCGGCTCCTCGCCTTGGAGTGGCTTCGGTCACCTGGGCTTTATTAGTGGTAAGCAGGGAGGGTTATGTGGGGGCGCTCGGTTATGGCCTTGGCATTGCTCGGGACCTTGGAGCTGCTTGGCCAGACAGCCTGGGGAACAGCAACAATAACAACATATTGTTGCGAAGTGGAGAGGGAGACACAACATAATGCTGTTAAAAAAATCAAACTGATGTGTACAATCATCCAAATACCAGGTTCAAGAAAACTAGTATGTGAAATGACAAACTTACTTTGACTGATGCAGTTTTTAACACCATACACTCCCTTGTTTGACAGGAGTAGGGCGTGCCCTTGTTACAATAAATTTACTGGACATTTGTCACGAATCGCTAGACCTAAGCATCCAAACTCTCGACGTTTATCAATGGCACGGAGGTGGGATCGAACTGCCGACCCTTTGATTGGCAGCCAGACGCGCTACCAACCATACCACCGCCTGCGACAAAACAAATTACAGGAAACTTCAAGACGCATAAGAATACATGATAACCTACTTAAGACAGAGCGGGTACCCAACCCCGAAAGGAGTTGAAATAGGGGACTATCCCCCTGACGGCTTTCTATGGCCTTTCCTAGCTAATGCTGAGAGGATTGGGTTCTAGTCATGGGCTGGTCTATCTGAGTAAGAGCTGAGCATTCTCTGCCATACCCATAGCTTACTCTGACTGTTCCTTTTACTTATATATTTTCCAGATCTCAAGTGACGGCGTCTCTTCCGTGGATTGACCTCCCTATTGCCAACCTAGAGATTGGCAAACTGGGAGATAAAGCGTCACATTTTCCCTTTGCCCCTCAACTTTCCCTTCATAATTGCTGAGGGACACAGGGCCTTGGGTGGGACTTCGGTTTCCCAGGCGTTTCCGCGCCCTCCTCAGCTCCTCGCCTTGGAGTGGCTTCGTTCACCTGAGCTTTATTAGTGGTGAGCAGGGAGGGTTCTGTGGGGGCGCTCGGTTATGGCCTTGGCCTTGTTCGGGACCTTGGGGCTGCTCGGTCAGAAAGCCTAGGGAACAGCAACAACAACCTACTTAAGAAATGAGATTTGTTCTCCGAATTATGCAAATGAAAAATAGTTAAATATACCAGTTTACTTATGCAATACAGAGAACATTTGAAGCTTAAAATGCCTATAATATATAGTTTCTTACAAGCACAGAATAATTATTATAAATCTATTGAGTTACAGAAATGCACAAAATAATAATTAAGATACTTGATTTAGTTATACTGATCTCTACAAATAAAATTAACACCCTGGCTATTTTGTTTATGGCAGTGTAGGAGACAAAAGGCAAAGTTTCCTGTAACAAGTGTCTACCCCAAAGTTGAAAGAGTGGCAGAGAGCTAAATTCAAGGTATGTTAGAGTCGAAATTTCTGGTCACACAGGGCTTGAAGCAGTTTAAGTCATAGGATGAGGGAAAGACAGATTGAGGGAGAGAGTTCCAGAGTTCACTTGCTGAGGTTTTTGTTTATTGTCTATGTGGATGAAGAAGACAAAAAGCAGGTTGCCTGTAACGTGTGTCTCCCTCATAGCCAAAAGTTTAAAGCAATGTTAGTCATGGGATGAAGAAACGATTGATTGAGGGAGTGAGTAGAAGAAAGACTGAATTTGTTTTTTAATTCTTGGGTTGGAGAGCAAGGGATCAATCCTGAACACACATAAAATGAAAAATATTGCAATCCCAATATCAGAGTCAAGAGTTCAATAGTTTGAGGTGAAATGAACTTCTTACTGTAATAGGACACAGGATGTTCAATTCATGGCCACCCCTTCTCGGGAATTACGGCGTCGGGCAAAAAATAAAAATAAATAAATACAAATGTCCAATAAGCCTACCTTGATCATCCTCCTGCAACAAGACTGCCCCAGCTCCTGTATCGCTAACATCAACAGCCATCTTAAAGGATTTAGTAAAGTTTGGACTTGAAAGCACTGGCTGGCTCAACAGGATAGCTTTGAGTTTGGTTTGAGTTTTGTTGTTGAGTTTGTCATTTCACACAAATTAAACTATTTTTCAGAAGTTCTGTAAGTGCTGATACAAGGATTGCAAAGTTCAGAACAAACCGGCGTTAATAGCCTATAGGTAGCGCTAGCGAACTTGACAATTATCTTGACCCCTTAACTTCTTATAACTCGAAAGGAATGAAAGCAATCGGGCTAACGTTTCTACCATTCGGGAAGAGTCCACCAGGAAATAGGTGTGGATAATTACAGCCTAGTTTGATCTAGGCCCTTTTGAGTTACAGAGAGGTCAGGGATCAAGATTATTGTCAAGTTCGTTGGCGCTACCTATACCATACCGAGAAATCTTTGCATTGCTTATAATGTTTTAGGTCTGGGAAGAACACTTATCACCTAAACTTTAACTCCTGACGAGTGACAAAACAATTTGTCCATTACCTATCACATAACCAAGATACTAAACTTCAGCTGGATAAGGGGCACTTTCAAGGGATCTACACGGCAGGGTGGCAGCTTAATCGACTTCGGATCCCTGACATCAACATTGTGCATCAATATGGTTGTCCTTCCTGGAGTGTCCCGGAACACTTGCTGATATTTCTGAAGTAAATCCGAACACTCCTGCCTCTCCCCAGGAGTTAGATCATGGAGGTAGAATATAAGAGGAGGGAAGGGGGCAGTCAGAAAGTGTAGCCAGTGTATTGGCTGAGGCCACGCCCCCTACTACTGGCAAAGACCGGGCCAGCCACCCTCCACAATGCTAGGTTTATATTGCGTTTTATACAGTACACTACGTGTATATACTGCTATATGTTATGAATATAGAATATAGATGTATATTTATGTATATCAATAAGTTGATATAGTTTTTATATATGTACACTGATAGCTAGCGGTGTAGTCAGGTACCAATCTGAAAAAATATGTGTGTGTGTGTGTGTGTGTGACAACATACAGAGACAAATGTACCATATTAGTCAAACGAGGCGCGGAGCGAGATGGGATTATCATTTAGGCTGGTCAGTGATTATTCTCCTACTGAATTGATGAACTTTGACGCCGCCCACAAACAAAGATTCTTGTTATTCCAAATGGCACTAATTTTGTGAACTAGGCCTATCTAAACCACGTGTTCCTAACTTCTTGTTGTTTTGAAAGTATTACTTTATGTTGTACTATCATTTATTTTATCATAATTGTTAGGAAATTCTGACGTTTCTTCCGAAGCCATTCATTACGTAGTGTCTCATCTTTAGGAAATCTGTAGATTGAAATAAGATATATATCTAAACCTCATATACAGTACACGGATCACGAACAAATGCAATATAAGTATACCTATCTCATAATTTTTTTTTTTTTTTTTTTGCTTAATTGTACCTATTTATACTCATTATTTACTGCAGCCTTTTAGTATTTAATTTATTCTGTCATTTAGTATCAGTGTCCGGTAATATATACAATATTTACTACATGATATACTGCCAAATTATGTTGGAGAATTTATCCATTTTCGGCTTACAATAAATCTCTTTAATGCTATTTAATATGCAAGTACCAAATACAGACAAAATCATGAAGCTAGACCTATTTTTCTAAGCAATGTACGTAATACAAGTTAAGAACATGCTTGGGTTCTGTGGTGATGCCTTTCAATATATAAGTACCTGTACATTATGTAATTAGTATGGAATAAGTTAAAGTATATATGTACCTGTAGCTTACTATGCACTGGTCAAACTTGAGACCTGTGTGTAATGTGTACAAGTTTGTATATGCATTTTATGTATATAAGTATTTTTATAGACATATGTGCGCAAGTTATGTGAGTACGCATGAATGAAAGTATGTATGTATTTTTGTATGTATGTAGGTACTTGACTATCTAACATAATTTTCATATCAAATTTGCATATACTATATTCTAAAATATTCTAAAATATGCGTTATGATATTTATCAAAGTGGTATTACCTTGAATACCGCAAAATCAGACTTGTAAGTTATGTGGACAATATCCTACATAATTACGCATATGCTAACATTTATATTAAATGCTGAATATCTGAGTTTAAATGTTCTTTCTATGTATAACCAAATGTCTGTATTTTACTTACTGATGAAATGTAAGGGATCTTTGAACTTGGTGTACCTTGCAGTACAACCAAATGCAGCACAAGATACTGGCATTGCTGCATAAAATGCTCACACAACTCAAAAAGACACATTGACCCAGGACCAGGAGTGATTGTGATGTCTGTGGTGGGTGGTATTATTATGATACCTCCACCAACCGACTTTACTCCTAAACTCAATTAATGAAATCAACAAATACATGTGGCAGTCCAGGGATTCGAACCTAGGATGCTCACACCGAAATTCAGTGCATTTATCCATTGCGCTATGAAGACAGTTAAAGAAAGGTGGACAAGCCTACGATTTATTATGCAGTTTCGAATCCTGCATATTAATCTAAGCATGTACACACTTTCCAACTGTATATCTAACTGAATGACTGGGACACCTGGGACTCAGCCTGGTCAAGGAGTGGTCAGGTCATACTGTCCTGCCAATACCAAGATGGCGGCCAGTCACTGACAGCGGCCTCACTTTCCCACCACTCACCCTCCCTCCTCTTATTATAGCTTCATGGGTCAGGTGAGATCAAAGTATATATACACTCACAAGATACTGTCATTAGACTTAATCGCAAATAAATATAGTATACTCCAATGAAAGACATGTTATTCAGCTTTTCAAAGCCACACATCCTTAGATTCTTCAGGTTTGTATATGAAATATGGTCCTACTGTCCCAGGCGTGACGTCACACTGGGTGTCGGAGGTTCCAATATTACTTCGGTGAGTTAACTTCTTGTATGTATATAAACTTTGGGTGAGATAGCTTACTTACCTGTTCTCTTGGAAGAAGCTGCATTTTTACCCTCATGTTTCGTTATTTTGTTACCTGAATAATGTTTGTGAGTGAGAACACACTCATCAGCCAAGATTGCAGTATCAGAAACAGCTTCTACCTTTTTCTCATCAATATTATAACCTAACATTGTGTTCTTTTATTTATAAATTATTAATTTACTTGAGCGTTGTTTCCACATGGCGATTTTGTTTAGTTATTTTGTCTTTTTACTGTGTTCGTATAAGTTTTGGTTTGTTTATTTTGCAAGTTTTACATTAAAATTTTTACGAATGCACCTTTTGAAGTCCTCCAATATGATAATCTGCTTGAATTTGTCAAAGTCAGTGTTTACATTCTTAAAATTCAACCACTGATCTAACAAATCTTCTTTAATCTTTTCATACTCAACATGAAATTGCTTATCCTGCTTGTAAGTGGTCCTAAATATAACACATTAAGCTTCAGGAACAAGCTCACGTTTTGGTCGAGTTTTTCATATATTTAATAGTATTCTAGTTTCCTCCCTAGACCTCCATCAAACTAAAAAAAAAAAAAAAAAAAAAAAAAAAAAAAAAAAAAAAAAACATTACATCCCCCTTCTAGATTAATTTGTACATTCAGCCGGTTCTTCCAAACTTACAGGCTCACTATCGTTCGTCAGGAAAAAATACGCCACCTAAATAGCACGAAAGGTCTTAATAATGATAAAGAAATTGGGCGAAAGGTCTTAAGATCGCCAAACTAATGGGGCAAACATCTTAAAATCTGAAAACTAATGGGGCAAACATCTTAAAATCTGAAAACTAATGGGGCTAAACATAAGGGAGAAGGGGATCTAGAAAAACGACCTATCTCTCCCTAAGGCAAGAAAGTTTTTAAAAATATATATACAATACAATGTTTAATTATACCAGTTTACCGATGGTGTACTGTCGCGCTAATAAGTCATGTCTCAGCTGTCATTACGTTTGGCTCGCTCTGTGCTGTATTAATGTCTGTCAGATGTTGAATAGGGCGAGTAAGTGTATGAACATGTTTGTATATATCACTCAAAAAGAAGAAATCGTGTGTAAATATTGCTGATACCAATTATTGACCAAAACATAATTAGTGCCGAGACAATCACTTATTAGGCCGACTGTTTCTCAGTGAACTGGAGGAAATGGATAGGAATCAGGGCACTAGGTCAAATGACCTCAATCAAACTATAAAAAAACATCCCCAAGATACCCCTTCTATATATACTTGTACATTTTTCAGTAGAAAAATTTCCCAGCCCGGTCCGTCCTTAATAACAGGCCAGGATAAAATCAACACCTAAATTACACAACAAATCTTAATATTGACAAAGAAATGGGACGAAAAAGGTCTTCAAATCGCCAAACTAATGGGCCAAACGTCTTACAATCTTTAAACTAATCTCGGGATTAATATGATTATGAAGCTATCTCGGGCTTAATAAGATTATGAAGTTATCTCGGGCTTAATTAGATTATCGGGATTAATATGATTATGAAGCTATCTCGGGCTTAATAAGATTATGAAGTTATCTCGGGCTTAATAAGATTATGAAGTTATCTCGGGCTTAATAAGATTATGAAGTTATCTCGGGCTTAATTAGATTATGAAGTTATCTCGGGCTTAATTAGATTATGAAGTTATCTCGGGCTTAATTAGATTATGAAGTTATCTCGGGCTTAATAAGATTATGAAGTTATCTCGGGCTTAATTAGATTATGAAGTTATCTCGGGCTTAATTAGATTATGAAGTTATCTCGGGCTTAATTAGATTATGAAGTTATCTCGGGCTTAATTAGATTATGAAGTTATCTCGGGCTTAATTAGATTATGAAGTTATCTCAGGCTTAATAAGATTATGAAGTTATCTCGGGCTTAATTAGATTATGAAGTTATCTCGGGCTTAATTAGATTATGAAGTTATCTCGGGCTTAATAAGATTATGAAGTTATCTCGGGCTTAATAAGATTATGAAGTTATCTCGGGCTTAATAAGATTATGAAGTTATCTCGGGCTTAATAAGATTATGAAGTTATCTCGGGCTTAATAAGATTATGAAGTTATCTCGGGCTTAATAAGATTATGAAGTTATCTCGGGCTTAATAAGATTATGAAGTTATCTCGGGCTTAATAAGATTATGAAGCTATCTCGGGCTTAATAAGATTATGAAGCTATATCGGGCTTAATAAGATTATGAAGCTATCTCGGGCTTAATAAGATTATGAAGCTATCTCGGGCTTAATAAGATTATGAAGCTATCTCGGGCTTAATAAGATTATGAAGCTATCTCGGGCTTAATAAGATTATGAAGCTATCTCGGGCTTAATAAGATTATGAAGCTATATCGGGCTTAATAAGATTATGAAGCTATCTCGGGCTTAATAAGATTATGAAGCTATCTCGGGCTTAATAAGATTATGAAGCTATCTCGGGCTTAATAAGATTATGAAGCTATCTCGGGCTTAATAAGATTATGAAGCTATCTCGGGCTTAATAAGATTATGAAGCTATCTCGGGCTTAATAAGATTATGAAGCTATCTCGGGCTTAATAAGATTATGAAGCTATCTCGGGCTTAATAAGATTATGAAGCTATCTCGGGCTTAATAAGATTATGAAGCTATCTCGGGCTTAATCAAATATCATTAATTCTTCCACTGTTTCCATTTCGGGTATGCTTAACCCTTCTGTACCGGCGACGTCTCTATAAGTATATTTTAGCTATATTTAGACGATTTTTGTGCAGCTTAAAAAGGATCTGTGGTTGTGAAAAGGGTTAAATGAGATATTTCAAAGCATGTTAATTGCTGGAGACCCTTTTCAAACTTAATAAAACTCGTCTAATAGTAGCCAGCATAATGTTAAAAGGACGGTGCCGGTATTGAAGGGGTTAACCCATTGTGTACCAGCTACGTCTGTTACATTTGGTTCTAGCTATATTTAGACGATTTTCTGCAACTGAGGAAGGATATGTGGTAGTTAAAATGGTTAATTGAGATAGTTCGAAGCCTTATAATTGATAGATATCCTTCCTAAGCTAAATAAAGTCGTATAGATGTAGCTAGAATAGAATACAAAAGACGTCGCCGGTACAGAAGGGGTTAATAGTGGTCGAGGAGTTCATTATGGACCATAGTTAGTGTGGGTAAGAGGTATCCTCACCAGGCTTCGAACCCACTCACTCCAGGTATATTTGGGAGAGTCGGGCACCGTAACCACTCGGCCATGATATAGTTAGTGTGTTCATTTTGTGTTTTGTCTGTGTTTATTCGTTGTTCTGTCTTGTGTTTTGTGTTTTCCCTGTTCTTGCTGTCTTGAGTCGGCCACCCCCAAGAAAATAAAAACAAACAAATAATAAAATAGAGTTAAATAGAAAATAAAAATAGGAAAAGTGGGGATTGGGCCTGAGCATATACATACATACATACATACATATATACAGTACATACATAGTTAGTGTTCTAGACTGTACGGTGGCGCTAATAAGTCATGTCCTAGCTGGCATTACATTTGGCTCGCTCTGTATTGTATTAATGTCTGTCAGATGTTGAATAGGGTGGGTAAGTGTAGGAACATGTTTGTTTGTATATTTCACTCGATATGAAGAAATGAAGCTTAGATATGGCTGATCCCATTTATTGATCTAAACATACTTGGTGCCGAGCATTCACTTATTAGCGCGACTGTACAATCCCGGATATTAGTTATGTTCCTCGTTGGGATCCTATGCATGAAAGTAAATTAGCATGAATGAATAATTGCGAGTGTGGTTTCGGTAATTAGCAGTCAACTAATCAGATGAGTTAAGGGGGGGGGGGGAGGTAGTCGCTTTTTCTGGACCCCTTTTGTCCCTCATGTTTAGCATATTCGTTTTGACATCTTAAGGTGTTCGTTCCACTATTTTGGCGATTTTAAGACCTTTCGCCCCATTTCTTTGCCAATATCAATAATGTTCGTGCCATTTAGGTGTCGATTTTCTTCCTGGCGAGCGAGAGCGAGCCTGTAATTTTAGAAGGAACCGCTACCAAAATATGTAGGCCTACACATTTATCTTGAAAGGGGGTCTAGGCCCTAGGGGGTGTTTTTTTTAAGCTTGATGGAGGTCTAGCAAGGAAACTCAAAAATAAATAAATAGATAAAAAATATAAACCGAAAATCAAACAGTACCCCCTTAAAAATTAAACAGTAACCCCTTAAAAATTAAACAGTACCCCCTTAAAAATTAAACAGTACCCCCTTAAAAATTAAACAGTACCTCCTTAAAAATTAAACAGTACCCCCTTAAAAATTAAACAGTACTCTCTTAAAAATCAAACAGTACCCCCTTAAAAATTAAACAGTATCCCCTTAAAAATTAAACAGTACCCCCTTAAAAATTAAACAGTACCCCCTTAAAAATTAAACTACCCCCTTAAAAATTAAACAGTACCCCCTTAAAAATTAAACTACCCCCTTAAACAATAAACAGTACCCCCTTAAAAATTAAACAGTACCCCCTTAAAAATTAACCAGTGCATGAGAAACTACACTCGCAATTGACCGCTTGCGAGTTTCAGGCTATAAGGAAGTTGGAGCGGTAGGCTAGACATCGATATTTAGCAGAATTACCAGCTAAAATACGGTTGTAGTACATTCACCAATACATACACCCCAATTCAACACACACTTCAGCCATCAGAAACCTACACTATGATTGTATTTCTATTTACTATCGATGGCTACGGCTCCAACTTCCTTATAGACCAAAACTCGCAAGTGGTTAATTCAATCATGGGCATTATATATTTATATGTATAAGATCAAGGAGAGGAACGCAGGAACTTATGTGGCCGACTGTACCATCCCGGTCATATATTATTAGTTCTGATGTATTGGGAAGCCTCGAACTGGTTAATTAAGGGGAGATGGGTCGTTTTTCTGGTTCCCCTTCTTCCTCATATTTAGCCCCATTAGTTTTCAGATTTTATAACGTTCGTCCCATTAGTTTGGTGTTATTAAGACTTTTCGCCCCATTTCTTTGTTAATATTAAGACTTTTTCCTGTTATTTAGGTGTCGATTTTTTCCTGGCGAGCGATAGCGAGCCTGTAATTTAAGAGGAACTGGCCTTCGGCCAGGAAATTTTTCTATCGAAAAATTTACAAATTTATCTTGAAGGAGGGTATTGGTCAGTGTTGTTTTTTTTAGCTTGATGGCGATCTAGGGAGGAAACTAAAAAACATATATATAAAAGATACAAAAATGAGGAAATAAATACGCACATCCCCCCTTAAATACGCACATCCCCCCTTAAATACGCACATCCCCCCTTAAACAAACCTCCGAAATGCAAATGTCAGGTAAAACAATAAATAATATAATAAAGAAATATAATAATAATAATAAATAAATAAATAATAACAGTATTAATGACCACGACTGTACGGTGGAGCTAATAAGTCATATCTCAGCTGTCATTACGTTTGGCTGCCTCTGTGCTGTATTAATGTCTGTCAGATGTTGAATAGGGTGGGTAAGTGGTGGAACATGTTTGTGTATCTCGCTCAAAAAGAAGAAATCATGTGTAAATATTGCTGATACCAATTATTGATCAAAACTTACTTGGTGCTGAGACATAACTTATTAGCGCGACTGTACACTCTAAGCTATAATGTATCCTGGATCAATATAATCCTCAAACAAGGGACTTGGGGGGGGGGGGGCTTCAGTCCTGGAAATGCGCTTGACTTGCAGTGTGCTGGCTTAATAATCCAGAAGGGTTTTCTGAAGTCCTATTTTAAAGGGGTAGTGGTTATATTTATCTATCTATTTATCTATCTATTTATTTATTTTATAGTTTCCTCGCCAGACCACCATCAAATTTAAAAAATCACCCCCTAGACCCCCTTTCAAGATAAGTTTGTACATTTTTCGGTAGACATTTTTTTCGGCCGAAGACCGTTTCCTCCTAAAATTACAGGTTCGCTATCGCTCACCAGGAAAAAAAATGACACCTAAATGGCACGAAAGGTTTTTATATTGACAAAGAAATGGGGCAAACGGTCTTCAAATCGCCAAACTAATGGAACGAACGTCTTATAATCTCAAAGCTAATGGGGCTAAACATGAGGAAGATGGGAGACCAGAAAAAAGACCCATCTCCCCTCAACTGACTAAATCCTCAAACAAGGGACTGGGATTCTGGAAAAGAGGCTCCAGTCCTGCAGCTATTCTTGACTTCCAATATGCCGGCTTATTCCCTTAAGGGGGTAGTACTCGCTTTTTCTGGACCCCCTTCCCCCTCATGTTTAGCATATTAGTTTTGAGGCTTTAAGACGTTCGTTCCGTTAGTTTGGCGATGTTGAGACCTTTCACCTCATTTTGTTGTCAATATTAAGACCTTTCGTGACCTATAGCTGTCGTATTTTTGCCTGGCGAGCGATAGCGAGCCTTTAAGCTTAAACGGAACCGGCCTTCGGCCGGGAAATTTTTTCTACCGAAAAATGTACACATTTATCTTGAAAGGGGGTCTAGGGGGTGTTTTTCTAAGCTTGATAGAGGACTAGCGAGGAAACTTTAAAATAAATTTATAAATAAATATATAGACCAAAAACCAAGCACTAGCCCCTTAAGGATCTTGTCGCGTGTTTACAGTTCATTCTGGCCATCCTTAGGTGATTTTATTCAATTTTGGAAAGCCCTCTAGCTGTCAAAGGGGTAAAAACTATCTCAAGCATCCTTCTGACTCGCACAATTTCCTTCCTAAACTGAATAAAATGTCAGTAATTACGAACTTCCACACCCAAAATTTGACCTTGGAGCTATAACTTATCATATGCCAGACCTTATTTCTCATAGCAAATCCAGAAGCCTTAATAATTGAAATATATTTTTCCATCATACATTGTGTAAAATAAAATGTCATCTTCAAGAAAATATGCATATGATATAAATGCAATTTAATTTAGATTTGTAGCCACACAATGCCAGAAGTAAGAAAACATGAGGGCATAATTATCTGTTAACATGTCGGTGACTTATTGTATACTTCAAAGTCCTTCACTACCACCTTAACTTGGTATATTCCGAATCCAGGCTATCGGGATTTATTTGGATCAATAAAGTTAATGTCATAGTAGAAATCTATGTCAGCTACTGTAGCCTATATAATATGGCCACCAGCATGTGAAGACCATGTTGATGAATTTGGTGAGGGTTTCCAAGAGTGCCTCTCCAGCCGCTCCTGATCCCTGACCCCAAGAGGCCTTTGAAGTGGGCGGGTCGGATACCATCTGGGCCCGCGGAAGAACCTGCTGGGAGAGAAGTCACTGCGGTAACCACCTGCTCCTTACTGACAACTAAAGGTTGGGGCATCAAGGGTATTTGGAGCTGAAGGGAGGCTTACGTCCCCAGGTGAAGATGGATATTTTCCATGTAGGGGTTCGACCATCTCCACGCCATGGCCAGCGAAACCTTTAAAAGAAGATAACAGTCTGAAGGCCCCTGCTTTGATGCTACTGTCGGTCAGCTTCACTGCAACCCTCTTTTGTAGCTGTTCAGCCACGGCAGTGGAGTGGAGAGCACGCTCACGTGTGAATCTGCTTGACCTGGCCCCCTGGGTTCGATCCCAGCCGTGGCGGACATTTAGTGGGTGTGGTAGTAGGCTACGTCCTAGCATCTATATCATGTTCGCACCCAGTCGGGCGACACCTCGACGACGTATACAGACTATTAACCCTTTAAAGACGAGCTGTGTGTAATGGACACACTATCACCAGGCGACGATATTAGGCCCCATTCCCACCTAAAATCGTCATTTTACGATAAATATCGTTATTACTTATTCATATGCGCCTATTTTACATTTAATATGAAGATAGTAACATGTAACAACAATAAAACAAGTGGGAATAGTGTTTGGATGGTGAAAAACGAGAATTATTGCCGACCGGTCATTCATGAAATGTGAGGCAGCCCTCACACCCTCTCCTCTCGAGGGCCTGACTGACTTACTCCCTCAAACTCTCCCTTACGCAACACACTCGCTAGTCACATGGCAACACCATAGAACCGGCTTGGAGATGTTGACACGAAAATATACCAATAAATAAGGGAATAACAGGGAAAATTATTGATAATTGAAGGGGGGGGGGGGGAAGGAGGGGACTTTGACACAGGTGGAGGAGTGATAGGAGGTATGGAGGGGAATTATCTCACTTAATCACCATTTCACTTGTTTTAAGTGCTACTGGGGCCTTTTAAATTTTTTTTTTAGGCCTTACCTCTTAAGAGTGTTCTCACCTTTGCCCACCAAAACCTCTTAAGAGTGTTCTCGCCGTTCCCGAGTTAACGCACATACCTAAGCCATTCCAACAGCTTCCTCTATCTACACTCTCCCAGCCGTATGGTCCTAGTATACTGTCTGATGGCGTTAATGGGATTCCAAATGTAAGTCTCATCCTCATCCTGTTTCTTCTGGGCTCTATACGGTTGCCGTTCGGGAGGTTCTACCAGCCTGTTTCCCTCCATGTAGCCTACTGTGCTACTTGACGTTTCACTCTGGTGGCTCGTGATGCCTTAAGATGATCCTGTTTGTTGGTTAATTTTAATTTGGGTGGTTTCCGAGGGCCTCATAGGAGAAACCGAGGAGCCGTTCCCATACGAGGGGTGTCCTGAGCCCAAAGGTCTACTGTATAATAGTCGTAAGAGCCTCCGCCACCTGAATTCTGACTCCTTTCGGTAGCCGATCTAGGACGTGGATCTTCACTTTCCATTCGGTCAAAAGTTGGGTCAAGTCTGTCGCTCATGCCTACGTCCAGTGATTTTTTTTTCAGTAGTTAAAGGTGAATTACATAAGCTGCATACCATCTAAGATGTATATTTTGTATGCATCAACACATATTAAGGATGCTCAGGTTTGTGTATAATAACGTAAATTTACATCAGTAAAGAAAACAAATATTAAATTTTTTTATATCTGGCGGCGTCTGATAGTTGACTGTCTTGCAAATTTCCCGCCTTCCAGTATTGTGATTACGTCATAGATTCCGATAGTTGTCAGGTAACAGAAATTTACCTTTAACTTGACCCAATTTATTTTATATTATCATGTTCTATCCAACAACCAACTCTACTCCTAAAATCGATTAATGAAATATTACAAACACATGTGGCAGTCCGTTGTTAGGGGCAAATTTAAGGATATTCCCAAGAATGGTGTATTACTAGAGCATTTAACGTTCTGCTGAATAACTTATTTCATTTTTTGTTTTATCTTTGTGTAATTCACCTTTAAGGGACAAGGTCACGAAGAACGGAGCCTTTTTACCCTGTCATAGACCTATTTTACTGTTAGGCGATCAGAACAGAGGAAATTAAGGGGTATGAGGAGATTGCCCAAACATCACCTGCCAAGAATTGAACTCGGTCCTTCCGGTTAGAAACCGAGCGCTATACCAATGTTCCTACAGGCCACCCCTACGTCCGGTGTTGCCCTGTCTGGTCCTGCAGTGGGCCCTGGGCATGACAAACATTTCCAGTTCGGCTATGCCACTGGACTCTGGAGTTTGAAGAGACCGCCGTGGAGCTCAGATTGAACCGAGCCTAAACTACAAACAATGATATAATCTCAAAAATACCAATAGAGAATACTTTCATCTATATTTTCTATAACTAGTATAACAATAAGAAATAAGAAGTATAACTAATATATTAGAAAACAATATAAAGCTGTTTCTTGTTCACATTTATGAAACCCAAATATTATTAGGCTCGTTCTCTTGAGCAGCGTTTGTTGACAATAGTGGTTTGCCTCGGAAATTTTGGGTCGTAAATGTACCCTTCATAATCATGGTAAGAGGCTTTAGTTAAGCTTTGGCCACCTCAGAAGCACCATTCGTTGCAAAAAAAGGGATTAGCAGTCATCAGTTTTGCATCAGTTGTTTATTTCAGCGAAATACGGGCAAGGTCAAATAAGGGGGCTTGGTCCAATGTTACTCCCGAGCACCGGCCATTACGGTCGGACTTAATTCAGAGCCATATTTTATTCACTTGGCTTGGTACTGGCTCTGTTCTTATTGCTATTTGGGGCCTCATAACCTGGGAATTATGCCTAAAATTTAATTAGGCTACATTGCAACTTTTCAATAAATAATACTCTATGAAGCCATTTTAAGGTAGCCTAGGCTAGGCTAGCCTAGGCCTATTTCCGTAAAAAATTATTACTTGCTTGCATTAGGCCTAGGCCTGTTGTAAGATTTTTTGGTTCAATGTTATTTTAATACCACAAATTTCGTTGATAGCCTAGGCCTATATTTAAAGATAAATATTGAATCTATATGCTGTAAAGATCATAAGAAAATTTGTTTTAACCCTCGGCAAAACCTAATAAAAAAGTATGGTACTAAAATTTATTTTTCGTAACAAGGTTGTCAATAGGCCTACGGTACTTCCAGTTATCGATAGCTCTAAAGATCATATGAAAATGTGTTAAACCCTCGGAAAAACCTAATATAAAAGTATGGTATTAAAATTTAATTTTCGTAACAAGGTTGTCAATACGGTACTTTCCCGGGTAGCATTCAAGGAGACTACTGCAGGACTCTTCTTCTTACCTCTGACCGGGTATAGGCTATCCTGGTGTTTACTACCCTATACCCATTTGAAAGGACATTAGCCTAACTTACAGTGCATTCATTCGACATATATCGACAGGCCCCGCCCACTTCCCCAACCGTTATCATACGGCTGGCATGACTGTGCGAGGTACGGACCGTACGGGTGTCCAACAGGGTTACCAAATCAGCACAAAAATATTATTTAATCTGATGCAGAAGTAACTAGAAGAATACAAACTAGTAAATGCCTACCTAATATTGCTAGAATATTACTCCAATATTGATAACATGTGCTTAAAGATTCGGAGTATAGCCAGCATTCTTATTGCTAGGTGTAAAATTTTGCCGCTAGGTCAAGTCAATATTTATTTATCATTTTAAATTATTAAATATGGCATACAAAGCCATCTACCTTTCTACATCAACGAGTGAGAAAGAAATGTTAAGACTGGAACCTGTCTTTAACAGCTCCATTCCCTTGTTCAAGTAAATACTTTTTGATCTAACGGTAAGGAAGCTACATTGGCAACGCTTCTCTCTCAAGGTTTCAACTGTCACTGCGCTGCCATTCAAACGTCAGTTCAGTTCCCTCGAATCCCTCCTATCTTCTGAAGGGGGAAGATGGCGTCTCCTGCCCATACCCCTGGCAGACCTGCTGGTTCTCCCCGACTTGTCAGTCAAGCCAGGAATATTGTCTTGAATGTATTCATGTATTTGGTAGCATTCAAGGAGACTACTGCAGGACTCTTCTTCTTACCTCTGACCGGGTATAGGCTATCCTAGTGTTTACTAGCCTATCCCCTTTGAAAGAACATTAGCCTAACCTAAAAACCTTACCTAACCTATCCTAGTATTATAGGTGGGGGCTGCTGCCCCCACACCCCCGCTTTGACTTAGATTTTTGGTGTATTTGTCTGTGAAGTGGGTATTTTTCAATTTGTTGATAACGAAAATCCTCCATGTGGACTATATGGAGAATAATATGGCGAATCTATTGGTGCCTATTTTCCCTAATAAATTGTTTCTCATAACGTCGCACTAGTGTCCTTGAATATTATCATGTATTTTGATAAGGAGAAAACTGAGCCAGTTGATGTGGTGGTGAAAAAACCCTCTGAGGCAACGAAAGTTTCACAGCCATTAATTAATAAGATCAGAACTCAAGGCAGGAAGATTGAAGGAGTCTTTCATTCACCAGTTTACCAGCAACGGCTTTCACCCATACTTGGACCATTGACAACTTTGATCACTTCACAATATGAGAGAGAGAGAGGGAGGGAGGGAGAGGCATTACGGTTACGGTACCGTACCCTATACACCCAAACGCAGTCGCTCGCTAAGCCTAGCTTAATAATTTTCTACCTCTGCTCTGCCCAAGTAGACGAGGTAACAATGGTAATGGAGTTTACTTATCTGTACTATGGTATATGGTAATATTGTATAGTAAAAAATAACTGCAAATATGCATGTATTAAAGCGCTCTTACATCGTATAATTAATTTTACTTGGAGCTCTTATCAGCTCCGTGGTAAGGTGACAAGTGACCTGTCCGAGATTGCGGTATGATAAGCTCTACTTCGTCTACGGCGCTGGTGGAAGAGGGCGGGGCCTGTCGATATATGTCGAATGAATGCACTGTAACAACCTTACCTAACCTAACCTAGTATTATAGGTGGGGGCTGCCGCCCCCACCCCCCCGCTTTGACTTAGATTTTTGGTGTATTTGTCTGTGAAGTGGGTATTTTTTAATTTGTTGATAACGAAAATCCTCCATGTGGACTATATGGAGAAAAATATGGCGAATCCATTGGTGCCTATTTTCCCTAATAAATTGTTTCTCATAACGTCGCACTAGTGTCCTTGAATATTATCCTTTCCCGTTATCAATGTACAGTTGAATCTCGTATCTAACGAATAATAGGTGCCGAAAAAATCGCGTTAGATCCAGATTCGTTAGATATGAATACATAAACTAATGGGAAAAATGGTAATTGGTGCCAAAATTTATACCGAGTCCCCATTTTCACTATTTTTACCCTTCCGAGTGCTATTTTGAGACATAAAATATATTCAAATAATGTAATACCTGTATATTAATTATCAGAACAAATAATAATAAACCAACCTGTGAGTGAATAATGAGGTGTGTAGGTTAGACGATGTCTAGGATATCCGAGGCAGGGAGGCTAGGCTACTGGGATGCGCCGCTCACCGCCCCTGCCACCTCGCTCTCTCAGTTATTTTCACTATCTCACAGTTCTTTAGGCCTTTGTCAATTAGTTCAATCACTTTCGCTTTATCCTCTGCCGTATATTTATTCAAGTTTTTTTTCCAACATGCGTAGCCCTCTTCACTGGAACTTTTGTCTTCCTTTCATGCATGTTTCCATTCTCACCACTCCCTTCTCCAGTACCTGATGCTTGGGTTGACATCATGAAAGGCGTAACACACCACCAACTTCGGAAGGTAGAACAAAATGTTGGAGCGAGACGAGCACAACTTTAGAACAGGTCAACTATGGCGCCGCGCAAACTGGACTGACCTGAACAGTGGCGAGGGGGGAGGGAGGGACGCTAGGTAGCGTTTAACGCATCAGCAATTGGCGGGAAATTTGTAAATTCGATACCGGGCACCCAGAATAATTGCCGTTAGATATGGATTTTGGTTCGTTAGATTGAGATCGGGTAGAGCTCCAATAGGGTCGTTAGATGCAAATTCGTTAGATCAAAATGCGTTAGATGCGAGATTCCACTGTACAATCAAGCTGAAGATTGCAGAGTAAACACCGTAGACTTCATCGACTTTCTTTCACCTTCGTATAATCGACAGCCAATTTTTTTTTTTTTTTTACTAAGGGATTAGTACTCAACCAGTGGGGGTGTGGGGGCAGCAGCCCCCACCCATAATACTAGGTTAGGTTAGGTTAGGCTAATGTCTTTTCAAATCACTATCGGGGGCGTGTCTCAACATCGATCAATAGGCCTAATGGGGAAAATAGTTTTTCCCGAGATTTCTAATTAATTACATACACTATATATTGATGCAAATGAACAATTTCTTTTATAAAAAACACTCGGAAAATTTGTGGTATTAGGCCTAAAATAAAAAATATCCTATTTTTTCTCCAGTATTTTAAGCAATCACATTAGCCCTAGCTGGATGTAGGCCTATTATAACTGCTGGAACTAGGCCTAGGCTATAGGCTAGGCTAGTTTTAAGCTTTGAGAATTGGGAGTGCTTGTAGCCTAGACTACTTTTACCTTACCTTGTTTTGATTCCGGAAGAACATCCTCAGCTACACCGTACACGTAGTGCCACTGTATCCTCCAGTCTGCCTCAGATGTACAGTGATAAGGTGCTCCAGCTTGTTGTAGTGGGGCCAAGTCTGGTATGAATGCAGAGGAGGTGTAGCCTATCTTGAATCTTCTGCAGGAAGTTGTCGAGGTGCCTCTTAAACACTTCTACACTGCAGGCTGACATATTTTAATTTCTTAGATTTAGAGGAAGGCTATTAAACAGTTTTGGCCTGTCCTGCTTTAATATCCTAACTCATCGGTTTCCACCCGGACCACCAACATAGCCTAGGCCGCTATGGCTTAGTTAATGCCTACCAAACTTTTTTCTTCACAGGTTTAGCCTACTTTATTGGTTGGGAGGGTAGGTACTGGTACTGGAAGAAAACAGAAAGGCTTTGATTAGGCTATTTGACTAGCCTAGCCTACTGATTATCTGATAGCCAGTATGACTATAAACTAGCCTATGAAGAAAATGTACAAAACGGATATTGGATTGCAGGCTAGGCCTAACAAGGGATTCTTTTGACTATCGATGGCCAGCTGAGTAGGCTGTGAAGAAAGCTAAATTTAGAATGTAAGCTATCAAGGAATTCGGGAATGGAAAATAGGCCTATAGAACAAAAGGTGAAATTAAAAAATTAAGAAATTTGTGGAATGTGGTGGGCTAGGCTTAGTACCGTACTGGTAGGCTAAAGCTACCTAGGCTACTACTAGCCTAGAAATAGCAAGATGGATTGGAATAAATGGGCCCGCCGAAGATGAAAACGAGTTTGGACTTGCACTCACTGTTGATGCATCACCCCAAAGAGTGGTTATAGATATTCTATGTAAGTAATAAAAAGAACAGAAGTCTATGGTCTGGAAAGTGCATCATAGGCTAAGCAGCTAGGGTAAAGTTAACAGAAACAAAATGGGAAGGATGTAGTTACCGGGTGTACCACTACCGACATACAACATAAATCATCTATAAATACTTATAATAAAATAAATACTTATAAATCTATAATACTAGGTTAGGTTAGGTTAGGTTGTTTGGTTAGGGTAATGTATTTTTGTATCCAAAGGCAGTCAAAATAGACGGGAACATGATGGTGAGCGTCTGCGTAGTGTAAAACAAGACGGGCGGTACACCCGGTAACTACATTCTTGCCAACAAAATTAATGGTTGGAGAGGCCAGAAGGGGTGACATCGGTTACAGTAGTTAATAATATTAAACATTTAAAATATTCAAATAAGATATAAGACACCAGGGGATGGATGTAGTTACTGGGTGTACCACTACCGACATACAACATAAATCATCTATAAATGCTTATAATAAAATAAATACTTATAAATCTATAATACTAGGTTAGGTTAGGTTGTTTGGTTAGGGTAATGTATTTTTGTATCCAAAGGCAGTCAAAATAGACGGGAACATGATGGTGAGCGTCCGCGTAGTGTAAACAAGACGGGCGGTACACCCGGTAACTACATTCTTGCCGCAAAGAGACACGCATCTATGACTGAATAGCCTAATCTCTTTCTTAGATCAAGCTGACATCTTGAGTGGGAAGTTGAGAATGGGGCAAAGAAGAGAGAATATGAGGAGAGCAAGAAAGAAAAGAAGCAAAATTGAAATTCAACATGGAATATGTCGACTTTGGAATTTGGAAAAGCACAACGTACTGATAGGGCAGGATTTGGAGTAGAGAGATTTATTACCGTACAATACAATAGGCCTAGAGTAACTTAGCAAATTTATACAATATTGGGCAGACTTTCTTGTATGAGGGAAATGGTAGGCCTTGGTAAGGTCGTAAGGAGACTGTAGTACAGTACTGTTATTCAGTTACTTGTTCGTCAAGGGGAATCCACGCAATGCGAGCTAAGCTCATTATTATCGCGCCTCCTTAACTGGGAATGTATTGCGTGAAATGCATGTTAAGTGTTTTATGTATCGTTGGAATGGCTGTGGATGTGTGTGTAGTCTGTATTTTAGCCAATTGGCGACATCTGAATACGAAGGCTTAGGGTTAATCTGTACGGTACCATTCTCACTATGGTACCAGTCTCACCCGAAGGCTTAGGTTAACCAGTAGCTTAGGTTGACCAGTACGATACCCATCTCGCCTTGTAACCGATCACCAACCCCAGATGGGACGTCACAACTTCGTCCACTTATTCCAGGTTCCTATTTATACTGCTAGGTGAACAGAGGCTACACCGTTAGGAGACTTGCCCAAATGTCTCTTCCCCGCCCGGGTCTCGAACCCGGGACCTTCTGGTTGTGAGCCAGACGCGCTATCAGTTACGCCACGGGGAGGTACCATATTAGTACACAAGCTACAGCAGGTAAATTGCAAATATGGAGTTAAAGGAGACCGGATGAGTAAATAGAGAGCTAGGCTAACTGATGAGATACCGGTACCATATTAGTTTAGGCATTTAGAAAAATACTAAAAGAGAAAAAAAATTTGGGGATGGATGTAGTTACCGGGTGTACCACTACTGACATACAACATAAATCATCTATAAATACTTCTATCTATCTATTGCATGACGCCGTGATCCCCGAAGGGGTGGCCACGAACGAACCGCCCCCATGCACCTCTGTCCCCAGTCAGTCAACGCCCCTCCCCCCAACCAGCACCGCCCTCGTTCATGTACTTCCTCACTCCATCCTTCCACCTCATATTCGGTCTACCTCTCCCTCTCTGTCCCTCCACCTCGCTCTCGTATACCCTCTTAGTCATTCTCTCGCTTTCCATACGTTCCATATGGCCGAACCATCTCAAGTTGTTCCTTTTCACACTTTCCAGCACATCTACCTCCACACCACACCTCCTTCTTACTTCCTCATTAGTCTGTCTATCCCTCCATGTAACTCCGCACGCACTCCTTAAGTAATTCATTTCCACTGCTCTCACTCTTGGTCTGAGTCTCTCAACCAACGTCCATGCTTCGCTTCCGTAAGTCAGTGTCGGGATTACCACACTGTCATGCAAGGACTTCTTCACTTCCATACTGACCACCCTATTTCTTGTTACTGCTTTTAGCGTTCCTACAACCCTCTTCCCCTGTTGTACCCTCTCCCGCACTTCTTCATCCATAGTCCCATCTTTACTCAACACACTGCCCAGATACTTAAAAGAGTTGACGATCTCCATAGCCTGACTGTTCAGCTTCACCTCACACTCTGTGACTTCACCCCTTTCGAAGACCATAACCTTGCTCTTCCCCGTATTTACCTTCAAATTCCGTTTTTCGCACACTGTTCCAAACTCATTTACCAGACCCTGCAACTCCCATTCATTATCACTCATCAGAACTGGATCATCCGCAAACAGCAGTATAGGTAGCTTCCACTCAATTCCCTCCCTTTTCAGCGATACACCAACATCCACTGCTCTTGATAGTATTTCTTTCATGACTCCATCCATATATACAGTAAATTACCACGGGGACATCACACACCCCTGTTTCAAACCAACATTCAGGTCAAAGAACTCGCTCTGCTCACTCTCCACACGTACTGCCGCCTTTGCACCCTCATACATGCTCTTCACTGCTTTCAGCAACTTGCCCTCTACTCCGTATATTCTTAGTACTTTCCACAAACCTTCTCTATCCACTCTGTCATAGGCCTTCTCCAAGTCCATAAAGGCAACATACACCTTTTGTTTCTTCTCCAGATACTTCTCCACAACACAATTCAGGGTAAAAATCTGATCTACACATCCTCTTCCCTTCCTAAAACCTCCCTGCTCGTCGCCTATCCATTTCTCCGTTCTCACTCTCACTCTCTCAATCACTACCCTACTGTATACCTTCCCTACTACGCTTAGAAGACATATTCCTCGGTGGTTACCACACACTCCTCTTTCCCCTTTGCCCTCATATAGGGGGACTATTATGCCAGTCTTCCAGTCATCGGGTGCACTCCCCTTCTCCCATGCTAGTTTGCACATTTTCCATACCCATTCTATCACTATCTCACCACCATACCTCAACATTTCCCCACACACTCCATCTGTTCCTGGTGCTTTCCCCAACTTCACTCTTTTCATGGCTTCCCACACTTCTGACCTCCTGATCCCCACCTCCTCCTCCACTTACTTAAATACTTAAATAATACTTAAATAAATACTTAAATACTTAAATACTTAACCTAACTAAAAAGCCTAACCTTTAGGTTAGGTTAGGTTGTTTGGTTAGGGTAATGTATTTTTGTATCCAAAGGCAGTCAAAATAGACGGGAACATGATGGTGAGCGTCCGCGTAGTGTAAACAAGACGGGCGGTACACCCGGTAACTACATTCTTGCAGCAAAGAGTTCCAAAGAACTCTTGTCAAAATATGGATGAGGGACTTCTAAAGCTAGAAAAGAGAAAAATAACGTAAATGGGGTGGTACTACAGGTCTACAGCCTTAACTTATTAAATACCGGTACTGTATTGTATGGAGATAAACACCATTTGTGACATTACTTCACTGTATTTATAATGTTTTACTGCGAGTCTGTGAGAGTGTAACCACACTCTCTGTGGATGAAGCGGTCTTTAAACTTGAACTTATTTTTTGTTATACCGATAATGTAGTTTCTGGTCACTAATTAAAGAAGATAGCCTAGCATATAAGCCAATCAATGTTGGTAAGTTGAGTAACCACTAACCAAGTAAAGAAATCCCCATCAAATAGTGTTTATATCCAAGGCAATAACAGAATGACTGGTATTAGGAGTGTCTATCTATCTATCTATTCTATCTATATGCTCAGGCTCAATCCCCATTTTGGGGGTAGCCGACTCAAGACAGAGCAAGAACAGGGAAAACACAAAACCAACATAAACAAAAAATAAACACAGATAAAAAACACAAACTCACACACATTAGGAGTGTGACTAAAATAAATAGCTAAAGAAGGATGGAAAATAAGTGATATGGACAACTGGAGAAAAGGACTTCAGAAATACCACACACTAGAGACCTTAATGAACCAATCAGTAGCATAGTTCATAGCTAAATTTGATGGAGATGGAGAGAAAATTGGAAACTAAGAAAGTCAGAAAAGAAAAGGCAGTGTATACAAGTACCAGTACCGGTACTTGTATACACTACCAGACCGGTAGGTGGGTGCCTAACCCCGAAAGGGGTTGAAATAGGGGAGCTATCCCCCCGCCAAAGGCGGCTTTCTAGGGCCTTTCCTAGCTGATGCTGAGAGGATTGGGTTCTAGTCATGTGGTGATGGGCTGGTTTATCAAAGTGAGAACTGAGCGATCTCTGCCATACCCATAGCTTACTCTGACTGTTCCTGTTACTGTACTTGTATATTTTCTAGATCTCAAGTGACGGCGTCTCTTCCGTGGATTGACCTCTCGATATACCAAGATTGGAAGCCAAAGCGTCACATTTTTCCTTTGCCCCTCAACTTTCTCTTCATAATTGCTGAGGGGCACAGGGCCCTGGGTGGGGCTTTGGGGTCCCGGGCGTTTCCGCACCCTCCTCAGCTCCCCGCTATGGAGTGGCTTCGGTCACCCAGGCTTTATTGTGGCCGGCAGGGAGGGTTCTCTGGGGGTGCTCGGTTATGGCCTTGCTCAGGGCCTTGGGGATGTTCGGTCAGGCAGCTTGGGGAACAACAACAACAACAACCAGTACCGGTAATAAAAGAGGGAAGGAGGAAACTTAAAAGAGTGTAATCTGGTAGAGAAAAGTGAGAAGCAAGGTAATATGTACGGTAGAGGGAAAAAAAGGAAGAAGGCCAAGCATAGAATGCAAATCAGTAGAGAGAGGTTGAACAAAGGATAGGGATTGGGCAAAAAGTACCATGGTGGAATCTTCGGCAAGAATGTTAAGTGCGGGCGTACCGCCAGCCTTGTTTACACTACGCGTAGTGGCGTCGGACCTTTCCCATCATGTTCCCGTCTATTTTGACTGCCTTTGGATATAATAATACATTAGCCTAACCAAACAACCTAACCTAACCTAACCTAGTATTCATGTAGTAATGACAGGGGGCAAATAGCAGAAAATATAGCGTCGAAATAGACGAGAACGTAACTGCGAGTGCACAACATGGCGACCGTACGCCTGAAAACTACATCCATCCCGAATCTTCTTATACACTAAAAAAAAAATGGTAAATTTGGTGGAAATTTTTTTTTTATTTTTGTTGTTACCTTGCCAGTCTTCACACATGCAGAGCAGCAGAAGAAATAGGATCTTGTATGTGAATGATTGAGGATTTGAGGCATCAATTTTTAGTAGAAATATCATCCAGGGCTGAAGTTGAGAGGTATATGAGTGAAAGTGGATGTTAGAGCGTTTGGCAATAGATAGACATTTACCAATAATGCCGCCATTTAGGATATGAGACTGAAACCACATTCTCTGTGGACGAAACGGTCTTTAAACTTGTACTGTATATGTATGTACAGTGCCGGTATGTATATAATGTACCAAAAACTTCCCAAACTTGACTACTTCCTTTAACGTGACGATAGTGCGTTGTTATATGTGCGATTAGTTTGCTTGGGAAACAGATTAACTTGCTCATGTAGTAATGTACACCCTATGTGGTGGATTGTGTTCTTTTATTTAATAATTTTCATTTTAGTAAGCGTTGTTTCCACATAGCGATTTTGATAATTTAATTTGACTTTATATTGTCCTTGTCCCAATTTTGGTTTGTTTAGTTTGCAAGTTTTACATTTTAATTAATATACCGGGTAGCTTATTGAAGTAGGCGGTAAGGATTGAGTATTCGGGCGTATCGCCCACTTATTTACATTACTCGTACGCTCGCAATCCCGTCTTATTTTGACTGCCGTGGGATACAATAATAGGTTGAGTTTTTTTCTTCCCCTCACCGCCCGATGACTTATTGTCATCATCATATACAGTACCGTACATTATATTGCCAACAGGGGTGCAAATTACAGAAAAAATAGTAAACATAGACAGGAACGTAACCGTGAGCTTACAAATAATGTAAACAAAGCAGGCAATACAATCGAATACTACATCCTTACCAAGTAGGTTACACATTTCTCATCTTTGTACAGTACTGTTTATATAGTTAGTGAAGATCAATTTGTCTAATATTTACGTTTTTTTATACAGATGGATATAGGAAATAAGATGCCAAGCAGTTGGCCAAAACTGCTTGACATGACTAAAGAAGAATGTCGGAAAGCTCTTCGTGCCCTTGGTAAGATATTTTGAAAGTCCTTTAGTAATATTAGGCCTTATATATGTATTATCGTTTGTATGATATATGGTAGCTATTTGAATTATTTGAATTCATTGGGGGTGTTCGGTGTTGTGGTGAGATTAATAAAATATAGATTACTATGATTCTTAGCAATAGATTAACCCTTTCACGTTTTTATGACGCAGAGGTTGCCAGATTAGCAATAATAAATAGAGTTCTCTCACTCTTATAATTACCTCTCCAAAATTAGTTTTCTGCCCACAGCTAACTCAAAGACAACTGCAGAGGTTGAAGTAACTAAACTAAAGGTTTCTTAATACCCCTGATGGTAACAAAGGCTTTAAAGTATCCCTAATAGGCTCAAAACTGCATCAAGAACGTGAGAGGGTTAAAATACATTTAATTATAAGTTTCTTCAACCTTTTATTACCTCTCTTCATCTGTTAAAATGAACAGTACCGGTATATTGCGTAACAGAATAAGCTCATAGCTACCTGTAGGATTATTAAATACCGATACAGTATGTTAAAGTACCGGGTACCTCCAATAATTTATATCACCGATAGAAATTAAGTACCGGTAGGCTTATTATTCTATTAGCAACCTAAAGCCAATGTATTTGTTAGAAGGCACAGTATCAAACTAAAATAAAATGAGTTGTTGATATATCCTAGGTGACAAATTTCAATCTTTTTTGTGACCGTGTGTTTGTGTTTTTCAGAGCTGACAACCTACAGTCAAGTGGTATCAGTGTTGCGGGCACAGGGAGAGCTAACAAAAGAAAAGAGGAAGCTGCTGAATGATCTACAAACCATCTTCTCCATCACCCTGGAGCGACACCGGGCAGAGATCAGGAGAGCCGTCAATGATGAAAAACTTACCACTATCGCAGAGACGTGAGTTCTGTGTGATATCATACATTATGTGTTGTTACCCCTTAACCTACGAGTTATTTATTAAGCTAATGGTAAAATGTAGCTTTTGTGATAGTGAGGCAGCCTGACGGTGCTTATTGTCTACCCACTTGTGCACAGCTCTGCATAAAGTGACAAGTATAAAGAGTTTCTAGTATTTACCTTGGTAGCTAATTGTTTCAGCAATGTTAGGTGGTAATCATATTGGTACAAAGGAAAGCAAGCAATAACAAATCTAATGATCCTAATAAGGCTGCTTGTATCTAAACTGTACCTAAACTATTATGTAGGAGAGAAAAGACGGCCAGGCAATCTAGGGAACGACAACAACAGAATAGATATTAGAGCCAACTTCATGAGCTATGTACTTATGGTTTGATTGTAGATTTGTAGTTCCTATTGTCATTTATTACAGTACAGTAGGTATATGATGATTTGTGCAGTACTGTATGTTAATTACCAGTATAATATCCTATATGCATTTATTATCCACTCAATTATTTCAGGTTGGCGGGCCCTAACACTGAGGTGGAGTGGGCAGTGGAGGGTAGAAGACTGATACCCCTAATGCCCCGCCTGCCCCCCCAGACCCCTTACACTGCTCTAGCCACCCGTATGGCTCTCCTCTACTACGGCATCAACGCCACTATGCCGGCACCCGCCTCCACAGCCATGTATGGGAAAATGGATGGTTAGTAGACAGTCAGGCAATAGACCTTTCTTGAGCAAATTATCTAGTGTTGGCCTGATAGCTGGTGACTAGTGAGTGAGGTAAACTCCATCAAAGTCAGTGAGTGGATTAAGCTGTTTCATAAGCCTTTCCTGTAGTTAATAAAATTGGTCTTGTTTTATCCAGAATACAAGAAAGCAAAGTGCAATGGTTAGTGTGTGTGGCTCACAACTGAAAGTTCTCGGATTCAATTCCTGGGGAGGGAGGGAGTGACAAATGGACAGGCTCCTCACACCTGGAGCCTCTGTTTAATTAAGAGTAAAAAGAAACTCGGAATAAGTGGAGGAAAACTGTGGTACCTTGGAAAATAGGCAGTATCCCCTGTGTACAAGGTTCCAACTTCTGCAATAACATGAAGATGAGCTGAACACAGTCTGACATACTTGTATGCCTCCTTAATTTACCTTCATCTAATTATTTCCCCCTCTATAGATCTGGGCGGTGATTCAGACGACACAGACTCGGAGGAAGAAACTGATGGGCTACGATTTCTACCAGGCGCCATGGTTCCCCCGCAGTATAATGCTGACCAAGGCTCGTATACCACCCTTCCCTTCTCTCATGCCAGACTTGCAAAGATGCCCCCGTAAGTAAAGTTTTCTGTATATGCAACAGTAAAAATCGATACCACCTGTGATAGGAGAAATGATTTAATTGCATGCTTTGCACTCCTAGGGAAACCTTTGTGTCAACCCTGCAGATTCCAAAAAGTTGGCTACAGCCAATAGGCTGGCTTTCTGGAGGTGAGACAGAAAACTTTTAGACTGTTCAAGGAGCAGAGTTGAGAGTTGCAGAGTAAGGAAGCATGAGGAGCTTTGTATGGAGGTTGTTCTCTTCCAGAGTTTCCATTGATTTGTTAGCAATTTAACAAGTAAGCCCTATTCATATTACAACAAAATTCTGGTACATTAGATACCATGTACACACCAGCTAGCTGGTGTAATGGAGAGGATCTTTGAGTCCCACCCAGTGATCCCAAGATCACCCCCAACTTAAAGCGTTGAATGCAATTCCCAAGCACTGCTAGCTATTTCTGTTTAACTTGAGCAAGGAGATGGGGGGTTGGATCGCTCTATAGGTCTTCCTGCTGATGAATCCATACCCTGGCTAATCCAAGGCCTTGGCCTAGGTGCTGCAGCCTGTCCACTTGGGGGCGTTTGGGTATTATTATTTTTTAAATTATTTTGAACATCGTTCTTGGGCTGATACCAATAATCCTTTGCATTGTTGCATTCTCCCATTTGGACACAACTGGTGCCGATTCATCAATATGCTCTGCATCACTACTTTCTACTCTTACTATCAATTGCGTCAATATATTGAAGACGAATTTCCACGTAGTGGAAGGGGCATTGTGGCACAGGCAAAGGAAGCATGTCTTAACAAAGTAGCCTGGAGGCATTTCTGTCATGGCCATCCCTTAGCGGGGGTTTCCCAAGTGAAAAAGTTGAACATTGTGGTATGTAGATAAAGATTGTAGAGAAGTAGTAAGAGGAGGTGAGTTGATAAGACAAAATGCTTTGGACTTTACCTAGGTAAATGGCATTTTAATTGGACTAAACAATATTTCTTTAAAACAGGAAGGAGATCTGTGAAGTAGCTTCCACGGCCAGCACAACCCCAACCAGCAGCAGCAGTATCTCCTCTATGAGTAGTATTGGAGGAGGTGGAGGCAGTGTGGGGGGCCCTATGAGCATGGGCGGGAGTGGTCCGGCTGGCGGAGACAAAAGGAAGAGAAAACGATCCTCCTCTACCGACCATCCGTTGCCTCCACCCCCGCCTCCGCCGCCCCCTAGAGAGTTTCCATCCACTCCAGGCACACCGTCCAAACAGGTCAGGCCAGTGGTTTTTAAATTTAGTTTAGTTTCATATTGTTTTGGTTTAGTTTAGCTTATTATTATAGTAAAGTACTTTTCTTTAGTATACACTTGTTCATAAATTATTATGTATGGCTGAACCTTCTTTATTGTATCCAAGGTTATTTCCTTATGCTTACGATACCAGAGTTTGGTCCCGGCATATTTAATAACTTTATACGAACTCCCACCGTCCAATAGGAGCTAACCTGAGCAAACCAACCTTCATTGGGCAAATAATTGGCTACTGACTCATCACCCAAGCAGTGCACAGGTCAGCTATGTCACATGGTGCAATGACGTCACAGCATCGTCTGCGCAGTAAGATAGTTCAGCACGCCAGGAAGTTTCACCCCGTATTTGGCTTGTTTTGCTACCAGGCGTCGCACTATTCAAACATTGCCGTGCTTATAGATAATTTTACATTTATTATTTCTATCACTCGCACAGTGTACGAATCGTATAAGGGACTTGCCTGCCCTTACTGTAGGTTTTAGAAAAGCGTTGAGATATATTGCTTTCATGGTTTGTGAGTGTCAACGTTGATTCTTTGATAATACAGTTTGCTTCCTTGAATTAATAAAATCCATACTTCCTATTGATCATTCTGTCTTTAAAATGTATCTCTAATATGTGTGTACGTATTTACCGGTATGATCAGTACTGTATAACCTTTATTTTGTTGTTGTAGGTGGGTGGGTTGGGTCGTGGTGTTGGAGGTCCGGCCATGAAGATCACTGTGACTGGTAATGTAACGCGAGGCAGCACCTCCACACCCGTCTCCACCCTCGGCACACACACTCAGAAGGTACCGTATTACCTTGCTGATTCCACACACACCAAGCAGGTAGGCCCGGTTATTTCATTGTCTTGTGCTAGTACATAGATAATATATGCCTGTATATATATTTGTTTGATACTTTTAGTTAATTTTATATTTACCTTATCAAGTTCAATTCAAATTTTCAAAACTATCTAGAATAATATAAAATTGGTCATCATAATAAAAAAGAACAAAACTTTCTTCCTCCCAAGGTAATACTGGTGTCAACTTCCGGTGCCAGTGGTGTGGGTGGTGGAGTGTACCAGCGGTCCCTCAGTGTCCCGGTTATGAAGAGTTCCACCAACGTGGCCCCTGCTGCTGGTCCCCCGCCCTCCGTCATGCGGGGCGGACCCTCACCTGCCGGCCCACCACCCTCCTCCCTTACCGCCTCACCTCAATTGCAATCAGGTATGTCTCCCTTTACTATAGCGATTTTGATAAGTTATTTTGTCTTTTTACTGTGTTCGTCCAAGTTTGGGTTTGTTTATTTTGCAAGTTTTATATTATAATATTAAGGGGGTAGTTCAAAAGAGCATTTATCATAATTTATTTATGGTCAGCATTTTTCTGTCAAGATTAACTTGCTCATGTAGTAATTTACACCCTATGTGGTGGATTGTGTTCTTTTATTTCAAATTTTATTTTAGTAAGCGTTGTTTCCACATAGCGATTTTGATTAGTTATTTTGCCTTTTAATTGTCTTTGTCCGAATTTTGGTTTGTTTAGTTTGCAAGTTTTACATTTTAATTAATATTACTGAGATCTTTTTGCACTGATATTGAAAAATAGACTGAAAATAGATTGATATAGGGGACATAATTATTTTTATGTTATGTGATTTGTGTGCACCCTGTTATGATATTGAGGGACCTATTCTGAGTGGTTTGTGGTCGAGGTGCAGGGTGACCAGGCTTTGGAAGCATAATGCATGGTTGTGCAGATGTACTGTTTGTAAAGTATGGACAGTGTTTCTTTTTGTTGGCCAAAGTCCTTACCTGTGAGGGTTCTGAGGGCGTTTTGTTTTTGTAAGGCTCATGTGTTTGTGTTTTCTATGTGTGGAATGAATGTCATGTGTGTGTTATAAGTTACACCAATGAATTTAGGGGTTCAGTTGAGGGGGAATGGTTCGTTGAGTAGTGTTACATGTGGGTGAATGCGCAATTCATGTCTGTCTGGGGTAAAGCAAAATGATAGATGATTTTTGGGGTGAGACTGTCATGCGATTTTGTAGGAGCAGGAGGTATTATTGTAGGTTGCTTTTGTTTGGTGGATGTTGGGGTGTTGTGATGTGATGGTGAGGTCATCTGCATATGAGAGGATATGTGTTTCATGTGTCGGATTAGGTTGTGGAAGATCTCACTCTACCACTGAAGTAGAGGCGATGAGGTCACCGCATCGCTACGCCATATTTCTATTCAAAGCATAAACTGAATACAGTGGAGCCCCCACTTTGGCGACATTTAGTCTGGCATTTTAATTTCCACTTTGGCGACTAGGTCCTAAATTTCCACTGAACCCACTTTGGCTACACTCACTTTGGCGATTGACCGCCTGGCAAAACAAACCGTGTGCATCTCGACATTCACCCGTCCGCCATCTTGTGCAGGACGCCATTATTATACACTTGCTCTTCTGTGGCCTTGGCTCCCATTTTTTGACTGTGTGCTCGGCAGTTTGGTGACTTTCAGCCAATACCTGGGACGATGCAAGCTTCGGGAGCGGCTAGCGGGGGTGTTGGTGGTGGGCTGCCACGGAAGCCAAACGGAGTCAAGAAGAGAGATTATAGGCGTCACCAAGAAGAAATGTACAGCTGCAGACAAGAAGAAAATAATTGACTTAATAGACCAGGGGAAACATGTGACATTGTGCGCCAGTTGAATGTGCCAGAATTGACAGTGAGGAATCTTCGCAAGATAGAGACAGAAAATTTGGTAGCTGAGAGGTATTTTGGGACAGGCAGGGCTGTGGCACCTAGGGTAACTTCAGAAATGACAAAGAAAAATCAAGTGATGGTTGTGGTGGAGCATTTCGTTACAAAGTGGTTATTTTGTTTAGTAATTGATAAGAAAATTTGATTTTGAAATAGGCCTACGAAAATGGTTCCGGGTCAGCCCAGACTACTTAGATTTTTTCCCATTTATAGTTTGCCCATACTTTGGCGGATTCCACTTTGGCGTGGTTTTGGCAGTCTATAAAAATCGCTGAAGTGGGGGCTCCACTGTACTTGTAACTGCTATATACTTATTGAATAGTTCCATTAATATAGCTACACCTTATTATTTTTGTTTGACAGGTGGTAGTGTTGGTTCTGGGAACATAATGGTGCCCTCCACCTACTCCAGTGGTTCTCCTCTTGTAACTGGAGGGCTTCCTCCTTCAGGTCAGTAAACCCAGCCATTACTGATATTTTATCCACAAAAGAGCTATATTTTTCTGGCAACCTGTGTGAGCTATTTTGCATTTGCAGCTGAACTTAGGCTAAAGATAGATTAATTTAAGTGACATAGTTCTTGTACAAATGAACTCAAATCACCATAAACTGCTAGACAGTGTTGTGGAAAATTGTTGTGGCAAAAAACTGTCTGTGTGATACTAAGTACTGTAGTTAAATAAATAATGTGTTGTGCACTACCAGGAACATACGTGAACCGAGTGAGGCCGCGTGTACCGTCCACCCTTCCCCCTCGTCCCCGGCAGCGGTCCAACTCCCTGGTTCTGCAAGCCGAGGCTCCCACAACACACAGAGGTAACATACATTAGAGATCCTATAATAACATACACTAGAGATCCTATAATAACATACATTAGAGATCCTATAATAACATACATTAGAGATCCTATAATAACATACATTAGAGATCCTATAAAAACATACATTAGAGATCCTATAATAACATACATTAGAGATCCTATAATAACATACATTAGAGATCCTATAAAAACATACATTAGAGATCCTATAATAACATACATTAGAGATCCTATAATAACATACATTAGAGATCCTATAAAAACATACATTAGAGATCCTATAATAACATACATTAGAGATCCTATAATAACATACATTAGAGATCCTATAATAACATACATTAGAGATCCTATAAAAACATACATTAGAGATCCTATAATAACATACATTAGAGATCCTATAATAACATACATTAGAGATCCTATAATAACATACATTAGAGATCCTATAATAACATACATTAGAGATCCTATAAAAACATACATTAGAGATCCTATAATAACATACATTAGAGATCCTATAATAACATACATTAAAGATCCTATAAAAACATACATTAGAGATCCTATAATAACATACATTAGAGATCCTATAATAACATACATTAGAGATCCTATAAAAACATACATTAGAGATCCTATAAAAAACATACATTAGAGATCCTATAATAACATACATTAGAGATCCTATAATAACATACACTAGAGATCCTATAATAACATACATTAGAGATCCTATAATAACATACACTAGAGATCCTATAATAACATACACTAGAGATCCTATAATAACATACACTAGAGATCCTATAAAAACATACATTAGAGATCCTATAATAACATACATTAGAGATCCTATAATAACATACATTAGAGATCCTATAATAACATACACTAGAGATCCTATAAAAACATACATTAGAGATCCTATAATAACATACATTAGAGATCCTATAATTTAAAATTCAAATTCAAATAACATACATTAGAGATCCTATAATAACATACATTAGAGATCCTATAATAACATACATTAGAGATCCTATAATAACATACATTAGAGATCCTATAATAACATACACTAGAGATCCTATAAAAACATACATTAGAGATCCTGTGATAACTGATAGTGGCCATTTTTTTGTTTTTTCTGGATGCCATTTAAATGTCATAGTGATAAAACAACAGTGTGATATTTTATAGTTACCCTATAAGGCTTGGAACCGCAATTCGCGTATTCGTGAAGAGTATCCCTAAATGCATGGATGCGCGAATACACGATTTGCGTATTCAATACTTTATAACTACAGTAGTTGAAACCAAACCAAATAGCCTACTCAATTTGAGTATTAATTTGACTGGGAACAGGGGTTGGTAAGTTTCACAGTGGTAAACATATTGCAATACTGTAGGAAGCCCCCTTCACCCGGGAAGGTGAGCTGGGGAGGGTTAAAGTTTCTAAATGGGATAAAAGACCAAATGTATTAATATCATTAGGTTTACCATCATGATCTTGCTTCAGGTTGATGCATTTTTTTTAAGGCTTTGGTAATCCAGTACCTGATGTAATTATCTGAAAAATCCACTAGCCCTGCTTCTTTTGAAAGACTAATTTAATATTTAAGATAAGCCAAATGTATATATTATAATATTATTTATTTATATAATTTATTTATTATTTATTAATAGCAAGTGTACTGTTTTTTTTTTTTTTAATTTAGTATTGATTGTCTTTCTGAGCATTTTCCTATGGAGACTAATATTGAAAAATTTGCACCAACAGGTCTGGAGGCGGGCAGCAGTGTGACCCTGTCGTCCGGCGGTCACATCACCTCCCTACCTTCCTTCCCTTCAGGTCCCTCCTCTTCCTCCACCTCTGCCTCACCCTCCCCTGCCTCACACAGCATCACTCCACCACATCTCCTCACACACCAGACCATACAGGTACTGTGTGAATTTCTGTTTTGTTTGTGTGTGTTCAATGATTTCTGTTGTGTTGTGTTGTCCCTATTTGGGCTCTGGCTTGAGTCGGCCACCCCCAGAAAAAAAGGAAAAATTGGGAATGGCCTGAGTAAATAAATATATACATACATACATACATACATACATACATACATACATACATACAATTTCTGATACAAATGTAAAAGATCCCAAAATGTTGGCCATCGTAAATTGAGGATAACAGCTCCTTGTTGGATACCCCATTTACTCTCACCATGATGTACTGTAGGTATTTAAACGACACTGCTACTATTACCATTTCATTGATGTATATATACTTCCACAGGTTCGACCAAATACGGGAGTGACTACAGGCAAAGCAGCTATACAGATTCGGCAAGAAGGCAGTAAGGGAACATCTGATTTTGTCTATATTAGCATTTGATTTTTAACTCAAAATGTCACCTGACTGAGCGAGGTGGCAAAAAAGAAAAGAAAAAGGCCACAAGAAAAAAATAATATTGTAGTAGGGAAAAAATAAAAACAAAGCTAAAAGGACATTCACACAGTTTTGATCATATTCGCACTTACAGTACTTGCCGTTTGGATTACCATACTTGTACCTATTCTTGATTTATATTTATTGTAATAGATAATAATAGAAGGCAAAGGAGAGAAGAATGCTGGATGTGATGGAGATCAGCTGCTTGTGGAGTGACTCGTAGAGACAGATTGAGGAATGACGAGATACGTAGGAGAGTGGGGCAGCAGGAACCTTTGTCGGCCAGAGTGGACAGAAGGGTGCTGTGCTGGTATGTTGAGCGAATAGGCTTACAAAGAAAATATGTGAGTCAGATACAAGGGGAGATAGAAGAGCAGGAAGACCCCCATTGAGATGGAGAGACTGTGTAAGACAAGCTTTGGATGATAGAGGAATGAATATAGATCAGGCAAGGGAAGTGGTAATAAACAGGAATGAATGGAGAATGCTTGTGAATAGATGAGTGAACACGTGATCATTTGGGGGAAGGGGCGCAAGTTGGACTAGATAATAGTTCATCAGGCGCCTGGCCCGGGGAGAGTACTGAGAATATACGGAGTAGATGGCAAGTTGCTGAAAGCAGTGAACAGCATGTATGAGGGTGCAAAGGCGGCAGTACGTGTGGAGAATGAGCAGAGCGAGTTCTTTGATCTGAATGTTGGGTTGAAATGGGTGTGTGATGTCCCTGTGATTGTATACTGTATATGGATGGAGTCAGAAAGAAATACAAGGAAGAGCAGTGGATGTTGGTGTATCGCTGATAAGGGAGGGAAACGAGTGGAAGCTACCTGTACTGCTATTTGCTGATGATACTGTTCTGATGAGCGATAATGAATGGGAGTTGCAGGGTCTAGTAAATATGTTTGGAACAGTGTGCGAAAAACGGAATCTGAAAGTAAATGAGGGGAAGAGCAAGGTTATGGTCTTCGAAAGGGGCGAAGCCACAGAGTGTGAGGTGAAGTTGAAAGGTCAGGCTATGGAAATTGTCAGCTCATTTCAGTATCTGGACAGTGTGCTGAATGAAGATGGGAGTATGGAAGAAGAAGTGCGGAAGAGGATGCGACAGGGGAAGAGGGTTGTAGGAACGCTGAAAGCAGTAACAAGAAATAGGGTGGTCAGCATTGAAGTGAAGAAGTCCTTGCATTGATGTGGATTGTGTTCTTTTATTTAATAATTTTCATTTTAGTAAGCGTTGTTTCCACATAGCGATTTTGATAATTTAATTTGACTTTATATTGTCCTTGTCCCAATTTTGGTTTGTTTAGTTTACAAGTTTTACATTTTAATTAATGACAGTGTGGTAATCCCGACACTGACTTACGGAAGCGAAGCATGGACGTTGGTGGAAAGACTCAGACCAAGAATGAGAGGGGTGGAAATGAGTTACTTGAGAAGTGCATGCGGGTTACATGGAGGGATAGACAGACGAATGAGGAAGTAAGAAGGAGGTGTGGTGTGGAGGTAGATGTGCTGGAAAGTGTGAAAAGGAACACCTTGAGATGGTTCAGCCATATGGAACGTATGGGAAGCGAGAGATTGACTAAGAGGGTGTACGAGAGCAAGGTGGAAGGATGGAGTAAAGAAGTATATGAATGAAGGCAGTGCTGGTTGGGAGGAGGGGCGTCGACTGACTAGGGACAGAGATGCATGGGGGCGTTTCGTTCGTGGCCACCCCTTCGGGGATCACAGCGTCAGGCAATAGATAGATTGATACTGTACCACTAACTTGTATAACTAATATTGATACAGTACTGTACCACTAATTTTTCTGTTGATGTTTTTTTTGTAGGTGTTGGTGCCAAAATCATCACTCACACAGTCGGGGGTAGCGTGGGAAGCCTGGCCAGCGGAGTGAGCAGCCTGGGGGGTATTAGTGGCACCCTGGGTATGGGGCCCCCTAGTAGTGGTGGTGGGGGAGGAGGAATGGGACGAGGTATGGGGCGTGGAGGTGTGCCAGGTTCCTCCACCACGTCCCCTCAATCCTCCACACCACCCATCTTCGTCACCAACCCCGGCTCCATCACTGTCGTTACTCGCACAGTGGCGGCTGGACAAGGTACAGGTAAAAGACAACTTTCCTTCCCACCTTTGATGTTGAGTCAAGTCAAATACAAGGCTACTGAGGGACGGAATAAGTAGTCATTATTATCTGTGTTGTAAGAGTCTGGACATAAAGTGGACATCATCAATCAAGTACAGTAGGGTCTCACATAAAACGAGTTTATGGTCGATAAACGAGGGCGTTTTATGCGATTTCGTTTTATGTGAACACAGCATTTTGGTGGCGCAATATCGTCAATGTTCACTGTAAGCGAAAATTTTCGTACAAAGCGAACGATATTTCGCACGTTTTGTACGATATTTCGGCGCTCTATATGAAAACTCCTCGGATTTGCCCCACTTTGGCGGCGGACTCGTTTTATGTGATCACATTCGTTCTGATCGAAAATTAAATATTAATATTTTAGGTCGGTCGTTTTAATCGAGACTCGTTTTATGCGAACACGTTTTATGCGGGACCCTACTGTAGTCTCTTTACTGATGCTTTTACTGACTTTACCATAATACACCATGCAGTATATTTCTTACACAAGCTGCTCACTCTATATTGTCCTTGTAATAATCTATGTACAAGGTACAGTACTGTATATGCTTTTCTTTTCTTACTTAAATCATCATTATCCCCATCCTAAATTTCTTCATAGTGCTAGATGCTCATACAGTATTTTCATATCTGATTTACTGTATGCATCATAATTGTAATGTAAGTTTAGCTTCACAATTATTATTACTCAGTATAGAATAACACATTTCAGAATTACACTCATAAAATAAATAATTAAATGCACTCAAAAGCACTCAAAAGAATTACTGGTAAGAATGTAAAGATGTGCCTATAAATCATAGTTTTCCCTTACAGTGTAAGCACTAACAACAGTCGAGTGTGTGTGTGTGTGATAGTTAACAATATCATTGCCTTCATTCTCTTCAGCCAACTTAGAATTTACTAGCACCTGTATGCCCCATCTCAATCTAGCTACACGTCTGGCATCATCTTATTTTTCTTAATAATTTCTTAGTCTTTTTAAATTGAATATTAATGCCTTGCTTTCTCTGAGAAGCTCTGCCACAGGAGATATTTAAGAGAGAAACATAAGTTTTCAACTTTCTCCAATGAACTGCACTGTTATTGCCTCCTATTAAACACCTCACTTTTTACATATTATTTGGTCAATTTATAAGAATCCTTTCTTTGCATATGTTCATACCCTATCAAAGATTTTTTTGTTCATTCATATATCTTACCACATTTAATACCTCTACTCATCTGTCATACTAACTTTATTTTATGCTCTAGCCTCCAGACAGATTGTTACCGGTACTGTATTGAAATTATCAAATGTTTATCTCTATAGGCACAGGTCCACGGGTAGTAACAGTGAACACCATCAATGCCCCCAAGTCTTCCTCAGCCAGCCTGAGTTCTGGGGGTCTCACCCTCCCCCGGCCTGCCCCCACCCCGGCCACAGTGGTGTCAGTGGGGCCCAAGACCATCCAGACCGTGAGAGTGACTCCCCAGGGACCCGTGGGACTCAGACCGGTGCTGGGGGGGGTTCCTGGAGGAGGGGTTGGTGGGGGAAAGTCTTCTAATGTTATTGTGGTTCACAAGGGTGCCCCACCACCACCTGGCACCAGGCCCGTCACCATACAAGGAATCAGGGTAAGATCAATACAATTAATTTAATTTTGTTTATCGTGTCTCTGTTATCATTAGATCTACTTGTATATTTATCATTGTAGTGTACATAATATTGCAGTTAATTATCTTCATACTACATGGTAAGCGTGATACACTTGGTAGTGTGAATATGTTTATTTGTTTGCTCTTAAAAGTTTTTAGTTATGTGCAGCAGAATGCTGAAAATTTAGGAATTATTGATTTTGTTGTTGTTCTTTTTGAGGATTAGAGGTGGGTGGATAAGTTCATTTTCATTTCTTATCATAAGTTTTGTTGTTGTTGCTGTTCCCCAGGCTGCCTGGCCGAACAGCCCCAAGGTCTCGAGCAAGGCCAAGGCCATAACCGAGCGGCCCCACAAAACCCTCCCTGCTTACCACTAATAAGCCCGGGTGACAAGCCACTCCAAGGCGGGGAGCTGAGAAGGATGTGGAAACACCCGGGAAACCAAAGCCCACCCAAGGCCCTGTTCCCCTCAGCAATTATGAAAGGAAAGTTGAGGGGCAATGGAAAAATGTGACGCTTTGGCTCTCAATCTCCCAACCTCTAGGTTGGCAGTAGGGAGGTCAATCCACGGAAGAGAAGCCGTCACTTGAGATCTAGAAAATATACAAGTGAAAGGAACAGTCAGAGTAAGCTATGGGTATGGCAGAGATCGCTCAGCTCTCACCTATTTCAACTCCTTTCGGGGTTGGGCACCCGCCTTCATAAGTTTTGTTGCACCAAATGCTGCTTCCCACCTGGGCAAGGTGGCTTACAGAAATAGAAAGAAAATTTAAAATAGAAATAATACGGTAGCCTACTGTAATAGGGAAAATTTTAACACGTTCAGTACCGGTGCCGTCCTTATACAGTAGCATCTCCATTTTCTGGCACTTGGGGATTTGAAACCTACGGTGAATTGAAAAGTCTGGTTGATTGAAAATTACTCTTATAAATGCCCATAAACCCCAAGAAAATACCCCCTAATGGCTATCTGTATTATCAGCCTTAATATAATAGACAAACGCACATTACTATACCATTTTAATAGTAATGTTCTCAACTTGCCAATTTATAAGTACTGTACAGTAGAAGTTGGAAAAGGCGTCCAGCTGTTGTTTTCGGCGGCGTAATGCGTATCATCGTATGCGAAGGCTAGGCCTTATCGGGAGGGAGAGTTCTGCAGCGCATTCAAAGTTTTGACAGTAGCAAAACGAAACACTAATATCAAACTGTTCTTGTTCTTTTTAGTTTGTCTTAGGTTTCTCACTTAACCCTCTCCGACATATGACGCGATTTTGAGCCGATTAGGGATACTTTAAAGCCTTTGTTACCATCAGGGATATTTAGAAACCTTTAGTTTAGTTACTTCAACCTCTGCAGTTGTCTTTGAGTTAGCTGTGGGCAGAAAACTAATTTTGGAGAGGTAATTATAAGAGTGAGAGAACTCTATTTCTTATTGCTAATCTGGCAACCTCTGCGGCATATGAGGTGGATGCTTTGGGAGAGGCAGTAAGGGGTGGATGCTTGCCACTTATCCACAGTTGTAGAGGTGGATGCTGTTACATCATCCACCTCTCTCCATTCGTTTGGATATTTGTGTTTTTTGTTCCAAGCTCAGAACCACTCTTTTGCATTTCTTCTTGTCACTATTGGCTTTCACTTTGTCCGACTTTGCCTTAATCTTCGGCAGGATAGCGATGAATCGAGTATAATATGTCCGATATGAGAATGTTTGTATATACGGATCGATCGGGGAGACTGAGTAGGCCTATTCCCACGCTTTTGTTGTTGTTGTTGCTTGTTTTACTGACGTCGCCGTTACCCGCTTAGAACCACAAACTATATTATATACTGTATATACATATATTTTTTATTGGTGCTTTTTAAGTAGTTGTTTCCTAATATTATATGTATTTATTATTTGTTATGATGAAATTATGCTGGTAAGACAATTTTTTTTTTTTTTTTTTAATAATTTCTTGAAACCTCCGGTTGTTTGAAGCTACCGGATGCCTGAATGCCGGAAAATCGAGGTGTTACTGTAGCTATATTTTGGCTACTATTAGACGATTGTATTCAGTATAAAAGAGGCCTCCAGCAATTGACAGGCTTCGAACTATCTGACTGAACCATATGTACTACCACAGGTTCTTCTTAACCCGTGGAGCCCCGGCTAGTTTTGTAATGTTTGTTCACCAGAACCCGGCCGGTTTTCAAAAAATTGTTTTATTCCAGAAACAATAGCGAATGGGTTAGGAATGAAGGAAAAACCACGAAAAACCGCTCAAAAAGCTTAAAGAATGGTCCTACAGAACCCCCGAAAACGTATTTTACAAGAGTAAAAAATTGAAGGCAATTACCCCAAAAAACCAGGTTATTGCGCGCTCACGTGCACGCACGTGGACTTTGAGAGTTTTCAACCATCGGCACGGTTGCGTGGGATACGTACACAGTTCCCATACAAATCTGAGCCCTCTTGAATGGATACACCTGTGGTTACGGTCGGCGCAATTAGGGTGACGCGCCAGACGCGTCTCTGGGGCTGTGCGTTACATACATCGCCGAAGCGCCAGACGCGTCGCTGGGGCTGTACGGGTTAAGCAGCACAAAATCGTCTAAATATAGCTAGAAGAAAATTCATAGGACATCACTGGTACTGAAGGGGTTAAAACAAAAAGCATATATTTATAAGAATTCGGCAGTAAACAAAGTCTAATTTACCTAAAAACTTATAAGTGTTAACTTACTTTAGATGTTGATAATTATAATGTAAAATTTGCAAAATAAACAAACCAAAATGTATACGAACACAGTAAAAAGACAAAATAACTAATCAAAATCGCTATGTGGAAACAACGCTTAAGTAAAATAATAATTTATAAATAATAGATAATATAAATAATAAATGATGGATAGCTCAAGGATAAAGTTAGGAATAGATAGAAGCTATAGTGGCCACTAAGAGTTTGACTAATTTCTTTTATCACTGCCTTCCATTTTGTTCTCAGGATGTGTCAACAAAGATCACCATTGGGAAGGCCCTGGGAGGCACCCCTGGCACTGCAGTCCTTCAGAAGCCTACCCCACTCCCCTCCCCCCTCCCTCGAGTACCCCCTATCACTGCCCCCATGCCCCACACTGCACCTACCACAACTGTTTCCTCCATCCCCGCCACCACTACCACCACGCCCAGTGGCAGTGTCATCGTGGTGGACCTCAGTCCTCAGGACAGGGCATGTGTTAATACCAGCAGTGCATTAGCTGATATTCTTCAAGGTATGAGTATGTATAATGTATAGTTTGCATGTAGTATTTTATGACTGATGCGCTTTGGGTGTTTGTACCATTAATTTACGTCAATATACCTGTATCTTCACTACTTCCATGACAGATTGGCTTAGCAGTTATGTCTCCCGGGTACTTTGTTCATAATTTCATCTTTTACTTTCTCCATGACACTTCTTACAGCCAGTTATTTGCTAGAATATTGTACTTCTATCCTTACTGCCATAAAAACAGTTGAAGGAGAAGACCACCTAAACCCATATTATTATTTCACTTGCACACATTTGTTTGAGGGTATACTCTTTCTCTACCCATTCTCAGGAAATTAATGTGTTGAATGGTTCAGTTGACATGATAACAGAGCCTTTTGGTGACAAGCAGACTTACTGAATAAAGTTTTACATTTTAATTTTATTACAGTTACTTAGACAATTGTGAGAGGCAGATTTTTGGTTTATTGTACTTTGTTTTCTCTTGCTTCAGAAATTAATGATTAAAGAGTTTACAAGTATGTTATTACAAATTTATTTAGGCAGTCTATTTTGTTCTATATTTGCATTTTGCATATGTATGATCTTATTCTAATGTGCCTACATCTTGTAACCACATAATTATATCGTATGAATATAACTTTACTTCAATCTAACATATGTTATATCCACACTACATACAGTGGAGCCCCCATCCTAGCTGCTAATCGGTTCTGGAGAAATAGAGCTAGGATTGAAACATCCAAGATCGGGGCACTGTTCTTATGGGGAACATTCAATCGGTTCCGTGCTCATGCCAAAATTTGCGTCTTTTTCTATTTTTTGCCTATGAAAACATGTTTTATTGTACACAAATTAAATTTTATGCATTATACTGTATCATATAATACACCATAGAATAAGTTTTTAATAACTAGAAAAAAAGGCCCAATATCTAAACAATTACCGCACATTTTCCCAGTGTTAGGCTATGAAAACATGTTTTTTGTCTAGGCTACATCAAGTAGCCTAGGCCTAAATCTTATGCATTGTAAATAATAATGTAGACATGGCTAAATGACAGTCCTAACCATAAATACTGTAGATTGGGGCATTGTTTCTATCATGCAACATTTTTTAGGCCTAGCCTAGGCCTAGGTTCTAAATTCGTCCAGCCACTCCTCAAGTACCCATTTCGCCCCAAATACATCCAATAAATACATACAGTATTATGAGGAAAAGACGTATAAATACGTATTATGAGAAGATTACTTACCACACAGATTTTATTATAAATCATTGTCATACTTAGCCTAGCCTAGGCTAACATCGTCTAGGCTAGGCAATTCAATCGCTTTCGTCCGACATGGACTGGTCTTTGCTGTGTTTTGAGCATGAAATTCCTTCATTGCTACCACCAGGCCAACCATCCCTATCACTAGATGTACTAGAGGTTATAATAAACGCGAGAGATAAGGGTTTCAGGCACAAAAAGGCTTGCAAACGGTTGTTTTGTCAACACAGATACTAGCTAAACTGCAAGCGTCTGCTTAGTGATGACGTCATACACAGATGGCGGCATCTTGCGCATTTGACGATCGGATCTCGGATTCACTTGGATTTCGTCTCTAAACGGCAAGCTACTGGCAGATTCTTTCGTTATGTTAAAACAAAATTATTGTTTTTGTTTGTTTTCTAGTTTTATGTTGAGTTTTTCGTTATTTTTGCTATTTTTTCGGGTTTCGGCTGGGATTTTGATGCGAGGAATGAGGCTTTTGGCGCGAGAATTGAAATGGGGAATATTTGGTGTGTGGTGCGAGAATTGAATCAACGAAGACCGGTGTAGCGAGGATGGGGGCTCCACTGTACTTTAATAAGCTTTACACACTAATTTACAGGTAACAATAGCAGCAGTAGCAGTACCAGTGACACCACTACCACCACCACTACTACTACTACTAACCCAACCACCACTACCACAACTACCATCACCAACCCCAGCACCTCCATCCCTACCCCCACCACACTTACCAAGAGCAGTAGCAGTAGTAGTGGTGGAGGTAGTGGTAGTGGTAGTGGTAGTGGTAGTGGTAGTGGCGGTGGAGGGGAGGTGGTGGGGGGTAGTGGTGGTGAGAGTGAAGGAGAGTGGCTGAACCTGAGACTGGAAGGAGAAGACTCACCGGCTCACAGTTTGCCTGAGGGACAGATGCAGATGTTGGGTGAGACTTGAAGTTTTTTCATTTAAGCTTTTTTTCATTTGCTTTTCTTTTTTTCCCTTGGCATATATATAAAGAAAAATGAACTAAGAGTGAGATGCCCTTACTGAGGAAGACATGTGTTAAAGTCTAATGGCTAGAATTCTAGAACGAGTCTTATCATTGGCTCATCCGACAGTTTGAGGCGTTATTGTGCTGATTTATACATTTTGATTGAGGGTTGAGTAGTAGAGACTATCTCGAATAACCCTCTGAAGCTCCCAGATTCTTTCTAAGCTTATTAAAATCATCTAATGATTGCCAGATTAAAATGAAAAAATAAAAGTCACATACTGAAAGAGTTTATGACTAACACTATTTCTCAGCAAAGGAAAAACCCCAAGGAATCAAAAGTAGTAGTTGTTGTCGTTCCCTAGGCTGCCTGGCCGAACAGCCCTGAGTCCCTAAGGAAGGCCATGGCTACGATCGGGCTTTCCCACAGGACTCTCAAGGCGTGTAGATTATGTTGTTGGCGTTATTGATATCACAGTAAACCTTTGCATCCCCTACAGTATATTCTTCCTAAGCTGATTAAAACTATCTACTGATAGCCAGATTAAAACAAGAAAAATAATTCCATACTGAAAGTGTTATTGACTAACTTCCATATTCCCATACAGAGGAGGCAGTGGAGATCCTGGGTCGTGGAGATAAGGAGTCGGCAAGGAACCTGCTGCGTCAAGCGGGCATAGAACTTCTTGACTCACCTGGAGACGTCATGGAACACACAGGGGTACGCTAACACAGATGAAAGGCCTACCATATATGAGTCAGATACAAAGGGATGGTAGGGAGAGAGGAAGACCTCGGTTGGAATGGAGAGATGGTGTAGTACAAGCGTTGGAAGATAGAGGGATGACTTTAGAACAGGCAAGAGAAGTGGTAATGAATAGGAATGAATGGAGAATGCTTGTGAATAGATGAGTGATAATGTGGTCGATGGGAGAGGGGGTCGGGCACCAGTTGGACTAGATAATAGTCCGTCAGATGCCTGGCCCGAGAAGCCGGTGCATATGAAGGGTCATGCCTGGATGTGAGGTGGGCGGGCATTGTGGTGATGAGCTTCGCTGCGTGTCTGCCTGCTGAGATCAGAACCTCTCTGCTGGGAAGTCTGAGACCAGGGGAGTGCTGGAGGCTTTAGTGATCCTTGGTCTCTTGGTCTTCTGGGCGACCTAGATGTGTGTGAATATTATATTTTGTTATTTTATTTTGTGTTGTCCCTGTTCGGGCTCTGTCTCGTGTCGGCCACCCCCAGCTATGGGGTATGTGCTTGAGTACATACATACATAACTATGCCAAGAGTGTCCCAGCCACCTGGTGGTAACAAATATTAACTATACAGTAGTGAGAGGGTAGGAATTTTCATTGACCTCCCAACCTTTCTCTAGTCCTTCACCAGATACCTGATAGATTTGACGATATTTAACTAGCCCATTTAGGATTAGGACATGAGACTGAAACCGTAACTCTTATGGACCACTAAGTGTATGTATTGTAGGTTAAGTATTATTTCATAGTAAAACTGTGATAGTTCTGGCATCTGTATTTACTTATTTGTTTGTTATTTACAGCAGGAGGGCACTTCTATGGCAAACTTAATGGCAGGGTTGGCCAATCAGCTACCTGGTACTGTTAGCCACCTGGGTGAGGGAGCGCTGCCCCCCGTAGGAGAACTGGACCCAGCTACAGGACTCTTCTATAACCCATCCAGTAGTGAGTATATAATTAAGTTTGTTTGAGTGAAATGTTGTTCTTGGTCAGTATGATGTTTGGGAGTTTTTGTTCAAGGATTGGGGTAGTAGTACTGTATAGTAGTAGTAGTACAGTCCATCCACTGAGTGCGCTAATTTACCATACTGTACATTCGCATAGTGAGAAAAATAGAAACCCATGTTACTGTATAATGGACAGGAGTGAATTTTATTAGTTTTCCCCATCTCTTTCCACCTTTTGTATATGTTTGCTGTTGTAGTAATGCCAGATCCGCTTGACAAAATGTCCTTAGAATAACTCCAAACATGTATTAACCCTTACAGTCCCAGGCCCGAGTATATTCGTCAGTTGATAAGTTGTTGTTGTTGTTGTTGTTGTTCTTGTTCCCCAAGCTGCCTGGCCGAACAGCCCCAAAGCCCCGAGCAATTCCAAGGCCATAACCGAGCGCCCCCACAGAACCCTCCCTGCCGACCACAATAAAGCCTTCGTGACCGAAGCCACTCCATGGCGGGGAGCTAAGGAGGGTGCAGAAACGCCCGGGAAACCAAAGCTCCACCCAGGGCCCTGTGCCCCTCAGCAATTATGAAGAGAAAGTTGAGGGGCAAGGGAAAAATGTGACCCTTTGGCTTCCAATCTTGGTAGATTGGGAGGTCAATCCACGGAAAAGACGCCGTCACTTGAGATCTAGAAAATATATAAGTTAAAGGAACAGTCAGAGTAAGCTATGGGTATGGCAGAGATCGCTCAGTTCTCACTCTGATAGACCAGCCCATCACGATTCAGTAGATAAGTAACTCCAACTCCCCATTCCCAGGCCCGAGTATATTCGTCAGTAATGTACTTTCCTTGTAACTGCCTGTACAACCCTGTAGTTGGTAACGACTGTTTAAGCACTTCTACCGGTCTGGCAACACTTCTCAGCTTATATAAGACCCACTGAAGTGTGACTGGGCCAGTCTTGCTCCACCTCTTGAGGTGAAAAGGTGGTCTCTCCTGCCATTTTTGCCACAGTGCTTGGGACTGCAGGGGACTTTTATTACTGTATCCTACGGTATGGTATGGGTTAATAACATGTTTCGCTGCAAAATCTCTGTAATAGCCGAGGAATCATGATAAGGGCATGTCAATATACCCTCAGCTGAAAATAAACAGACTATAGTTACCAAAATATCCACTTTCTTCATACATCCGTGGCGTTAAGTTCACTATTGCCAAGTACACACTCACTGCAGTGTATCTAACTCATCACAGGAAGAAGACAGAAGGGGTTCTGTGTATCTTAAATTAAAATGCAAAACTTACAAACTAAACAAACCAAAACATGGACAAAGACAATATAAAGGCAAAATAACTTATCAAAATCGCTATGTGGAAACAATGCTTACTAAAATAAAATTTATGAAATAAAAGAACACAATCCACCACATAGGGTGTACATTACTACATGAGCAAGTTAATCTGTTTCCCAAGCAAACTAATCGCACACATAACAACGTACTATCGTCACGTTCAAGGAATTAATAAATTTGGGAAGTCCGGGACGTTCTGGTAAATTTGACTAAACTCTGCATGAATAAAGAAACTACAATTAGTGTCAAAATGTTCAATTAAAATCAAATTTGCAACTTGACAAGACATTAACCCTTAAAGATCGGGGGCGGAATTAAGTCCACCTCCAATTTGCAGCAAGTTAGGAGCATTATTAAGGCTTTTAAAGGGTTAAAATCGAGTGCAAATGGCCGGGAGCGCAGCGGGCCAGACAGCCGACTCCCAGGGCTTACCGCCGCCCATTAACTCGTGTTCCCTGTGTTCTCGAGAGGCCGGCAGTGTAGCCAGTAGTGAGCATAGCTGGGAAAAATATGCCGCTATACGCTAAACTCCCATGTTACTGGTACCACTGTATGAGAACCACGAGTGCTACGTAGCTCGTTCTGGTCTCATTTTGAAGCTTTTAGCGCCTAGTTTTTTGCTGAATACATTTCTTTTCATGCAGATACTTGATTTATCATTCAGGAGGGCCTGAATATGCCCAAATAAGCCCAAAACCCCCCATTAGACAAGGGTTAACAATAGTACAAAATACAAATAGCACTCACAAACGTAGTGCTATCGGGTAGGTACCTGTAAGCATAGCATGCCTCAAGTGACCCCTATCAATTACTACCCTACAAATAACCTAAATTTATCATACAAATAAACTAAGGAAATTGCAAAAGCAAACAATTGATACTATCGACAATGAATAGATATAATATAATGAAGAAAAATAATTGCAAAATATGAAGAAGCAACAACAGATTTAAACAAAGAGTACTCTTTTAACAAGAACAATTAATTTAAAAAAAATCAATAATAATAATAGAAAACTCAATTAATGAAATCAACAAATACATGTGGCATTCCAAGGACTCGAACCTAGGATACTCACACCGAAATTCTGCGCATTTATGCATTACGCTATCAAGGCAGTTAAAGAATTATGCACAAGCCTATGATTTATTTATTTTAGGTAATATTTATCAGAGTTTTGGATGAGTGTCCACTGGCTAACTTATCTTCTTGTTATTTTCAGGTGAGAGTTCATCTGATAGTAACAGCAATTCAGGTCAGTAAAAATTATTAATTGTCCTCTTTTCTCTATCATCAACCTTTTATATTCTTCTATATTCTACTTTTATATTCTTCTATATTCTACTTTTATATTCTTCTATATTCTACTTTTATATTCTTCTATATTCTACTTTTATATTCTTCTATATTCTACTTTTTATTAATTTTATTGTTGAATGATTAATAATTATTCTCTTTTCTTTCTTCTAAGTCTTTTCTTTATCCTACTTTATACTCTCCTATTTGGGAATTATATTGATAATTATTATAATTTTCTATATACAGTACCAGTATATGCTATCTTTACTTTCTAAATCTTTACTTTCTAATTTTAATTTTTATGTTTTACAGTTTTGACAATAGCCAATCTATATTTAGTTTAGCTATTGATATCTAAATGTACTACATGTAATACGCTTTAAGAACAGTAACTATGATCTTAATAATTTGTTCATAAAAGCCAATAAAATGAAATATGTAAAGTATACAGTACCTTATTTATAAAAAGAATTTTGTGGTAATTTAGATATATTTATTTTCAGCTTCAGATGATTTAGAGGCAGGAGAGGAAAGAGATGTGGCAGAATAAAGCAACTTATGTCAGAGTCACACGAGCCATTTTTCGAGCAATTTCTACGGGCAATTATGGTCTGGAAGCTTCAAAAATTACACTATCATAATTCAGCCACCTAACATAATCTACCTTCAGTCTAGTTGCCGATAACAGTGCGAAAAAGTCCCGAAATAATATGTGAAAAAACTTGCTCTTGGAAAATTGACGGAAAAAGCGTTCGTGTGACAGCGGCTTTAGGTACTGTAAAATGAGCTGACTTTGGACATGGAGGTACAGTTGCCCACATAAGTTATGTTCCTCTTTGTGATCGTATACATGGAAATATATAACGCACATGATTGAATTACGAGTGTAGTTTCTTATGCATTGGTTGACTCATCCTATTAGTCATCTGATAATTATAAGGTAAAACTTGCAAAATAAACAAACCAAAACTTGGACGAACACAGTAAAAAGACAAAATAACTTGTCAAAATCGCTATGTGGAAACAACGCTTAAGCCAGCTAATAATTCTTTATACTGTAAATAAAAGAACACAATCCACCACATAGTACATTACTACAATCCACCACATAGTACACTACTACAATCCACCACATAGTACATTACTACATGAGCAAGTTAATTTGTTTCCCAAGCAAACTAATCGCACATATAACTCGCACTATCGTCACGTTCAAGGAATTAGTCAATATGGGAATTAAAAGAAACCATGCTAACAATTTGTTCATACTAATCTTACTTTCATACATACAATCACAATGAGGAACAGAACTTATATGGGCAGCTGTACATGTAACTTCTAATGTGTCTGGATCATATGTATTGAGCCACAGTTATGGAAAGTGGCTCGACATTATGGAAAAACAAATATGTAGGCAGTGTTTCCCCTATTAACAAGCCATTTTCCCTTGGCTGTGTCTCATTATATATTGTCTAGATATGTCCAAAGTCACCTCCACATCCTCAGACAGCCCATTTTACCGTGAGTTAACAATTTCTCAAACCCGAAACGCCTGACCTGAGTTTAGTTTTAGTGTTTCTCCTGGTAAAGCCCTGCACATGCGGCTTAGTTTAGTTTTTATACAATCCTATTCTTATTACGATTAACGCCTACCGTATTGATATTTTTAATTTTCATCCAAGCATACCGGTACTCCTACTAATCCAACCTCCTGTACACTAACATTTAAGCTACTGGCTGCGTTCCTTTTCGCGTAATGTAATCTCCATCATATGTCATACTTCTTTTCAACATAAAATCTAAGGCATTTAAGTGAACCTTTGTATGTAATTATAATGTAAAACTTGCAAAATAAACAAACCAAAACTTTGACGAACACAGTAAAAAGACAAAACAACTTATCAAAATTGCTATTTGGAAACAACGCTTAAGCAAAATAATAATTCTTTATAAATAAAAGAACACAATCCACCACATAGGGTGTACATTACTACATGAGCAAGTTAATCTGTTTCCCCAAGCAAACTAATCGCACATATAACAACACACTATCGTCACGTTCAAGGAATTACTGTAGTCAATTTGGGAAGTCCGGGACGTTCAGGCAAATTTTACTAAATTATGTATGAATAAAGAAACTACAGTTAATATTTAAATTTAATATTTTACTAAATTTATGTAATACTGGCCCTCATCATCCAATGTATTCTTTATAGTAGTCAGTTACCTAATTCATATTCACTTAAGGTCACTTCACATTAGCGCTTTCTCTGATGACTTTCGTTCAGCATTTTGATTTTGGTAGTACTGTATGTTGGAGGTTTTTGTCATTGCTATCGGTAACTGGATTGGAGTTAAATTGTTATAGTTGGATGAATTCATATAAAACTTGAATTCAGAAGCTTCCAGACAAGAATTTTGCCAGGTTGTTAGGTTGTAATGATCAGCCAACCCTCACATGCCTAAGCATACTCATGATATTTATTTTCAAAATAGAATTATAGATCAACAAACTAAATCCTACTTCTATGCTCGCTTGACTCCAACTCTATAACCCCTACAGTACCAGTGACGTCCTTTTCATTATATTCTGGCAATGATTAGATGATTTTATTCAGCTTAGGAAGGCCCACTGGCAATAATATGGCTTCAAACTATCTCAACCAACCCATTTAATTACCACGGATCCTTCTTAGGCTACATAATATCGTATAAATATAGCTTGAATAAAATATAACGCACATCACTGGTACTCAAAGGGGTAATCAAGCATCCCTGCCATTTTTCACCTCTAACAACCCGTATTCACCCGCGTCTCATTCTGACTTGACTTCTTATCCCGAACGCCAATACAGGTCTCCCTCGATTTACGATTAGATTACGTTCCTGAAAACCCAAACTTTACCCTCTCACATCCTTATGACGCAGAGGTTGCCAGATTAGCAATAGGAAATAGATTTCTCTCACTCTTATAATTACCTCTCCAAAATTAGTTTTCTGCCCACAACTAACTCAAAGACAACTGCAGAGGTTGAAGTAAATAAACTAAAGGTTTATAAATACCCCTGATGGTAACAAAGGCTTTAAAGTATCCCTAATAGGCTCAAAATTGCGTCAAGGACGTGAGAGGGTTAAATAGAAAAATTATATAGCAAACCCTAAAATTAATGGGGTAATTGGGGATGCGTTCTGGGACCAGCCAAAACCCAAACCCAAACATCTATCTATCTATCTATCTATCTATTCTATCTATTTACTCAGGCCCAATCCCCACTTTTCCTATTTTTTTGGGGGGGGGGACTCAAGACAGAGCCCGAACAGGGACAACATAACACAACAGAAATCAACGAACACACAAAACAAAAAACAAATTACTTAAAAACTTATAATAATATGGTAATTCGGGGCATCGGATAGTGAGGGGGACCTGTACAGCATCCAGATAATAAACTTGCCTCTCCTCCGTTCAAGTTTGTACAAAGATGTCGTAAATTCTGGGAGGATTTTATGCAGTGTACATAGATAAATTTTTATGTTAATGTAGTATTAAAAAGGGAAACGTATATTTAAGGATCCACCACTTTTGTAAGTATAATATATATACTGTATCTTACCAGTTCAGGTTAACCCCTACTGTATCGGCGATGTCTATATACTGTAATGTGATTGAAGGTATACTTAGACGATTGTGTGCAGTTTAAGAAGGATCTGTGGTAGTAAAAAGGGTTAACCCATACTGTACCAGGGATGTCATTTGTATCATATTCTGGCAACTATTAGAGGATTGTACAGTATTAAGCTTAGGAAGGACCTCTGGCAATAATAAGGCTTCAATCTATCTCGACCAACCTTTTTAACTACCACAGATCCTTCCTAAGCTGAATAATATTATCTAAATATAGCTAGAATATAATATAGCACACGTCGCTGGTACTCAAAGGGTTAAGGGAGATAGTTCGAAGCCTGTTAATTGCTGGAGGCCGTTTTTATACCGAATAACAACGTCTAACAGTAGCCACAATAAAGTTAAAAGGATGTCGCCGGTACAGAAAGGGTTAACGGTAAGACTGGATTGTTCAGATGTATATACAGTATTGTCATTGAATTATGGCATTTAAAAACAGATTGCCTATGACACATTCTGGCCATAACTCATTAAGGGAGCCCACCTCGCTTTTTTTCTCTTTCTCTCCCTCTCTCTTTGGTTTGTATCCATTCGGCCCCATTCAGCCTATTGTTTCAAGACGTTTACCCCCATCCAGGTGTTAATATTTTCCTGGCGAGCGGTAGTGAGCCAGCATATACAGTATATATTTTTGTTTTGACAGCAAGTTAAATTTGTACATTTTTCGATAGAAAAATTTCTCCGGCGAAGCCGGATTTCTCATTACAATGCTCGCTCGCCAGGAAGAAATTAACACCTGGATGGGGATAAACGTCTTAAAACAGTTGGCTGAATGGGGCCGAATGGATACAAGCCAGAGAAAGAGAGAAAAGGAGAAAAAGAGAAAAAAAGCAGGTGACCCCCTTAACCCCCTCTGTACCGGTGACGTCTTTTTCATTTCATTTCAGACACTTTTAGACGATTGTATGAGGCTTAGGAAGGATATGTGGTAGGTAAAAAAATGAATTGATATAGTGTGTAGCCCTTTGATTGGCATACATCCTTCCTAAGCTCAATAAAATTGTCTAATAGTTGCCAGAATATAATGAAAAGTACATCACCGGTATAGAAGGGGTTAACTCCCTTTGCACCATATATTTTGATATAATTATACTGTATATTGAAAATATAAGTATTTTGTGAGGCTGCACAACCAATTCCCTATACATATTATTAAAGTTATTAACATTTATCTATATTATGGAATTTACCGTATACAGTATGAAATAAAAATGTGGAAAATATTAGCGATAAAGCAAAATGTGATGGTTCCCGGACTACTCAACCAATAGACCACTATTTTATTTTTTATTTATTTATTTTTTCTACTCTACTGGGTTGTATCTACTCAGCCCCATTCAAACTACTATTTTAAGACGTTTATCCCCATCCAGGTGTAAATTTTTTCATGGCAAGCGGTAGCAAGCCAGCACATTATTAAAAATGTTTTTGACAGAAGGCTAAATTTGTACTTTTTTCTGTAGACAAATATCTACGGCGAAGCCGGATCTCTTCATACAATGCTGGTTTGCTATTGCTCACCAAGAAGAAATAGACACCTGGATGGGGATAAACATCTTAAAACAGTAGGCTGAATGGGGCCGAATGGATACAAACCATAGAAATAGATGAAAGGAGAGAAGAAAAAAAAGCAGGTCACCCCCCTAAAACCAGTATCTCTCAACCAGTGTTGTTAGGAAGTTAAATTAGGTTACCATTTATTTTATTTATTTATTTTTATTTATTTATTTATTTTATTTTTTATATGTTTGTTATGTTTGTTTGTTTTGCAAGTTTTACATTATAATAACAGGTACTGTAAATATTTTTTTGATATACAGTATATATGATTTTTTATTGGGGGTAATGGTTTAATGGTTGATTTATCCCGGAACCAGACAACATTGGGATAAAGTTTATAGGTTGTGTCCTGGAAAGTTGTGTACAGTCCTACAATTGTTTTATAATGTTGTCAATGTGTACAGTACAGTCAATCCTCCGGTAACGCGGTTTTGGTGGGACGCGGTACACCCCAATACTCCAAAATTTATACTAATGCGGTCAACACTTACACAGACGCGGAGTATGGCCGGGCGCCGAACTTTTACGTACGCACAGAAGTACGAGATCATGAAAGAGTTAGAGAAAGAGCAAAGAGACAAGCGGAGTTAGCAAGACGAAATGAAGTGAATGAAGCCACAATTTGTACCAAACCTAGCCTAACCTAGCTTATATATACTGTACAGTATATCCAGCGGAAGTTGTCGTTGCTGTCTTGCTTTTGGTGAAAACTAGAAGTCTCTAGACCAAGTGGTTCAGTTATTATGATAAAAATAATTAGGTCAGTAAGCTGGACGAAAGGCTAGAATTCAGTGTGTACTCCCGACTTTCGTCATGTACCGATGCTCATATCTCTGCAAATAAATGGACTAACCAAGTTTTTATGCATACCAGAGGTAGATATGGCCGTTGCCGTGCGATAGGTGAAGACTAGAACACTCTACATTGTGTAGTTATTGTGTGAGGTGAGAAATAAGACGGCGAGTTAGGCGGGAATTCCGAGCTTCGTTCGAATGCGGCAGCGCCGCTCTGACTCTCTCTCTCTCTCTCTTTCACTAAACAAAATATTTACTCAGAGGTAAGAGTTGTTGCAATGGGCAAATCAACCCAATGCACCTCATTTTACGTTTATGCATGCAAATCACATATAACCTAACCTTTATAATTGAATTTATTATTATAACATAGGTTTCTATGGAGAAAAAGTGGACTTTGTGGAAGCCCCCAGAACACCAAGATACAGTTCCGGACAGATCAAACAGCAACACCCCGTCCACCAGCTGTGTGGTGTGGGGCTCTGCGGATTTGGTAACACTGGCAGGAGGTGGGAGGGATGTGGGTGGATGATGAGGGGAGGGATGTGGGGGGTTTAGGGGGGAGTGTGGGAGGGTGAAGAGGCAGTAATCATGGTATGGCTGGTGGGAGGGGGCAAACGAGTGACGGGGTAGGGGAGAACAGAGTGACAAGCAAATTTTCCTATAGAACAAGCTACTCCCACAGGATTTTAAATTACACACCTACAATATCACTGTATGCTACATTTAACAAATTTAACAGTCTGCTCTCCCCTACCCTGTCACTTGTTTGCCCCCTCCCACCAGCCACACCATGATTGCTGCCTCTTCACCCTCCCAATTCCCCCCTAAACCCCCCACATACCTCCCCTCATCACCCACCCACCCACATCCTTCCCACCTCCTGCCAGTGTTACCAAATCCGCAGAGCCCCTCACCACATAGCGGGTGGACGAGGTGTTGCTGTTTCATCTGTCCGGGACTGTACCTTTAACATGTAAACATATGGGTTCGTTAACACGGTTTTTGGTAACACGGAACGTTGCCAGAACACATTAGCTGCGTTACCGGAGATTGACTGTACAGTACTATAGTACCCGGTAGTGTTATTATTGTAAATTTGTATTTTTAACCCTTTGGCTCCGAGCTTTTAAATCACGTGCCAGCCTCCCCACTCTGGCATATTTTGGGAAAATTCACCTTTTTAAACCTGCTGTATCTCTGTAAATAATAAATGTACAATAACCAACCAAATATCATGATCATTCAGCTGAACAATGGTGAAAACCACAGCTTTATGGGTAATCTGGTTGCCGTGTGAGTAATACGAAAGCAATGGCAACTTCTCCTGTCCGAGCTACCATGTGTGTGTGTGTGCGCGCCACGTGATCAATACTCATTCTGCGTGTGTGTGTGTGAATGTGTGTGTCTGTCGATGTCATGGGTGGGGGTGGAACGAGACAGACGACAGTCACTCGTTGACAAAGGCAAGCAGCATACTGATGCATGTCGCCGCTCTGTCTCGTGATAGGGAGGGGGGTGGGGGAGATGGTGGAGGGGTAGTAGGGAGAGGCTTGGTGGAGTGCAGGATGGGATGGGGATGGAGCCAATTTCATGGCTAGGCTGATAGGGCCGCAAAAACTTTGATTGTATATCGCATAAATGCTTAACACCATAATGGCGTCACCCAGGATTTTGGCTCAAAACACGTATGACACCAAATGGCGTCAGCCAGGTTTTAAGGGTTGAAGAAGGATGACTTTGGGGGGTGCTTAATAAAGGAATGTTCTAATAATATCAATCTACAGTATCTATCAATCTACTCAGGCACATAGCCCTTTTTCTTTCTTTTTTTAGTGTGCAGTAATTTACTTCATCATTACTGTACTGTACAAAAAAAGATATTCTTATTATATATTTACTATTTTTTATACTCCCTTTTGTAGATTAAGCACAATATTAAGTTTCCTTGGTTATATACTGGTATGCTATACTTCATAGTTTGGCAATTATAGATACATTATATTCCCATTCTAATACAGACTGCAATAGTGTAGTTTTCAAGATTCGCTCTCAAATGATTTTACTGAATAAGCTTTATAGCTTAGATTCCATTTCCTCATTTTATATCACAAACCCTCATTTTGTATTGAACGATCTCCTGGGCAGTCTGGAGCCGGTGTCCTGCGGATGGTATTATCCTTGCCAGCTTACTTTCCAAATATGACCCACACAAGATCAGAAAACAACGCAAGTCTGATGACCCAAAATCATGTAGGAGACGGGCTGCAGCTTTCCGCACGTTCAAGCTTTCCGGTGTGAATAAAGTTGTGGAAGTGCTTTAAAGAAGAAGAATGGATGGGTGTGCGCCCAGGATACCCGATGGAAGGGATGTGGTGCATAGTGGATAGTTGGTAAATGCAAGAGATGTAGGATCTATTGGAAGGGAGATGAGTCTGGAAAACGAAAGGAGTGATTGTTTTGGTGTCCGAGGAGTTGGAGAGTAAATGGTAGGTTGGTTGTACTAAAATGGAAAGTTAGTGAAAGAATTGTTATTGTGTTATCGGCATATGCCCCACAGGCTGGTTTGAGCAGAGAGTGGAAAGAAAACTTCTGGAATGACCTGATCAGTGTCATTTCAGGCCTTTCTGAGAATGATATTACAATACTAGGTGGTGACCTCAATGGGCATGTGGGACCATGTACTGATGGGTATGAGGGTGTGCATAGAGAAAATGCATACTGAAGAAGAAATCTAAAAGGCAAATATATAATAGTCCTCTTGTGTGTAACACTAAGTTCAAGATAAAGTTGAGTCATCTGATCATGTACAGTACTGGGGGCACCAGTAGCATGATAGATTAGTACCAATACTTGGCAAACAGGAAAGATTAGAAATTAATGCGGGATGTAAAGGTGTAAAGGTCATCCCAAGCGAAAAATGTATCTGCCAACATGAGCTTAAGGCGAGATCCTGTGCGCAAGAAGGTATACATACCATAAAGGAAAGTATGGTTGTTGAATATATCAGAATACAGGGATAAGTTTAGCAGTGAACTGGAGGAAATGGATAGAAATAAGGGCGCTAGGTGAAATTATGTATATATAGTCACTGGAAATTCCTTGAACATAGCCTTCTTGCTGCCACTGACAAAGTCTGTGGCACATCTGAGGGACCCCCCAGGCATAAGATTTCCTGGTGGTGGAATTGAGGAGATACTAAGGAGAGAAAAAAGATGCTTCAAAGCATGAAAGAAATGAGGCAGCAAGGAGGAATATCTGACGGCTAAGCGAATTGCCAAAAATAAAGAAATTACAAGTCAAAGAAAATAATTCAGGACTTGATCATTGACCAACTGTGTAACACAGTTAATCCCAATGGGATCTTAAACTAGCTAAGTGAGTTAATGATGACAGTAGAGATGTTTTAGAACAGTGTGTCAGGAATTATAATGGGGCAATTGTTTATGCTGACAAAGAAATCAGAGTACACTACAAATGATTACTGAACATGAAGTTTGAGTGGAATTGAGAGAAACTTAGTAACGAAAAGCCAATACTTGCCCTTTGATGGCACCAGCTGTTATGAGCAGCGCGAAAAATGAAATGCAGGAAGGAAGAGCTGCAGGGTGCTCTGGCATCGTCGCTGAGATAATAAAAGCCTCCGGTGACACAGGAGTGAGGCTGGTCACTTGAGCTATTAGCTCAATTATTAGAGAGGAGAGAATTCCAGATGTTTGGCATAAAAGTGTAATAGTAAGAGCAAGGGAGATTCATTAGAGAGGGGAAATTGTAGGGGCCTGAAAATGCTTGACCAGGTCATGAAAGTCTGAGAAAGTCTTTGAAGGTATGATTAGGGAAAACATTTCTATTGATAATATGCAGTTCGGTTTCATGCCAGAACATGGTACTGTACAGTCGATGCTATCTTCATAGTCAGGCAGGGTGCCCAGGGATGTTGTACAGTGGGCTATGAAAACACTTTTCGTGGAGAAGTGGTTAATGCGTGTGATAATGAAGATATACGAGGACTCACGAGTGGCAGTGAGGATGAAAAGTGTTCCGAGGGAGGATTTTACAGTTCATATTGAAGTCCACCTGTATTATGGTTTTAGAGGCACTGTCTGAAGATTTTAAAATTGGGCTTCCCTGGAAATGGCTATAAGCAGTACTGGTAGTACTTATCGCAGATAATATGCAGGTTGCAGAGGCCAAGTTCAGAAGATGGAGAGAGGGCATGGCAAGTAAAGACTAAGTCTCAATATAAATAAAACCAAAGTTCTACACAGTAGATTGGGGTTTGGAAATGTATAATAAAGTGGTGTATACCCTTGTGCAATATGCAGAAAAGGGGTGGATGTAAATTTGATTCAGTTTAGCAGCTGTCATTGCTGGGTACACTATGGGAAGATGCACTGTACTAAAATATAAAGATCTCTACCAAGGAAGAAGTCTGAAATTGAATAATGTATATACAGTATATATATATTTTTGTTTTCTATGTGTATGAAGGAAACAAAAGGCAGGTTACCTGTAATGAGTGTCTCCCCCAGAGTCAAAAGAGAGCCAGATTCAAGGGACGTTGTGGTATAGTTTGCAAAGGTGAGCAACGTTGAATGACCGGCTCAAGAGTGTGAACTTTGGCAATGAGTCGCTGGAGATTGTGAACAAGTTTTGTTACTTTGGAGACACCACCTCTGCCAGTGGTGGGGCTGAAGCCGCCATTATCGCTAAAATTACAGTAGATGAGGCTGTGGAAAGTTCAGAGAACTACTGTCAATTCTATCTGAAAATACTCCCTCTCTCCTTGAAGGAAAAGTTATACGCTTCATATATTAAAAGCGCAATGATGTTGCCTGTCATAGTGGATGATATCAACAGAATGGAACGTAATGAGATGAGAATGTGTGGGGCCAAACTGCAAGATAGGATATCCAGTGAAGAGCTAAGGGTTAGGTATCAAGAGTATCATTCATGAGATGTGTAAAAACAGGCTTGTAACTGTTTCAATTTCAAAAGAGTTATATGGTACAATAGTACAGTATTAGCTTTCACTATATATACCGGTATATATATATATATATATATATATATATATATATATATATATATATATATATACTGTATATATATATACTGTATATATACCGGTATATATATATAATACAAAATAGATACACAACCCTATCATAAAGTATTTTCATTCACCATCTCCAATCCAAGCCAAAAAACTACCTGAGTTGAAAGGTCTGACTGAACTGTCAACATGAGACTGAGGACTGGGTTCAGCTCGACTGTAATCACAGGAGTACGCTGCCTCACACAGGGTTGCAAAGGGTTTCACTTAATGCTCGACATACATAGCTACTAGTAGCTCAATTTGACACAAATTGCGCCATAGCTTTCTTATAGCCGAATTTCTAAAGTATGTAGGTCTCTCTGAATGTGTAAGTTGCGTTCATTCAACTAATGAAATCAATGAAAGTAATGAATACATGTGGTACTCCAAGGACTCCAACCCTATATATTCTTTGTGGCTTAAACAGAATATCAAAATAATTTGTCATTGTGCCTCATTAAATTGTCCAATTATTTCTGTTGTTGTTGTTGTTGATCCCCAAGCTGCCTGGCCGAACAGTCCCAAGGCCCCGAGCAAGGCCAAGGCCATAACCGAGCGCCCCCACAGAACCCTCCCTGCCGACCACAATAAAGCCTGGGTGACCGAAGCCACTCCATGGCGGGGAGCTGAGGAGGGTGCAGAAACGCCCGGGAAACCAAAGCCCCACACAGGGCCCTGTGCCCCTCAGCAATTATGAAGAGAAAGTTGAGAGGCAAAGGAAAAATGTGACGCTTTGGCTTCCAATCTTGATAGATTGGGAGGTCAATCCACGGAAGAGACGCCGTCACTTGAGATCTAGAAGATATATAAGTAAAAGGAACAGTCAGAGTAAGCTATGGGTATGGCAGAGATCGCTCAGTTCTCACTCTGATAGACCAGCCCATCACCAGGTTCACGACTGTACCTTTGCACCTAAAAGCTTTAATACCAACAATTGACTGAAATTCTGGCTGATAGTCTCATAATACTTCACAAACATAATTGTTTCTTGACTTATACCTCATTTTGTGTGAACCTGCTTTACTACTAATATGTGTACTTCTTATACAGTAGATACAATTAATTTATACTATACAATTGCCAAGATGTGAGTCTGGGACAAATGGCGGTATTTAAGATAATGAGGTAATGTTTAGTATGAATACAAAAACGCCATTATTATTAAATTATAACACAAAAAGTTACTTTCAAACTACAGTATATCTCATACAGTATCGGTGACGTCCTTTTCATTATATTGTGACAACTATTGGACGATTTTATTCAGATTAGAAAGGACCTCTCCCTCCTAATACTACGCCCCTTGCCGCGGTTGGGGGGCTTCGGGGCCGGTGACTGGGGTTTGATGGGGGAGGGTTTGGGATATTTCCCTTTTCTTTTCCCCACAAGCTTTTGTCGTCGGCTTAACTAATTTCGCAGAGTTTTTCATTCCTCTTTCTATGTTTTTCCCCTTCTGTTCTTATTCGGTTGTCCTCCGGGCAGACTATATCACATGCCTCCCTGGCCTGGCTAGGTTGTAGGCTCCTGACATGATTTGTCTCTTTGGTTGCTGATGCGGCCAAGCTGACTCGATTCCCCTCCTTAGTGCATTATTTTGCTTCAGACTATCTCATCCAACCCTTTTAACTACTGCAGAGCCTTCCTAAGCTGCATGATATTGTTTAAATATACTGTAGCTAGAATATAAGAATAACGCACGTCGCTGGTGCTCAAAGGGATATTTAAACTTATGAGAACATCCTGTCACTATTTCAGTAATTTTTTCTAGGTTCATATTTTATCAATAATACCCCTAATAATTAATGATAACTAGACACTTGTCTCCATGAGACACTTTCTAAGCAAATTAAAATTGTTTAACAATCTAAAATTAGAAATATTCAGATTGGAATATAAACAAACTGAGATTCTTTGACTAGATTACTGTATTAAAGTACCGGTAAAACTTTTCCATTTGTTTTATTTTAACTTTTACTTTATAATGAAATGAATATAAGAGCAGAGATGGTAAGAGAAACACCTTGTGATGAGTGTTTTGCCTTCTACTGTAGTTTCTATAAATTTAAAAAGGAAGTGGCACGATTTCTATTCCTTGTATTTCTCTTCTGATCTGTCATATTCATAATTAATCAATTATAAACATTACTCCATTCCTGCTGTGGCTCACCTTCACTGTGCCAAGTAAGCTAAATAAGCTATACAGTTAAATATTTTTAGCAGTTATTTTTGTCAGAGTAGAACTATTTATTCAGTGATACATCGAGACAATAATTTTTTTTGTAGATTATACTAGCTTTAATAAGGTCTTACTAGTACTGTAGTAATAATATGGATGAATGGTTCTTCGGCAGGTTTACAGGTAAAACATGGCAACAGTGTTGATATTTTTTATAGTTTCTAAATAAAATGTGTCAATATGCCACAGTTTCAGCTGTTATAGTTACTGAAGAAGGGAAATAGGCATATATTTGATTGAGTGTTTGTGGCATTAACCCTCTCTGTACCAGCGACGTCTGATATATTTTATTCTAGCTATATTTAGACGATTCTATGCAGCTTAGGAAGGATCTGTGGTACTTATGTGGGTTGATTGAGATACTTTGAAGCCTTATAATTGCTAGAGATCCTTCCTAAACTGAATAAAATCATCTAATAGTTACCAGAATATAATGAAAAGGACGTCACCGGTACAGAAGGGGTTAACGATAGTACCGGTACTGTAGCAGTGCAGTAGTAGCCTAGTAGTATATTATTCCCAGCTGGTGGTAAATTGACATGCTCCCATCTTGTTTACTTGGTTATTACGAAGATTTTGTAGCTAATTATGTTGTTGATTGGGGAACCTTGGCATTATTATGATACAGAGACATAGCAGTTGCATATTATTTCATTATATATTGAGACATCAGTTGCTTTATTGTTTCATTAGTCAAACCAGACCACTGAGTCACTATAAGAGACTCGTAGGGCTGGCCGACATCAGTTGCTAAAGCATCCAATTTACCATCAGCTGAAATTCAACTGACTATAGTAGTGCAGTAATACAGTAATAGCTGAGTAAAGATGGTGGTAGTAGAAATATTGGTAGTAATAGAAAAAGGGGCTATCAAAAGTGTCTATTTTGAGGCTAATAATTACAGTAACTTCATCAGGTGACACCAGTTTTGTTCTATGTTACCTCTGCATATGTTTGTATTCAATTTAGATAGGACCAGTCAAAGTTAGAGGGTTGATTGAAAAGGCTTACGCCCTTGATTATGGGAGGTTCATTCTAAGCTAAATATTATTATTGGCAATTGCATCAACGAATGCATATATACACTTAAATTGCCAAGTGATCCGTAAGAGGTACGGTTTCACTTTTATGTCTTAATGGCGGCATTGCAGGCAGCCCTGTTCTGAGCTGGCTCACTTGTTGAGTTTTTAAATTTTAGATCAGTTCGTAGAGCCTGATCCCACGTCTTTCTATATCTACCCCTATAGAAACCATCAGATGAAAAGTTAATGACAGTTGAAGGATATTGCTAACATTGTATCAATTGTACAACATTCTATGGTTAACCCCTTCATTACCGGTGCCGTCCATTTAACTATACTCTGGCTACTATTAGACGATTGTATACAGTTTAAAAAAGGGCCCCAGCAATTAATAGGCTTCGAACTATCTCGCTTAACCCTTTTTACTACCACTGATCCTTCTTTAACAGTACAGTACAAAATCGTCTAAATATGGCTAGAAGAAAATTAAAAAGACGTCGCCAGTACAGAAGTAGTTAATTCTATCTAGAGAGAAGGCATACGCTTTACAGTACAGTATCTGATAAGGCACAGTTGTCCACACGTCCGATTGTTACAGGGATACTTTGGTTTATGCTATTTATGGGGAGATTTGTAGATATTTGTTAATTTATTTATATTTATTCATTTATTTATTATTGTCTTTGGTTTCCTCCCAAGACCTCCATCAAGCTTAAACAATACCCCCAAGATCCCCCATTGAGATAAATGTGTACATTTTTCGGTAGAATAATGTCCCTGTCTAGCCTTTTTTTGTTTGGTGAGGATACAGAGGAGCCACAGCGGGAATGCTTTACTCAACACTCTGTAGATGATCAAAACTTGCCAAACAGCAGATTTGAATCGGATGAGTTCTTGATAGAGGAACTAATTCTTTTAAAGTTTTAATGGGTGATATAATGACCTTTCTGTGTAAAGTTGGCCTCTCTCTTCTCTTACTCATTTAATGTTCTTGTATATCACTTATACTGTACATGAAACATGATGCGTATTGGAGTGTATGAAAATGTTAGTTTGTTTATGTGGCCGAATAAAGCCGGTATCACACGAGCGCTATTTTCCTCAACATTTATGCTCAACACTGGTCTGGTAGCTTATAAAGTCAACATTTAACATAATTCTTTTACCTAAATTCATCTATCATCAGTCTAGTTTCCAATACCATGGCAAAATATTCCAGAAATGTTGCCAGAAAATGTTGATTATAGAATGTGGACTATAAAAGCTCTCATGTGATACCAGCTTAAGGGGCATGAGTGGGACATGCTGAGAGGTATTGGTACAAGTTGGCCTTATAAAGTGTAAAGCCATGTCACCCTACAGGTTATGCAATTCTGGTGTTGGTTCCTGTTATGGGCTTGAAATGATGCAGTTATTTTAAAGGGGATCACCTGTTTTTTGTTTTTATCTTTCTCTCCTTTTCTCTCTTTCTCTGACTTGTATCCATTCGGCCCCATTCAGCCAACTGTTTTAAGATGTTTATCCCCATCCAGGTGGATTTCATCCTGGCGAGCGATAGCGAGCCAGCATTGTATGGAGAAATCCGGCTTTGCCGGAGAAATTTTTCTATCGAAAAATTACAAATTTAGCTTGCTGTCAAAACAAAAATATTCATATGCTGTCTCGCTACCACTCGCCAGGAAAATATTGACACCTGGATGGGGTAAACGTCTTAAAACAGTAGGCTGAATGGGGCCGAATGGATACAAGCCGAAGAGAGAGAGAGAGAGATAAAAAAAGCCGGTGACCCCCACTTAAAGGAAGGAGCCGGTTTACTTATTAGATTATGAAGAGTTTTGGGGTCGCATATTGGTTACCAGACTGTTGGTAGGAAGTTTTAGAATGTCTTTTTGTATCATTTGTAAGTTGCATTTTATGAATATTTGTACTGTAGACTAAAACCCATGTGTTCAAATATATTATAACTCGCTCTAATGTCTTGTCTCCTCTCCTTCAATTCCCTCCCTCCTCTCTCCTTTCCTCCCTCCTCTCTCCTCTCCTTTCCTCCCTCCTCTCTCCTTTCCTCTTTCTTATGTGTTCAAATATATTATAACTCGGTCTAATATTTTGTCTCCTCTCCTTCAATTCCCTCCCTCCTCTCTCCTTTCCTCCCTCCTCTCTCCTCTCTCCTTTCCTCTTTCTTATGTGTTCAAATATATTATAACTCGCTCTAATGTCTTGTCTCCTCTCTCTTCTTCAATTCCCTCCCTCCCTTCACCTCTCTCCTTTCCTCTTCTTTCTTATGTTTTTAAATATATTATAACTCGCTCTAATGTCTCATCTCTTCTCTCTTCTCCTTCAATTCCCTCCCTCCCCTCACCTCTCCCTCTTTATCTCTCTCCTGTCCTCTTCTCTTCTCCTCTCTTCTTTCTTATGAGTGTAATTTTGTATATTGTTGAGGAGTATATTTCTCACATGAGAATAAAATTGTTGTAGCCACATATTTTTCACCTGACTTCTCTCTCAGGTAACACAGTTATAACTTTTACATATAAGAAATTGTTAGATTATTCTTTGTACAACCTAGGAAAAGTGTTTGTAATTGTGCATTGCATTATAGTACTGTACAGTAATTATGTCCTAGTGTAACTTTCATAGTAATGGAAATAAAATAATGAATACTTATTTCAAAATAGGTATTTTGTTGAATCCATAGTGATAAGTTTGGACATAAAATACAAACTAATAGGGGGTCATCATTATCCATTGTTTGTCTTCATCATTGGTGTTGGAGTCATTTAAAACCCTTCCAGCATGGGTGACGGCTTTTGTATTTTATGTTAGCTATATTTAGACAATTTTTTACTGTTTAAGTAGTATCTGTCATCTGTGGTAGATAAAGAGTTATTTGCTATAATTTGTAACTTTATTAAATACTAGAGGTCCATCCTAAGCTGAAGAAAATCATCTTATTGTGAAAAATGGAAGAACGTCACCTGTACTGAAAGGCTTAAAGTCCAAGCGATCATGAGTCAGCCATGTGCATCCCATGATTATTCTCTAGAAATCCTGTTGAGAGCGACTATAATTTTCTTGGGATGATATTTTGATTCTTCGTTGAGCCCTGAGTTCAGTGGTCTATCTATCTATTGCCTGATACCGTGATCCCCGAAGGTGTGGCCACGAACGAACCGCCCCCATGCACCTCTGTCCCCAGTCAGTCGACTCCCCTCCCCCCAACCAGCACCGCCTTCGTTCATGTACTTCCTCACTCCATCCTTCCACCTCTCATTCGGTCTACCTCTCCCTCTCTGTCCCTCCACCTCGCTCTCGTACACCCTCTTAGTCATTCTCTCGCTTTCCATACGTTCCATATGGCCGAACCATCTCAAGTTGTTCCTTTTCACACTTTCCAGCACATCTACCTCCACACCACACCTCCTTCTTACTTCCTCATTAGTCTGTCTATCCCTCCATGTAACTCCGCACGCACTCCTTAAGTAATTCATTTCCACTGCTCTCACTCTTGGTCTGAGTCTCTCAACCAACGTCCATGCTTCGCTTCCGTAAGTTAGTGTCGGGATTACCACACTGTCATGCAAGGACTTCTTCACTTCCATACTGACCACCCTATTTCTTGTTACTGTTTTTAGCGTTTCTACAACCCTCTTCCCCTGTTGTACCCTCTCCCGCACTTCTTCATCCATAGTCCCATCTTTACTCAACACACTGCCCAAATACTTAAAAGAGTTGACGATCTCCATAGCCTGACCGTTCAGCTTCACCTCACACTGTGACTTCACCCCTTTCGAAGACCATAACCTTGCTCTTCCCCGCATTTACCATCAAATTCCGTTTTTCGCACACTGTTCCAAACTCATTTCTCAGTTCAGTGGTGCAAACTGATTTTAATTTTTAGCCTTTATGTGGCTGTTGGAGTGTATAATTATTATTTTTTTCTTTTCAATTTCTTAACTATTAAATAAATGTAATAATAACTCTAGGGTAAAGTAGACATAGATGTGAGAGTCAATAATGAGAAGACTAATGACTAATTGATGCTGAGTCCAATGATATTTGGCATTTTTTTGCTTCTAGTCATATTTGTGGCTATGGGAGCCAATAATGGTTTATATTATCTTAAATATTATACAGTATTTAGGTAATCATAATTCTAGGGTAAAGTAGACCCAGATTTCAGAGTTAGTACTGTAATGAGCGTAAATACAAACCTAATAGATTTTCATTATGTATTCCTAATGCTGAAATATGGGTATACTTTACCATAGATTTATGTAACAGCTAAGAAATAAAAAATCCTAATAGGCTCCCATAGTTACAAAAATGCCTCAAACCATGAACGCTATACTGTATGTTTACAACCCTGGGCTCATGAAAAGGACAATATGTATTTTAGGTCACATATGGGATATAATTCTTTATGTGTTTTCATATTGTCTTACAGTATTAGTCACCACAAAATATGTCTTGACCGCTACAAATAAAATTATTTTTCATTAGACTTTGTAGGTTAAATATGAGTGGAAAGCAAAATGGGGCCATCTTTGATCAGCGGAGAACTTTTCCACCTTATTTTTAGTATTTTGTAATCCTCTATACCAGCGGGGGTCCAGGGGCAGCAGCCCCCAGTTTGTTATTGTTGTTCCCCCGGCTGTCTGACCAAACAGCCCCAAAGTCCCGAGCAAGGCCAAGGCCATAACCGACTGCCCCCACAGAACCCTCCCTGCTTTACCACTAAAAATGCAAAGGTGACCAAAGCCTCTCCCAGGCGAAAAGGAGATTGCGGAGATTGAGGAGATTGAGGAGATTGCGGAAACGCCCGGGACACCGAAGTCCCACCCAAGGCCCTGTGCCCCTTAACAATTATGAAGGGAAACCCGGGGTGGCGAATTTTATGGCTCAATCTTTGAAAAATACCCTGTTGGTGAATATTTTTGGCTCACTTTTTATTACCCCAGGGTGGTGAATTATTGGGGCCACATTTTGATGGCCACAGGGTGGTGAAGTTTATGGTCCACTTTTTGATGACCTCAGGTTGAAGAAAGAACGAAAATAAATATTTGGTATCCTGAGAAATATGCATTGTTTGATAATGCATAGACATCAGTTTTGGGCAGTCCCTTGTCGGAGTGCCAATGAATGGTTTCTGCTGATGCATTGTGTCTGGTTTCGTTGAGGCTATGCCTTTAGACTTTTCTAGTCAACCCTTTTCAGTTTGAGAATGCCATCTACTTCAATGTTTGAGGAGGTATAAGGTCCATTCGGCTTCGAATATGCATATTGATACTTAATTTACGCTAGGTAAGTACAGTATGTGGTTTTATAGTGCGACCGAGACCTATAATTTGGTCTTGTTATACACCCATGAGAGTTCTCCAGATGACCCCTTGATCTCGGTTCGTTTTTTGGACCAAAGGGTATATCCATGGGTGTTTTGGGGAGTTGTTGGACCAAAGGCTATAGTCTATGGGCGTTTTGCAGAAAAGACTATAATGAATGGGTGTTTTTGAGTGTTTTGAATGTTGAGAGCGAGACGGTGGTATAGGGCATGGAGAGTGAGACGGTGATATGGGGCATGGAGAGTGAGACTGTGGTATGGGGCATGGAGAGTGAGACGGTGGTATGGGGCATGGAGAGTGAGACAGTGGTATGGGGCATGGAGAGTGAGACGGTGGTATGGGGCATGGAGAGCAAGACGGTGGTATGGGGCATGGAGAGCGAGACGGTGGTATGGGGCATGGAAAGCAAGACGGTGGTATGGGGCATGGAGAGCGAGACGGTGGTATGGGGCATGGAGAGCGAGACAGTGGTATGGGGCATGGAGAGTGAGACGGTGGTATGGGGCATGGAGAGCAAGACGGTAGTATGGGGCATGGAGAGCGAGACGGTGGTATGGGGCATGGAGAACAAGACGGAGGTATGGGGCATGGAGAGCGAGACGGTGGTATGGGGCATGGAGAGCGAGACGGTGGTATGGGGCATGGAGAGTGAGACGGTGGTATGGGGCATGGAGAGTGAGATGGTGGTATGGGGCATGGAGAGTGAGACGGTGGTATGGGGCATGGGGAGTGAGACGGTGGTATGGGGCATGGAGAGTGAGACGGTGGTATGGGGCATGGAGAGCGAAACGGTGGTATAGGGCATGGAGAGCAAGATTTGTCTATGGAAACCCAAGGTTTTTGAGAAAAATATTTTCGATTCTGGCCGAATAGCTGGGCGAAAATGAAATCTAACACCATGTCTAGAAGCAGCTCGGCGAGAAAAATCGAATGGCACCAAGTAGAATTCCCTAGGACTTATAGTTTGGGCTACAGAGGACTTTTAAAGTCCAAAAAACGGTCCCGTGGGCCCTCCAGGAAGGCCCAGTCAAAATCGAAATCCTAAACTAATGGTCCGATTTTAATTCTGTTTGCGCCATTCGATTCAGCTTGCCAAAGTGTACTTATGGTATACATTTAAACAAAATCCGTTCATAAATAACTCGTCTATGGAGTTTTTAAACTGTAAAATAGGCCTAGGGGGCCTAAAAATAGGTCAAAATTAAAAAAATATATACCGTTGAACCCTCAACGGCGAGACGAATCCAAATATGTAATAATATTGACAAGTCAAAATTCGACCAAAATCACCGATTTGCCTGGGCTTAAACCCAAGGTTTTTGAGAAAAATATTTTCGATTCTGGCCGAATGGCTGGGCGTAAATGAAATCTAAGACCATGTCTAGAAGCAGCTCGGCGAGAAAAATCGAATGGCACCAAGTAGAATTCCCTAGGACTTATAGTTTGGGCTACATAGGACTTTTAAAGTCCAAACAACGGTCCCGTGGGCCCTCCAGGAAGGCCCAGTCAAAATCGAAATCCTAAACAAATGATCCGATTTTAATTCTGTTTGCACCATTCGATTCAGCTTGCCAAAGTGTACTTATGGTATAAATTTAAACAAAATCCGTTCATAAATAACTCGTCTATGGAGTTTTTAAACTTTAAAATAGGCCTAGGGGGCCTAAAAATAGGTCAAAATTAAAAACAAATTATACCGCTGAATCCGCAACGGCGAGATGAATCCAAATATGTAATAATATTGACAAGTCAAAATTCGACCAAAATCACCGATTTGCCTGGGCAAAAGTGTACTTATGGTATAAATTTAAACAAAATCCGTTCATAAATAACTCGTCTATGGAGTTTTTAAACTGTAAAATAGGCCTAGGGGGCCTAAAAATAGGTCAAAATTAAAAAAATATATACCGTTGAACCCTCAACGGCGAGACGAATCCAAATATGTAATAATATTGACAAGTCAAAATTCGACCAAAATCACCGATTTGCCTGGGCTTAAATTAAACCCAAGGTTTTTGAGAAAAATATTTTCGATTCTGGCCGAATGGCTGGGCGTAAATGAAATCTAAGACCATGTCTAGAAGCAGCTCGGCGAGAAAAATCGAATGGCACCAAGTAGAATTCCCTAGGACTTATAGTTTGGGCTACATAGGACTTCTAAAGTCTAAACAACGGTCCCGTGGGCCCTCCAGGAAGGCCCAGTCAAAATCGAAATCCTAAACTAATGGTCCGATTTTAATTCTGTTTGCGCCATTCGATTCAGCTTGCCAAAGTGTACTTATGGTATACATTTAAACAAAATCCGTTCATAAATAACTCGTCTATGGAGTTTTTAAACTTTAAAATAGGCCTAGGGGGCCTAAAAATAGGTCAAAATTAAAAACAAATTATACCGCTGAATCCGCAACGGCGAGATGAATCCAAATATGTAATAATATTGACAAGTCAAAATTCGACCAAAATCACCGATTTGCCTGGGCTTAAACCCAAGGTTTTTGAGAAAAATATTTTCGATTCTGGCCGAATGGCTGGGCGTAAATGAAATCTAAGACCATGTCTAGAAGCAGCTCGGCGAGAAAAATCGAATGGCACCAAGTATAATTCCCTAGGACTTATAGTTTGGGCTACATAGGACTTTTAAAGTCCAAACAACGGTCCCGTGGGCCCTCCAGGAAGGCCCAGTCAAAATCGAAATCCTAAACAAATGATCCGATTTTAATTCTGTTTGCACCATTCGATTCAGCTTGCCAAAGTGTACTTATGGTATAAATTTAAACAAAATCCGTTCATAAATAACTCGTCTATGGAGTTTTTAAACTTTAAAATAGGCCTAGGGGGCCTAAAAATAGGTCAAAATTAAAAACAAATTATACCGCTGAATCCGCAACGGCGAGATGAATCCAAATATGTAATAATATTGACAAGTCAAAATTCGACCAAAATCACCGATTTGCCTGGGCAAAAGTGTACTTATGGTATAAATTTAAACAAAATCCGTTCATAAATAACTCGTCTATGGAGTTTTTAAACTTTAAAATAGGCCTAGGGGGCCTAAAAATAGGTCAAAATAAAAAAATATATATACTGCTGAATCCGCAACGGCGAGACGAATCCAAATATGTAATAATATTGACAAGTCAAAATTCGACCAAAATCACCGATTTGCCTGGGCCTGGTTTTTGAGAAAAATATTTTCGATTCTGGCCGAATGGCTGGGCGAAAATGAAATCTAAGACCATGTCTAGAAGCAGCTCGCCGAGAAAAATCAAATGGAACCAAGTAGAATTCCCTAGGACTTATAGTTTGGGCTACAGAGGACTTCTAAAGTCTAAACAACGGTCCCGTGGGCCCTCCAGGAAGGCCCAGTCAAAATCGAAATCCTAAACTAATGGTCCGATTTTAATTCTGTTTGCGCCATTCGATTCAGCTTGCCAAAGTGTACTTATGGTATACATTTAAACAAAATCCGTTCATAAATAACTCGTCTATGGAGTTTTTAAACTTTAAAATAGGCCTAGGGGGCCTAAAAATAGGTCAAAATTAAAAACAAATTATACCGCTGAATCCGCAACGGCGAGATGAATCCAAATATGTAATAATATTGACAAGTCAAAATTCGACCAAAATCACCGATTTGCCTGGGCTTAAACCCAAGGTTTTTGAGAAAAATATTTTGGATTCTGGCCGAATGGCTGGGCGTAAATGAAATCTAAGACCATGTCTAGAAGCAGCTCGGCGAGAAAAATCGAATGGCACCAAGTATAATTCCCTAGGACTTATAGTTTGGGCTACATAGGACTTTTAAAGTCCAAACAACGGTCCCGTGGGCCCTCCAGGAAGGCCCAGTCAAAATCGAAATCCTAAACAAATGATCCGATTTTAATTCTGTTTGCACCATTCGATTCAGCTTGCCAAAGTGTACTTATGGTATAAATTTAAACAAAATCCGTTCATAAATAACTCGTCTATGGAGTTTTTAAACTTTAAAATAGGCCTAGGGGGCCTAAAAATAGGTCAAAATTAAAAACAAATTATACCGCTGAATCCGCAACGGCGAGATGAATCCAAATATGTAATAATATTGACAAGTCAAAATTCGACCAAAATCACCGATTTGCTTGTACTTATGGTATAAATTTAAACAAAATCCGTTCATAAATAACTCGTCTATGGAGTTTTTAAACTTTAAAATAGGCCTAGGGGGCCTAAAAATAGGTCAAAATAAAAAATATATACTGCTGAATCGCAACGGCGAGACGAATCCAAATATGTAATAATATTGACAAGTCAAAATTCGACCAAAATCACCGATTTGCCTGGTTTTTGAGAAAAATATTTTCGATTCTGGCCGAATGGCTGGGCGAAAATGAAATCTAAGACCATGTCTAGAAGCAGCTCGCCGAGAAAAATCAAATGGAACCAAGTAGAATTATAGTTTGGGCTACAGAGGACTTCTAAAGTCTAAACAACGGTCCCGTGGGCCCTCCAGGAAGGCCCAGTCAAAATCGAAATCCTAAACTAATGGTCCGATTTTAATTATGTTTGCGGCATTCGATTCAGCTTGCCAAAGTGTACTTATGGTATACATTTAAACAAAATCCGTTCATAAATAACTCGTCTATGGAGTTTTTAAACTTTAAAATAGGCCTAGGGGGCCTAAAAATAGGTCAAAATTAAAAAAAAATTATACCGCTGAATCCGCAACGGCGAGATGAATCCAAATATGTAATAATATTGACAAGTCAAAATTCGAACAAAATCACCGATTTGCCTGGGCAATATTTTCGATTCTGGCCGAATGGCTGGGCGAAAATGAAATCTAAGACCATGTCTAGAAGCAGCTCGGCGAGAAAAATCGAATGGCACCAAGTATAATTCCCTAGGACTTATAGTTTGGGCTACATAGGACTTTTAAAGTCCAAACAACGGTCCCGTGGGCCCTCCAGCCCAGTCAAAATCGAAATCCTAAACAAATGGTCCGATTTTAATTCTGTTTGCACCATTCGATTCAGCTTGCCAAAGTGTACTTATGGTATAAATTTAAACAAAATCCGTTCATAAATAACTCGTCTATGGAGTTTTTAAACTTTAAAATAGGCCTGGGGGGCCTAAAAATTGGTCAATAAATAATGATCAATGAACCCACTGTTCTTATATTACTTGTGTCATACCCTTGGTTATTAGTGTACGGGTGACCTCATTGTAATATATTGTATACCTATACAAATATCCTTCCTAAGCTGCAGAAAATCGTCTGTATATATTATGGACAGACGATTTTATGCAGCTTTAGAAGTATCTGTGGTAGTTGAGATGATTGATTGTGATAGGTTGTAGGCCTTTAGTTTGGTAATGTGGCTGGATTGCATAAAGATCAGATATCAATTCAATGTATAATATCTGAAACATGTTATGTGTAAGCCTACCTTAGCCTATCGTATGCTGTAAACAAAATATGGGTAAAGAGAGGGTTTAAAGCGTCCATCATGTGTATACTCTTGTGAAGGTATATTGGCTGAAATATACCCATGTATTATAAGAATGAAGAGGCAAATACAAAAAATCGTCTAACAGTAGCCAGAAAAATATAAGAATTACGTCATCGGTTCCTAATAGCCTCCCCCCCCCCCCCCCCCCACACACACACACATCATCATCATATGCTGCCCTAGAACTGCCCTCTGCGGCTCTCCCAGTTTCGAAGCAGGGTCATAGTGGTGTTATTGAATCATCTCGCGCCCGTCTTGCCATTAACCCCTTCTGTACCGGTGACGTACTTTTTAACTGTATTCTGGCTACTATCAGACGATTTTACTCAGTTGCTTAAGGGCCTCCAACGAATTAATAGGTTTCGAACTATCTCACTGAACCCTTTTCACCACCACAGATCCTTCTTCAACTGCACAACATCGTCTAAATATAGCTAGAGAAAAATGATAAAGACGTTGCGGTACAGAAGGAGTTAACCCTTTGAAGATTATGGCGCAGTTTGACCATTTATTCTGGCTATTATTAGATGATATTATACAGCTTAGGAAGGATGTATGGGGGTTGTACAGGTAAAGACTATCTCAATTAACCATCCGACTTACAAGTGAACTCTGGAACTCTCTCCCTTGATCAATCTTTCCTTCATCCTATGACTTAAACTACTTTAAACTTCGTGTGTCCAGGCAGTTTGACCCCAATGTCTCTTGAATTTGGCTCTGTCACTCTTTTGGCTTTGGGGTAGACACTCGTTACAGGCAACCTGTTTTTTGTCTCCTTCATACACAAATATATTTTGTTTTAGGCTACCCTTCTTAATCTGAAATGCGTAATCGAATCTTGAAAGGGTTATTTGAAAGTAGACCTAAAATTAATAATCTTAATAATTCTTATGTTTACTGTATAATATATTACTGTAGGCCTATATAAAGAAAAATAATATGTACTTTAAATATATATGTGTGGACAAAATGTGTTAGTAATTGTAGTAATATATAACTAATGAATCAAATTGTGTTTCAGATTCGTGTGTTTTGAAGCCGAGCCTGTGTTCATGGTTCGAGTCCCTAGATTAACAGAGTATCTAGTCGTAGAGGTTCTGGCCGCCATCTTGATTCCATACTCACTTCCTGCCAAGTACTCTTTTCAGTCAGGGTACATTGATGGATAGGAATATAGAAATAAGTATAAATGTTAATAGAAAAAACATCATATGCTCAAAATAAGATGGATATAAATAATGGCGAGGTATATTCTACAGCGTGAGTTGGAGTCAAGATGGTGGTCAAATATCAAGTTGTGAACTATGTTAATATATGTTACCCTAGTCTTGGTGGGCGGGGCAAGACGAAATGGTAATTATGCAACTGTAATTTTATTTTGCAAGGTAAAGGGTTTAATAAGGCCAATTACAACATCACTAATATGCTTTTAATAAACAATAGTATATTGCTAAATAGGTCAATTAGGCAATAGTTTGAAATGGGATTGATAATTACTCGTTTTTATTGTATAATTGGCAACTCTTCTACATAGCAACTATGAAGAACATGGCGAGGGTAGTCTGCCTGTAGTAAATGGAAATAGTCTACGGAAAATGCACTCATATTTTCACGTATTACTATTACTACTAAAAGTTATTATTTTTACTACTACTACTACTACTACTACTACTACTACTAGTAATAATATACTTGAAAATAGTTCTTCTCATGGGTCACAGGCATTTAGGGATAATAAAACATACTAATAGTTATCTTTTATTTTTACCTTGAGTATGGATTATTAGTATTAGTATTAGTATTAGTATTATTTTATTACGGATATATACTAAATTATTTTATTCGGCTTCGGAAAGACCCTCTTAAGTTCTACAGGACCTTCCTAAGCTGAATAATATTGCCCAATGAAAGCCAAAATGTAATAAAAATAATGGGGTTTATATTCTTAACCCTTTTTAGTTTAGGCGACGTCTTTTGTTATCATAGTTACATTTAGAGGATTTTATGAAGCTTAGGAAGGACCTGTGATAGTTAAACCCTTGCTGTACCGATCACGTCTTTTTTGTATTTGATTTCGGCTACATTCAGACGATTTTATGAAGCTTAGGAAGGATCTGGGGTAATTAAAAACGTTAATTGAGATGATGTGTAGCGTTTTAATTGAGGTCCTTCCTAAGCTGAATGAAATCGTCTAATTAAATGCTTTGTTGATATTTTTAGTTACTTTATTTGTTGTATTAATGTATTATTAATTTTAGCTTAAGTATAATTATGTGTTTGTAATTTATTTGATTGTATTCGTGTATGATGTATTTATTGTATGAAATGTATGCATATGAATAAAAATGAATTTATTACAACCTATTTCCCTAACCTTTATCCATTCAGTAGTGTAGACACAAGTAACTAGTGCTTGGAAATATTAAGGGGAGTTTTTCTGAAATCCCTTCTTCCTCATGCTTAGCCCCATTACGTTTGAATTTTAAGACGTTTGCCCCCATTAGTTTGGCGATTTTGAGACCTTTCGCCCCATATATTTGCCAATATTAAGACCTTTCGTACCATTTAGGTTTCATTGTTTTCTTGGCGAGCGATAGCAAGCCTGCAATTTAGGAGGGCTTAAGCAGACATTTTCTACCGAAAAACGTACAAATTTATCTCGATTGTTGTTGTTTTTCTTAAGTTTGATAGAGATAAAGAGCACAAACTAAAAAAAAAAAAAAAAAAGGATAGGTAAACAATAAACATAATGTGCCTTTTATTTAATCATGGGTTAGTGTACATTCAAACAGAGAACAGTTTATTATATATGGCATACCTATACATAGCAAATAATTAATGCTTAAGCTAGTGTCCCCAAAATGGCGACCGGATGAGAAGTTGTCCGGTTTCTCCCGTCATCGAGGGGGGGGGGGGGGGGAGGTTGAGGGTTTGGGGGGGAGGGGGGGGTTCTGTCTCTCCTTGTAACTCGAGACAAGAGCTGAGTGGAGGCAGGTTCTAGAGGCCAGCAGGGGAGGCAGGCTAGATCGCTGCTCTCCCACTCTCTACGCTACTATACATATACAGTATATAAATTATATATATATATATATACAGGTATATATATATATTTTTTTTTTTTTTTTTTTTTTTACTTGATATCAGCTTAATTTAGACGATCTTATGAGGCTTAGGAAGGCTATGCAACAGCTAAAAGGATTAAGTGACATTTCGTAGCCTTTGAATAGATAGACGTCCTTCCTAAGCTGAATAAAATCGTTTAATAGTTTCCAGAATATTATGAAAAGGCCCTCTATAATCGTATACATCACACTAAGGTATAATAGTGTACAGATAGCCCATAATAAACTCCTATTCACACCTGTATTGAATTATAACGTCTCTATAATAGCATACATTATAGGGCGATTCCTTCGTGGCCATCCCCTCGGGGATCTAGGCGTTCATGGGGGGATCGAGGGCTCTAATGCGTGGCAAAAAGAAAATACGTTGTTGTTTTTTTAGGACACGAGAGCATTGATAAAGCTGAATACAAATCTCGGTTACCTAAAATCCACTCGGCATAGGAACTCTCTCTCTCTCTCTCTATCTCTCTGTGAAGGAAATATGACGACAACCATTAAATATTCACAAAATATGTATGTTAGAATTGTCAAACTTATACCAAAAGATAGAGGATTCAAATACGCATAATTTATATTAAGTAAATTTTATTCAGAAATGTATAGTTAGGGAGATATTGACGATTTTGTGAGTGAAATTCTCGATCATCTGTCACCCAATAGTTGCCATCAACCACCAGCAATACAACCGAGGTTATATAAACTCTTAATTTTCGCCTGAATCGATCATTTTGTTCCCGGTCGTCCAGCTTTAAGGAGGTAAGTCTCGTGTGCTCCCATTTTCCCCCATTGTTTCCCCTGAAAATACAAGAAATTAAGGTGTAATAGCTAAATAACGTGACCTATTTACCGCCAAACCCGAATTCGTGGACAAGAGGTTGTTGATTTTCCCATAATACTTAATACATTTGCATTAAATAAGGCCAAAAATGTGACGGAAAAAGCCGGCAGGTTTGACGAACTTTCTGGAAGCCGGCACTTGATCGTTCGCTCAGTTCTACCTCCTTAACCCTTCCAATAAAACCATGTCTCAATATTATGGCGGTCACTAGTAGATTTTATTAATTAAGGAAGAAATTGAGATCCAGATTATAAATTTATGGCATAAACTCAGGCTAAATTCCCATGTGACTTTTCTAAACTGAATTGGTGAAGTATTTTTTAACCTGAATATAATTTATATATTGATTAATTACCCATTAACCCACGAGTAATCGATGCCTTTAATGATAACGTGGATGATTTGGTTAGAATAATTTAATTGGATTTTGAAAGCTAGGCAAACTAGCGAATCGAAGCCGGCTGACTGGACGCCTCGTGGTTATTTATCATTAAGGGAAGAGCGTAGTTTTTCTGGAACCCCTTCTCCCTCATGTTTAGCCCATTGCTTTTGAGATACGTTCGCCCCATTAGTTTGAAAATTTGAAGAACTTTCGCCCTTGTTTTCAATATTAAGACCTTTCGTGCTATTTAGGTGTCAATTTCTTTCCTGGCGAGCGAGAGCAAGCCTGTAATATAAGAGGAATCGACCTTCGGCCGACATTTTTCTACTGAAAAATGTACAAATAAATCTTGAAAGGGGGTAGAAGAGTGTACTTTTAAGCTTGGAGGTCTAGCGAGGAAAATAAACCCTGAATGAATATAATAAATTAATAGATTAACAAAATAGCCACTGTCCCCTTAACCCTTTGAACATTGACCTATTGAGTTTCTTCTGGCTATCGTTAGAAGATGTTATAGTTTATTTTACGAAAGATGTGTGGGAATCCTAAGGGCACAAGACCGGTTAACTTGGATACCTCGTGGGTATTTACTGTATAGGCTACAGTCTTATTAACGCTAGCATATGGATCTTTTCCATTCTATTTCGGGTATCCTTGCAAGATTTTAATTTTAGAAAGCCTTGGAGTTTCACGCAGATTAATGTTATGTAATGTTAGTCATATTTTATTTTCATTGAACGATATTATAGTTTTGGAAAGCCTTGTGGAAGTTTCAGGCAAATGTATTAAAGTTTTATTTATATACTGTATAGGTTTTGTTCGATTTTGTTATTTTATAAATCTTATTCTATTTTTTATTTGTATTTTTTAGTTTTTTTTTCAACCTCCCAAGTGTCAAACCGGCAAATTTGGGTTTAAGTCTGGAATTAATGAGAGCAATGTAGTCAATTTACCTTGGGATTTAACCCCTTCTGTACCGGCGCAGTCATTTTAACTTTATTCTGGCTACTGTTTGAAGATTTTATAGTTTCAAAAGGGCCTCCAGCATTTAACAGGCTTCTAATTATCTCTTAACCCTTTTTACTACCACATGTCCTTCTTAAACTGCACAAAATCTACATTATATAGAAACATGAAAGTGTTAGGACTTCGCTTGATCCACTTACCCATATGCGATCATTAATAACATTGCATTAATCAGTCAACACGTGCTTTATCGAATCACTTCATAGGTTACAAGTTAAAATTATAGATTAAGTGTTAATATAGTTCAGTGAAATGCTAGATAATCAACAAACAAGGCAGTAATTGGGGGCAGGAAACGGTCCGCAAACTTCCGCCATTTTGGTAACCAGTAGGGTGGTGATCCTCTCTTTACACTCCAATATATCCATAGATTCCACACCCATAACACACATTCGGTAATACTGGTACAGGATATATAGTTTACTCCATGGGTATAATTTACAAATTAAATATCGCCCCGTTGTGTGATAATTGACAACAAAATGGCGGCCAAGGAAAATTATGGCCGTTCTCTCACAGCGCCTCCATTAACCACATGGCCGGTTATATTGAAAGGATAAGGCCAGTTTAATTTTGCACCTGGCGGAAAACTCAATTCCTGTGCCGCTAAGTTACCAATGCTTAGCGCCAAACAATGAACAGTTGTGGATCTGCATACTATTAATACAAAGTTTTCATAAACAAAAACATATTTCGCTATAGCATGTTATTAGCGGAGTAGTGAACATGGGAGCATGACAATTTACCGCTGGCCGAAATATAACGGACTATGGATTACTTCTTCATAGTGCATTTAGCTCTAACAATCAATTTATTTAGTTTGGATTACTTCTTCATAGTGCATTTAGCTCTTCCAATCTATCCACTTAGTTGAATGTTGCTAATGTTAAACAATTTCTGACTTTAAAGTTTGTTATCGATAATTAATGCCATTTTGAAAGTACTCCATGCTTCTGGATCATAATAATGCTAAGGTTTTTATCATTAACATGCTTAGCTACCAAATCTTCGCTGCATAATCAAGATAGGTACGGTCGCGCTAATAAGTAATGTCTCGACTGTCATTTAGTTTGGCTCGCTCTGTGCTGTATTAATGTCTGCCAGATGTTGAATTGGGTGGGTAAGTGTAGGAACATGTTTGTATATCTCACTCGAAATTAATAAATAAAGTTTAGATAATGCCGATACCAATTATTAATCAAAATATACCTGGTGCCGAGACATCACTTAATAGGGTGATTGTACATGTCAATTTACGATCACCTAAGAATAACTTCGATAACACCAATATAATGAAAGGGGAAGGTCTAATTTCTTGGTCGATTTTGTCATATTTCTTTTTAGTTTCCTCACTAGACCTCCAAACATTAAAAAACGTCTATTAGATCCCCCTCTGAAATTAATTTTTAAATTTTTCGATAGAAAAATGTCACGGCTGAAGGCCGGTTCCTGCACAATTACAGGCTCGCTATGGCTCGCCAGGAAATCAATTTGACACCTAATGGCACGAAAGGTCTAAATATTGACAAAGACATGGGGCGAAAGGTAGAAAAAGAAAACTAATGGGAAAAACTAAGATCTGAGAACTAATAGGGCTAAACATGAGGGAGAAGGGGGTCTAGAAAAACTACCAATCTCTCCTTAAGGCTTTTTAAAGATACTTTTATCCCTTTGATTCCTAGAGGTCTTTTCTAAACTACATAAATTCGTCCAATGATAGCCAGAATTATTGTTTTTAACACCAACCAACTTCACATTTAAACTCAATGAAATCAACAAATACATGTGGCACTCAGAGGACTCGAACCTAGGATACTCGCATCGAAATTCTGCACTGGTCAAAATACATCTTCTAAATATACACAAATATAATAATAATGCTAACACCAACAAATTATGGTAAAAATTTAAGAGACTAAGTTATTTTTGTCGTTTTGTTAGGTTAGGTAAAAAGGCTGTCCGGGGTCTCTTCAATTTTTACCCAAATTATATACAGTTATACTTGGCTGATTGAGATAAATGTTAACAATGTATTTTTTTCTTTTACAGATGTCGAACGATGATGGAAACCCCAACCAGACCACTCAACCAGTCTACCACCACCACCACCACCACCACCACCACGGCAACAATATCCTTTAATCCTAACCATCCTTTCCCACTGTGTTCTCTGTAAAGGGAAGTTTGATTTTGATTTTGTATATATATATATTTTTTCGTCCCAAGACCTTCAGTCAAGCTTAAATAAAATGCCTTGAAGACCCCCCTTAGAGATAATTTTGTACATTTTTCGATAGAAAAATGTACCAGCCGAAATAATAATAATAATAATAATAATAATAATAATAATAAGGCCAGTTTCTCATTAATTTCAGGCTCGCTAGCGCTCGCCAGGAAAAAAATTAGATCGCTATATGGCACAGGTCTTTAGTGCCAAACTAGGTGAACTTCTTAGTCTCAAAATAACCTGGGCTAAACATGAGGGAGAAAGGGGCCGGAGCAAACTTCACTTTAATCCTAACCATTCTGCCCCCCCCCCCCCCCCCCCCCCGCCTTCCCCTTCTTTCCATTGTCCTTGTCACCACCTAAACCACCTCCCTTCTACTAACATGTGTATCGACATTACGTTAGATAGGCGGCACATTTAAGGTAAGATTCTATTTTAATACATTTCAGTGTAAATGATATACTTATTGTTTGGCAATAATATATATATAAATAAATCTGGTATATAATTATATTTGTTTACATTTTCTATAACTATATTTCCAATAACTTAACATAATTTGTGTATAATGAAATATAATATAATTAATCCATGCACTAATCTTTTTCTCCTATCGTCGTTGGCTTCGAATTAGACAAGGTTTCTGGTAGGGATGCTGAGGGGGGGTGGGGGGGGGAGAGTGGGGGGGAGAGTGGTAGAGGGGGGAGAGTGGTAGAGGGGGGTAGCTCTAGTTAGTTAAAGGGGTAGGGATAGGTAGGAGTCTGTTCTAGGTTAGTATTGGTTAGGTGTTGCTCTATTGGTGTTTGGTGGGTTTGTTTTCTGTTGGTTGAAATCCGGCCGGTAGAATTCTGGTAGTCTGTTCGTTGGTTGTGAAGGTTGCAGGTTTTCAGATGTTGTGGCGGCTTGCAGACCCGATGTGGCGGCTTGCAGACCCGATGTGGCGGCTTGCAGACCGATGCTGTTGCTGGCAGAACGGCGCTCCTGTAATAATTAAATATTTTATAAACAGGCATGAGCTGGATGGCCCGACGGAGGAACAACGGTGAAATAAGGTATGACAGAGAAACTGTGACTAATGTAACGTTAAATCTTCCCAACAGGTTAGAGATGGGAGGACCGTCGCGATCTTACCCGACCCTGCCCAACCCAAGACGACCCGATACTCCAGGCATCACGACCACCTTGACTATGGTTGAGATATAATGTTTTTTTGTTGCAAACATTTATGAATTGATAAATTTTGAAAATGTGCATTATATCAGAAATATTGGCCTAATTGACCACTTGTGAGTTTCAGGCTATAAGGAAGTTTGGGCCGTATACAAATTTATTAAACAGAAATGCAGTAATGTAATGTAGGTTTTTGATGGATAGAAAGTACGGTGAATTTGGTTTTATGTGTTTATATATGCAATACAACTCTTATTTTAGCTCGTAATTCTGCTAAATGTCCATATCAAAAACTCAACCTCCTTATAGCTTGAAACTCGCAAGTGGTCAATTCCTTAAGGGGAGATTTTTAGTTTGGTCCCTGGATATCCTTCAAGCTTAAGATTACACCCCTTGAGCCCCTTTCAAGATAAATTTGTATATTTTTCGGTAGAAAAATTTCCCGGCTGAAAGCCGGTTCCTCTTAAATTACAGGCTCGCTATCGCTCGCCAGGATAAAATAGACCCGTAAATGGCACGAAAGGTCTTAAAATTGACAGAAATGGGTTGAAAGTTCTTAAAATCGTTAACATAATGGGGGCAAACTTCTTAAAATTAGAAAAACAATGGGGCTAAACATGAGGGAGAAAGGAGTCAAGAAAAAAATCCCTCTAGTGGAAATCTCCCCTTAAGCTGTAATATTAATATTGGATTTTCTAACAGATGTGAGGGAGAGAGGAGGGGCCCTGTAGCCTACAGTACAGTTGAGGCTCGGCGGAGAAAGACATTGAGACCAACTGGAGAAACACAAACGGAGCCTTAACCACCTTCACCAACAAACTAGGGTAAGAACACAACAATATTAACCCCTTGAAGCTCTGACGCGTTTTAGCAGTTTATTTTGACTATCATTAGACTATTTTATGCAGCTTAGGAAGGACCTGTGGGTATTAAAAGGATAGACTATCTCAATCAACCCTCTATCTCAATCAACCCTCTGACTAACATATACTCTTCCTAAACTGAATAAAATCGTCTAATAGTAGCCAAAAAAACAGAAACGCGTATTGGAGCTTGAAAGGGTTAATAGGGTTAATGGCTAATGGTTTATTTATTGGTATATATATAGATTTAATTATTTGTCCATTTGTTTCCTCCCTAGACATCCGTCAAGCTTAAAAAACATCCCCAAGATCCCCCTTAGACAAATTTGTAAACTTTTTGGTAGAAAATTGTCCAGGCCGAAGGCCGGTTCCTCCTACATCACAGGCTTGGTATCACTCGCCAGGAAAATTAGTCTCTTAAATAGCACGAAAGGTCTTGATAATGACACAAATAGGTTGAAAGGTCTTAAAATCGCCAAAGTAATGGGCTAAACGTCTTATAATCGGCAAAGTAATGGGGCTAAACATGAAGGGGGACCAGAAAAATGACTAGTCTCTCCTTAACAATATTAAAAGTTTAGGTTACCATGTGTATAGTTGTCTCTAAGTTCCCATATACTGTATTCATTATATTATGAGCACCTATTTTTAAAAAAGTTGTGTATTTAGGGCTTGGTCCTCTAGAACAAATTCTGGCGTTCCATATACTGTATTAATCCTAAAACATAGGGTTCATTACAAATATCTTATTTGTATTCAGAAATAGTTCTCTCGATCTTATAATTACCTCTCCAAAATTAGTTTAATGCCCACCACTCACTCAAAGACAACTGCAGAGGTTGAAGTAACTAAGCAAAGTTTCTAAACACCCCTGATGGTCACAAAGGCGTTTAAGTATCTCAGAAAGGGCGCAAATTGCGTCCTATGCGTTAAAGGTTTAATAATAATAATGTGTAATTTAGTCTGTGGATGTTTTTTTTTACTATAAATTATAAACTTTGACCTTCTTTATAGGTAGGACACAACTTATGATCATGCGACTTAAATTGCTTCAAACTCAGTGTGTCCAGGCATTTTGGATCGAACGTCCCTTGATTTTGGCCCTGTCACTCTTTCAACTCTGGGGGGAGGCACTCGATACAGGCAGTTCTGTCTTTAGTCTCCCTCACTCGCATAGAAAAAAAATCATGAAGGGTCCATAACAGTTCCCGCCACTGCATTAAATTCTCCCCCCTGCCTTAACACATTCAGAAGTATATATTCATAAACTACACTGCAGATAATTTCAATAATAAAGGTTCTAAAATTGATACCCCTTATAACTGCAGGCTTATGTATAGTTACCAAAACCTGAACCTTGGACAATACGATAGAGGGCTGACTAGTTGCTCAACATCATGGGTTAAGGGAAGGTTTTTCAGTTTGCTCCCTAGACCTCCATCAACACCCCCCTTCGAGATAAATGTGTACATTTTTCGGTAGTAAAATGTCCCGGTCGAAGGCAGTTTCCTCCAAAATTACAGGCTCGCTATCGTTCGCGAGGAAAAATTAGATACTTGAATGGCATGACAGGCCTTAATATTGACACATTGGGGCGAAAGGTCTTGAAATCGTTAAACTAATGGTCGACCGTCATAAAATCTCAAACGGAGCTAAAAAATAATGCAGCGGTGGCTTTAGTTATTGACGTTGTACAAATAAATTACTAATACTGACCTAATGTTTCAGATGTGTGGTAGACGTCCAACCTGAGGGGGGGGGGGGGGGGGACAACAGACGGATGAAGACTGATGGCCAAACACCTCTCCATCACAGCTCTGCAACAGCCATCGCATCGGGTGGGTCACTAAAATGTTTTAATACGATCTTATTATGAAAGTCTATGCAATGTAATATTTTGAAGTTCGGTCTATAAAGTCAGTTTAAATTAATAAAACTACTAATTTAATAGCTATGGATACTGAATTAATGTTTGGTGCCCTTTTTGCCTGAAGAATAATTGTCCTGGAGTACACACAGGCGGCTGACTCCTGCCTTAGTGGACTTAGGCCTTTGTAAGACCTCAATACCGGTACCAAACTTATGCCATATCCCCCAAAGTATGATTAATTTTGATGGTTTCACTTTGTGAGTGGTCCATGATACCCTATAATCCTAAAATATTAAATCATTTGTATGCATAAGTGCGCGGAATTTAGATGTATCCTAGGTTCGAGTCCTTGGAGTGCCACATGTATTTGTTGATTTCATTGAGTTTAGAGGTGAAGTTGGTTGGTGGAAAACAAATTAATAAATCATAATTCTTAAGATGGGATTTGGCGACTTTCAGTTCAATTATTATCATGGCACATAAGCTATTTTGAAATGTGTGCATCCTGTAATTTCGAAGCTAGTTTGTATAACTTTACATTAGTCAAAATTCTGGTCAGGTTAAACTATTTTAAGTTAATAATAATAATATACTTTGCCTATATTGGCCTAAGAACTTGAACAAATATTTGGTTGAAGTAGACCAGTTTAGTAATGTCTAATGAACTTCAAAATATTTCATAGACTATCATAAGTGGTGGACAGGGTATAGGCTGCAGCTTTATCTAACCAATTTTAAGTATTTCGTACAAATGGCAACACTGATGTTTATTGAGTTATCATGAAACAGATTCTTCCCAAACTGAGATCTGTGGCAGTGGGTGACTGGTGAAAATTAACTAATAATATTCACTAGACTCGGTTCCCTATAGGTAGGCAGAGATTTTTCTTAAGTAATTGTTTAGTTTTAATAGACCATATTTTCAATATGATCAATGCTCCAACCAGATAATTTTAATCAGCTTTGGAAGAACCACTGGGAATGAAAGGTCCAACACATTACGTAAACTAAACCTCTATCTATGCCAGGCCTTTCCCAAGTTGAAAAAGTCCCGAGGTAGCAAAAATATAACCTAATTTGGCGTAATTTATTTGAAAGCACAAGTTTCCGTATGATCAGATAAACAAAGTTATTCTCACTTTCACGAGACTCTATAGATCAGTTAAGGACCACAAGGAATCAACGGGGTACACATTATATCTACACCTTTAGAATCCAACAGGTCCTTCCTAAACTGAGTAAAATTGTCTATGGGTACCCATAATAAAGTAAATAATCATAGTGACGGTATAACCAAAAACAAAATTACTGACAGGTATTTACTAAACTCGGGGAATCAAGAGCTTAAGATTATCCAAATTAACCCTCAAACTCTGACAGGTTCTTTTTAAAGCTAACTAAAATCGTCTGGAGGTAGCTATGATAAAAAAATTGGGTCCTCTGCTTAAATGAGTTATGGAATTGGGTAAAATTATAATAATAATTAATGATTGTTAAGACTATTACTGAATTCCAGTCTTCCACATCTGAATCAATAGTCCTCACATTACGTAGCTCTTCAAAGATCCTGAGAAGTTATGTCCGTTAAAGTAACTTTGAGGAATATTTGCCTTGGCCATCTTGTAGTGAGTTTCCCAGGAGGGGTCTTGAGTATATCAAAATAAGATTGATTGACTAGACTATAAACCAAATATAATGCAGTAGTTGTATATACAGTAGATCGACCTTCCCTTGATTATTAGATATAAATAAAGTTAAGTAACACCCCGTTTTAACATAATAAACTACAAACCCCAATGCACTTGAATACACTAATGAAAGCATATGGTCCTCACGGGATTCCAACTCGGTACCTTTCTATCCTTAGATGGATTTAGCAATATCAATATGCTTCTAAAAAGTATATTCTCAAGACAAAAATATTATTCCTTTGCATACGTTCTATAAATTCATAAAGTTTTATTATAAGTGTTGTCAAATGTACGAATATTCCTTTAGTTGGATATATAAAACATGCTGCTAGTTAGTCGAAACCAAAATAGTTCGCCCAAAATCCTGCTCAAATACAGTGTAATTGTAAGTTATATGAATTTGTCTTTGACAGTTTTCAATTGCTTCCAATAACCTGTGCCTAGAAAGATTTGTTTAAAGTCTTATAAGTGTCGGCGAACTATTTATATTGACTGTACCCTTATTAATATGTAGTCACTTTAGTCTTTAAGTAAATACAGTAAGTTTTATATAAGTTATGGAAAACACTGGAGACTAAGACAAATATAATTATTTGAATCTATTATATAACTGCATTCACTTGTATCAATGTGACCAATATAACACACTAAATGTTGGTTTACCCTGCTGAGATAGTTATAAATGCCACTGTAGATGAAGATTATCATAGACCAGCTTTAAGTAAATTCGAAATCGGTTTAACCTTGTCCAAAGTAACCCCAGATAAACATATAACTATCAAATCAATTGAAAATCCTAAAGAACCATAATATAGGCCTCTACTGCAATATGTAAAACAGGCTGCTCATAATGTCAGATACTGTCCCAATTTTCACTGAAGACTACGAACAGGGCATCTATTACAAAATTGTTACCAAGGTCCATCCAAAGTTTGATTTGTTAATGTTAATCCTAGGTGGACTCTGTAAGCTTTTAGATAGTTTTTTTATGAGCACGTATGCCTCGTTTTAAGAAGTTATCCCATGATCCGAACAATACATCTTCAATTATCAGTCCCTCCATGGCTAAGTACTTCTAATTTATTTGTATTAGTTATAGAATTACTTAACGTCAAGCCTACATGCCTAGTGATAAATGTTCAAAAGCGTAAATTGTTGTACTGTAAATTGGATTATCTCCTTATGACTACTTTAAAGGTATTCAAGCCTATTCGTACAACGGATATAACTTTAGAATTATGACTCCTGTCTTTAGAATAATAGCAGTCCTAATGCTTTACTTACAAGGTCAATTTGTTTAGGTAAATATTGATAACCGATATTAAAGTCTTTGATAAATTTGTTCTACAGCTGGCATTGTTTGTAGCGTGATAATTTGTTTCAGTAATAGCTTTCTTGCTACGAGAAAGTGTTGCATAATCCTGTTAGAAGTGTACATTTTAACCCTAACCATTATTCTCCAGTCTTTGCCAAACTCTTGAATAATATCAGTAATTTCTTGGTAAAAATTTGAATATACGATCTAATTTAACTAGTTATAAATAATTTCATTGGTTAAAGAATAAAATTTCAATTTAATTAGCTGTTAATATATTTAATAGCTTTCATATTTCCAATAATACAGATCTATACTGTAAATGTAAAGTAAAATTATAATTAAGTTGATGCAGGTGATTTGGAATATATCAAGGAGTGAATGAAGTGTGGCCTACTTTGTTGAGCACACAGTTTTCTATCTCAATCTAATTTATTTCCTTTTCTATAGGGGCCTCTTGTTCCCCTTGACTTATTAACGAAGTTAGGTAGACTGACTGACCTGTTTTTCCCATACAATATAGTTTTACTCACCGAATCGTCGCTGTTCGCTGCAATGGTGCCTCTCTCGACTCCTCTTGATACTTTATCTCAACTCCACTGTTGTCTCTCAATCAATCCCCACTGTTGAAGGGTCCATTGATGCTGTGGCAGTCGTTGATGTGTGTCCAATAGTCGCTTTGCTCTCGGCTGTCCATATCTCGTTTGAATCCCACCTTTCAACCTGAATAAAGTCATATTCAATAACTATACTCATCACCATCCACCAATTTATGCTCACACTTCACTACCTACCAACTCAAATGGAATACCTACTTCATACTGAATACTCCAGCTCACTCAATATCTCTCCATATATATTCAACACATAAACATCTTCATAAAGACAGATAATATACCAAACAAATCTTAGTCAAAACAGATCAATTTGTTTGACCAACCATAGCAAGCAAGCTCCTACCTCATTGTTAATTCCTTGTCTGTTGTCGATGTACTCTGTCTGTTGTCACCCGTTCTGCTGTGCCTAGCATTTTCTGCTGTCTGCTGCATCTGCATCTGCTTTACTCCTACCGTTTGTCCTTCTTGATACTGTCTGCTCATATCCCATACTTGACACCGACGACTTCTTGACTGCTTCCTGACAATAAAATGTACATTAAAAATATATTCCTGACTTTTCTTATGTGTGTTTGGGGGCGTGTTGCAGGGAGGGTATTGATGTACCAGGGAAGGAAGGAGGACAGAATAGATTTAGCCAGAATACAGAATAGAACTAGTGTGCACAATAGAACAGAATAGAACAGAATAGGGCTGAAGAGGAGATTTATCTGGGATGGGGATAGGATGAACTACCAGGGAAGGGAAGAGAAGGGAAAACTCGTAGCGGGTGTGGAATGGTTATGTAGGAAACGAAAAATATAAGAAAAGAACTAGAGCTTCTGACCTCTCCCCGTCCCCCCCCCCCCCCCCAGTCTTCCTCCCCAACCCCCCCTCCCCTCAGGACCCCCCCCCCCCCCCCCCCTCAGGACCCCCCCTCCCCTCAGGACACCCCCCTCCTCTCAGGACCCCTCCCCCCCCCCCTCCTCTCAGGACCTCCCCCCCCCCTCAGAACCCCTCCCTACCCCCCCTCAGGACCCCTCCCCCCCCCCCCCCTCTTAGGACCACTCCCTCTTCAGGACACCTCCTCGACCCCCCCCTCCTTGAAAATACTGTATTTCTGGTGCCTCAATATTTTCTTGTTTTTACAGATGTGATGTGTTGCCGTGACCAGACCGAGGACCCTGGACCAATGGAGAACACTACCTATTTGTGTAATAAAAAAATAACCTATTTGAATCTTGACTATTGATTCCAACCTGTTGATGTAATCCAATATTGTAGATCAATCTTATATTTCTGATAGTTATTCATATTAAATTTGAATAAACAAAGTTCAACTAATTGTTGTAATCCAATATCGCAAATATTTTTTGGATAACGAACATTAATAGCAATTAATATTAATTTTGGAATTAATAGAAAATATATTTGAACAATTTACTACACGCCAATACCCTCGATAAATGTCAAGAAAACTTTACACATGATTATAAATTAAACAAAAATAAATATTGGAATACATTGCCAGATAATAGAAGCGGCAAGTTCACGAAACGAACTACAAAATGAAATGTCTGGGTGAGGAGGGATGACTTTCAATACCTAATTTATTTAGATTCTTGGAGAGGTAGGTAGAGCTGTATGGGTTTGGGATAAGCAGGCAAATAGCAATGGTTACATAGGATAGATCATGATAGGTACATTGGCAGATATACACCTAGGAGCAGTTACATGGGAGGGATAGATTAGTAGAGATAAACTTCATGGATAGATAGCTTTATGGATAGATAGCTTTATGACTACAGCAATTACATATATACAATAGCTAAATTCAAATCTGCTAAATTCTGATAACATAACACTAATGCAACTTCAATATACATAATCTAATATAACATGAACAGTTATTTTGGTGCGAATCCCTATTTTAATAATAATTAAGTTATAGGGGATAGGCCAGTACAAACAAATACATGGGGATATGAGAGATTGAATCCTAATTTGCTCCAGTCACATAACTTTAGGATTTAAATAATTAACTTTGGCATAGGCAATACTTTGATAGACTATCACATGTCATATTGAGAACACCGAACACTACCAACACAACAAATATTAGAACACGCGAAATCACTGCCAAAACACCAAATGCCACTGTCATCACACCAAGTACACTACCAACACCTAATTTAACTGCCAACACATCAAATATCACTACCAACACTTCAAATAACTACCAATTTCACTGCCAACACATGCTTCTTTATTGTACATGGCTCCAGTTGCATTATACCTTCAATGAATAAATTAACCAACACCTACAGTACACCACTTGGCCAACACGAGTAATCACTAGGAACAATGCCAACACACTAGATCACACTGCCAACATCTAGGTTCAATTAATGTCCACACCTCTCTGCCAACAATCCACACTTTACTTTGCCAACAGTCTTCCGCTTATTTAGGCTAAACGCTTTGTCAACTCTCATACACTTGTACCTTACTCTACTTTGTCCATACACTATTAACACCTAATCATGCACCCTTAATCAGTCGCTAAATAAATATCCTTCCCCTACTTTGATCACGTACTGTCAACATCCACAAATCACATCACACTTCCATTACACACTTGACCACAATGCCAACCTACTTTCTCATTTTGCTAACATCCCTACTCCACTTAACACTACACATTCACACAACAGGAAGAAAAACTTGCAGTCATTCGGAAAACTAGCCTCCCCCCAAAAGCTGCACACTAGACATAAGCTAGTTTCAAAATTATTAAACCACTTCATAAACCGAATAGGTTAGAGTTGGGCTATACACTAGAAGCTAGTTAACACAGGCTTACCTCAGTACTGCCTGGTGGGAGAGGGAGATAGTCCAGGTAACTTAGCTGATGAACTGCATTATACCTAAGAAGTAAGAATTATAGAAGGACCGTACACTTAAGAACATTAACAATATAAAAGTATTACTTAAAAGCTTGGCTATTAAATACAAAATTTAAACTGATCAATAATTATGAATGATCAAGAATGCCAAATTGCATTACCAATGAAGCCATAATATAGGCATAAAATCCAAAATAAAATTATATGAAAAATTGCCGAGAGCCCAATGGTTATTGCAAAATTAATAGATTATAAAGATGTACTTTCAAAAGAAAATTACTGTACACATTAATGGGCATATAATTAAGTGAACCAAAAGTTGTAACATGGTCACAAAGCAAAGTTACGTAAGTTTTTTAATTACGTAATATAACAGCAAAACTTTGTTCATATGTTAAGATGTACAAAACCAGTAAGGGTAATTCAAAATAAAGTATTAAAAGTATATTGTATTCTGTATGTACAGTACAGTATATTGCAAGATATATTCTGCAAATGTATGTGAATCTGATCAATAAAATACTAAGTTGATATATTCTCTTTTTAATATCCATTATATTTTTGTGTCCTGTTATTTAATTTTATATAGTCCGTTTTCAAGTCTATTTTTTATATACAAATGTATGTCTGAATCTGATCAATAAAATACTAAGTTGATATATGCTCTTTTTAATATCCATTATATTTTTGTTTCCTGTTATTTAAAGTATAGTTTTTTCTAAGTTAATTATCTTGGTTCTCTTCATATTTTGTCTATTACAAGTTAATTATATTTTAAAGTTATATATAATTGCTATTTTTTTCAAGTATAGCAAGTTGATTGTTTTATTTTCTAAGTTCTCTTTTCATATTCAGTATATTTTCTCAGTTCTCTTATAATTGTCTAGTTTCATATTTTCTTTCTTTTTGTTTCTAAGTCCATATATTGGAACTTTATTTATAATTGAGAACTGTTTTTCTAAGTTTTTATCAGTTATAGCTTATAATAAAGTGATCAATAAAAGTTAGAAGTTTATTTATTTTCTTTTATTAAGTAAAGTTCGCGTGACAAAGACGATATATAACAATATTATATCAAGTGAAGTTAATAGCAAATACAGAGTTATGAATTCAAGTGATAGAGTATATCATAAGTTACATTTAAGGCAAATACAATCATTATTGAAATTAAAGCAAAGCAAAATATTGAAGCTGAAGGAGGGAACCAACTCGGGGAAGAAGGGGGGGGAGAGGGGACATCATCAAAGCAACAAAACTGTGAAGTAATAAGAAAAATAGCAAAGATTAGAGTAAAGGTAATAAAACCTATCTCATCTGAAAGGGAAAAATAGATTAGCCTAACCTAACACACCATTCATACCATGCAACTACGACTACAAACTACATACTACGACTACATACTACGACTACATACTACGACTACATACTACGACTACAAACTACGACTACATACTACGACTACATACTACGACTACATACTACGACTACATACTACGACTACAAACTACGACTACATACTACGACTACATACTACGACTACAACCTAACCTACCCTCCCCTCCTAACCTAACCTACACCACCACCACTACGACTACATACTACGACTACATACTACGACTACATACTACGACTACAAACTACGACTACAAACTACTACTACAAACAAAACAGGAATATCACTTCCCTTGTATTGTAGTGGCGTGGGCAGTTTCTCGCAGCAACCGGCAGAGTCCACGGGCGGCAGAGTCCACGGGCGGCAGAGTCCACGGGCAGCAGAGTCCACGGGCAGCAGAGTCCACGGGCAGCAGAGTCCACGGGCAGCAGAGTCCACGGGCGGCAGAGTCCACAGGCGGCAGAGTCCACAGGCAGCAACTCCAATCCTGGATACAAGAAATAAAACAACTTAATTTAGGATCTTTAGATAAATACGTAACTATATTATTCTGCTTATACTGTTCACAACAAGTAGGCAAATACTGAATTTTAATGTTTCCAATTTGAGTATTTTAGTTACAAGAGTTAAGCAAGGAAATACGAAGTTAATTATCAAACAATTATAAGGAAAGAATGAGCAGCTACTGTATATACTTTCTGATTACTTATTATTATGAACAGTATAGCAACAGGACAATTTAAATATATTATCATATATTAACCCTTTCAAGATTATGACGAACTTCAACAGTATATTCTGGCTATTAATAGACGATTTTGTAAAGATTGGAAGGGTATATGAAAGTAAGAGGGCTAATTGAGATAGTCTTTACACTTCTGGTGCCTACAGATCCTTCCTAAGCTGTATAAAATCGCTTAATGATAGCCAGAAGAAACTGTCAAAATGCGTCATAATCCTGGAGGAGCTAATAGTATAGTGAGTTGGGCAGTAACTTACCCCAGACAGTTGGTAGGTTGTGGTGTGTTGGCAGTCCGTAGGTAGGTTGTGGTGTTGGTAGTTTGTGGCTTGTTGGCAATCCGTAGGTAGGTTGTGGTGTGTTGGCAGTCCGTAGGTAGGTTGTGGTGTGTTGGCAGTCCGTAGGTAGGTTTTGGTGTGTTGGCAGTCCGTAGGTAGGTTGTGGTGTTGGTAGCTTGTGGCGTGTTGGCAGTCCGTAGGTAGGTTGTGGTGTGTTGGCAGTCCATACATAGTTCGGTGGTGTGACACAAACACGAACTCAAATCCTGAAAAGAGAAGAACATATTCATTAATTATCGATTAGAACATTCGATTAAGAAATATTTACTAAGTATGGAATAAAAACACTAATTATATAATCAATCTAAAATACTCTACTATTTTAGTAAGGATAATAAAAGTATTGAGTAAACATCAAAATGTTAAACTATAAAATAATTATATATACAGTATAGTGCGGGATATAGTGACAGTACATTAACCGAGTTGCCTTTAAAAATCTCTACAGAACTGGGTTGTATAGAAAACGGTAGCTCGCGCGTTGGTCCTGGGGCTGGCTGGCTGCCCGAGTCACCCAAAAACGCCTAAAACGCCCTAAATTACCACGCCCAAAATTAACGCTACAGCATTCTAACCTACACCAATCGATTTACCGCATCATTTTATACTTTCTTTATGTACTTTTTTCTTTGTTGGACTTGTGTCAGATTCTCGAAATTCGCCTCCCCTGAGCCAGAAATCGAAATTTTCAGTCACAAATTTGAAAGTCCAGTAACTTTTGTAATTTTCGAGTTACAAGGTTGAGAATTTGACAATAGGTAGTTCGATTTATTTCTAGAAATGATGTGTTTCAGATTTTGTATTTTTTGTATTTTAAGAAAGTTATGAATATATTAGTGCCGCTTTATTCATAAAACATGAATTATAAGTAAATGTGGTTGAAATTAGTGGTTTATTCACAATAATATGAACTCAATTATATATTCCGTTCCATATAAACACTTACAAATTAATTTCAATAGAATAATAACCGAGTAAAGTAGATAATAATTATTGAAGGACTTGGCGATCCACGCGCTCTGGCCCAGTCTGGCTGCCTGGCACAAGTCCAGACAATAATGTCCCACAACGCCCGAATTTACTACGCCAAAATTAACGCTACACCTTTCTAACCTATTCCATTCGATTTACTGCATCATGTTACCCAATTTAGCAAGAAAAAAAAATCGTGGCTGGACTCCATATTCTCCTCCCCTGAGCCACAAATCAAAATTTTCCGGCCCAAATTTCAAAGTCCAGTAACTTTTGCATTTTTCCAGTTACAGGGTTAACACTTTTGACAATAGGTAGTTCCAATTGTGTTGAGAACATTATTTGCTCAGCTTTTTCTACATTTTGAGTTTTACGAAAGATATGATTGCATTAAGAGCGACATTCCCCCACCAATATGTAACTAAGTAATGGATATTCAGATATAACAAACTTAACCCTATGAAGAATGTGATGCATTTTGGCGGTTTCTTCTGGCGATCATTAGACGATTGTATACAGCTTAGGAAGGATCTGTAGGCAATTAAAAGGGTAAATACTATCTCCATTAACCCTCTGACTTCCGAACACCCTTCCTAATCTGAGTAAAAGCGCCTAATAACAGCCAGAACACAAACACGAAATGTGGCATCGTATCTTGTAAGGGCTAAAGGGGGTAGTACTCGCCTTTTCTGGACCTCCTTCTCCCTCATGATTAGCATATTAGTTTTGAGATTTTAAGACGTTCGTTCTATTAGTTTGTCGATTTTAAGACCTTTCACCCCATTTTTTGTCAATATTAAGACCTTTCGTACCATTTAGGTGTCGATTTTATCCTGGCGAGCAAGAGCGAGCCTGTAATTTTAGAAGTAAACCGGCCTTCGGCCGGGAAATTTTTCTACCGAAAAATGTATAAATTTATCTTGAAAGGGGGTCTAGGGGGTGCTATTTTAAGCTTGATGGAGGTACTGTATAGCGAGGAAACTAAAAACTAAATACATTAAACATACAGTATACATAGCTCAAAAACCAAGGCTTCAAACTATCTCACGTAACCCTTTTTACCACCACAGACCCTTCTTAAGCTCCACAAAATCGTCTAAATATAGCTAGAATAGAATTAATGACGCGTCGCCGGTACAGAAGGGGTTAAGCACTGACTATCCAAATTAATGAGGTGAAAGGTCTCAAAATCGCCAAACTAACGGAACGAACGTCTTAAAATCTCAAAACGGATACACTAAGCATGAGGGAGAAGGGGGTCCAGAAAAAGGTGACTAACTCCCCCTTAACCCTATTAGGTGCAGGGTGGGCCAATTTCGATTCTCCCTGTTTTACTCCATTAGCTTGGATATATTAAGACGTTTCATCGCATTAGTTTGGCGATTATATGATGCTTCAACCCAATAAGGTGTCGGTTTTTTCCTGGAAAAAACCGGCCTTTGGCCGGGAAATTTTTCTACCGAAAAATGTACACATTTAGTTTGAAGGGGGTCTGGGGGACGTTTTTTTTTTTTTTTTGAAGGGGGTTTGGAGAGGCGTTTTTCCAAGTCTAGCGGGTAAACTATAAACACATTGTTCGAACAAAATAATTAAAACCTCTATAATAATGAAACAAAATACCATAATAACCCCCAAGACGTTGCACCAAATAGTGTTAAGCACCGACTATCCACGCATTCTAAAGCATGATTTCGTAACTTTCAGTATTAGGGCTCCCTTTGTTACTTTAACCCCTTCTGTACCGGCGACGTCTTTTAAAATGTATTCTTGCAATATTTAGACGATTTTGTGCAGCTTAAGAAGGATCTGAAGTAGTAAACAGGGTTAAGTGAGATAGTTCGAAGCCTGTTAATTACTGGAGGATCATTGTAAACTGAATAAAATCGTCTAATAGTAGCTAAAATTAAATTAAAACCCGCACCGGTACTGAAGGGGTTAATCAGGCTATTAGAGGATTATATTCTGCAGATTTGGAAAACCCTGTCTTCCACAGTCCCTTCCTAAACTTAATTCAATCGTATAGTGATAGACAGTGCAAAATTAAGAAATGCGTCTTCTGAAGGGGTTAGGTTTTTAGAGTGCTCCCTTAAAGAAATACTCAGAAAGCCCCTTGTCGAGATAAATGTGTAAATTTTTCGGTAGAAAAATATGTCCTGCCCGAAAGGCCTATTCCTACTAAATTTCCGACTCGCTTTCGCTCGCCAGGAAAAATCGACACCTAAAGGGCACGAAAGGTCTTAAGATCGCTAAATTAATGGAGCAAACCTAAAATCGCCAAATTAATGGGGCAAACGTCTTAAAATCACCAAATTAATGGGCCTTTAATACGGCTGAAATTATATGTTGTTTGTACACAATTTGCTAATCATATAATTATACGTATAAACTCCGTTTCAGATCAACACCTACACAATTATAATACCGTACAGTTGGCCAAATAAGTTATGTTCCTCGTCGTGATCTTATGTATGAAAGTAAAATGGTATACATGAATTGCGAGTATGGTGTATTTTATATCACTTGACTAGCCAGATAAGTTAACGATAATTATAGGGAAGAGGCTCGCATTATTAGGGACAATGTAGGTCTATGGAATCCTTATATTGTACTCATGTATAATCCACTGTGGGAGAATAATTTTGATCACATTTATAAAACCCGTTATTAATAGAAAAAAAGACCATTCTAATCAATCTCAGAGCTCTTTCGGACATCTTCACTGTTTACAAACGCCTTCTTTATGCAGTATAATCGATATTTACCCCCTGCTGGCAACATAGATGACGATTTCAATAATTCATGGGGGGTTGAGGGGGGCAAAGCTCCCGCTCAAGCCATCGTGTATCCCACATTGGAATTATAGATAAGACCATGAAAACACTCATTTCTCAAAATCTGGAGGAAAAAACATGAAAAACAAGGGTGCGAGCCTACTCCCTATAATTACCAAGTTAACTACTGCATATAGAAATACACTCGTAATTTAATTATGCGCATTATATTTCTAAGTATATAAGATCACGGAGAGAATCGTAATTTATGGGGGCAACTGTACTTGGAAGTATTTTAACCAATAATCAAGTGATCAGGGACTCACCTTAGGTTAGAGGTACAATAGTAGTGGTTGTGGTGCTGGTAGATGCGGTGGTAGTGGTGGTGGTTGTAGTGGTGGTGGTGGTAGATGTGGTGGTGGTAGGCTAGATATGGTATTTGTGGAACTAGCGATGGTGGTAGTTGTGGTATAGAGATGGTACTGGTGGTAGAAGCGGTGGTGGTAGAGATGGTACTGGTGGTAGAGATGGTACTGGTGGTAGCTGTGGTACTGGTGGTAGCTGTGGTATTAGTGGAGGTAGTTGACGTAGGAACGGTGGTGGTAGTTGTGGTAGGAGCGATGGTGGTAGTTGTGGTAGAGATGGAGACTCGTTACGATCAATGGATATATATTGTTTTATTCCCTTCATTATCTGTTGAAGCGATGGTGGATGTGGTGGTAGTAACAGTGGTAGTGGTGGTGGCAGTGGTAGCTAGGGTGGTGGTGGTGGTAGTATATGTGGTGTTACTCGAGGTGGTAGTAGTTGTATTGGTGGTGGTAGTGGTATAATACTAATATTGACAGTATCATAGTCATATACTGTATATTCTTGTTTATCTCTGTCCCAGTGGTTGGTTAGACAATCTACAAACAGCCTCTTGAAGGTCAGTATTTATGTTGTTGCTTGTTTTCCTTTAATTGCAGTGGTCACATCGATAGCATTGATGGTGGTGGTAGACGTGGAAATAATAGTTGTGGTGGTGGTAGCAGTGGTGGAAATACTTCGACTGGTGATGGTAATAGTGGTAGTCGTGGTGGTAGGCTGGTAGCAGCAGTCGTGGTGGTTGTAGCCGTTAAGGGGGTAGTACTAGTGGCAGTTGTGGTAGCGGCAGTCGTGATGGTGGTTGTGGTAGTAATATTGGTAGTGGTGGCAGTAGTTGCGGTAGCAGTGGCAGTTATAGGTAAGCACTAAAACCCACACATTCTGGAAGGAAGAAATTAAATAATTAGTAATATAGTCGGGTTTCTAATAACGTAAACACTTAATAATTTATCGACATTTATCGTTGGACAAGACTACACTGTAAATAATAATGGAAATAAAAAGAATAATTCAAGTGTCTATAATAATCTAACCACTTAAAGATATACTGATATAAATAAAGGTGTGAGAGAGAGAGAGAGAGAGAGAGAGAGAGAGAGAGAGAGAGAGAGAGAGAGAGAGAGAGAGAGAGAGAGAGAGAGAGAGAGAGAGAGAGAGAGAGAGAGAGTGACTTGGGGGGGTGGGGGTAATCAAGAGCACTTTATTGGGAAGCATCGAAATCATCCTCTAAGGCCTAAGCTAACACAAACATAATTAGTACGGTATTACGACACACACACTACATACATACATACATACATAGATAGATAGGATATAAATACAAAAAAACAAAATTGAGAACGAGTGGTCATGTGGGGGAGGCGAAGGCATATGATGGGTGGGGGGTAAAGGAGGAGAGGAGGGGGCAGGGTGTCAGGAAGAAGAGATGGGGGAGGGGGGGGTCAAAAGAGAGAGAAGGATGAGAAGAGAAGTAGGTAATAAGGAAGAGGAGAAGAGAGGAGAGATGGGGAAGAGGAGAAGAGAGAAGGGGGAGGAAAGGAGAGGATTGAGGGGGGGGGGGGAGAAACGAGCAGGACTGGGAATTGGCGAGAGGGGGGGGGGGGGACGGAGGGGGTAAGGGTAGCCAACAGTGATGTCACCTCGTGTCCTCGTTTGCTAGTTTGTACCTTTAATTAGGTAATGACCCCCTCTATATTCACACACCTCACCACGCAATGAACACACACCAAATAGTTTCTGTTATTACCTAAATATCCTGAAGGTCAATGATATTCCCGTAATTACGGGTTGTTAGAATACATGCAAACGACACAACATACAAGAACCGGCTCAAACAATCATAAGTTCACAATTTTGTTATATTACTCTAATAAATTACATGACTGACCACCTTAGCTATCATAGAATTTCAAAACACACCCATATTTACACGAAAAGTTCCCATACACACCTTATATACGGTGAAATACGAAGAACCAACGCCGCAACGTCCTTCCCCTTCCAGTTGACTGTCAGCACTGAATAATGACGTCATATTCAGCCTGCCCCTCCCCTTTGATCAAGGAGAGTATACAAGGAGAGGCGACTCTCTGCTTTTGGATGTAGACCCGATACTTACCCCATCTAACGTCAAGCACCCATCAATAGAGAACGGTTAATTTCGAACAGTAACTATACAGTTTATACCCGTCAATAGAAAATGTACCGTTCTTTAGAAAACGGTTATATTCGAGCTATAACTATATAGTTTCTAAAATATATAGGCTACCGCTTGCAGTACTCAATGTCTCATAATTTTTCACATTCCATAATAGCTCTTATAGGCTATGTCTAAATAGTAGGCTACTGTTGTCACTCACGATGTTTTAATTGTGATCCCCATTCTGGCATTATCATTATTGTCCTACCTTGTAGTCCATATGCTACTACAACTAAATATATTGTGCTACATTCCATGTATACAATCTATTATATGTGCAGCAACTTCACCGTTTTCTGTATATAATACTTTATCTAATATAATGCATTTGCTATAAGTGTAGGTTACTCAACGTCTATATCTTGTATTGGTTTTGTTCCTTACATTAAAATTTGTATCAGTACTTGTATGGATTTCGTCCATATAGCCTATGTTCCCCATAGTGTTCGTACGTTTACTGAAAAGTAAACAATCAAACATACACACACTGTGAATCATACAGGTCCTCATATTACTTGCACTGCTTAATTGGTGAGGAGTAAATAAAGACATACCGGTACGCAATTATCTCTCAGACTCTCACGAAGGAATATGCGAGACAACCACAGCAATCATCCCAGTGACTGTCTCTCGAGTAATATATGTTTTTGCAGCTCTACCCATACACGTTATACACTAATAAATACACATACCTTCAGCAACATTACCAAAATTGTGGAACACATCTTTTGTCTCATGTTGTACGTGTTTATAAATATATTTTCTCTCGATGTTACGTGTTTACTATTCAGGTCGACCACTGCAGCACAATACAATGCTAGGGAAATTGCTCCACTACCGTTTATTGCTTTTCTGTGGATTCATGAATAATATTCTATAAGCAAGTAATTCCAAACTCACACTCCACAAAAACTATGAACATAAAATTGAGGGCATGTCTTACATTAAAGATAACCGATCATATGAATGGCATATAATACAACGTGATTAGATTAAGCTATTTATTTATATTATTTAAAACATCTGTAAATTGTGGAGCATCAGACATCAGACGACCAACCCCGCTATATTAGTCATCTTAAAAGTGGCTGCTTCACACAACACGGGACTGTACATCTGACCAGGTGTTTTCGTCTTCAGATTGATGTCAAGGTTCTTAAGCCATAACAAACATCTGTAATGACACAAATGCCAGCATTTATGAGTCAGCTATATACCAAGAAATGTCTCTGGAATCTTGATTCAGTTAGCCATTATTATACTGTATATAAGAATACTCGTATGTGAGTATACTATATACTGTATACTCGTAGATACACCCTACTTATGACTAAGCACTTCACCTTACCATTGTGAAAGAAGTGACATATGAAATGCTTTTGCTTTTGCTTGAATTTTCCACAAACAACACAGCTGTGACCGTGTTGTTTTCGTGCCATGATTGTATCTGCCGCCACGCCATCTGGCAGCTCCCAGTGACATTATTGTAAGTGTGCAGACGATGTACCACCGATGGCAGAGCCATCTTCAGGGGTGCTTGGTCAAGACTAGGGTTCAACTGGGAGCTCCTTTAAGAGCTCTACCCTTATTAGATTATTCTTGCCTTTGATTCACGAGTCCTGTTCGAATTTTTAGATAGTTAATTAATCAACTTCCGCATTACCTTCAGGCTTAGGATGTTCTAAACACAGTCTAATTTAGATTAGGTATTTGGAAGTTTTGATTAGCTGCATATAGGACACTTTGGCAAGCTGAATCGAATGGCGCAAACAGAATTAAAATCGGACCATTAGTTTAGGATTATTATTTTGACTTGGCCTTCATGGAGGGCCCAGGGACCTAGGACTTATAGTTTGGGCTACAGAGGACTTTTAAAGTCCAAAAACTGGTCATTTGGGCCCTTCTGGGAGGCCAAGTCAAACACGAAATCCTAAACTAATTGTCCGATTTCAATTATGTTTGCGCCATTCGATTCAGCGTGTCAAAGTGAACTTATGGTTAAAATTTGAACAAAATCCATGCATAGATAACTCTTCTATGGGTGATTTAGAAATGTTCTATATCAAAATCAAAATTAGGCCTATTGGGCCTACAAAATGGTCTAAATCCAAACATTCATATACCGTTGGAATCGCAACGACGAGACGAATCCATAATTATATACCCATGAAAACTCGAAATTCGAAAGTCGCCCGCCAAGTGCAAACATTTTCCTGGGGATTTTGGAAACAAATATTTTCGATTCTGGGCGAATGGCTGGTCGAAAATGCAATCTACGACCATGTATAGAAGCTGCTCGTCGAGAAAAATCGAATGGCACCAAGTAGAATTCCCTAGGACTTATAGTTTGGGCTACAGAGGACTTTTAATGTCCAAAAACTGGCCTTTGGGCCCTTCTGGGAGGCCAAATTAAATACGAAATCCTAAACTAATTGTCTGATTTCAATTCTGTTTGCGCCATTCGATTCAGCGTGTCAAAAGTGAACTTATGGTTAAAATTTGAACAAAATCCATATATAGATAACTCATCTATGGGTGATTTAGAAATGTTCTAAATAAAAATTAAAATTAGGCCTATTGGGCCTACAATATGGACCATCAGGGTGTTCTGTATGCCCCATACTGTATACATCTTTTTGTGTCTGGAATAAAGAATTATTATTATTATTATTATTATTATTATTAATTATATCTGGGTGGGTGGGACTCGTTAGCCTTGGTCGGCAACTCATCTAGGGGAGACAACCTTATACAAATCCGGGTGGAAGGGACTCGTCAGCCTTGGTTGGCAACCTGTCTAGGGAAGTAAACCTGATACAAATCCGTTCTGCTTACCTAAGGGTAAGGCAGGTTAGTGGATGGATTAGCCGAACACCATTGTAGAAAAATAGTGCTAACAAGATACACAGAGGGCCTCGGAGTCGGACGGATCCTAAATTGAGTGGTCAATCCTGTAAGTCCTTCACTAAACTGGCTCGGGTTGTCCCTCTCACAGGGAATAGGTCCGCTTGGGAGCATTCTGTGTATGGCCACCCTCGTAAGGGGAGTAAGGCGTCCGGTAATAGATAGATAAAGATTATTATTATTATTATTATAATACAGTAAATATTACTGTACCTTTCAAAATATCTTTTGTACTTTTACATTCACCTTTCAAAATAGCTAGGGCAAATAAAATTACAAGCATCCCTGACCTGAACTACAGTAGGCCCATGGCGAGCAAGGGTTTAAGAGTCAATATTAATAAAACCAAGGTTATGCACTGTAGATTGAGACGAGGCAATGTGGAAAAGAGCGGTGCATACCCATGTGCAGTGTGTGGAAAGGGTGTGGGCGCTAACCCGATTCAATGTAGCACCTGTCGATGTTGGGTGCACCATGGGAGTAAGCGCTGTAATAGATTAAAAGGACCCCTGCCTAAGAATAAGTCATAAATAGAGAAATTTGAGTGCGTAGTGTGCAAAGGCGAGCTTGTGTTAAGCGATGATCCTGTGGCTGTGAATTTTGGAAATGAGTCATTGGAGCTGGTGGACAAGTTTTGTTACCTAGGAGATACCATCTCTGCCGGTGGTGGGGCCGAGGCTGCCACTGTCGCTAGAATTAGATGTGGCTGGGGGAAGCTCAGAGAACTGCTGCCAATTCTGACCATGAAAAGAATGCCTCTCCCCCTGAAGGGAAAGGTGTATGCCTCATGTGTTAGAAGTGCAATGACGTATGCCTCAGAAACATGGGCCGTTAAAGTAGAGGATGTCAACAGAATGGAACGTAATGAGATGAGAATGGTGAGATGGATGTGTGGGGCTAGGCTGCAGGATAGAATAACAAATGCTGAGCTGAGGAGACGTTTAGGTATAAAGAGTATTAGTGAGGTGATGCATACAAGTAGACTGGGATGGTATGGACATGTGGAGAGAATGGATGAAAAAATGCAGGTCTGTGATTGTGGAGGGAGCTGCACCAAGGGGTGGACCGAGGAAGACCGGGGATCGGACTATACGTGCCGATCTCAAATTTAAAAACTTGACAAGTGAAGCAGCCCTTAAACAGGGTTGCCTGGAATGCCACCATTAGGACAAGAGACTGAAACTGCATGTATGTGTGGAGCACTCAGTCTTAAAATTTTATGTATGTATGTACCTGTCCTTCCTTTCATAGTACCCACATTCACACTTCCGAACCTAAACGTGGGGGAAGAATCTGCGGTAGTGTCTTTTGCGATTTTGTATCAACAGACTTACGTTTTCTGTAGGTCATGGGGAGTCCATTGGTATAGGTTAATATATATTTGGCCCCAAATCGCACTTTTTGGGCTTTTTGGGAGGGGTGATCAAATCCGAAAATCCATAATAATGGTCTAATTTCAATTATGATAGTACCTTACAGTATCTTACAGTAGATCCTCTGGAAAAAGGCAAACTAGGCCTGTGTATCCAGCTCAGTGCCAGTACAGTACTTGCACTGCTGCGGTCGTTCACGGTGTTGGCGGCGGCGGTAGCAGACGCAGCATTTTTACTATTCTGTATTTTTGCTTTGTAATCAAACTTCAAATCTTGTCTTCCCCATGCTTTATCAAGATTACTTTCAAACTTCCTTACTGATTCGGAATCGACTACATACTGGGGCAGTGCGTTCCACTCATTTACCACTATCACAAAATGAGTTCTTTGCCTTTTCAAGCATATTCCTTTCCTTGTAAATTTTCTTAAGAGTGTCCTCTTGTTCTTGTTCCCTCCCGCATCAAGAAGATACCTTCACACACATCCTCAGCATACTTCCCAACACTATCTTAAAAGTCTCTATCATAACCCCTCTCTTTCTCCTATATGCCAGTGTCGGAAGTACCAGTGTCCTCAACCTCTGCTCATAGTCCGCGTTCTTCAACGTTGGTACCAGCTTGCTAGCTCTCCTCTGCACTTTCTCCACTGCTTCTATATCCATTACCATATATGGAGCCCACACCTGGTTCGCATATTCCAGGTGCGGCCTAACCAGCGCTGTATAGAGATTCCTGAAGATTTCTTCATCCACTGACACGAATGTCCTCCTTATCAGCCCTACAATTCTATTGGCTTTATTTATCTTTTTCGCTAAATGTTCTGAGAAATTTAACTTATTATCTATCACTACTCCTATATCCTTTTCTGCATTCACTTCCTCCATCGCTTCATACATACTGTATCCCACCTTGTCTGTCTTGCTTGTCCCAATCCGCATGTACTTGCATTTTTTTGGATGAAAAGGCATTAACCAATGTTCAGACCATCCCTTCATTCCCTCCACATCTCCTTGAAGCAAATCCACATCTTCCTTACTCCTCACTCTTCTATACAGCTTGGTGTCATCCGCATAAAGGTATATCTCACTTCCATTAGTTATAACTTCAGGCAAGTCGTTGATACACATAACGAACAGTAGTGGTCCCAACACAGATCCCTGAGGTACCTCACGTGTAACTTCCCTCCAACCCGAGCCTATTCCATTCACCAGTATCCTCTGTCTTCAATCTTTCAGGAAGGCATCTATCCATTTCACATATTTCTCTCCTATACTATAGCTTCTAACTTTCTCTATTAGCCTTTTATGTGGGACCTTATCGAAGGCCTTCATAAAATCGCAGTATACCACGTCTATAACATCCCCATCCTCCAGAATTTGCATCCAATCATCTACCATCTTAATTAGCTGTAATACCGTTGACCTCCCTGGCAAGAATCCGAACTGTCTCTCACTGAAAAGTTGGTTTGTTGTTGTTGTTGTTGTTCCCCAAGCTGCCTGGCCGAACAGCCCCAAGGCCCCGAGCAAGGCCAAGGCCATAACCGAGCGCCCCCACAGAATCATCACTGCCGACCACAATAAAGCCTGGGTGACCGAAGCCACTCCATGGCGGGGAGCTGAGGAGGGTGCGGAAACGCCCGGGAAACCAAAGACCCACCCAGGGCCCTGTGCCCCTCAGCAATTATGAAGAGAAAGTTGAGGGGCAAAGGAAAAATATGACACTTTGGCTTCCAATCTTGGTAGATTGGGAGGTCAATCCACGGAAGAGACGCCGTCACTCGAGATCTAGAAAATATATAAGTAAAAGGAACAGTCAGAGTAAGCTATGGGTATGGCAGAGATCGCTCAGTTCTCACTCTGATAGACCAGTCCATCACCATAGTTGGTTTGTTTTCATATGTTCCATTATTCCTTCTCTAATTACTGTTTCCATTAGTTTACACACAACACTTGTCAAACTGACTGGTCTATAGTTTCCTGGGTCATTTCTCTTTCCCTTCTTAAAAATAGCTGTTATGTTTGCCAATAGCTTCAAGTGGGTTAAAGTACTTGTGATACAAATTTGGTCAAACTCCATTCATTAATACCTGGTCTATGGGCGAATTTTCATTTCCCAAAATATTTGGACAGCCACCATGGGCTCAAATTTGTTTTAAAAAATATAAAATTCATATACTGTACAGTATATAATTATAAAGTACAGTATATAATTATAAAGTACAGTATATAATTATAAAGTACAGTATATAATTATAAAGTACAGTATATAATTATAAAGTATGCAATAGATTTAATAAGTAATTGATACAGAAAAAAGGAATACCAAGTTTAAATATATAATTTCATAAAACAAATTTTCATAGTACAGTACAGCAGTTTAAATCTTGAGCTTAATAATGCATAAATCCTATCTTTACCGTTATGTGCCTCAGATTGTTAATAAATCCTATCTTTACCGTTATGTGCCTCAGATTGTTAATACAAACTCTGAAAAGCTGATTAAATTCATATTTGTTTTCACTTTTCACCAACTCACCAATTAATTTACAAATAAACCTAACTAATGAAATCAATGACAGTAATGAATACATGTGGTACTCCAAGGACTCCAACCTAGGATACATGTGCTACTCCAAGGACTCCAACCTAGGATACATGTGCTACTCCAAGGACTCCAACCTACATGTGGTACTCCAAGGACTCCAACCTACATGTGCTACTCCAAGGACTCCAACCTAGGATACATGTGCTACTCCAAGGACTCCAACCTAGGATACATGTGCTACTCCAAGGACTCCAACCTACATGTGGTACTCCAAGGACTCCAACCTAGGATACATGTGGTACTCCAAGGACTCCAACCTACATGTGGTACTCCAAGGACTCCAACCTAGGATACATGTGCTACTCCAAGGACTCCAACCTAGGATACATGTGCTACTCCAAGGACTCCAACCTACATGTGGTACTCCAAGGACTCCAACCTAGGATACATGTGGTACTCCAAGGACTCCAACCTAGGATACTCACACCGTTTGAAGAGGGGCACTTTATTAAGAAAGGGACACTGGTAATTTTTTTGGTTATATTTATTTATATATTTATTTATATATTAATTTATTTTTAGTTTCCTCGCTAGACCTACATCAAGCTTAAAAAAAAAACTAGACCCCCGTTTAAGTTAAGATAAATTTCTACATTTTTAGATAGATAAATGTCCCGGCCGAAAGCCGATTTTTCTTAATACAGTACTACAGGCTCGCTATAGCCCGCCAGGAAAAGATCGACACCTAAATGGCACGAAAGGTATTGATATTGAAATGGGACGAAAGGTTTTAAAATCAAACCAGTCAGTTTGACAAGTGTTGTGTGTAAACTAATGGAAACGGTAATTAGAGAAGGAATAATGGATCATATGAAGTCAAACCAACTTTTCAGTGGGAGACAGTTCGGATTCTTGCCGGGGAGGTCGACGGTACTACAGCTAATTAAGGTGGTAGATGATTGGATGCAAATTCTAGAAGATGGTGATGTAATAGACGTGGTATATTGCGATTTTATGAAGGCCTTCGATAAGGTCCCACATAAAAGGTTAATAGAGAAAGTTAGAAGCTATAATATAGGGGAGAAATGTGTGAAATGGATAGAAGCCTTCCTGAAAGATCGGAGACAGAGGGTATTGGTGAATGGAATAGGCTCGGGGTGGAGGGAAATTACAAGTGGGGTACCTCAGGGATCTGTGTTGGGACCACTGCTGTTCGTTATATTTATCAACGACTTGCCTGAAGTTATAACTAATGGAAGTGAGGTATACCTGTATGCGGATGACACTAAACTGTATAGAAGAGTGAGGAGTAAGGAAGATATGGGTTTGCTTCAAGGAGATGTGGAGGGCATGAAGGGATGGTCTGAGCATTGGTTAATGCCTTTTCATCCAAAAAAATGCAAGTACATGCGGATTGGGACCAGCAAGATAGACAAGGTAGGATACAGTATGTATGAAGCGATGGAGGAAGTGAGTGCAGAAAAGGATATAGGAGTAGTGATAGATAATAAGTTAAATTTCTCAGAACATTTAGCGGAAAAGATAAACAAAGCCAATAGAATTGTAGGGCTGATAAGGAGGACATTTGTGTCACTTGACGAAGAAATCTTCAGGAATCTATATACAGCGCTGGTTAGGCCACACCTGGAATATGCAAACCAGGTGTGGGCTCCATATATGGTAAAAGATATAGAAGCAGTGGAGAAAGTGCAGAGAAGAGCTAGCAAGCTGGTACCAACGTTGAAGAACGCGGGCTATGAGCAGAGGTTGAGGACACTGGGACTTCCGACACTGGCATATAGGAGAAAGAGAGGGGATATGATAGAGACTTTTAAGATAGTGTCAGGAAAGTACGATGAGGATGTGTGTGAAGGTATCTTCTTGATGCGGGAGGGAACAAGAACGAGAGGACACTCTAAGAAAATTTACAAAGAAAGAAATAGGCTTGAGAAGGCGAAGAACTCATTTTGTGATAGAGTGGTAAATGAGTGGAACGCACTGCCCCAGTATGTAGTCGATTCCGAATCAATAAGGGAGTTTGAAAGTAATCTTGATAAAGCATGGGGAAGACAAGATTTGAAGTTTGATTATAAAACAAAAATACAGAATAGTAAAAATGTTGCGTCTGCTACCGCCGCCGCCAACACCGTGAACGACCGCAGCAGTGCAAGTACTGGTACTGAGCTGGATACACAGGCATAGTTTGCCTTTTTCCAGAGGATCTACTGTAAGAACTGTAAGAAAATCGACAAACTAATGGGGTTAAACATGAGGAAGAAAGGGGACCAGAAAAACAGTACAGGTCTCCCTCACTATCCGATGCCTCAATATAGGATATTATTATAGGTTTGTAGCGGTTTGGGGTTTGGGTTTTGGCTGGTCCGAGAACGCATCCCCGTTCACTCCATTAATTTAAGGGATCACTATACAATTTTTCTATTTATATAAGATCGGGTTTTCAAGAACGTAACCCAATCGTAAATCGAGGGAGACCTGTACCCACGAAGTGCTCCTCTGCCAATGGTGACTATCTATATTTCAGATTCTGTTAACCCTTTCAGTACTGGCGACGTCTTCTTTATTTGATTTCAGCTGCATTTAGACGATTTTAAGAAGCTTAAGGACATATGGTAGCTAACAGAATTAACCCTTTCAAGTTTTTATGCCGCAGAGGTTGCCAGATTAGCAATAATAAATAGAGTTCTCACTCTTATAATTACCTCTCCAAAATTAGTTTTCTGCCCACAGCTAACTCAAAGACAACTGCAGAGGTTGAAGTAACTAAACTAAAGGTTTCTAAATACCCCTGATGGTAACAAAGGCTTTAATTAAAGTATCCCTAATAGGCTCAAAAATTGCATCAAGAACGTGAGAGGGTTAATAAAGATAGTGAGTAGCCTTTTAATTGGCAGACATCCTTCCTAAGCTGAACAAAATCGTCAAATGGCTGCCAGAATACACCGAAAAGGACGTCACCGGTACAGAATGGGTCAACTCCTTTATTCCACATTAAGAAGGTTCGTTATATCAGTACCAGCACTTTTTAAAATTGATGTAATCCCCAGTTCATAAGTTTTATATTTCCGTATTTAAATTACCGGTATTGCCTGAAGTTTGTAAAAGAAATCTTGATATCGTATATTCTATGGCCTGTTGCATATGTGGTACAAACTTAATGAACTCTATATATGATGCAAAGAACTTTATAAGCAATATTTAGATATGAAGTTTTTACATGTTCTTATTCATATTTTTTCACCAACCAATTGTATTTCTAAACTCAATTAATGAAATCAACAAATACCTGTGGCACTCCAAGGACTCGAACCTCGGATACTCACACAGAAATTCCGCGCATTTATGCATTACGCTCTCAAGACGGTTAAAGAATTATGCACAAGCCTACGATTTACTAAAATGTAGAAAATGAAAACTATTGAAACTTTCATATCCCAAGTTCAAGCGATCACCATTTTCTCATTCTAATATCTAAATGGTACAATAGATAAATTTATTTAGGCTACAATTCAAACATAAATGTCTTTCTTAATTCTAGTCTATTATAATCAGTGATAACCATTCTGCTTACTTTGATAATTTTCCCTTAAAACTATAAGTAACCATTTGATAACAGTGTACAGTCGCGCTAATAAGTGATGTCTCAGCACCATGTATGTTTTGATCAATAAGTGGTATCAGCAATATCTAAGCTTCATTTCTTCATATCGAGTGAAATATACAAACATGTTCCTACACTTGCCACCCTATTCAACATTTGAGATATTGATACAGCACAGAGCAAGCCAAGCGTAATGACAGCTGGGACATAACTTATTAGCGCGACAGTACAGTACATTATAAAAATATATATTTTACAAGTAGATAACTAAGAGCACCAACTCCTTGAGTGTTTGATAACTCATGATACCATAAAGCCGGTATCACACGAGAGCTTTTATAGACAACATTCGATGATCCACATTTTTCTGGCAACATTTCTGGAATATTTTGCACTAGTATTGGAAACTTGACTGTTGATAAATAATTCTAGGCAACCAAAATATTTTATATATTGTCCTCATAAGCTGCCACACCAGTGTTGAGGATAAAATGTTGAGTGAAAAAGCGCTCGTGTGATACCGGCTTAAGAGATATATAGATAGCAGTACCACATTAGTCAAATTTAAATAATTACTTTAATCAGATAACAATTGTTGAACTGCATCAAAAGTACAGTACTGCAAAATCATTTTTACTGAGCTTAAGAAAGACCTCAAAGAATACAAAATTTAATTACTATCTTCGTTAACACTTTACACTGACAGGTCCTTCCGAAGTTGAATGAAATCGTGTGGAGGTAGCTAGGAATTAAGCACTTTAATCAGATGATCCCTTTACTATTTTATTCTAGCTACCTCCAGACGATTATAAACTTAGGAATGATTTTGTTTTACTCAAATGGCTAGTGGATATAGCCTTTGAAACTCAAAGGTCCTTCCTAGGCTGATTAGTGATTACAACAATGTTAAGGTAGTTACAATAACCTGCATAAAGTTATTACCTGCTTGAAAGAATTAAGCAGAGCATTCAAAGTTCAGGAAGCAATGTGAAGTACAGTAAACAACCAAAGTTCTGTCCCCTCTATTATTGTTCAATATATGTGTGCAGTATACTATATAAACCGGTATATATACTGTACTGTATATGGAAAACCAACAGCTTGATAATGTCATATCTTAAGCAGCAATCAACCGAGTAACCTTTTAAGAACGTACTTTACATTACAGTGGTGCACCGATCTTCGTAGCTAATTGGTGCCAAGAAAATTGCGAAAAGGTTGAATTCGCTAAGATCAAGGCATGGTTGTTATGGGATAAATGGCAATTGGTTCCAAGCTCATCCAAACAGTCAACCCCCAAGTACAGTCTATCCTCCTATAACACGAATTCCTACAATGCGATCCTCCTTTAACACGAGGGGGGGTCCCGATAAATAGTACTGTACATTTATTCAGTTAATTGTGGCCATGATATTGTAGATTCAAAAATGTTCTAACTAATTTGTCTATTATATATTCATACATTTTTATATATTCTAGGAACTAACATATTCTAGGTCTTTCCTAGGACCGATCAGTCACTTTTATTTACTGCTGTATATATATACACGATCGCATAGCGCGAATTTCATGTAGTGCAAGGGTCGGATCGACCAATTTTTCTTCATTAGTTTAAAGGTAAATGATGTCTTTTTATATTTGTTAATGGTTTGATGATATCTGGAAGGTAATATAGGTGTTTGTTTAGCAAGAAATCCGGAAAAAAGGCAAAATTGTGGGGCGCTCAGACCCATATAAAATTATCTCCATATAAAGTGTTATTCCTACAACGTGAATTCTACAGCGCGACGGGCTCTGCCGCCCATATAGTCGTGTTATTGGAGGATGGAATGTACCTGTTTCCCCCATAATACATCCAATAATTTTATGTTATGAGGAGAATACTTATCGACACAGTACATTCAATAAATACATACAGTACTATGAGAAGATTACTTACCAGGCAAACTTTTCCTTTAACTCATTGTCATATTTCCAAGGCTTCAGTCCGACATGGTAGGCAAGCTTGACTTTGGCCTTTGCTCCTTGTTTAGATGGTCTTGAGACTTGAGCATTCATTGACCTTATCACTACCACCGGGCCCACCGCCACTATCACCGGATGCACTAGACGCCATAATAAACGTGAGGGAAACACCACTGACGCAAGAATCGAGCTTAGTCAACAGGATTCTTTTCTAACACAATGATGGGTGGACTGTGAGTGGTTGGCTATAGTTTATTCGCTGTAAGTAGGCGAGAAATCATGACCTCTATCCTCTGTAACTCAAAAAGGGTTATAGCAAGTTGGCTAAATTTCCACATCTATTCCTTGCCTGACACTTCGCAAATGGTAGAAATATTAGCTCAATTACTCTAGTCGTTTTTGAGTTACAGAGGATAGAGGTCATGATTTCTCACCTTCTTACAGCAAATAGACTATAGTGTTGACGTCTTACAAGATGGCAGCAGCAAAGGACGCTCGGGTTGCGACTAGGATTTTTGCGCGAAGATTGAATAGTTTCGCGCCAATTTGGAGTTCGAGAACATTTGGGGTATGCCGCGAAGACTAATTTCGCAAACTTAAGTGGCATGAAGTTTGATGCTACACTGTGCACCGACAAAATTTGACAAAAGAGAACAGAGCTTGTGTTAGTGATTTAACAATTGTTGATTGGTTATTGGTATTGTATATGTTATAGTTAGTTAGTTAGTTATGGAGAGCAGATTAACCAGACCACTGATCTCCATACGGAACTCTCATAGGTCTGGCAGTATATGCTATAAAGACACCGCTACAATGATAACCAATCAAAATTAAGAATTACCAGAACTAAGGTGAGCTATGTAAAAAAGTGTGAGCTGGAAAGGTCATTATACAGTAGGGTCCCGCATAAAACGTGTTCGCATAAAACGAGTCTCGATTAAAACGACCGACCTAAAATATTAATATTTAATTTTCGATCAGAACGAATGTGATCACATAAAACGAGTCCGCCGTCAAAGTGGGGCAAATCCGAGGAGTTTTCATATAGAGCGCCGAAATATCGTACAAAACGTACGAAATATCGTACGCTTTCATATGGAACGCCGAAATATCGTACAAAACGTACGAAATATCGTACGCTCCTGACGGAAATTTACGCTTCCAGTGAACATTGACGATATTGGGCCACCAAAATGCTGTGTTCACATAAAACGAAATCGCATAAAACGCCCTCGTTTATCGACCATATACTCGTTTTATGTGAGACCCTACTGTAGTTTTAAGGGGGGTCACCGGCTTTTTTCATCTTTCTCTCCTTTTCTCTCTTTCCCTGGCTTGTATCCATTCGGCCCCATTCAGCCAACTGTTTTAAGATGTTTATCCCCATCCAGGATTGGAGAAATCCAACTTTGCCAGAGAAATTTTTCTATTTTACAAATTTAGCTTGCTGTCAAAACAAAAATATATATATGTATGCTGGCTCGCTACCGCTCGTCAGGAAAATATTGACACCTGGATGGGGTAAACGTCTTAAAACAGTAGGCTGAATGGGGCTGAATGGATACAAGCCAAAGAGAAAGGGAGAGAAAGAGAGAAAGAAGCAGGTCACCCCCCTTATTATTAGGAAGTGGCTGGAAGATTTGAATCCTTGGTTGTTTAAATGGCTCAAAAACCAGATGTATAGTTGTGTATAGTTGTGTCTAGTTACACAATTGTAAGAAAAACACCACACAAGAATGGGCCTTTTTTACGACAACCTATAATTTTACAGCCTCTTCGGGTTGAACCTGAAGAAGCTGTAACCAAAGCAATGTCATAATAAAGGCCCATCTTCTTATAGTGTTCCTATTACTGACCAACTAAGCCTGCGAACTGTTTACATTCTTTCTAAATAAAGGCAAAATTACTTGGGGAAATTTGTGTTCTTACTGTAGTTTGCATTTTTGTACATGACCCACCTAGAAATATCCAAACATCTTAACCCCTTGAGGATTATGACCCAATTTAACAGTATATTCTGGCTAATTATAATGTAAAACTTGCAAAATAAACAAACCCACACTTAGACGAACATGGTAAAAAGACAAAAGAACTTACCAAAATCGCTATGTGGAACGCTTTAGCAAAATAATATTATAAATAAAAGAACACAATCCATCACATAGGGTGTACATCATTACATGAGCAAGTTAACAGTATTTTATTTACATTAGGAAGGGTAAACGGAACTCAGAGGGAGGAGATAGTCTTGACCTTTTTTTCATTCCCACAGATTCTTTGTAAGGTGTATAAAATCGCTTAATGGCAGCCAGAATAAACTGTCAAAACGTGCAATAATCCTCAAGGCGTTAATGCTTCCTGAAATTACCAACAGTATGCTTGGGTTTATGACCAATGTGGTACAGATTTAAATGGAATGTGCATGAAAAATTGTAGCAAAACTCACCGGGAAAAGACACCAGAAGCCTCAGACAATGTGAAAGGCAAGGAACACGCACACACACAAACGGTGGTTGGTCATTCAACCCACGGCCAACCCTAAACCAAACCTTAACCCATACTAAACCAGTGACGTCTTTTATATTTGTTTTCAGCTTGTGAAGGGAGCAGCACCAAGGTGTGGACCGAGGAAGACCTGGGATCGCACTATACGTGCCGATCTCAAATCCAAAAACTTGACAAGTGAAGCAGCCCTTAACAGGGTTGCCTGGAACACCGCCATTAGGACAAGAGACTGAAACTGCACATATGTGTGGAGCACTCAAGGCTTAACATTTGATGTATGTAATGTTCAGCTACATTTAGAGGATTTTATGAAGCTTAGGAAGGATATATGGTAGCTAAAAGGATTAATTGAAATAGTCTGTAGTCTTTTAATGGGTAGACATCCTTCCTAAGCTAAATATAATCTTCAAATAGTTGCCAGAATATAATGGAAAGTACGTCACCGGTACTGAATGGGTTAACATACTGTACTTAGATTGTGTTAAATTAAATTAGATGAAGTTTCATTTTGGGTGGGTAAAGTTAGACTATAGGATATAATTAAGTTCCTTATGCATGGCTACAGTTAGGCAAAAAATAAAATCTTTCTTCTGGGGGTGGCCGACTCAAGACAGAGCCAATGTACTCACCTAAATTACACAGCTATTACGATGATTTTTAAGCAAAATATGTTGTGAATGATGAGATCTTGGTATTTTTATGATGCAGAAACATGGTAGTTTCAGATTTTTTCATTAATTATCGAGAAATCAGCGGGGAAAGGACTCGATTTACCGTCGGCTGGAACAAAAATAGTTTAGTATATTAGCTTAGGTTCAATAATAGTGGGTAAGGCCTAAAAAAGAAAAAAAAAAGGGAAACATGAGGAATGGGCCTGAGTACATACATACATACAAGGCTGGGGTTAGAATATGTAAGATTAAATTGCCTGTAACTATATTAATTTAGGCTAGATTATTAGGATGGATTAAATTGTAAAACTTGCTAAATAAACTGGATATCAGGTTTGTTATAGGTGAGTTAAGTTACATTAGGTTAGTTAAATTAGGCTGAGTTACTGTATGAGGCTTGTTTCAGGTGGGTTAAGTTAGATTATGTTGGTTAATTTAGGCTACGTAATGAGGCAGGAGTTCAGTTTTACTTGATGTGTGTTAAGTTAAATTAGGCTAGGTTATGAGCCAGATGAGGTATATTTGATATGCGGTAAGTTAAATTTGGATAGGATGTGATGGAGATGAGCTGCTTGAGGAGTATGTGTGGAGTTACTCGTAGAGACAGATTGAGGAATGAAGAGATACGTAGGAGAGTGGGGCAGCAGGAACATTTGTCGGCCAGAGTGGACAGAAGGGTGCTGAGCTGGTATGGTCATGTTGAACGAATGGAAGATGAAAGGCTTAAGAAGAGAATATGCGAGTCAGATACAAGGGGAGATAGAGGGGCAGGAAGACCCCCATTGAGATGGAGAGACTGTGTAAGACAAGCTTTGGATGATAGAGGAATGAATATAGATCAGGCAAGGGAAGTGGTAATAAACAGGAATGAATGGAGAATGCTTGTGAATAGATGAGTGAACACATGGTCATTTATGGGAAGGGGTCGGGCGCAAGTTGGACTAGAAGGCGCCTGGCCCTGGCCCTGGCCCGGGTGCGCCTGGAAGTGTAGTGGGCGGGCTTGTGGTGGTAAGGCTTCGTTGCATGTCTGCCTGCTGAGATCAGAACCTCTTCAGGTGGTCGGGAGCCGGGGGTATTGCTGGAGGGACCTTGGTGACCCTGATCTCTGGGGCTTCTCCTGGATGACCTAGAGTTAATTGTTTTCTGTTATGTTGTCCCTATTCGGGCTTTGTCTTGAGTCCCTCCCCCCAAAAATAAAATAAAAATAGGAAAAATGGGGATTGGGCCTGAGTATATACGTACATACATACATAGGTTTTAAGTATAGAGATCAGGTCTGTTTCAGGTGGGTTAGGTTAGATTAGGGTAGGTTATGTAATGGTATTGGATTGACCGTGGGGAGTTGACAAGGAGCCCACCACACCCTCTAATGCTACCACCCCCCACTCCATCACAGAGCCTCCATATCTTGCGGAAGGGGGATGTTTTTCTGGTTGGCAAATTTCTTGAGCGCTTCGTAATTTTGGTAAAGCCGGTCGATCTCGGTGCGCATGCTGATGTTGTCGTTGGCCAGCTTCTCTATGTCCACCTGCTCTGTGGTTCGCTCGGACTCTAGCTCGTCTTTCTGCTCTATTCTCTTGATGCGACAACTGGAAAAAAGGAAAATGTTAGACTAAAATAAAATGTTAAACTTGCAATCTAAACAAACCAAAACTGGGACGATACAAGATAAAGGTAAAATAACTTATCAAAATCGCTATACTGTACAGTATTTCAATTATGGGTAAATATTGAATACTGTATAGAGAAGAAAAACACCATTTGAGGAGCACATTACTGATAACATTTTGCAAATATCTTCTTCAGGTTAGTGTCCTGAAGATTTTTTTATTTTATTATTTTTTTATTTTTTTGCCAGACGCCATAATTCCCGAGAAGGGGTGGCCATGAGCATCAGGCGTTTATCATGAATCACTAGGTCAAGTTGCCCGGGCTTGACATCTACCAATAACATTTTGAAAGTGCAGACTCGATCCGCCAACCCTTTGATTAGCAGCCGACGCTCTACTGACTATGCCACGGCTATTTGCTCCTCCTCAAATTGTGTTTTTATTCAGTCTGTCAGCTTTTTTCATATAATTTTTACACTGTATATAAAGCAAATACAGTACAGTACAGTAATGTTTTAGATACCATAGAAGTAACCAAAATATGACCACTTGGAAAAAAATATATGCATTGTTGCTTAGCTGAGGGACCAACAAACTGAGCTGGCAATGAGAATAGTGATGGCCAATATGCCTAGTTTTGTTGTTTATGAGTGGATTGGGAGAGATCTCCAACGTCTAGGCAGCATCCTTATAACATTGTCACTTTCCCATAATATACCTATATAATCAAATTGATATATACAAATACTGTATAGCAGAAAATATTTACAGTATATGCATCTTTTCTAATAAAGAATAAATTGATGGACAAAATTTATAGTTTTTGCTATAATCATGTAGCCTGACCTTCAATGTCTGAACACATTTGTGATTATCATATTTTCTGTTTACAGCACAAGGCAAAATTAATGGATATCTATGCTTACAGGTAGTCTACCACTTTTGGCAGAATCATTGATGAATCTATCTATTGCCTGACGCCGTGATCCCCGAAGGGGTGGCCACGAACGAACCGCCCCCATGCACCTCTGTCCCCAGTCAGTCGACACCCCTCTCCCCAACCAGCACCGCCTTCGTTCATGTACTTCCTCACTCCATCCTTCCACCTCTCATTCGGTCTACCTCTCCCTCTCTGTCCCTCCACCTCGCTCTCGTACACCCTCTTAGTCATTCTCTCGCTTTCCATACGTTCATATGGCCGAACCATCTCAAGTTGTTCCTTTTCACACTTTCCAGCACATCTACCTCCACACCACACCTCCTTCTTACTTCCTCATTAGTCTGTCTATCCCTCCATGTAACTCCGCACGCACTCCGTGAGTAATTAATTTCCACTGCTCTCACTCTTGGTCTGAGTCTCTCAACCAACGTCCATGCTTCGCTTCCGCAAGTCAGTGTCGGGATTACCACACTGTCATGCAAGGACTTCTTCACTTCCATACTGACCACCCTATTTCTTGTTACTGCTTTTAGCGTTCCTACAACCCTCTTCCCCTGTTGTACCCTCTCCCGAACTTCTTCATCCATAGTCCCATCTTTACTCAACACACTGCCCAGATACTTAAAAGAGTTGACGATCTCCATAGCCTGACCGTTCAGCTTTACCTCACACTCTGTGACTTCACCCATTTCGAAGACCATAACCTTGCTCTTCCCCGCATTTACCTTCAAATTCCGTTTTTTGCACACTGTTCCTAACTCATTTACCAGACCCTGCAACTCCCATTCATTATCACTCATCAGAACTGTATCATTCGCAAACAGCAGTATAGGTAGCTTCCACTCAATTCCCTCCCTTTTCATGATGAATGAAGAGCTAAATTAATCCACACTGGGATGGCAGCAGCCAGATAATTGTCACTATATCTACATGATAGGTTATAGTTTGTCTCTCAGTGTGGTACTGTACATTTCTTCTGCACCGATTATCACTCAAAGAAGTGAAACAATTATGTATACGATTAGTAGTGCCTGTAATCATAGTATCACCCTGTTATACCCTATAATCATAACAGGGTAAATACTATACCACGGTACATTAATCATGAAGGTTTCCCGTTGTGACAGAACTGCTCACAGCAACTCACTTCCAAAGTTGACACTTTCAGGTAAGTTATTCAACACTAGGTCCCCTTTGTATACTACCACATAGAAATGTCTCAATTTCAAACTTCTTCCTTGGCAGAGGTCCTATTATCCTAGTACAGTACATCGTTTCTTCCCATGGTGTACCCAGTAACGATAGATCCTACACTGAATTGAGAGTACGCTCACCCCTTTCCTACATACTGCACATGGATCTGCAACACTTATTTTAGATTTCCTCGTCCTACTACTCTATGCATATCCTTGGGTATATTTACATTTAGTATTAACCCATTGAAGAATCTTCTTTTCTCCTTTACTGCAGCTTCAATCACATTCCACCACTGAGAAATCTTATGCTTTGTTTAAATTTTGCCATAGACTTTGTCAGTGGCATCAAGTGGGCTACGTTCCATGAAGTTCCAGTAGCTGTTTACATCATTTGGCCTAACAACCCCTTTCCTATCCATTTCAACCAATTCAATATGAAATGTTTGAAATCTATCTCAATATTCATCTTTATTTAGCAGCCATACTATTTTTTTACACAGGGCTTCTGCTTAAGATCATGCCACACACTAGGAGCTTATGTTGGGAGATGCATTTTTCACTTAGGATGACCTTTACATCCCTGACCCATTTCCAGTCTTTATTATTCACCACATATTAATTTATCTGGCTATTGGTGCCCCCAGATCTATGTATGAGATGACTTAACTTTTTCTTATAACTTAGTGTGACACACAACCATGTTGAGTGCAACACAAAACTCCAGTATGCATTCGTCATCCAGATTACTCCTTCAATACAATTTCTCTTCATGCACGCCCTTATATCCATCAGCACGTGCAGTTTAGGTCGTCACCTAGCCCTGCTATATCTTCCTCGTAGAGACCCGAAACACCACTGATCATATTGTTCCAGAAGGCCCCTTTCACTGCTCCATTTAACCCACCTTGGGGAGCATATTATGATAACATATTTACAATTCTTTCACCAATATAACCAGCCTTCCATTTACTCTATTGACCTCAAGGACACTATTCTCCAACCCTTCCTTTTGCATTGCCAGACCCATATATCTTTTGTTTTCCAATTATCCATTGTGAACCGCATCCATTCCATTGGGTTTCCTGCGCGTAACACACATCCAACCTTCTTCTTTCTAGCACTTCTATCTCATTTACTCTGCCATTCATTCTTCCTAGACTCACGCTAGCAAGTCGGAACTTGTGGGAGGCTGCAACTCTCGCCAGTGTGGTTAATAATAAAAATAATAGTAATAAATAATCTTCAGATCTTTTATCAAGTGCCATTTTCTATCTAGCCCTCACTCTGAGACTCAATAGCGCTCGACATACTGACATATACAGTAGTAGACTAATAAAAGCTTATTACATATTTCCTTGATCAAGGGAAATGGTACCGCCTACCAGTGTATGCAAAAAACCTTCATGCCCGAGCGGGGGATTAACTCGGGTCTACCAGGTGGAAGACCGAGACGCTCTGCACTACACTACCGAGCCGGTATATCATTATTATTATTATCTACAATAATAATGTGCGAGGCTAATATCTGACCTGGCAGCATATCCCCTGTTCTTGAGTGTTCTGCGGCGCTGCTTCATCTTGACGATATCCTCCCGATTAAGGCCCCGTAGCTTGAGCTGGCGGTTGAGGTCCCGCACACTGATGCTGACCAGCTCATCGTCGCTAATATCACACGGTGGAGGCGATAGTGGAGGCTGGGATATACCAACAGTTAATGTATCAACCCTTTCACTAACATGACCCCCCTTCAATAATATCCTACAGTCTATTAACCCCTTCGCTAACGGTGACGTCTTTTTTATTTGATTTCACTTCCATTTAGACGATTTTATGAAGCTTAGGAAGAATATGTGGTAGCTAAGAGGATTAATTGAAATGGTCTGTAGCCTTTTAATGAGAAGACGGCCTTCCTAAGCTGTACAAAATTGTCTAATAGTCACCAGAATATAATGAAAAGTACATCACCGGTACAGAAAGGGTTAAGTATGATGAGGCAGGGTGTCAAACCGGAGCAACATTGTTTGAAGACTTGAATGTACATGAGAAGGATTGTAAGACAATCAGCCTAAAATAGCATTATTTTGGCCATTTCAGCACTTCCAAACACATAATATTAACTATAAACCATAATTCAATCTTTACATAATTATACAGTACCGTTACTGTACAATAATAAAGACTAAAAATAATGGACTCGGTTATTGTTTGACACCTTGTGATGAGGCAAGATACTGTAACCCCCTGTAACCCCCTTTAATATATATTTGTCCATTTTTTGGTAGAAAAATGTCCCAGCCAAAGGCCGGTTCCTCTTAAATTTCTTTGATAAGTAGTGAAAATGTGAATGGATAAATTATATCCATGCTGGCTATCGCTCGCCAGGAAAAAAAACGACACCTAAATGACACAAGTCTTAATATTGACAAAGAAAAGAGGCGAAAGGTCTTAAAATCGCCAAACTAATGGGGTTAAACATAAGGGAGAAGGGTGTCCAGAAAAAACCGACCATCTCCCCTTTAAGGACAAGAAGGTACGTCATATGTGATATAAAATGTATACGTCTAGCAAAAATTGTATACATAAATCCTTAGCAAAAATTGTATACATAAATCCTTAGCCAAAATTGTATACATAAATCCTTAGCCAAAATTGTATACATAAATCCTTTACAGTATAATAAACACTATTTGCTATACAGATACATGGATATAATTTATCCATTCACATTTTCACTACTTATCAAAGAAATTTAATATTTCAAATTCTGCTAGTCATAAGTATAAACGGACAAAAACAGCTTATGAGGATGGGCCTACAAACATATTAACCAGATTATTAGAATTATGATTTCTGTATTATTATCATTGTTATTAATATTATTGTATTGAAATGTTAATGATTGAATATACAGTATATGACATAGTAAAGTTCTGATAAAAATGGTCCATGCCTAACAGAATGGGGAATGGTCCATGCCTAACAGAATGGGGAATGGTCCATGCCTAACAGAATGGTCCATGCCTAACAGAATGGTCCATGCCTAACAGAATGGTCCATGCCTAACAGAATGGTCCATGCCTAACAGAATGGGGAATAATTTCTAAAACAACTCTTCCAATGCAAATATCTATTGGGTGAAACCTGGAAAAGCAAAATTACTGGACTGTACAGCTTATCAGTCATACACCAATCTATACGATACTACCATACATATATTATTAAAACGTCACATATATAGATATCAAATTCCAATCAATCAAATCATGTATACTACCAATCTGTGTATCAAGTATCAACAAACAGTATTTGTAAGAAACTGTACTTTAAAAAAAAATATATACGAATGGTACTGTATGTTCTATCTATCTATCTATCTATCTATCTATCTATCTATATGCTCAGGCCCAATCCCCACTTTTCCTATTTTTTATTTATATTTACCTCTATTACAGTATATTATTATATTTTTATTTTTGTTTGTATTTTCTTGGGGGTGGCCGACTCAAGACAGAGCAAGAACAGGAAAACACAAAACAACGAACAAACACAGACAAAACACAAAATTCACACACATCTAGGTCACCCAGGAGAATACCAAGAGACCAGGGTCACCAAGGTCGCTCCAGCACTCCCCCGGCCCCCGACCACCCGGAGAGGCTCCGATCTCGGCAGGCAGACATGCAGCGGAGCCAAAGCCACAAGCCCGCCCACCACACTGCCAGGCGTACCCTTCATATTAATCGTCTCCCCGGGCCAGGCGCCTGATGGACTATTATCTAGTCCAACTTGCGCCCGACCCCTTCCCCCAAATGACCACGTGTTCACTAAACTATTCACAAGCATTCTCCATTCATTCCTGCTTATTACCACTTCCTTTGCCTGATCTATAGTCATTCCTCTATCATCCAAAGCTTGTCTTACACAGTCTCTCCATCTCAATGGGGGTCTGTTAATAAAATAAATCCTGAAATAAGACCAATAATTAATTATATAAATTCATGCTTTGCATAGCCCCAATCCACAGTTTACTTACTTGGTGGGAAGTTAAATACCGTACTCTTATGCATTTTGCACCTTTACACTTGCTTGGATGCTATGTCTTAGGGCCATTTTATTAAACCATGGTAAGAGCGTTCCCTACGACCTTTCCCGACCCAGATTGACCTTTATACAGATAAGCGATAAGGGTCAATCTGGGTCGGGAAAGGTCGTAGGGAAAGCTCTTCCCACGGTTTAATAAAATGGTCCTTAGTCATGAGGTACAGGGGCCTTAAAATTGCCAAACTAATGAGCCAATTGTAATAAAATCTGAAACTAATTGGGCTAAACATGAGGAAGAAGGGGGGCCACAAAAACGACCCATCTCCCCTTAAAAAATCCCTACCTCCAGTACAGTTGGTCCTTGGATAACACAGTATTGGAGTTGGGCAGATTGGGATATAACTGTCATCAAATGTGTTTAACGCTATCATAGCTAAAAAAAAAAAAAATTATACCCTTGTACCATGGTAGACCTTCCTCCCCCACGACCACCCCCACCACCCACCCTCGCCCAGCATGACGCGGCGGCCTTTAAGGGACGTTAAGGAGAGGAACAACCTTACTTATGGTCAAAAATTACAAATTGTGAAACTAATACTCGGAACCCATCAAACCACCCAAACCTCTCTTCATACTCAACAAGTTAAATGTGATAGCCTACAAACATGTCATTGTTTGTTGTTACAATGCTTATTATCGTATTGTATAATTAAATGGCAAAAGTAAACAAAAAAGGTGAGCAAATTAGGAGCCCGGGCACCAATTAGAATTACCGTATTGCCATTGGTTCTTCTGTATAGCTATCGTGCATTACTGCTATCGTGCGCTCTAGCGGCACCAATTTGACGAAATAGAAGAGGGTTGAGTGTACTGTATAATATGATTTTGTATAAAACGGATAATTAAAGCACAAATTAACCGCATTATTCGAGGGCCAACTGTGCTTGCATATATCATACCATTTTATACACTTGATAAAATACTTAAAACTTCCATCCATTGCAAACTAGGACAATAAAAAGATATATGTAATGCATACCCATTCCTCTCTATTAGGTGTGTGGAGACCAGAGCCAGGCAGCGGTGCGCTCTGTCACAGGCAAAGTGGAGAGAAAAAGTGGACATCATTCTACACCAGTTAAACCTATTCACGATACCAGGATGCCTTTCATAAATATATTTTGGCCATCATCAGCTTAGGAATTCCCTCTAGGAATCAAAGGCTTACTTTCTTTCTCAATAGGAGCCGTCGATCTGTGGACACACTTGCCAGGTGTCACCAGATTCTTTAATTTATCACAAATAAAATAATAAAATGTGAACATTGCTAATACTTACAATATCTCTTTTGTTGTGATTTCAAAATATCAATTATACTGTAATTTTATATTAATTTTTCCTTTATTATGGTGTGTAACAGATACATCTATTGGATATATATTTTATCAAACACATTTCTATTTTCATTGGAGAGTAGAGCTGCTTCTCAAGTCCGGCAGCCCCGTTCAGAGAAAAATATGTAACAGAAAGAAATGTAAATTTTATCATAAAAACGTTGTTTAATTTAGATACCACTACTGTATTATATATAAGTCATTAGCATACAAAGGAAGGTACATATATACTTTTATTTTTTGCAACCTATATTTACCGTTTCGTAATGGATTTCTTTCACAACGCAATATTTTTCCCTGCTCTCTTATTTTTAATATGCAATAAAGTATTGTAATATTGTATTGTACTGTAGTACTGTATTGTATTATTATAATAATATACAGTATATGTAGAATATATGAGATTAAAACCGCTTGTCATAAGACTATTAACTTCAGGAAAAAATCAACAAATAATTCAGAAGCTGACACCCTTCTTAGTCGTGTTCATATTTTATTAAGATAATTGTCGAATCTGGTGACATCTGGCAAGCTTGTCTACAGATTGACGGCTCCTATTACTCCTTAACCCTTACTGTACCGGCGACGACTTTTTCATCATAAATTCTGGCAACTACTATACGATTTTATTCAGCTTAGGAAGGATCTCTAGCAATAAAATGATTCAATACTGTATATCTCAACTAACCTTTTTAACTACCACAGATTCTTCCTAAGCTGCATAATATTGTCAGAATATAACTAGAATAAAATATAACCCACGTCGCTGGCACTCAAAGGGTTAAGACTCCCACAGAATTGTTTAATTGTAGCCATAATAAAAGGAAGAAATTTGCGATCATATACCATGATCTCAATTTTGGTATTATTCTGGCTCCCACTATACAATTTTCTTCATCTTAAGAAGGGTGTATAGAAGGGGATACAAACTATGTCAATCAAGCCTTCGACTTCCAAAGATTCTTTCCAAGCTGAATAATATCTACTAATGACAGCCAGAATAATAATTATGAAGTAAGGTGCCAATGTACTGAATGGGTTTAGCTTCACAACACAAAGATAATTCAGTATAGACATACTTTTTGTTCTCAAATAGTTTACCCAGACCACTGAGTTTTAAGTATAGACATACTGTATATATTAATACAGTACAATTCATTAAACTGTATAACACGTCAGTCAGGTTTTTACCACAGACACATATACTGTACTCTACCAGGGGAAGCTCGTCATTTATGGCAAACTCAATTAGTTTACCTCAAAGACAGCAAATTATTGAACGACACTAAAGGGCGAATAAAATGTACTGCTTGCTTTTTGTTATGTCCAATCAAGCTATTAATTTTTGTTTGCCAAATAAAATGCTAACAGAAAATTATGTTCGCTCCTAGGTGTCGTGCCATAATACAGTATTAGTCTCAGGACAGTTTCCGTTTGCTAAATTGGAGAAAGAGAGTGCAAGCGATTATTGCTAGACTAGTTCCCGATTACTGAGACAACTTCCAACAAGATCTGTGTGATACAGAAAGAGAATTAAAAAAAAAAAAAAAAAACGCAAAAAGTTTTCGGTAAGCTTAACAAGTTGTGGTTTCTGGCTAGCTGTTCGAGAGAAGACATTATCAGGCATACAGTGAGTAGTTCAGGTTAAAGAGATTTAACTATAGCTACATGGTGCACTGACAACATGACTTTGTAGGCCAAGGTACAGTCAACTCCCTTTTATCCAAAATTATAATATCCAATCATTTCAGTTAACCAAAGCTTTTGCTATCCATATTTTTCACTAGTTTTTACATATTTAAGCCTCTTTGGGTGCTTAATTGCATCAATTTAACCCCTCTGAAGTAGACATAGCCTGAATTAGATGATAATTTGAAGCCAAGACAGCTTAGAAATGGTTTTAAATGCATTGAAAACCGTATATTTGGCCATTTGTACACATATTTAGCTCTACATAGAGGGACTCTCGTTTATCCGTAAAAATCGCTTACCCAAAATTTCAAAAGACTAATGATTTTTGGATAAAAGGGAGTTTACTGTATACTGGTATCAACATTCTGGAACAAAATGTACAATTATGCATCATAACACCAGCAGTTGAGAGTGGTGGAAATTGTGTAAGGCCAAAAGCTTCAAAGAACCCACCAAAAGAATCTAAAGCACAGAAAGAATGCTCATGGGATGTAGAAAAATAGAATAAAACATATAGGCTACATAGCTTACCCAACACTATGATTAAATTAAAATGTAAAACTTGCAAACTAAACAAACCAAAATTGGGACAAGGACAATATGGTTTAAAAATGGTTTTAAAGACAATAAGGATTAAAAACAGATTGTGAGTATTGTCTAAAAAATCATAATGACACTAGTGAGTTCTATTAATAAAGCAATTACTGTATACAAGTTGTTACCTCTGTATGGCAAAATGCTTAACAAGACTATGCTTCTTTTGTTGGGTGTGCTTCTCATAAGTTAACTCTGTGAGTACCCAGTCCGTATACGGACTGGGGTGTTGTCACGCTCAGTGCCTGGTCCGTATATATACAATGTTAACAATTAACCAGATACTAGTAAAATACCCCAGGACCTTGTGGAACACTGACTTGAGTGTCTACTGCTTATAATCAATTTCTACCGGTTAACATTTAATGCATCATGATACTGTAAGAACTTTTGAAATTCTGTGGGATATCTGCAGTGAATATCTGGTGTCCAAACCATATTCAGAAACAAAGTGCTGTCAATTGTGGTTAACAAAGATCATCCCTTTAAATTCAAAAGTATGACGTGTATCGTATGTTCTATCTCCTTCATTTTTTAACACTTGCATGGACTGGCTACTTGGCCAGATAGCCTGATGGAGTCACTACAGAACATCTGTAGACAATTGCAGAATCACTAACCTTAATACTGAAGATGGAGTCGTGATCCATCACACTAGCTGTATCGCTGGAGCTTCTCGTACAGGCTCTTGAGGTGCTGTACAAAGAGTCGAAGCTGCTGGTTTAGATGTCTCTTGGACTAAGACCAAAGCCAAAGCATTTGGTGAATGTTGTTTGCAGTACTGCAGATTGTTCGTCAATGTGAAGACATTGAAGTCTTAGGTTCACTTATCTTGGTAGTGAGGTCCCTAAGAGTGGTTGATTGGGGCCACGATATAAATTATTGTCTCGACCAAACATAGCATATAAGGTTATGGACTCTTTCAACAATAGTATAATGGCACTCTCGATGTCTGTGGAAAAGGACGGAGTTATGTTTATCCAGGATATTGATGGTCCGTGTATTGTTGCATGGCTGTAATATATGGTGTTTGATAATAACTGATAGGATCAGTTATTATCATAGAGTCAGAATAAGTCTGACTCAATCAACTCCTTTGATACTAAATGTATCAAATTATCAAAGGATACTGGCGGGATGATCCTATAATCAAACCAGCACTTACTCTGCAATACTAATTCAAGGCACATTGGTTGTATGATTCACAATTGTCAACTTTTACTATACAGTACAAGTATTGTAATGGCTCACATGGTTCGTCTTTAAGAAGTCACACTATTTATGTGGTGATCTTGGTAAGCAACAACCTTGAAACCAGGTGGAAGGCCCGACAACTCATGGCTGAAGAAATTCAATATATCATGTCAGGAGATATTTTGGTGCAGAGTTGCAACCCGTAGACTCACCCGAAGGTGTTCTCAAGACTGTAGTCAGGTGAGTGGAATCATGCTTTGTCCTGGTGTACTGTATGCCCCTCTACTCCCCCCACTGACCATGCGTTCTCATAGTTGCTTTCATTAATTTCTTTGGGAGGTGTTTGGTGTTGAGTGAAATTAATAAAAATATATATGGAGTGAGGAACTACATGAACGAAGGCGGTGCTGGTAGATATAGCCACCACCAAGTAACCCTTCCACTAATTGCACCTGCTACCGTGAATAGTGCCATAAATAAAATGAAAGATGGAAACATAGCAGGGAGCTTCGGTATTGTCGTCATAAGCATCAGGAAATGCCAGAGAGAGATTGGATACCGAGCTAATAAATTATCTCGGCTTAAAATGGATTTCTTTGAGTCAGATTTACAAGACTAGCTCATTCAGGCCTTCAATCAAACAATGATTATAATTTAAATATAACTACTGGTAGGTAATCATATTCAACTTAGCAACCTCTCTCTGATTCAAAGAATAAAGGGAAGTTTCTGTTAAAAATTCTGAATGCAGCTATTGAAGACTTTTGTGTCTAACTGAAAATATTTTGTAAGCATATGTAGATAGATTCAAAAGTTTATCCACATCATACATGTTTCTATTGTGTATGTACTGTATGTATGTATATATGTATATATGTACAGTATATACTCAGACATATACTCCATAGCTGGGGGTGGCCGACTTGAGACAGAGCCATGTCATATTTTGTTAAATTAAAATTGATTTATTATTTCTTCAGTCAGAACACAAATTTGAAAAAGTAACCAAATCAAAACAAAATGTACATTACAGTACTGTATTATATTTAGTATACAGTATTATACAGTATGGGGCTACTGCATATACAGTACTAATAGTACTGGACTTTATCACCGGATTTTTTTTGAAGATAGACTAGATTAAAAGATAAATCTGTATCATAGAGTTTGTAATACCTTAACAGCATCTACAAACGTTAAACAGTCTCATATGTGCATGCTCCAGTGGCTGATCAAAATATGTATCAATACCAGTATCATACTATTATTACAATCTACTGTAAAACACAATTTGTAAATATACTGTAGTATTATTACCTAAGTTAGATAAACTATTGGTTGCATAAAAGATTAATATGGTAACTCTACTGTATTCATAACTGGGAGAGAAACATTCATATCCCTAGCTTGAGTACTGACTGTGATTTGATATTAATTGTTATTATGTTAAATATATCATAATTTATGAACAATTTAAAATACTACACTATTTATTTCCTATGTGTATTCTATATACAATGTGGTAACCTAAAGCAGAGATGTACCGTAGCATTATTTTATTCTAACAGTGTGTGAAAAATCAGTTGTTAGGGGGATGATTATATCTCACCATGTTAACCCTTTCATGCATGTGTGGACGCTGGGGTTGCTGATTAGCAATCAGAAATAGAGTTCTCTCAATCTTATAATTACCTCTCCAAAATTAGTTTTCTGCCAACAGCTAACTCAAAGACAACTGTAGAGGTTGAAGTAACTAAACTAAACACCCCTGATGGTCACAAAGGCTTTCAAGTATCCCAGAATAGGCTCAAATTGAGTCTTGTGCATGAAAGGGTTAAGACAAACCAAATACAGTTAATTAATAAATGTTAGTACTGCAATATGGAGTCTAGAAAACAGCATAATGTTAACAGGTCAGAGGAAGCATTTCAGAGATGTGTCATAGGGAAAATAAGGTGATAAAATAAAACACATTAACAGATTGTGCCTTCATGGTTCAACCGCTGACTTTCTAGCTTCACATTAAGCTTAATGGCATTCTTGAATCAACAATTGAATAGAATGGTATCAGACAGCCTGATGAACACAGTTATTTTCAAATTAACAGTATCAAACACTCTAGCCTGATCAAGAACTCAAAACATATGTACAGTATTCTAATGGCGATGATTAAGAAAGATATTCCTTCACTAGTCGTTTCTATTCAAATACAGTCCATAAATGTTTTTGAATGACTAACTACTACCGGTACTATTGATTCAATGTCCTTATACATTACATTGTAATGGCTCAAATAGGGTTAACTTTCGGCAGCTGGGCTGTAATACAATACAGGGCTGTTCGGCCAGGCAGCTTAGGGAACAACAACAACAACAACCACCATGTCATCACTGTGACTGATCCTGGCATATTGCTGATAGAGCTTCAGCAAGACTCAATAATGTCCCTGTGCAGCACCTATCTAAACCACACCAACTCAACTGTGCTACAAGACAGTGCCATGACAAGATTTTATTGTTTAGGATAACTGTTGGTGCAGGCTTACGCCATACCCCACTTTAGTCGTCTTATATGACACAGAACAGGATATGCATAGCATATTTTTTCCCTCCAATAACTGTGAAGGCCCCATTATCTCCTGAGGGGGAAAGATACCAGGATCATTTGTTTTGTCATCCATTTGATAATCATTAACTTTGAGAAGAAAGGCAGCCAAACTCCTGCTACCTGTTGTATCCGAGAAGGCACATTCAAAAGGCCAACTAACAATATGCAATGTACAAACTGTAAGATAGAATATCAAGTGAAGAGTTAAGGAGAAGGTTAGGTATCAAGAGTATCAGTAATGATATGCGTACTAACAGACTTGGATGGTTTGGACATGTGGAGAGGATGGATGAACTAAGCTGGGTGAAAAGATGCAAGTCCATGAACGTACAGGGAGCTGCACCAAAGGGCAGACCAAGAAAGACGTGGGATCAGACCTTGCGGTCTGATCTTAAATCAAAGAACAGGACAAGTGAAGCAGCTCTTAACAGGGTTGCCTGGAACGCCGCTATTAGGACATGAGACCGGAACCGCACTTTGTAAGTTTGTGTGGAGCACTTGGTCTTTACATTTGTGTATGTATGTATGTAGTCTAGGATACAAATTATGGTCCTTTCTCTCTTCAAATGTCTTAAATAGACCCCAAAATGGCAAATACAAGGTAAAGAATTAATGAACAGGTTCAATTTGGTTCAAGACAGCATAGAAAAGTTCAGAGCAGCATAAGTGTCTTAGAGTACAGATACAAAACAAAATCTACTCAATCAGTATTGTTGTACTGTACTCATTTCCAGCGGTATATAAGGCACTATCTGTCTGCTTATTTAAATAGGCTACATTACTTGTGTCAGTATCTACAGCTAAAGCTTCCTGTACCATTATTTCAGTATTTTTATTTACACATAATACATACATACATACATAAAATTTTAAGACTGAGTGTTCCACACATAAGTGCAGTTTCAGTCTCTTGTCCTAATGGCGGCATTCCAGGCAACCCTGTTAAGGGCTGCTTCACTTGTCAAGTTCTTGGATTTGAGATCGGCGCATATAGTCCGATCCCAGGTCTTTCTCGGTCCACCCCTTGGTGCAGCTCCCTCCACAATCACAGACCTGCATTTTTTCACCCAATTTTGTTCATCCATTCTCTCCACATGTCCATACCATCCCAGTCTACTTGTACGCATCACCTCGCTAATACTCTTTATACCTAAACCATAGTAGATGTTTGAATATAAAAGCTACACTTAATTAGTCTTAGTTTTCTTTAGTTATCAATATTAGTAGAATGGTACTATAATACATTGTCATTTATGTCAACTCAATTAACCTTTCTTAGAATTTACAATTATATTATTTAACAAATGTCAAGAATAAGTAAAAGCTTCAATATATATTTCAGTATTCTCATAGTACAAAAATTAGGCAAGACACTCCACTAACCATTTTTGTTGCTCAGGATTTGCTGGTTTGTTGGTACACTAATGCCTAGAAGTTTATTTTTAACGGATCAATGCTGGATCTGTAATACAAGAAAACCTGTAAATACTAACACAAGTAACGTTGGATATCAATAACCTAGCTGCTATGGATATCTATAAGTTTACAATGCTATAGATCCATGCAACCACATATTTCTAGTAACAGTAATCATATATATTTGGTACCAGCCCAATGGGTACAAGTATTTAAAATCTATCAATCTAATGGCATATTCCATAATCCCCGAGGGGATGGGCACAATTGAATTGCCTCAAAGCTCCTCTGCTATCTGTTGCCTCTCCTCCCAACACCTTACCTTAGGTTGTGTTCGCCACTCTCCTAGCAGCACCGAGGAGCACGTCGCCCCTCTTTGTGGGTTGTGTTTTGGTGCAGCAGGCTGTTTGAAGAGACAGCCCGCTCCCTTGCTAAGATGGGCTCGTCTGGCACGTTTTGCAGTTTGACATCGAGGGCTCTCTTGAAGTTGTCTAAAGAGATGCCCCTCATGTCTCTTACTCTCTCCTTCATCTTTCTATCTCATTCTCGGTCTGCCTCTCCCTCTCCCCCTTTCCACTGCACGCTCATACACCTTTTTAGAAATTCTCTCACACTTCATACGCTCCACATGACCAAACCACCTTATGGAGTTCCTTTTCACACTCTCCAGCACACCTACATCCACAGCACATCGTTCTTGTACTGTACTTCCTTATTTGTTTGTCTATCTCTCCATGTGACTACACACACTTCTCAAGGAACTCATTTCCACCCCTCTCACTCTTGGTTTAGTCTCTCCAACCATGTCCATGCTTCACATGCGCATGTCAATGTTAGGATTACCACATTATCATGCAGTGACTTTTTCCCTTCCATTTTCACCACCCTATTTACTAGGGATTGAGATATCAATCTAGCTACCCATCTACAGTATATCCATCTAACCATCCACATCTCTCCCTCCCCCAATTCATACACATGCATATAGAAGGTGGACAAGAAGGATTATATTGTGAAGGATAAATTTGGTAGAACTAGAGGACATAGATGTAAGCTAATGAAAGGAAGATGTAAAGGAGATGTGAGAAAGTATAGTTTCCCTTACAGAAGTATAAGTAAATGGAATCAGTTAGAAGATGAAGTGGGGTGTGCAAAAAATATTCATATTTTTAAGGCAAAGTTAGATAATTGTAACTCAGGAAGCGGGACAATACGAGCCTAAAAAGCTCAACTCCTGTATACTACAATTAGGTAAATACAATTAGCCTAGGTGAATACTGTATCGGTACATACATATACTGTACACATACACCCAGTATACATACTGTACATAGATAGACAGACACAGACATGATAGTGAAGTTACATATAAATACATTTGGGGTGATTCCATGCAAGAATAGAACCACCCCAAATGCCACAAGGCAGCCCTTCAGGGCAAGAGCAGCCATTCCAGAGACTAGATTTTGCACTCTGGTGTCCCGTAGCTTCCATGAGGCTGAAATGGACCATATAGGATGAACAGTGACCCAGTCTTACGCCATAACCCTTTTAGTCGCCTCTTAGTACGATACGCAGTAGACATGTGGAGCATATTCTTATATTTCTTCTACCATAGGATAGAATAACAAATGATGAGCGAGGAGACATATAGGTATAAAGAGTATTAGCGAGGTGATGCATACAAGTAGACTGGGATGGTATGAACATGTGGAGAGAATGGATGAACAAAATTGGGTGAAAAAATGCAGATCTGTGATTGTGGAGAGAGCTGCACCAAGGGGTGGACCGAGGAAGACCTGGGATCGGACTATACGTGCCGATCTCAAATCCAAAAACTTGACAAGTGAAGCAGCCCTTAAAGGGCATAGCGCATGTGGTCAGCTACATGATGAGCTATCCTCATTATCATAAATGTGAGTGTACAGTATACCTCTTATGTGCAATAATAGTAGTCCGAGTTTCTTATAAATGTAAATATAAATAAATTAGTGTTTTGGACGGTGGTGGCGAGAGGCATTTCCGAGCCCATCGTGACGTGTATGAAGTTATTGGGGTACCCATAGAATCTATTTTTTATTAATTTCACCATAACACCAAACACCTCCAATGAAATTAATGAAAGCACATATGTGATCCACCAGGATTCGAACCCGAGTTATCACACAAAGATTTTTAGACACCTTAACCATTATAACAGAATAGGTCAAAGAGTTTCAGGGGTCAGGTCAATGGCCACCATTTTGATTCTCAGTATCTCTGTTAAGTACTCCATGCTGTGAAAACAGTTACAAAGATGGACAGATATATAATAGAGGGGTATGATAAATTGTATGAGCAGCATAAGCTTAATAATGAAATGTAGAAATAATGGCAAGCTATCGAATACCGTAATACACTGTGAAAGTGAAAATCAAAATGGAATATTTTGATACGTTGGCCGTATGCTTTTGTGCTAGAGTACCTGTGTATACCGTTAGGGCAAGACCTCCTCTACTATTGGTGTTGCCATATGGATAGAGCTGCCAATACGTATTTATTTATGATTAACGAGACCAAACTATGAATAATTGCATTGATAGATACTTAAGGATAGACAAATTTTACACTCACGTGATATATATATCAAATACTGCCTTCCCATTACTTCATCATGTATGAAATATATCAGGGTAGGGTAGCTAAAGGCAATATAAAAACATATTCGAAATTCGCGGGCTAATTCCGTTATCATTAACACAAGAGAGAGGCGACAGGGGTTGCCATCAACTTTCTAAGCTTAAAATATCTTACATGGCTTTGTTTATTATTTTTGATAAAAATGTGTGGTAAACCAAGACAACTGTGCAGTATCAATCATTCTGTAACATGCATGGAATGAGATATTTTATGAGCTATGCCCTTTAACAGGGTTGCCTGGAACGCCGCCATTAGGACAAGAGACTGAAACTGCACGTATGTGTGGAGCACTCGGTCTTGAAATGTTATGTATGTATGTATGTACCACATGGGTAGAGACCCCCTACCTAACCTAATGTCACCCAATGTGATACTAACCCCCTTTTATAGTACAGATATATATAATATTAATCCTTAGGTAGAACATGCACATACATACTGTTTTGGATCATAATCTTAGCAAGAGTAAATATTATTTTGTTCAATACACAATAGCACAAGTACTGTACAGTAATGAAATCTTGTATATGACATCAGTTACCAGTATAAGTAAGTGAGGATATGAGAAGCATGGCACTGTAACCTCTTAAAAACAGGCAAAATGTATGTTTCTTCAATTTTGTTATTCTATCTGACATACAGTACATACATACATAAAATGTTAAGACTGAGTGCTCCACACATACTGTATGTGCAGTTTCAGTCTCTTGTCCTAATGGCGGCGTTCCAGGCAACCCTGTTAAGGGCTGCTTCACTTGTCAAGTTTTTGGATTTGAGATCCCTTACCTTACCTTACCGAGGTCTTCCGAGGTCCACCCCTTGGTGCAGCTCCCTCCACAATCACAGACCTGCATTTTTTCACCCAATTTTGTTCATCCATTCTCTCCACATGTCCATACCATCCCAGTCTACTTGTACGCATCACCTCGCTAATACTCTTTATACCTAAACGTCTCCTCAGCTCAACATTTGTTATTCTATCCTGCAGCCTGGCCCCACACATCCATCTCACCATTCTCATCTCATTACGTTCTTTTCTGTTGACATCCTCTAATGGAAAGGAATAGGGAAAGCACTAACCTCAAACTGTGGGCAAAATGTATGAGTTTCTTTAATTTAAATTTTGTTTTATCTCCTGTAGCCTATCCAAAGGCAAAAAATTTGTATATAGGACTATAGGCTACTCTGAAAATTACTTACATCTGAGTGTTTTAAGATCGTTGGAGGTTGGATAATGGGAGAAAAACATTTCCGGGGATTGTAACTAATTTCAACTACTGTATAATGATGAAAAGCACCTAGGGTATGGATGTAGATTCCGGGCGTACGGTCGTCATGTTTACATAGGGCGATCGCCACGGTTAACTTCGTGTGTATTTGGACGGCGACTTTTTCGGTTATTTGCCCCCTGCTGACAATATGTCATGGGGGGGTGAGGGAGGGCAAAGGCCCCCCTCAACATATTATTGTATCCAATGGCATTCAAAATAGACGGGAACATGATTGCAAGCGTCCGACGCCGCCCCGGCCGCCGTCATGTTTACATTTGTCGATCGCCGTGGTTAAGTTCGCATCTATATTGACGGCGATTTTTTTGGTTATTTGCCCCCTGCTGGCAATATACAGTACATATGATGATGACAATATTTCATGGGGGGATGAGGGGGTTATTATTGTATCCAAAGGCAGTCAAAATAGACGGGAACATGATAGCAAGCGTCCGACGCCGCTCCACGTAGTGTAAACAAGGCTGGCGGTACGCCCGAACTCTACATTCTACCCGTACCTAGGCCTAGGCCTAAAACCAAAAAGAAAATCCATGGAAAAAAATAGTGGTAGTTTCGGTAATATTTTCCGGCTAGCCTATGCAAAATTCCAAGTACAGTAGGGTCTCACATAAAACGAGTTTATGGTCGATAAACGAGGGCGTTTTATGTGAATTCGTTTTATGTGAACACAGCATTTTGGTGGCGCAATATCGTCAATGTTCACTGTAAGCGAAAATTTTCGTACAAAGCGAACGATATTTCGTACGTTTTGTACGATATTTCGGCGTTTTATATGAAAGCGTACGATATTTTGTACGTTTTGTACGATATTTCGGCGCTCTATATGAAAACTCCTTGTATTTGCCCCACTTTGGCGGCGGACTCGTTTTATGTGATCACATTCGTTCTGATCGAAAATTAAATATTAATATTTTAGGTCGGTCGTTTTAATCGAGACTCGTTTTATGCGAACACGTTTTATGCGGGACCCCACTGTATAACTTTATTTCAATACCACAATTTTTGTTGATATATTTGAAGATAAATATGGAATCTAGCCTAGGCTTATGTTCTAAAGATCATATGAAAATTTGTTTTAACCCTCGGCAAAACCTAATAAAAAAGTATGGTACTAAAATATATTTTTTCGTAACAAGGTTGTCAATACGGTACTTCCAGTTATCGACAGCTCTAAAGATCATATGAAAATGTGTTTTAACCCTCGGAAAACCCTAATATACCTGTACAAGTATGAGCTACTAAAATGTAATTTTCGTAACAAGGTTGTTAATACGGTACTTTCCTGTTATCAACGTACAATCAAAGCTGAAGATTGCAGAGTAAATACAGTAAACTTCATCGACCTTTCTTTCGCCTTCATATTATCGACAGCCAATTATTTTTTTACTAAGGGACTAGTACCCAACCAGTGGGGGTGTGGGGTGGCAGCCCCCACCCATAATACTAGGATAGGTTAGGTAAGGTTGTTAGGTTAGGCTAATGTCTTCAAATCATAGCCCTCCCCACTATCGGGGGGGAGTGTCTCAACATCGATCGAAAATGGGGAAAATAGGTTTTTCTGCGATTCCTAATTAATGACAAACACTATAGCCTATATTGATGCAAATGAAGGAATTATTCTATAATTGCACCTATACGAGCTAAAAAAAATATTATTGAATTTAACAGGAAGGTACGACGAGGTAAGTGATGTGGTATAGGTGGCAATACGCGGAAATGGATTATAAGGGCATTCCGCCCCCTCTGACGGTCTGACCCCCTTACGAAAATCTACGGTTACTCACTCGACCCCAACTTGATTTCTACCTAGCCTATTATGCCTATACCACCTATACCACATCACTTACCTCGTCGTACCTTCCTGTTAAATACAATAATAATTTGTTTAGCATGTATAGGCCTATATAGGTGCAATTATAGAAATTTACCCAAATGAACAAAATAAAAATATAAAAACACTGGGAAAAATTGTGGTATAGCCTAGGGCAAGAATGTAGTTACCGGGTGTACCACCCGTCTTGTTTACAATACGCGGACGCTCACCATCATGTTCCCGTCTATTTTGACTGCCTTGCAGCCTTTAGATACAAAAAATAAATTACATGATTACCCTAACCAAACCTAACCTAGTAGGACTAGTATAGGCCTAGGCTAGATTAGATTCGTCATATTTTTCTCCATATAGTCCGCATGGAGGATTTTCGTTATCAACAAATTGAAAAATACCCACTTCACAGACAAATACACCAAAAATCTAAGATTCTAAGTCAAAGCGGGGGTGTGGGGGCAGCAGCCCCCACCTATAATACTAGGATAGGTTAGGTAAGGTTGTTAGGTTAGGCTAATGTCCTTTAAAAGGGGTATAGGCTAGTAAACACTAGGATAGCTTATACCCGGTCAGAGGTAAGAAGAAGAAGAAGAGTCCTGCAGTAGTCTCCTTGAATGTTACCGATTTATGTTGTATGTCGGTAGTGGTACACCCGGTAACTACATCCTTCCCTAGGCCTAAAAATATATAGGCTAGGCTATTTTCCAAATTCCATCAGTCTGAACATTCATTAGCCTATTCATATGAAGTAGAATCTGTAGAAAGTTAGAAACTGAGGTCCATATGGTAGGCTAGGCTACACTGTGAGCTGTGACACTTCTGCCAAAATTTGACATGACCTAACCAGGCTAACCTGCTGCTACTGGCAGTAGGCCTATGACACATCTAGATTCTAGGTCTAGGCTAGCCTATATTAGTTAAATTTATTTGGAGCATGACGAAACAATAAGGGAAACATCATTGTGCAATCAGCAAGCAATACAGCACCTCTACAATATGTCAAATACGCCTCAAATACCCACCAGACTATTTCTGGCCATCGTCTGCTGCAAACATACCGCCCTCTGAAAAAATGTTTATGACGTGACACAGTACAGCGAGCACTCACTTTTAAGGGTCTCCTGTCCATGTCCTTGCTGTAGCTGATTAGTACGGCAGTGGAGGCTTGCAGGGATGAATAATGGCGTCAAGGCAAGAGAAAGAAAGTGCTGAGTAACGAGAGCCTAGGGTACACGACACCAAGCCCGAGCCGAATGTCTTGTTTACTTCAGAATTCAACATCATTCTACAATTCTTACATATAATTATAATTGACTGACACCATCCGTATTAACCACAGATAAACTAAATCTAAGTATAATGCAAGATGTGAATGCATTTGTACCCGAAAAGACCGAGTACCGAACTTCAATCAACATTCGCGGAATTTTCAAACCGCAATTTCGTATTTATTGTCATACCCACGACTATAACAGGGCTTTATATTGCGATAGGTAGTCGTATAAGCCTATAGCCAAGTATGGATGGATAGTGATATTACTATAATTTGCAAAATATGATGTTGAATTAACAAGAAAGAGAGAGAGAGACAGAGTGTTGCCGATACATTATTCATGTAGTGACATAAGTTTGTCATCTTAACAGGTTGCATCATAAGGGATTTGCCATATTCTTAAACATGTAGGGTTGGGTGTTGCCTATTCCAATATGATGCACCATATCAAACAAGCGTGCTCAGTAGAGCCCATATTTCCACATATATGAAAACCAGAGCAAGTTTAATTTAATTTGTTCTGTCTGCCGCCGGCATGTAATTCACGGATGGATTAACCCAATTACTGGGCGAACGTCTTGGTACGTTATATGTACCGTAATATAATCGTTAACTGCGACCAACGTCTTGGTATGTTTTGGTATTACCGGCTGAATTTGGTATTACCCAACTGATCCGCTCTGCTTGTTACCCGAACAAAAAGATAATTAGCTAGCCTTCACTCCCATTGCAATATCAGTATCCTACAGTCCTTAGTAGTGAGACTGTCCAAGCAGGAGGTTTTTTAACCCATTCCTCGCGGGCGACCGTCATCTGATGGGTATTTATGTAAAGCTATTATGTGGCCTGGGAGCGAGGCCAGCTGTTGCAGGCAGCGCGGGAGGGCCTTGTCCGGAGCCCACGGAGTCAGGGCTCATACTGATGTGTCACAGAGAGTTCTCTCGCACATCTGCAGCATCACATATAACAAACACAGCTCAAAATTGCTAGATTTTAGCGATTTTGCCCTTCGTTTGCAAGATCGTTGCAAGACAACCAGACGTCGTACAGAGATGATTCAGGTGTTATTTGAAAGCTCTATAATCATACTTTCTACTTGTTACTTGTTACTTGTAGTGATGATTCTCGGCCGCGCTCCATCGCTTTCACGACGCTCGTCGCAGCCGCCCTCACATATTCTAGCACTTGACTTCAAGCTTTATGGTCTTGTCTTCGAGGTCATAGCACTCAGTGAATAAGTGCGTCTTCAATCTCTTCTTAAAAATCTCCAAATATTCACTGTTCTTGACATTCTCAGGCAGTTTATTGTAGAGCCGTGGAGCACTCTTTTCAAAGGCTCGAAATCCAAATTCAAAATTGCTTCGTGGCTCTTCCAGCCTGTGCAGCTCCACACTGTGTCTCAATGTCATGGCAGTATCTACGTGGAAATCTTTTAATAGATCCCTTATATATCCTGGTTTTCCAAAATTCAATGCTTGATATGTCATAACACACAATTTGTAGACAATTCTTGCCTTAATTGGTAACCAGTGTAAATCAATCAGAGTTGGTGTTATTCTTTCCCGACGAGGTAGACCCTTTATTAATCTTGCAGCCCTATTCATAATAAGTTGTAACTTCCTCAGTTGATAATTTGGAACACCATAGTAGAGTGAGTTACAATAATCCAACTTACTTATAACATGGTTATGAACGAGCATCTTGGTGATTTTTTCATAGAGACACTTTCTCACAAAGGCAATGTTCCTCAGATGATATCCAGATATTCTCAAAACCTGATGAATTTGACCTTTGAATGATAAATTGCAGTCTATCATCACTCCCAAGTCCTTCACTGCGTTACTCACTTCCATAACATTACCGTTATATAATTGTATATATAATTGTATTACGCTCCAGCTTTTGCCTATGCATGAAAATGAGCAGGGAATGAAGGTAATTTCGGGCAATTATGCCCGCTTGTACGGAATCAAAGCTGAAATTAAATGAACAGGTCCAATTCTATGTGAATTTGAGAGATACATACCAGGTACAAATGTGAGGTTCATTTCATGTTACAGGCCACAACTCATACTGTTTAACAAACACCATAGTTTTTTTTGCAAATGTGTATTTCATTAATAATAATAATAATAGTTCTTAAAGCTAGCGCATGCTAAGCTAGCTAAGGATAGCTCAATAAGGCCGATTAGGCGTATTTCCATTGGGGTCCTGTACTACTACCCCATCCCTTTGCTCATGAGGGATGGTAACGACTCAGTGCTTGTGAAAAATCTTTAATGCGCCGAGCGTGGGCGCGAACCCGGGACTTCTGGGTGGAAGTCCGAGACGCTAGTCACTACACCAAGCGAGCCGCATTGAGTTGTTACGAGTGTAGACAGATTCAAATAGATGGAATAATACGCTTGTTTCGGAGTACACTGCGTGGGCTGAACAGAGACGTGTCACCACCACTGTGAAAGTCACTGAGTACATAGGTCTTGGGGGTATTTTTTTAAGCTTGATGGAGGTCCAGGGATGAAACTAAAAACCTCCCCTTAAGCTTTCAAGGAGGGTCTTCGAAGATCCATTGTTCCCATGTTTATATAATTCCGCTGCAATAATACAAGCTGGTTGGAACAGTAAGACAGAACGAGGGTATGTATATTAACGCTCACTTTGTCATCTTTATTTCCACATTACATAAATACAAATATTACATCCCGTTACAACACTACAGGAAGAAATTGTACAAAAATAGACGATGTTTATGAAATGGAAGGCAGAGTAAACCCCTTCGCCACCATTACGCAATGTTCATGCTATTCTGGTTACCATTAGACGATTGTATTTAGTTTTGCCATCTACCTATACGACTCAAATGGGTAAATACGATCTTATTACGCAATTTCCATCCTATTCTGGTTACCATTAGATTTTCTTAAGTTTTGCAATCTACCTATGCGACAAATGGGTAAATGCGACCTCTATAAACCGTCTCAGTAACGTAGGTCCTTCTTAAACTGCATAAAATCATCTAATTATATCCATAATCACAGGTAAAAATGTGTGATGGTGGTGAAGGGGTTGAGTATGTAACAGGAAGGAAGGGTATGATGATAATATAAGGGAAAGGTAAACATGGAAGGGATTGTCAGGTTCAGCCAATCCTTACATTTCGTATTGGATTTCCAAAATGAAGTTTGATTGCTGAGGTGACTCTCACTGTCAAATATTGCTAGATAATTTAAAACAATAATTTTAAAAGTAAATTTGTGTGGATCTAATTAAATACATTAGAAGTACTATACAGTAAATAATTAAATAAATAAATATATATATATATATTATATATATACCGGTATATATATATATATATATATGTGGATTGGGTAGGGGAAAACACAGGAAAGAGCTTTAATCTTTTATTCTTTAATGTTTCAGGCTATGGACAACCCATCTTCAGAGATAGCCCGAAACATAAGAGAATAAAGAATAAAAGTTTTTTTCTGTGTTTTCCCCCACCCAATCCAACTACCTGTCAGTATGAATCATCCATATATACTGTATATACTGTATATATATATATGTTTACATATTGGAGTGTAGCTGTTTTGACTTGCAAACAACGACACGTTTTGTAATATCGATTTAATAATTTTTCGCAGTGGAATCACAAGGTGAAACTTGATTGCAAGGTAATTTTTACGTATCCAAATAGCAAATATCGATTGGTCCTGACTCCTGACAGTATTTATGAAGCCACTTGCTTTTTATTGGTTTGTAACTAAATAGTCATAGGCATAGTCAGTAAAGGGTCGGCTGCTGATCAAAAGGTTGGCGGATCGAGCCCGCACTGTCAAAATGTTATTGGTAGATGTCAAGCCCGGGCAACTTCACCTAGCGATTTATGACAAACGCCTGATGTTCATTCTCGGGAATTACGGCGTCTGGCAAAAAAATAAATAAAAATAAAATAATAATATCTGTTTCTCACCTTACGGAATTTTCTAATGAGTGGGCAAGTGGAGGTTAGTGTTCTTGATATTAGTGGAATGTCGGTGGTAGTTTCTTTGATTAAGCTACATGAGGACGAAGTGACTACATGTTATCATCTGGCATGGAAGCTATAGTGTGGCTTGCTGAGCTTATAGAGGGGAGAGCAAGGCAGACGCGGCACACACACCCACATACATTTAAAGACACACACACACGCTCACTCATACACATAAACACACACTCACGCTCAATCATACACAAGATATGCAGATACACACACACACACACACACACACATACACACACATACACACACTCATAAACACTAATATGCAGACATACACATAAACTCACACACACACACAAACATATGGGACACACACATATACAAATACGTTCATCAACTGACAACATTGACAACACCTCACAACAATAATGACATAATATGCGCATTTCCCTACATTCAAGAAAAACATAAACCATCATAAAATCTAAATGCATAACCCTCTTTACAAGTTGAATGGCATTGCATTGCAGTATATATTTCTAATAAAAAAAAACATAAATAGCTATCCAGTATAGTCTCAATTGATGGATTGGTACAGCCCCCCCCAAAAAAAAATAAATAAATAAATACAAAACATATATAAATAAATAAATACATACATACATAAACATTTTAAGACTGAGTGTTCCACACATACGTGCAGTTTCAGTCTCTTGTCCTAATGGCGGCATTCCAGGCAACCCTGTTAAGGGCTGCTTCACCTGTCAAGTTCTTGGATTTGAGATAAACAAAATAAACAAAACATAAATAATGATAATAGTAATAATAGTAATAACAATAATAATATTAATATATAAATAATAAATAAATAAAAATAAATACAGATTGGCAAGGACAAATTACAATATCCGCTAGTACGTACAGTATTACAGAACAATGCCATGAAAGTCCCATTTGACTATAACCATTTTCCCCATCGGCTTGTGATATCGTAATCTTTGAATCTTTGAACTTTTAAAGCATTATTCTGAAGCATTTGGCATATTACTTAGCACTGCATTATTTCATTTGAGTTCGATACAGATTTAAGTGAATGTATTATGGTTCATCAGTGTAATGTTATACAGGGTGGCACATAATTCGGCCCTGTCAGACTTTGGCAATGCTGCCGCTCAATACAATATTATTGCATCCACATCCCTGGCACTGGTGCATTTTTTGTTGTTGTATTCAAGTTAAGATACCAGGAGGAACGTCGCATTCGCCAAGTAAAACCTTCCGGAAGAACGTCGCCATTCTTGGGTTAAGGAGTGTGTCCTCGTATACTGCCGGGGTTAACCCTTAGAAGATATGATGATGCATTGCTTTTATGTTTTCTGGCTATTATTAGACAATATTATACCATTTAGGAAGGACCTGTGGGAGTTAAAAGGGCAAAGTCTATCTCAATTAACCCTCTGACTTCTATGACCTTTGCTAATCTGAATAAAATTGTCTAATAATAGCCAGAACACATAAAAGCAATGCATCATCGTGTCTTCTAGGGGTTAACACCGTCAGTATACCTGAATGCACTCCTTAGCACAAGAACGGGGATATTCCTCCTGGAAGGTTTTACTTTGCGAATGTGTCGTTCCTTCTGGTATCTGTGTTGATGGTGCAATGGTTTAGATGTTTATGTTCTGAGTGTGGTGTCCCGAGTTTGAATCCTGGGAGGACCATATGCTTTAATTAGTGTATTCAAGTGCATTAGGGTTTGCAATTGATGATTAATGTTAAGAACGGGGTGTAACTTAATCTTGCTCTTAAAAACCACAACAACAAAAAGCGCACCAGTGCCGGGGATGTGGATGCATTATATGATTAGGTGGCATGTCTCTTTACCACCACCTCCTCTCTTCCCCTTACATTTTTCTACCGAAAAATGTACAAATTAATCTAGAAGGGGGATCTAATGGATGTTTTCTTAAGTTTGATGGAGTTCTAGGGAGGAAACTAGAAAATAATTAATAAATGAAAAAAATCGCCCAAAAAATGAACCATCACCCCTTAACAGTACGGCACAGGGTTACCAAATACTCATCACAGGCGTATTCTTTAGTGAGGGGATGGTTGTTTTTTCGGGACCCCTTCTCCCTCATGTTTAACCCCACTAGTTATGAGATTGTATGACGCTCCCTCCATTATTTTGGCGATTTTAACACCTTTTGCTCCATTTCGTTGTAAATTTATCTACAAGGGGGATTTTTTTTTTTTTTTTTTTTAAGCTAGATAGTGGTCCAGGGAGGAAACTAAAAAAATATTAAATAAATAAGTATATCGCCCAAGAAATAAATCATTTCCCCTTAAAGGACAGTGTACATTTCACCTAATAACGGACATATTATACAATGAGTACGTATTAAATCTATGCTTAATATACTATAGGGCTATATCTTACTTCAGTCACAATCCATATATGTTGTATAATTGTTCTCATAAATCTGGCACCACAGGGCAGGAGGAGTTTATCATTTTATGGTCATATATTTTTTGTTTTTATGTTGTCCCTGTTTGGGCTCTGTCTCGAGTCGGCCACTCCCGGGTATGTGCCTGAGTATATACAGTACATACATACATACATACATATATGGTAATGATGATTTGCAAATTATGTCAAAATACCAACCAGAACTAAGGATGATTGTTTTCAACACGATCCTAGCGTTTGAAGACGCACTATATTTTGTCTTCCTTTGAAATGATTGTCACAAGCAAACCTTAACAGAGCATTGATACATAACATGATATGTCAAGAAGTCTGTGAAAGTCAAGTGAACAAATTGGAACACAGACTTGTCCAAGTAGAACAGAGGTAGGAAACACACGGACCAATCATGTTACTGCGTCACAGTTACCTTACGCAACACTCATTATTATTAGATGACAATAACAGGCATTTTGACCCCAACATCCCTTGAATTTGGCTGTCTGTCACTCTTTTGGCTTTGCGGGAGACACGCGTTAAAGGTAGCCTAACTTTGTACAGCCCCTCCTATGGCTTTGGGGGAGACACTCGTTAAGGTAGCCTAACTTTTATCTCCTTCATACACATAGAAAACGAAAATATGTGGGAGGTGTGACTGAAGTGAGACATTACCCTGACTACTACCACTGTTAATCTATCAATGTGGCGGCTAACACAGAGTGTTAACCTGGAAGGCAGGCTATCCGACTCTCCATATATAGACACTTCACCCAATAAGCTTATATTCTAAACAGTAAAATACACTATATATTTATATATCATACACAGAGGAAAATAAATGTCTATACTTTCTAGCGGCCACTAAACCACTGCTAATGTATGGATGCTAAACGTATTTTCTGCCAGCAGAAAAATAAGTTAATAATACTGGAAGTAAATGATTGGTTATACTGCAGCGGATAGTTGAAGTGTAAGCCGACACAAAGGCCAGTTCAACCAGACAGCAGAGTACAGTAGCGCTAATACGTCATGTCTCAGCTGTCATTAGGTTTTGCTCGCTCTGTGCTGTATTAATGTCTATCAGATGTTGAATAGGATAGGGTGGGTAAGTGTAAAAATATGTTTGTATATCTCATTCGAAAATAAGAAATCAAGTTTAGATATTGCCGATACCAATTATTAATACAAAATATTCTTGGTGCCGAGACATCACTTATTAGGCCGATTGTACAGTCTACTTACCGGAACACTTATATACTTGTAGTACATATTATCAGACTATAATTATATAGTAACAGAGATCGGCCAACCCTCCGCCATCTTGGGGCCACGGGTGTCATTAGCATTTCTTTTATTATACACAGAGTAATCCAGCTAGTTCTCACAAATACCTCCTCCTCCTATCCGTTTCACTACTATTAAACAAGCACAGTACCACTCTTCTTTCCAATAATGTAACACCCCCCCCAAAAAAAAAAAAGAAAAGAAAAACGGAACAAAACAAGTAAAATTTGTCTCTCTCACTTTTTCGACTTTTTGGGAGACACTTGTTACAGTCAGCTTTAACCTTTGTCTCCTTCATAAAAAAACCCCCAAATCTCATGTATGTTTTTATCCATAATAAACATTTGGTAATATTAGCACAGGACACAGAGTTTGGTTGTTGCATCTACAGTATATTATGCATGATCAATAATATCCCTCCATTGTTGACATTTATACTCTACATGATCATTAAAGGGGTAGTGCTTGGTTTTTGGACTATGTGTTTATTCATTTTTGAGTTTCCTCACTACACCTCCATCAAGCTTAAAATAGCACCCCCTTGACTCCCTTTCAAGATAAATTTGTGCATTTTTCGGTAGAAAAATGTCCCGGCCAAAGGCCGGTTCCTTCTGAAATAAGAGGCTCGCGAGAAAATTACACCTAAAGGGCACGAAAGGTCCTAATATTGACAAAAGAATGAGGCGAAAGATCTCAAAATCTCCAAACTAACGGAACCAACGTCTTAAAACCTCAAAATTAATATGCTAAACATGAGGAAGAAGGGTGTCCAGAAAAAAGCCAGTACTACCCCCTTCAGGGGGGTGACCTGTTTTTGTTCTGTTCTTTTCTATCTTTCTCTGGCTTGTATCCATTTGGCCCCATTCAGCCTACTGTTTTAAGACGTTTATCCCCATCCAGGTGTAAATTTTATACTGGTGAGCGGTAGCGAGCAAGCATATATATTTTTTTTTATTTGACAGCAGGATAAATTTGTACATTATTCGATAGAAAAATGTCTCCGGCGAAGCCGGATTTCTTCATATAATGCTGGCTCGCTATCGCTCGCCAGGAAGAAATCGACACCTAGATGGGGATAAACATCTTAAAATAGTTGGCTGAATGGGGCCGAATGGATACAAGCCAGAGAAAGAGAGAAAAGGACAGAAATAACAGCCAGCAGGTCAGCCTCCTTAAGTAACTACTGTACTGACCATTGCTACTTGACGCATACTCCACACTCTGTAACCAACTTGACGCATACTCCACACTCTGTAACCAACTTGACGCATACTCCACACTCTGTAACCAACTTGACGCATACTCCACACTCTGTAACCAACTTGACGCATACTCCACGCTCTGTAACCAACCTACACAATACACAATAGTTTAGCAGCTACTGATTCCCCATTGCTACCTTGCACATTCATTTCCTGGTGGACTCTTCCCAAATGATAGAAACGTCAGCCCGATTGCTTTCATTCATTTCGAGTTATACGAAGTTAAGGGGTCAAGATAATTGTCAAGTTCGCTGGCGCCACCTATAACATCCATAATACAGAATAGCTTAGTAGGTACTGATTGCCCATTGTTACATTGCGTTCCAAGCTATGTCTATCTATCTATCTATCTATCTATTTGCTCAGGCCCATTTGGCTTCGTCTCCGCTGCATGTGTGCCTGCCGAGATCGGAACCTCTCCGGGTGGTCGGGGGCCGGGGGAGTGCTGGAGGGACCTTGGTGACCCTGGTCTCTGGGTCTTCTCCTGGATGACCTAGATGTGTGTAAATTTGTATTTTGTGTATGTGTGTTCATTGTTTTCTGTTGTGTTTTGTGTTGTCCCTATTCTTGCTCTGTCTTGAGTCCCCCCCATTTTTTTTTTTTTTTTTTTTATAAATATATTGATGCTTGTTCTAATATCAATGCAAATATATATCAAATGTTCCTCGAAAATATGTCTCAGAAGGTTGCTTATGCTGTGTTTATCTTCATCTTGAGTATTTGTTAATATATTGGTGCTTGTTCTAAAATCAATGCAAATATAGATCAAATGTCCCTTGAAAACATATCTCAGAAGGTTACTTACTTATCCATGAGAACTAAATGGTCACAAGACTATAACCTACTATCTAAAGTCTATTTGCTGTAAGTAGGCGAGAAATCATGACTTCTATCCTCTGTAACTCAAAAAGGGCCAGAGCAAATTGGCTGTAAATTTCCACATCTATTCCTTGAATGACTCGTCCCAACTGGTAGAAATATTAGCGCGATTACTCTAGTCGTTTATGAGTTACAGAGGTTAGAGGTCATGATTTCTCTCCTACTTACAGCGAATAGACTATAGTCGGAAAATCTGAGGTTTATATTACAGCAACAAGTAATATAGTTGGTGGAAACTAAGCCATTTACATTCGCTGTAATAGTGATATGATTGACTTTGCTTTACACTATACAATTAAGCTAAGGGAGACAGAAGTAGAAAAATATCTCATTAAAATCGTCTAACACTACTGGCCACTAGCTGACTATATCATATTAGTACTGAAGTTGATAACACAACTTATATTTCAGCGACTGGATGAGGGAATGATCATGATGTTATCCTATTTGTGTCACTCCAAGAAAACATTCAGCGGACGTCCAACGAAGCTTTCGAAATATCTTACTGAAAGGGCAAACTTTACAATGCCCATTTCAGAAGTACAGGAGCAAAGTTTATCTAGTGAACCAAATACAGATATTTTCGAAGTACAGGAGCAAAGTGTACCGAGTGAACCAAATAACAGATATTTTCGAAGTACAGGAGTAAAATGGACTAAATGAACCAGAAACAGAGGCATTTTCGAAGTAAACTATGTAAGTCTACCTGACGAACAACATTACCGAGGCCTTCAAGCCCCGCAGAACTGAAACGAACATCCATCGTAGTCCTCAGTGGCTGCAGACAGAACCCGCGGAGGCACACCCAAATATAATAAATGCGGTGATGACCCCCTACTACTGCTGGTGGTGCGGTCAGAGGCTAAACACCTTCATCTTCGCTCTAAGTCACAAAGATCACCTTCGATATGTTGACAACTCACTTACACATCCTCACACCTTCACCTGAAAAGAGAGTTAGGCGGTAAATAATAGACACTTCAAGAATTAAAACTTAATAATCGATCTTTAAATATTACACGTCAAAGCTTGAAATGTTTAAGAAATATATCAATTTATGGGTAAAACACAATTCAATGACCATGACCATGACTATGATAGCAATACAAACATCTCCGAAGCATGTATGTCAAACTTAGGTATCTGCATATAAATGCCGTAATATTACACCTACACACATACAGTACATACCTCGTGTGAACCACTCGGTCTATAAAAGTATATATATATATATATATATATATATATATATATATATATATATATATATATATATATATATATATTATATATTATATATATATATATATATATATATATATATATATATTATATATCTATATATATATATATATATATAGTGTTATCTAAATAGTGTTATATAGTATATAGTGTTAAAATAGTGTTATCCTTTAAGAAATTATATATATATATATATATATATATATATATATATATATATATATATATATATATATATATATATATATATATATATATATATATATATATAATATATATATATATATATATATATATATATATATATATAGATATATATATATATATATATATATATATATATATATATATATATATCTATATATATATATATATATAGATATATATAATATATATATATATATATATATATAATTTCTTAAAGGATAACACTATTTTGACCCTTCATCTAATGGTTGGCAGCGAACCGAATCGACATTGGAAATAAGATTAAAAACTCTTCCAAGCGAAATATTATTTTCGAGGAAACAGGTTTCGGGTGCATTCAGTGGCAAACTATATTTTTGGCGCTCATCATCATTTGGATTTGCCACCCCTCATATACACATATTGTATATATATATATATATATAGATATATATATATATATATATATATATATATATATATATATATATATATATATATATATATATATTGTATATATATATATATATATAGATATATGATTGGATAGGACTCGTTAGCCTTGGTCGGCAACCCATCTAGGGGAGACCTTATACAAATCCGGGTGGATGAGACTCGTCAGCCTTGGTTGGCAACCTTTCTAGGGGAGTAAACCTTATACAAATCAGTACTGCTTAGCTAAGGGTGAAGCAGGTTAGTGGATGGACTAGCCGCCCACCATTGTAGAAAAATAGTGTTATAAAGATACATAGAAGGCCTCAGAGTCGGACAGATCCTAAATTGAGTGGTCAATCCTGTAAGTCCTTCAGTAAACTGGCATGGGTTGTCCCTCTTACAGGGGATAGATTCGCTTGGGGAATTTTGTGTATGGCAACCCTCATTAAGGGGAGTAAGGTGTCTGGCAATAGATAGATAGATAGATAGATAGATAGATAGACATATATATACATATGCAGTATATATACTGTATATATATCTAAAATATATATATACTGTATATATGCAGTCCCGTATATGCATGTAAGCATATTTCCTTTCTTTATTATTTTATCTAAATTAATTTTAACATACAAAATGCTAGTTTATCAGCAATGTTATTGGATGTATTGATACCACACACTGCCAACCCAGGGGAAACTTGCAACACGATCTGCAAAGTGCCATGCTAAAGGGAATAACTGGATCGCAAACCCTTTCTGAAAGCTAAGATGCTGAAAACTGTGCTGTTAATGTAGACAGTTAAGCAGTTATGGAAGTCCGTCAGGGTAGACGACGACGTCGTCATGCCTCAAACAGTAAAAATGAGAAAGTTAAGAAAAGTTGGCCTGCCTGTGGCTCTGCTGATGCCTCCAAAGCCCAAACTCAGACGAACACTGCTTGCTGCAGGACGGACAGGCGGCCAATCCAACACAGTTGATGTGTGCCTCAATACTGATGGAGTCGGTGGACTGGATGATGAAGATGTGAGTTAGGCTGTCTTCTCAGGTGATGCCAAGGATTCGTTATTATGACAGAATGTGGAAAGCCTTATGACTATGAAAGTGCGCTCTGTAGATGTTCCCGAACTCACAGCCATAACAGGAGCGAGGAATTACAGATGGCATTGTTCACAGCAACTGTAGTTGAAGTGGTGAAGTCTCCGTTAAGAAATATTTGGTTTGATAAATGGCTGAAAGTGCTATACACCATTTGGATTTCATCAATGAGGGAGCAAGATGATCATTGAAATAGCCGACACAGTTAAACTTGTCACCATCAATGAAGAAGGGAGATTCTGGTAGTGGGTCACTGTGCATTGGCAGAGGACCTCGGTCTTGTGGGAGTAAATGTCAAGCCAGTCACTGCTGTATGTGTCTGAGATGGCAGTTAGGACACATTAAAGATCTTACTGCATGTGAGATGGAAAAGCAGCATCGTCAGCATATCAGAGGTTGGTCACGGTATCAGCGATGGTCTTGGTCTTAGCTTGAAGACTTAATAGACTGAATACACTGTCATTCAGCTGGAAACAGAAGGCAATGGCCCTCTCCGCGATCAATGTGCTGTTGAGAGAGTATACCTAGGTAGATGTAGAAGATGGCTGGGATGAGGACGCAACCCTGCATGACGACAACTTTGACCTTAAAGTGGTTGGACTCAAGACCACTGACCAGAACGCGATAAGCCGAGACTACCGACCAGTACACGACCAGTCAAATGTAGACAACACTTATAAGGCAATGCTAAATATTGTTATGGTTACTGTAGACAACACAAGGGAGCATACTGTATATATGTGTGAATTACGTGGAGTTGAAGCATGTGAGTGGCGGTGGGAGTGTACGTGTGGGAGAGAGGGCCAGGTTGAGGGGGACGCTGTCCATTAGGGGGTACCACTGAGTGACTGGCCGGCGGGGTAACGCTAACATCTCCAGCCAGTGATCACGCCCGGGCCCTATCACCTGGGACCCGATCACCGTTACGCCCAGCAGCTCGTTTGCTCCAACCCTGGAAGAAAAACAACAAATTTACAATATATCCTAAATAAATATTAGAGCATCGTTTATGGTGCAAAAAAGTAAGTTATGATAGGTAAGGCTGAAATTGGTTGGCCTAGATATACCTTAATGGTTTCTTTGGTATATGTCATGCTGTGATAAATTGAAAAGAGATCAGCTATATGCATACGGTACTGACTTATGATAAAAAACTAAACCCAGTTCATGACTTATACTGAATACTGGCGATTAGATTTAGGACTATACAATAAGATATATGCAGTATAATATATAAAGATAAAACATATAACCCCCATCTCCCCCATAATATATATAGTATAAAGCTGCCTTGAGTTACTTTGAAGAACACACACAGAGGCAGGCACACAGTTCAACTCAAGGGTTGGGAGAAGAGAAAGAACACTCCACTGACAAGGACACCAGAGCCCCCGCGGTTAGTGGCTTGCAGGAATATACTAAGTTTAAGGTCTTTCTCTTTCTCACACTCACTCACTCTCATTCTCTCTCACACTCATTCTCAGAGGCTTGGAGGACTACTAAAGGGTCTCTCTCTCTCTCTCTCTCTCTCACACACACACACACCTCCTCCCTCTTCCCTTCTCTCTCTCTCACACACACACACTCCCTCCCTCTCCCCTTCTTTCTCTCTCTCTCTGTCTCACTTATTATTGTAGTCTACGGTGACCAAAATTGACTGTTCTCCATATTTCTGTTAGGGACGTTGAAGGTATTCGATATTGGTTGAGCTCTTTCCGTCGCTCTACCTGTCTACCCATTTGTTTCATCCATTATCGCTGACCTGCCGTACAGCATAACGCCTTCATAACCCATTATTAATCGTGAAAGGCAAGAACTCTTGATAGAATGAGGCGACCACCTTAAACAACAGAGCATCATCATTAATGTTTGTGTTGAGTATATCTAATCTCAGGTGCTCGTTGTAGACTGGGTTCTTTCTGACTGTTTTCGTTGTCTATATATTTGTACTTCTGTCAGCATTAAAGTCGCCACTTCATTTGCAACTAAAGCAGAGTCGTCACTACAGTAAATTTGCCACCAGTTCTATAAATCCCCAGTCGGGCATTAAAAGGAACTATATTCAGGTTATTTCTATTGTTAATGTTCCGACTCTCCCACTAGATATAGGTTTTTCATAGCCTGTAGACTTGATCACTTAACATGATGACGTCAGGAAGTCTTATTCAAGATCATGAGTTAAATGATGAGTAACATAAGCTTTGCAACCAGCTCGACACTGTCTTGGTTACTTAAGCCAACAGCGCTCACTTTGTGTTTGGGGTGGCTCAGCGTACCGAATCAGCATCGCCATTGTCTCGTCTTCTCGACTCATCACCTCAGACTACACACACTCTCAAGCCACCTATTAAGCTTCTCACTCACAAGTTACAACAACTCCCATTGCATATTTTGTGCATAGGAATATTCATACAATGCTAATGTCATGCAAACAGCAAAGGTCTTTCATGGCATTTCGGTGGGCTTTGTCGTAATGTACTGAAACTAAATACATCAGAAATTCCATCCGGTAATTCCTGACCTGTCATAATCGACGACCTTGACCAAGAGAGTGACTTCCTCAATGTTGTCGTTGGGTATATCAAAGACCAGGGCCTCGTTGTAGACCGGGTTCAGGGTGGCCTTCTTCACGCTGGTCTTCTTCTTCTTGATGCGGCGCCCCTGACACACCAAACACACTTTCACGTACGGGTCTGGAAGAAAGGAGATGGTTTACGTATTGGAAGAAAGAAGATAGTTTACGTAGTAGTCTGGGAGGAAGAAGAAACTTTACGTAGGGGTCTGGAAGGAAAAAGGTAGTTTACGTATGGGTCTGGAAAAATTGAGATAGTTTACGTATTGAAAGCAAGATAGTTTACGCATGGGTCTGGGAAAAAGGAGATAGTTTATGCATGGGTCTGGAAGAAAGGTGATAGTTTACGTATTGGAAGAAAGAAGATAGTTTACGTAGGAGTCTGAAAGGAAGAAGATAGTTTACGTGTGGGTCTGGAAGAAAGGAGACAGTTTTAGTTTTCATATAGTTTTTTATAGGGTTAATGCAACGCATATTCTCACTCTCACTCACTCTCTCTCTCTCTCGTTACCTGATGATCCAGTAAAATCCATGGCTCTAAGGTTGCGCATCTTGATAACGGTGAGAGTAAGGCGGCCAGCGGTGGGTAGGTAACACAGACTCAACATCACCTCTCCCAGCTCTCGTTGTTCCTGTAATATAACATGATAATGATCTATATTAGTCTTATTAATGGTAACACACACTAACATTGTATAGTCTTATTAACGGTAATACAGAGTGAATATTACCTAGTTTTAAATTAACGGTAAAGAGATATTTTGGGCTTTTATGGATTTGGAAAAAGCGTATAATCGTGTGTATCTAAATGTACGGCTAGATAACGGTAATAGGCCTACAGTGTGTAAATTACCTGGTCTTATTAATATCAACACAAATTACCTGGTCTTATTAATATCAACACAAATTACCTGGTCTTATTAATATCAACACAAATTACCTGGTGTTATTTACAGTAACACAGGCTTACCATTAAATTAATGGTAATACAGATTCAACATTACCTCACCCAGCTCTCTTTGTTCCTGAAAAATATAATATTATCCTAATTAAGTCTTATTATACCTGTACACTAACGGTGACATAGACTCAACATTAGTTTTTTTATACTGTACCTACACACTAAAGCCGGTATCACACGAGAGCTTTTATAGTCAACACTTTTCTGGCAACATTTTTGGATTATTTTGCACTGGTACCGGAAACTAGATTGAAGATGGATGAACTTATAGGTAGCAGAACAATTTTATAGGTTTACCTCATAAGCTGCCAGACCAGTGTTGAGGATAAATGTTAAGTGAGAAAGCGCTCGTGTGATACCAGCTTAAGGTGAGGCTGATGGACTGTTAAGGTTAAGGGGAGATGATTCGTTTTTCTGGTCCCCTTTCTCCTTCGTGTTAAGCCCCATTTGTTTTGAGATTATAAGACATTCGGCCAATTAGTTTGGCGGTATTAACACCTTTTGCCCCATTTTGTTGTCAATTTTAAGATCTTTCGTGCCATTTAGGTGTCGATTATTTCCTGGCGAGCGAAAGCGAGCCTGAACTTTTAAGAGGAATCGGCCTTCGGCCGGAACATTTTTCTACCGAAAAATTTAAAAATTTATCTTGAATTTTATCTTGTCTAGGTGGTGTTTTTCTAAGCTTGATGGAGGTCTACCGAGATAACTAAGAAATAAAGGAATAAATTAATTAATAGAAAAAAGGTCCGTCTCCCCTTGACGGTAATAAGAAACCGACCATACTCACATAAACCGACCATACTCACATAAACCGTCCATACTCACATAAACCGACCATACTCACATAAACCGTCCATACTCACATAAACCGACCATACTCACATAAACCGTCCATACTCACATAAACCGACCATACTCACATAAACCGACCATACTCACATAAACCGTCCATACTCACATAAACCGACCATACTCACATAAACCGACCATACTCACATAAACCGACCATACTCACATAAACCGACCATACTCACATAAACCGACCATACTCACATAAACCGACCATACTCACATAAACCGTCCATACTCACATAAACCGTCCATACTCACATAAACTGTCCATACTCACATAAATTAAAAGTAAATATTTACAAACAGCGTATAAAAGCTTTGACCTACGAAGTGAAAGGCCTGGATATAGATTAAGGGGAGATCTGGGCCGTTTTTCTGGTCCCCTTTCTCCCTCGTGTTAAGCCCCATTTGTTTTGAGATTATAAGACGTTCGGCCCATTAGTTTGGCGATTTTAACACATTTCGCCCAATTTTGTTGTCAAATTTAAGACCTTTCGTGACATTTAGGTATCGATTTATTTTCTGGCGAGGATAGCGAACCTGAATTTTTAAGAGGAACCGGCCTTTGGCCGGGCTATTTTTCTACCGAAATGTATAAATTTATCTTTGTCTATGGGGTATTTTTCTAAGCTTGACGGAGGTCTAGTGAGGAAACTAAGGAATATATGAATACCTGAATTAAGGATTTAAGGGTAGGGTAACAAAGGCTGTTCGGCGAAATTTTTAATTTTATGAATTTTATTTTTTAAATTTTATTTAATGTCCTTTGATCAAGGACGACATATAACTATAATCACCATAATTAGTGTGAAAACATGTTAATTGCCCCACCTGGGCCCGCTCGCCCCCCCCCTCCCCCCCCCCCACCAAGGATATTCCAATTTCTTGTTCACCATTCAAAATGTTTTGTTTTCAGATGATAGGCCTAGTAGCCTACATGTTGTTGCAATACTCTGTGTGAAATTTGAGACAATTCTCCCCATAGAATCACCCCCTAACCCTCCCCCCCCCCCCCAACAAAAAAATGCCCCAATTTTTGGGATATATAGCCTACCCATTATTACCTTGTACTCCTTAATTTGTTTTTCCATTTACTAGAGCAACCCATTTAAATTAATTTCTAAGACGTTTTCTAAAATATGTGCAATAAGAGAAAACGTGTAAATAAGATGGGTTACTAATTCAGGCTGATTTGGGACTTCAAAAATGTATTTGTGAATAACTCAGTTCGTCGATTATGGACTAATTCGCGTTGTTAGATATAATTATGATCTGATAGTCCTATAATGATGCATAATTGCGGGAAATTCAGATATGAAAAAAACATCGAAGAGTAGCCTATTTCCCCAATTTCGGCATACAATAATGTTGGCAAATATTTTGTGGTTGGATTTTGAGAATTTTTATTAAAAAACGATTGATAAATGTTTAAAATCGGATCATTAGTTTAGGATTTCGATTTTGACTTGGCTTTCCTGGAGGGCCCAGGGGACCGTTTTTTGGACTTTAAAAGTCCTCTGTAGCCCAAACTATAAGTCCTAGAGAATTCTAACTGGTGCCATTCGTTTTTTCTCGCCGAGCTGCTTCTAGACATGGTCTTAGATTTCATTTTCGCCCAGCCATTCGCCCAGAATCTAAAATATTTTTCTCAAAGCCCAGGCAAAGCGATGATTTTGGTCGAATTTTGACTTGTCAATATTATTAAATATTTGGATTCGTCTCGCCGTTGAGGTTTCAACAGTATATATATATTTATTAATTTTGACCTATTTTTAGGCTCCCTAGACCTATTTTAAAGTTTAACAACTCCATAGACGAGTTATTTATGTACGGATTTTGTTTAAATTTAAACCATAAGTACACTTTGGCAAGCTGAATCGAATGGCACAAACATAATTAAAATCGGACCATTAGTTTAGAATTTCGATTTTGACTTGGCCTTCCTGGAGGCCCCAGGGGACCGTTTTTTGGACTTTAAAAGTCCTCTGTTGCCAAAACTATAAGTCCTAGAGAATTCTAACTGCGAGCTGCTTCTAGACACGGTCTTAGATTTAATTTTCGCCCAGCCATTCGCCCAGAATCGAAAATATTTGTCTCAAAAAAACTTGGGTTTTTAAGCCCAGGCAAAGCGATGATTTTGGGCGAATTTTGACTTGTCAATATTATTACATATTTGGATTCGTCTCGCCGTTGCGGTTTCAACGGTATATATATTTTTTATTTTGACCTATTTTTAGGCTCCCTAGACCTATTTTAAAGTTTAAAAACTCCATAGACGAGTTATTAATGTACAGATTGTGTTTAAATTTATACCATAAGTACACTGTGGCAAGCTGAATCGAATGGCGCAAACATAATTAAAATCGGACCATTAGTTTAGGATTTCGATTTTGACTTGGCCTTCCTGGAGGTCCCAGGGGACCGTTTTTTGGACTTTAAAAGTCCTCTGTAGCCCAAACTATAAGGCCTAGAGAATTCTAACTGGCGCCATTCGTTTTTTCCGGCCGAGCTGCTTCTAGACATGGTCTTAAATTTCATTTTCGCCCAGCCATTCGCCGAGAATCAAAAATATTTTTCTCAAAAAACCCAGGCAAAGCGGTGATTTTGGTCGAATTTTGGCTTGTCAATATTATTACATATTTGGATTCGTCTCGCCGTTGCGGTTTCAACGGTATATATATTTTTTTATTTTGACCTATTTTTAGGCTCCCTAGACCTATTTTAAAGTTTAAAAGCTCCATAGACGAGTTATTAATGTACAGATTTTGTTTAAATTTATACCATAAGTACACTGTGGCAAGCTGAATCGAATGACGCAAACATAATTAAAATCGAACCATTAGTTTAGGATTTCGATTTTGACTTGGCCTTCCTGGAGGGCCCAGGGGACCGTTTTTTGGACTTTAAAAGTCCTCTGTAGCCCAAACTATAAGTCCTAGAGAATTCTAAATGGTGCCATTCTTTTTTTCTCGCCGAGCTGCTTCTAGACATGGTCGTAGATTTAATTTTCGCACAGCCATTCGCCCAGAATCGAAAATATGTTTTTCAAAAAACCTTGTTTGTTTTCATTAAGTATTGAGAAATTTGCTGCTAAGATATTCAATTTATCGTCAGGTGAAAATAAACGCAGTATATTCTAGAATCTAGACTCTGGGCAGGGGTATTTCCCGACGCTACCCAACCATTTTTTTCCATTTATACTACCGGTATATATTTATAGTATAGATCTATATATATGTATACATTTATATATTCCACGAATCTTTGTGAGTGACTGTACGTGTGTCCTTTTTCTCAAGCTTAAAAAAAATAAAAAAAAAAATACAAAAAAATACTATAGTTTGCCTCATAAATGAAAACCCCCCACTTCCCCAGAACTGCTTCAAGTAAAACAATAAAATAAATATAAAAATATATAAATACCGGTATATAAATTAATATAAAAGGAAAAACACGCACACGCACACACACTCACACACACACACACTCACACGCACACACACTCACACACACACACACTCACACACACCTGGACCTAGCTTGTTTCATGGTACAGCTGGCAATATGGAGGAGACTGACTCGTTTCCCCTCCCCCCCCCCCCCACCCCACCTCCACCTCCACACACACACACACTGAACGGTGACACACACATATATATATATACACACACACACACACACACACACACACACACACACACACACACACACACACACACACACACATGTGGACCTAGCTTGTTTCATGGTACAGCTGGCAATGTGGAGGAGACTGATTCGAACATTCCTTAATTTTGGCCCTGTCACTCTTTCAACTCTGTGGGAGGCACTCGTCACAGGCAGTTCTGCCTTTTGTATCCCTCATCCACATAGAACAGAAAGGTTGAAATAGTCTACTTGATTAAATGGTGTAGGCTATTAGTTGTAATAGTCTACGGGCTGAAATGGTCTACTGGTTAAAATGGTCTACTGGTTAAAATGGTCTACTGGTTGAAATGGTCTACTGGTTAAAATGGTCTACTGGTTGAAATGGTCTACTGGTTAAAATGGTCTACTGGTTGAAATGGTCTACTGGTTGAAATGGTCTACTGATTAAAATGGTCTACTGGTTGAAATGTTCTACTGATTAAAATGGTCTACTGGTTGAAATGTTCTACTGATTAAAATGGTCTACTGGTTGAAATGGTCTACTGGTTGAAATGGTCTACTGGTTGAAATGGTCTACTGGTTAAAATGGTCTACTGGTTGAAATGGTCTACTGGATGAAATGGTCTACTGGTTAAAATGGTCTACTGGTTAAAATGGTCTGCTATTTGAAATGGTCTACTGGTTAAAATAGTCAACTGGTTGAAATGGTCTACTGGTTGAAATAATATGCCGCTTGAAACAGTCTGCTGGTTGAAATGGTCCACTGGTCGAAATGGTCTACTAGTTGAAACAATCTGCTGGTTGAATTGGTCTACTGGTTGACATGGTCTACTGGTTAAAATGGTCTACTGGTTGAAATGGTCTACTGGTTAAATGGTCTACTGTTTAAAATGGTCTACTGTTTGAAATGGTCTACTGGTTGAAATGGTCTACTGATTGAAATGGTCTACTGATTGAAATGGTCTACTGTTTAAAATGGTCTACTGTTTGAAATGGTCTACTGTTTGAAATGGTCTACTGGTTGAAATGGTCTACTGGTTAACATGGTCTACTGGTTAAAATAGTCAACTGGTTGAAATGGTCTACTGGTTGAAATAATATGCCGCTTGAAACAGTCTGCTGGTTGAAATGGTCCATTGGTCAAAATGGTCTACTAGTTGAAAGTCTGCTGGTTGAATTGGTCTACTGGTTGAAATGGTCTTCTGGTTGAAATGGTCTACTAATTGAAATGGTCTACTAATTGAAATGGTCTACTGGTAGAAATGGTCTACTGATGGAATTGGTCTACTGGTTGAAATGGTCTACTGGTTGAGATGGTCTACTGGTTGAAAATGGTCTACTGGTTGACATTATATACTTCTTGAAATAGTATACTGGTTGAAATGGTCTACTGGTTGGAATGGTCTACTGGTTGAGTTTGCCTGGACCCTAGAATAATGACTCCACCCGCCTCCCTTCCCTTGTTAGCCGAGATTGAAATCCATTTGTTGCACAACTTAATTGGGACTCCTGAATCATTTGCTTCTTGCTGCATTCCCCCCTTTAGTTCTATATAATATTCTTCTGCCTCTATCCTCTCAGTGAGTGAGTGAGTAAGTCTGTCTGTCACTCTTATTCACTTGCAATAACTCTCTCTATAACACACACACACACACACGGACACACCCATTCACATGCACACACACACACACACACACACACACACACAACATATATGTATCATCCGTAAACGAACACATCTTTACTCATATAACTTTAAATATAAATGTTTAACTTATTGCACCTTAAAACTAAAACTGTCCGTTTATGAGACCAATTCTTGAATATGCCTCAACAAATTGGTATACTTCCTGAACACACACACATTTGAACAAACTAGAGAAGGTTATACAAATAGTTGAGGGTTATGAGGGTTCTGAATCCATACTATCTCTCTCTCACTCTCTCTCTGTCTCTCTGTCTCTCTCTATCCCTGATAATGTACAACAGATTACCCCCACCCCCCACCCCCTTGGGAGTAAGGGCCATTCGTATTTAGTGGTGAAATAAAACAGAACAAACAAAACAATAATATGTTCCCCGTACCCTACTGCATGGCATACACAATAATATGTTCCCCGTACCCTACTGCATGGCATACACAATAATATGTTCCCCGTACCCTACTGCATGGCATACACAATAATATGTTCCTCGTACCCTACTGCATGGCATACAAAATAATATGTTCCCCGTACCCTACTGCATGGCATACAAAATAATATGTTCCCCGTACCCTACTGCATGGCATACACAATAATATGTTCCCCGTACCCTACTGCATGGCATACAAAAAATATGTTCCCGTACCCTACTGCATGGCATACACAATAATATGTTCCCCGTACCCTACTGCATGGCATACAAAATAATATGTTCCCCGTACCCTACTGCATGGCATACACAATAATATGTTCCCCGTACCCTACTGCATGGCATACACAATAATATGTTCCCCGTACCCTACTGCATGGCATACACAATAATATGTTCCCCGTACCCTACTGCATGGCATACACAATAATATGTTCCCCGTACTCTACTGCATGGCATACACAATAATATGTTCCCCGTACCCTACTGCATGGCATACACAATAATATGTTCCCCGTACCCTACTGCATGGCATACACAATAATATGTTCCCCGTACCCTACTGCATGGCATACAAAATAATATGTTCCCCGTACCCTACTGCATGGCATACACAATAATATGTTCCCCGTACCCTACTGCATGGCATACACAATAATATGTTCCCCGTACCCTACTGCATGGCATACACAATAATATGTTCCCCGTACCCTACTGCATGGCATACAAAATAATATGTTCCCCGTACCCTACTGCATGGCATACAAAATCACTAAAAGGGGACAATGGCGACGTTTGGACCAACAGACAACCTATGCAATAAAGTCTTGTCCTGGCAGTGTATTGTTTTAGCACCACTGGGGCTGGTGTAGTGCAGATATTGGCCACAGGGGGATTGTGTACCATACCAGCCTCAACCACAGTGATGACATGGTGGGACAGTGTTATGACAGGGCGTTATTGTATTGCATCCCAACTGCCGAAAGGCAACCTCGTCTGAGGCACTACAATACAATTAAAAAGGTCGATTTAACCAATATAACCAATTTAACCAATGTTTACTAAGATAAAAGGATGAGGTTACCGGCCATAGAGTGTTGTTGAAAATACGGTAAATGAGGTCAGGGTCGTTGGAAGGTAAGGGTCTAAAAGAAAATGAGGTCAGGGTTATTGAAGGAACAGGCCTAAAAGGAAATTAGGTCAGGGTTATTGGAGGTACGGGCCTAACAGAAAATTAGGTCAGGGTCATTGGGTTAGGCTTGGGTTTCCCGGTTCGTGCCTCAGTACAGTCACGGAATAAAGTTGTATTATGGCTGCATAGTTTTAACTTTAGTCTTCTCTTTCCTACCACTGTAATTGCCACTACTACTACTACTACTACAACAACAACAACCGTCCGGCTTGCTCAGTCGATAGCGTTACTGCTTCCAATTTTGTAGTCTCGCGTTCAATCCCCGCTCAGATTACCCTTTTCTCAGATACATCGAGGATCAGTTGTAGCTGTGTTATGTTATCAACCCAAATTGTCCCCTACTAACATCTCCTAATCCTGCCAAGGACATTGGTCTTAGGGCAGTGTTTCCCTTTCCAACTGTACCTTACCCACTCTGAATCACTGTTGGACACTTTGAACAGCAGTGATTTAAAGGGTAAGCAACCTTGAAGGGTCGCTAGACCTGTTGTTGCTTGACTTCCTTTGTACTCCTTTGTAATCCTTTTCCTTCTCCTCCACTTTTTCTTTCTTCTCCTTCTTCTAAGAACTTTTTATTTTAATCAAGTTGTCAATCTTTGGAATGGGCTTCCATGAGATGTTATAGACTGCAACACCGTTGATTCTTTTAAAGTTCGCCTAGACAAGCACCTTGCCTGAAACTCACGGATGAATGCATTTGTCAACAAAAAATCACATACATCCAGAGAAGACCCAGAGACCAAGGACATTATTATGTGATACCCCCATTATGCAATAACCCTGACCTCACTCTTCTTTTGGCCCTTACCCCCAACTACACTCTCCGGCAGAAAACCCCAGTCTTCAGGGGGTAGGGTTTATTAGGGATGCGTTGGGGCTATTTCGCCCCCCTCTAGTAAAGGGGTGATGGGATATGTTTGATATCTTGTATTATGTGAGAGAGAGAGAGAGAGTTATAACTATTGGAAGCGACTATACCGCAGAGGCCCACGGATACCCTTGGCTTCCCACTGCACCGCTCAGCTTTATAACAGTCAAGGGAGCACTGCCAGGGATTAGGGTGCCAGGGGTAGAGCAGGGGAGCCAGGGATTAGGGTGCCAGCAGGGCAGCCAGGGATTAGAATGCCAGCAGGGGAGTCAGGGATGAAGCAGGGGAGCCAGGGGTAGAGCAGATGTGCCAGGGGTTGAGCAGGGGTGGGAGGGGTGCCAGGGGTTGGAGGGGTGCCAGGGGTGGAGCAGGGGTACCCGGGGTGGAACAGGGGTATCAGGGGTATCAGGGGTTGAGCAGGGGTGCCAGGGGTTGGAGGGGTGCCTGGGGTTTAGCAGGGGCGGGAGGGGTGCCAGGGGTTGAGCAGGAGTGGGAGGGGTGCCAGTGGTTGAGGAGGGGTTGGAGGGGTGCCAGTGGTTGAGGAGGGGTTGGAGGGGTGCCAGTGGTTGAGGAGGGGTTGGAGGGGTGCCAGGAGTAGAGCAGGGGTGCCAGGTGTTGAACAGTGGTGCCAGGGGTAGAGCAGGGGTGGGAGGGAATGAAGGGGTAGAGCTGGGGGGTGGGAGGGATTGGGAGTGGGATAGAGGGAGGGAGAAGTACAAAACGAAGGGATGTAAGAAGGAAAGGTAGGAGACTACATTCAAACATTGTATATCCAGGAATATTGTATTCAGCTAAATAGTTTCTATGTTCAATGTTTAGCCATGATTCGGTGATACCTATTATATCAAAACTTTCTGTAAAAAATATTTGTTCAAGGTCTGAATTTGTTTTACGAATACTTCGAGCATTTGCAAAAAATACTTTAATATCCTGGAGAGAGTTGTTGCAGCTGATTTGGGAATTTGCGGAGGAGGAGGAACGGAGAGGATGAGAGAGAGACACACATACAGTATTTCAGCTCAGTCTCTAACAAAAATACGGCGACAAATATAAATTATCTTATTCACCCGCCACCCCTGATCCCAAAGAACACAAAAATAAGACGAAGAACAACAACAAAGTCAGTCATTAACAAGAAAGACGAGGAGGGATAAAGAGAAGAGAGGCCAGGAGGGATGAGACGAGACAATACAGAAATGGACAGGGAATAGACAGGTTTATAATGTCAGAAGAGAGGACAGGAGGGATGAGACGAGACAATACAGAAATGGACAGGGAATAGACAGGTTTATAATGTCAGAAGAGAGGACAGGAGGGATGAGACGAGACAATACAGAAATGGACAGGGAATAGACAGGTTTATAATGTCAGAAGAGAGGACAGGAGGGATGAGACGAGACAATACAGAAATGGACAGGGAATAGACAGGTTTATAATGTCAGAAGAGATGACAGGAGGGATGAGACGAGACAATAAAAAAATGGACAGGGAATAGACAGGTTTATAATGTCAGAAGAGAGGACAGGAGGGATGAAACGGGACAATACAGAAATGGACAGGGAATAGACAGGTTTATAATGTCAGAAGAGAGGACAGGATGGATGAGACGAGACAATACAGAAATGGACAGGGAATAGACAGGTTTATAATGTCAGCAGAGAGGACAGGAGGGATGAAACGGGACAACGAGGAGCAGACATGGAGCCAAAAGGAACAGGGACAGAACAGAGGAGCAGACAGGAACCAAAAGGAGTAGGGACAGACAAATAGGAGCAGACATGGAGCCAAAAGGAACAGAGACAGACAGAAAGGGGTAGACATGGACCCAAAAGGAACAGAGACAGACAGAAAGGGGTAGACATGGACCCAAAAGGAACATGGAACAGACATAAAGGGGTAGACATGGACCCAAAAGGAACATGGAACAGACAGAAAGGGGTAGACACGGACCCAAAAGGAACAGAGACAGACAGAAAGGGGTAGACATGGACCCAAAAGGAACATGGAACAGACAGAAAGGGGTAGACATGGACCCAAAAGGAACAGAGACAGACAGAAAGGGGTAGACATGGACCCAAAAGGAACAGAGACAGACAGAAAGGGGTAGACATGGACCCAAAAGGAACATGGAACAGACAGAAAGGGGTAGACATGGACCCAAAAGGAACAGAGACAGACATAAAGGGGTAGACATGGACCCAAAAGGAACATGGAACAGACAGAAAGGGGTAGACATGGACCCAAAAGGAACAGAGACAGACATAAAGGGGTAGACACGGAACCAAAAGGAACAGAGACAGACAGAAAGGGGTAGACATGGACCCAAAAGGAACAGAGACAGACAGAAAGGAGCAGACATGGACCCAAAAGGAACAGAGACAGACATAAAGGGGTAGACATGGAACCAAAAGGAACAGAGACAGACATAAAGGGGTAGACATGGACCCAAAAGGAACAGAGACAGACAGAAAGGGGTAGACATGGACCCAAAAGGAACAGAGACAGACAGAAAGGAGCAGACATGGACCCAAAAGGAACAGAGACAGACAGAAAGGGGTAGACATGGAACCAAAAGGAACAGAGACAGACAGAAAGGGGTAGACATGGACCCAAAAGGAACAGAGACAGACAGAAAGGAGCAGACATGGACCCAAAAGGAACAGAGACAGACAGAAAGGGGTAGACATGGACCCAAAAGGAACAGAGACAGATAAAGGGGTAGACATGGACCCAAAAGGAACAGAGACAGACAGAAAGGAGCAGACATGGACCCAAAAGGAACAGAGACAGACAGAAAGGGGTAGACATGGACCCAAAAGGAACAGAGACAGACATAAAGGGGTAGACATGGACCCAAAAGGAACAGAGACAGACAGAAAGGAGCAGACATGGACCCAAAAGGAACAGAGACAGACATAAAGGGGTAGACATGGACCCAAAAGGAACAGAGACAGACAGAAAGGGGTAGACATGGACCCAAAAGGAACAGGGGCTAATAAAGTAAAGGGGAGCAAGGAACGAAGAGGAGGGGGGTGGGGGGGGTGGGGTGGGGGTGGTGGGGGTGGTGGGGGGGGGGGTGGGGGGGGGGGGGGGGGGGGGGGGGGGGGGGGGGCAGGAGGGAGCAGGGAAGGAAGAGTGAGGCGAGGGAGTGATAAAAGTATGAGATTATGAGAAGGTGCAAAGAAGAAGAAGACGAAAAATGAAATGAAAATGAAGATAAAAGAAATGAAAAAAGAAGAAACAAGAACAAAAGAAAACATAAGAAGAAAAAAGAAATGAAGAATTGGAAGAAGAAAAAGAAGAAATAGAAGAAGAGAGTTTAATTAAGAGGTCGGTGTCAAAGAAACTCAAGGTGTATACGATGCCCTCCAACGAACGGCTTCATACACCCACCTTCCTTCCTCCTAAGACTGCCGCATCTCCACCCCCCTAAGAAGAAGAAGAAGAAGAAGAAGAGAGTGGAGAGGTCGGTGCCAAAGAGACTGGAGGTGTATACGAAGCCCTCCAACGAACGGCTTCATATACTCAGCCTCCCTCCTCATAAGACTGCCGCACATGCTGCCGCCTCCACCCACCTGCCTACCTACTCCAGCAATATCACTAATGCATCGGCTCACCTGGGGGCCTGTGGTGGAGGATCGGGAGGAGAGGGCAGGGGCAACAGAAGGGACAGGAGAATAAGGGAGAGGAGAAGGGTACATAGGGATAGAATAAGGGAGAGAAGGGTACATAGGGATAGAATAAGGGAGAGAAGGGTACATAGGGATAGAATAAGGGAGATAAAGGTACATAGGGATAGAATAAGGGAGAGAAGGGTACATAGGGATAGAATAAGGGAGATAAGGGTACATAGGGATAGAATAAGGGAGAGAAGGGTACATAGGGATAGAATAAGGGAGAGATAAGGGTACATAGGGATAGAATAAGGGAGAGAAGGGTACATAGGGATAGAATAAGGGAGAGAAGGGTACATAGGGATAGAATAAGGGAGAGAAGGGTACATAGGGATAGAATAAGGGAGAGAAGGGTACATAGGGATAGAATAAGCGTGAGGAGAAGGGTACATAGGGATAGAATAAGGGAGAGAAGGGTACATAGGGATAGAATAAGGGAGAGAAGGGTACATAGGGATAGAATAAGGGAGAGAAGGGTACATAGGGATAGAATAAGGGAGAAGGGTACATAGGGATAGAATAAGGGAGAGAAGGGTACATAGGGATAGAATAAGGGAGAGGAGAAGGGTACATAGGGATAGAATAAGGGAGAGAAGGGTACATAGGGATAGAATAAGGGAGATAAGGGTACATAGGGATAGAATAAGGGAGAGGAGAAGGGTACATAGGGATAGAATAAGGGAGAGAAGGGTACATAGGGATAGAATAAGGGAGATAAGGGTACATAGGGATAGAATAAGGGAGAGAAGGGTACATAGGGATAGAATAAGGGAGATAAGGGTACATAGGGATAGAATAAGGGAGAGAAGGGTGCATAGGGATAGAATAAGGGAGAGAAGGGTACATAGGGATAGAATAAGGGAGAGAAGGGTACATAGGGATAGAATAAGGGAGAGAAGGGTACATAGGGATAGAATAAGGGAGATAAGGGTACATAGGGATAGAATAAGGGAGAGAAGGGTACATAGGGATAGAATAAGGGAGATAAGGGTACATAGGGATAGAATAAGGGAGAAGAGGAGGAGGGCATATAGGGATAGCATAAGGGAGATAAAGGTACATAGGGATAGAATAAGGGAGAAGAGGAGGAGGGCATATAAGAATAGCATAAGGGAGAGGAGAAGGACACAGGGACAGAATAAGGAAGAAAGGGCACAAGGACATAATACATTCATATTATCACCAGCCCACCAATTAACTTACATATAAATCTAATTAATGAAATACATTTAATTAATTAATACATGTGGCACTCCAAGGATTCGAACCTAGGATACTCACACCGAAATTACGCGCACTAAGAGAAGGACACAAGGACAGAATAAAGAAGAAAAGGGCACATGGAGGCAAAGAAAAATACGTGAAAAGGGAGGAAGAGGCGCTAACAAAGAGGGAGGGGGGAGGGGTGATAAGTGGAAGGTTAGAGAGAGAATGAAGCTACTGTACAGTGTATATGCCAGGCTCTCAGTGAATGGCTGTCATGCACCCTCCTGACTACAGCCTCACCTTCCATCCTGGTATTATCTCGAATCAGGTTACCGGATAACTCAACCACTATAGTTAGACCAACCAGTAGCTCTCAACCAGTGCCAACTCGACCAACTCAACTTGGCAAGTGTTCAAATTGCCCTCGTTAATTTGGCGCTAGTTGAAAACAAAATATGTATTGGTTGAAATAGTTTACTGGTTGAAATAGCTTACTGGTTGAGTGCCGGGAAGAGCAGGTGGGCTAAGCAGAGGGAGGGGGTAGCAGGGGAAGACAGAAGAAGCAGTTTATGTTGAGGCGAGCAGGGATAGGAAAGGAGGGAAGGGGTGCAGCAGAAAAAGAGGATAGGTGGGCAAGGGAACAAACATGTTTGATAAATGAGATGAGAGTGAGGCATGGAAAGGGGGAGGTAAGAGAGAGGAAAAGAAGGAGAACAGGCAGATGAACGAAAGGTAAGAGAGAGGGAACAAAGGAGAACAGCCAGAGAAACGAAAGGTAAGAGAGAGGGAAAGAAGGAGAACAGGCAGATGAACGAAAGGTAAGAGAGAGGGAAAGAAGGAGAACAGCCAGATGAACGAAAGGTAAGAGAGAGGGAAAGAAGGAGAACAGCCAGATGAACGAAAGGTAAGAGAGAGGGAAAGAAGGAGAACAGGCAGAGAAACGAAAGACAAGAGAGAGGGAAAGAAGGAGAACAGGCAGAGTAACGAAAGGTAAGAGAGAGAGGGAAAGAAGGAGAACAGGCAGAGAAACGAAAAAAAAGAGAGAAGGTCCTTACGGGGCAATTTGGATATCTACACTGCTAAGCTACTTACTAACTACTAGGTAAACACAAGGATAGTAAAGCAGAAGGCTAAACAGGAGAAGGAGGATAGACAGAGGAACGAAAGGCAAGGGAAGAGGAGAAAGAGGCATGAAAGAATGAAAGTGGGACAACCAGAGGAACGAAAGGCAAAGACAGAGGAGGGATGTGAGAAAGAAAATGGGGAGAGGGAGGAAAAGAACAACTGGAGCCAGAACAACAAAGACAAGGTCGAGGGTAGTGGAGGGGCGCTACAAAGAGAGAGAGAGAGAGAGAGAGAGAGAGAGAGAGAGAGAGAGAGAGAGAGAGAGAGAGAGAGAGAGAGAGAGAGAGAGAGAGAGAGAGAGAGTCAGTGAGTGTGAGAGAGAGAGAATGAGTGTGGGTGAGTGAGTGTGTGTGGTGTGTGTATGTGAGTGATGTGTGTGTGTGTGTGTGTGTTTGTGGTATGTATGTGTGTGTGGTGTGTGTTTGTGGTATGTATGTGTGTGAGTGTGTATGTGTGAGTGTGTGTATGTGTATCTGTATGTGTAGCAGTACCATAGCGTCATGCACCCTCCTGCCTCCAGCACCTCTGCAACACCTTTAAGGGGGAAGGGTTTATTGTTTGGTCAATATATTTATTTATCAATATTTTTGTTTTAGTTTCCTCCGTAGTCCTCCATCAAGCTTAAAACAAAAACATCCCCAAGATCCCCCTTCTAGATAAATTTGTACATTTTTCAGTAAAAACAAATATTTGATATTTATATCACATGAGTGTAAAATGTGTCAATCCTTATGAATCTATCCATACAATTATTCATATTTTGGTTTCGTTAATCATAAATAAATACTTATTGGCAGCTCAATCCATTTGGCAACACTAATGGTAACGGCCGTATCGGGACAAAGGTATCTTCGTAAAATAGTGTACGGCCAACGTATCAAAATATTCCATCTTGATTTTAACTTTCACAGTGCATTATTCGATAGCTTGCCATTATATCTGCACTTCATTATATTTATTATTAAGCTTATGCTGCTCATACAATTACTCATACCTTTATTAAGCTTATGCTGCTCATACCATTACTCATACCTTTCTTATGCTGCTCATACCATTACTCATACCTTTATTAAGCTTATGCTGCTCATACCATTACTCATACCTTTATTATTAAGCTTATGCTGCTCATACCATTACTCATACCTTTCTTATGCTGCTCATACCATTACTCATACCTTTATTATTAAGCTTATGCTGCTCATACCATTACTCATACCTTTCTTTAAATTATCAGTCCATATTTGCAACTGCTTTCACAGCAATGAGTGATTAACAGGGATACTGAGAATCAAAATGGTGGCCAGTGACCTGACTCCTGAAGCTCTTTGCCCAATAATGTTATTCTATGGGTACCCGTAATTCCTCTATATACGTCAGGCCTTGTCGGAAATGCCTTTCACCACCACCATCCAAAACACTAATGTACAGTATATATATTTACATTTATAAGATAGATACTCTGACTACTATATTTGCACATGGGAGGTATATTGCACACAGACATTTATGTAAATGAGGAAACCTGACCTCGTGAGCTGTGCTCTTTAAGAGAAATAACGAGGAAAAACAAGTGGATGGGTACAGAGGAGGGTGCGGGGAGGGGGGGGGGGGGGTTAGGGGGGATGAACGCTGCAAAAGAGACGGAAGAAACGCATAGCGATATACAGTATACCTGCTCGTCTGAAGGACCCCCCTGCCAATACCTGTAATGGATCAGTGCCTCACCTCAACCTTGGCCTGTCTGTCTATCTGTAGGGTTGTGTCTCAGGAGTGCCGCACATATTGTCTCTCTAATGGCTGACACACACACACACACACACACACACACACACACACACACACACACACACACACACACACACCCGTAGCCTAGTAGGTAGAGCTCTCGTCTCACACACGAGGGGTCGGGGGTTCAATCCCCGGCCGGGCGGAGACAAATTGGGCTTGTCTCCTTTCATGTGTTAGCCTCAGTTCACCTAGCTGTAAATAGGTACCTGGAATAAGTGGACGACGTTGTGACGTCCCATCTGGGGTTGGCAAAAATGGTACAAGGCGAGATGGGTATCATATGGTTCACCTAAGCTGATGGCTACCTAAGCCTTCGGGCGAGACGGTACCGTCTATAGTGAGAATGGTACCATACAGATCCACCCTAAGCCTTCGTTTCCGATGTCGCCAATTGGCTAAAATACAGACTACACACACATCCACAGCCATTCCAACGATACATAAAACATTTAACATGCATTTCACGCAATACATTCCCAGTTAAGGAGGCGCGATAATAATGAGCTTAGCTCGCAATGCGTGGATTCCCCTTGACGAACAAGTAACTGAGTAACTGAGTAACACACACACACGACCATCACACACACACACACATACCCGACACACACGCAGGATCCTCACATACTGTACATACGCACCCGACACTTACACACAAACACACCCTCGCAAACATAACCGAAACTCATAGACAAACACTCACCCAGACACACACACATACACACACTCATATTAGCACACTCACACAAAACACAAATCCACACATACTAATAATCACACACCTACACCAAACACACATGCACAATTCACAATTCACTTACGCTGTCTCTCTCGCACATACATAAACAAAGACATTATCTCTATCTATCTCTCTCTCTCGCACACACATACCTACACTCGCTCGTTCGCGTTCTCTCTCTCGCACACACACACCTACACTCGCTCGTTCGCGTTCTCTCTCTCGTTCTCTCTCTCTCTCTCTCACACATTTTTCCTACGCGTTCATTTCAACCTTGCGTTATTTTTCCATTCTCCAGCCCTCCCTTTCATCCTCTCATGCTCATATTCCTGATAGTTCCCTGGTCTACAATATTCCTTAACCCCTTCTGTACCGGCAACATCCTTTTCGCTACATTCTGGCAACTGTTAGATGATTTTATTCAGTTTAGGAAGGATCTCTAGCAACTATAACAGGCTTCGAACTCTCTCACTCAACCCTTTTTACTACCCTAGAGCCTGCTGAAACTGCACAAAATCGTCTAAATATAGCAAGCATAAAATACAAATAAGACATCGCCGGTACAGAAGGGGTTAACCTGGTCAGTTAGTTGGGGAGGCACTCGTCACAGGCAGTTCTGCCTTTTGTCTCCCTCATCCACACAAAAAACAAAATAGTATACCACTCACAAACATGATAGGCAAGATAAGAATTAATTAAGTGTCTGGCATAGCTTACTCATTTGTTTTATATAAAATGCATATCATTATCTCATTGAACTCAAACAGATCACGTAAAAGGTTTTAGCAGTTTCTCCTGGCTATTATAGGACGATTTTATTCAGATTAGCAAGGGGATGTGGCAGTCAGAAGTTTAATATAGTCTTGATCCTTTTTCATTCCCACAGATCCTTCCTAAGCTGCATAAAATCGTCTAATAATCGCCAGAGTACACTGTCGAAACGCGTCATTATTCTCAAAGGATTAGTAGGCCTATCCATGCAGGCTCCCTAAATCACTATATATGTATTATCCCACCCTCTCCCCTTGAAACCTTACCAAGCCCCACAACTCTCTTCTCACAACAAGGCAATGGCTCTGTATCTCTCTCTCTCTCTCACACACTTGTTTTTTTCCCTCACTCATACCCCCCCCCCTCCCCCTCCCTCTCTCTCTCTCTCTCTCTCTCAACCGTGCGATATTTTTCCATGCAACCCTATTCTCCCAACAAGGCATTCTCTTCTCCCCTTCCTCTCTCTCCTTCCTCCCTCCCATTTCTCTTTCCTGTTCCTTGTCTTCCTTTCCTCCCCTGCCCCCTCCCTACGCTTCTTCTATCTCTCCCTTGCCCCTCCCCACTCCTCCCCTTGCCCCCTCTCAACATTTTCACCTCTCCCCTGCCCCCCTCCTCCCTACACTTCCCCTTTGCCACCGTCTCACCCCTACCCCTTCCTCACGCTTCCCCCTTCCCTCATTTCTCCCCTGCCCCATCCCCACTCCTCTCCTGCCCCACTCCCCACACTTATCCCTTTCCCCCGTCTCTCTCCCCTGTCCCCTCCCAATGCTTCCTCCTTCACCCATCTCTCCCCCTGCCCCCTTCCCACGCTCCCCCATCCCCCATATGTCCCCTGCCCGCTCCCAACACTTCCCCCTTCCCCCCTCTCTCTCCCCATTGTCCCCCTGTCTCGAATCTCACACTCTTCTATATAAAGGGGGATGTAGCACCAGTTTCTCTATCCCCTATCCTATCCCTCTCTCCAGCTCCCCGTTTATCTCTCCCCTCTCTCCCTCAATCTGTCTATCCCTCATCATATGACGTAAACTGCTACGAGCTCCGTTAGTCCAGACATTCTGACCCCAACGTACCTTGAATTTGGCTCTCTATCACTCTTTCAACTTTGAGAGAGAGAGAAAGCTTCATCAGGCAACGTTTCGCAGATAGCTTATAGATGAAGAAGCTATAATGCGATGCGTTGTCAATAAAGTGCTCCTCCTCACAGGGTGTATCTATTTAAAAAAAAAAAAAAAAAAAACGACTTGTGGCATAAAACAAAATAAGGAACAATTGAAATACGAAAAGAAACAAAAAGGCTATGACAAGGGAAGGTAAACCAATAAAAAAATAAAAAAAAAAATTACAAAAGCTCTCCACAAAACCCACAGAATATCGACAACAAAAGGATAACCCAAAATTGAATGGACAGTATGAAAAAGAAAAATGGTGTGTGTGTGTGTGTGTGTGTGTGTGTGTGTGTGTGTGTTACTCACTCAGTTACTTGTTCGTCAAGGGGAATCCACGCAATGCGAGCTAAGCTCATTATTATCGCGCCTCCTTAACTGGGAATGTATTGCGTGAAATGCATGTTAAGTGTTTTATGTACTGTTGGAATGGTTGTGGATGTGTGTGTAGTCTGTATTTTTAGCCAATTGGCGACATCGGAAACGAAGGCTTAGGGTGGATCTGTATGGTACCATTCTCACTATAGACGGTACCGTCTCGCCCGAAGGCTTAGGTAGCCATCAGCTTAGGTGAACCATATGATACCCATCTCGCCTTGTACCATTTTTGCCAACCCCAGATGGGACGTCACAACGTCGTCCACTTATTCCAGGTACCTATTTACAGCTAGGTGAACTGAGGCTAACACATGAAAGGAGACAAGCCCAATTTGTCTCCGCCCGGCCGGGGATTGAACCCCCGACCCCTCGTGTGTGAGACGAGAGCTCTACCTACTAGGCTACGGGCTGTGTGTGTGTGTGTGTGTGTGTATATAGACTGGGAGAAGGGAAACAGAATAGGGATGGTGTCAACAAAAATTATCTGGGAAAACTAGTACCGGTGATATTGACAAAAATACTGGAGGGGCAGCAATGAAAGGGAGATAGATAGATAGATAGATATATAGATAGATAGATAGAGAAAGAGAGAGAGAGAGAGAGAGAGAGAGAGAGAGAGAGAGAGAGAGAGAGAGAGAGAGAGAGAGAGAGGGATAGATAGATAGAGAGAGAGAGAGAGAGGGATAGATAGAGAGAGAGAGAGAGAGAGAGAGAGAGAGAGAGAGAGAGAGAGAGAGAGAGAGAGAGAGAGAGAGAGAGAGAGAGAGAGAGAGAGAGAGGGGGAAGGAGGGAGGGAGGGATAGATAGATAGATAGATAGATAGATAGATAGATAGATAGTTAGATAGAGAGATAAATAGATAGATAGATAGATTAACTGGTATATATGTTTTTATATCAGTCAACTCTCTGATTTCTTACATTCCTTCCTAGGCTGAATAAAAGCATCTACTGACAGCCAGACTATTGGTTAGTTTAGGATTTCAAGTTATCCCAGTTTGAGATATAATGGTCGAAATGGTCTACTGGCTTGGTTAGGATCTCAAGTTGATATATACTGGTCGAATTATGGTCTTTTGGTTAGTTTAGGATTTCAGGTTGTCACTGTTTGAGATCTAATGGTCGAAATGGTCTACTGGCTAGCTTAGGATTTCAGGTTGAAAGCTATTGGTCGAAATGGTCTACAAGGTAGGTTAGGATTTCGGATTGGCTTTGGTTGAGATCTATTGGTCGATATGGTTGGGTAGGATATGAGGTGGTCACTGGTCCATATGGTCTACTGATTGAGATGTTCTGTTTACTAAAGGGGCTCTATTTTGTTGTGCAGGGACGGGACAGACGGAAGTGAGTTTGTTGACATTACGTGACAGGTGTGAGAGAGAGAGAGAGAGAGAGAGAGAGAGAGAGAGAGAGAGAGAGAGAGAGAGAGAGAGAGAGAGTGAGAGAGAGAGAGAGAGAGAGAGAGAGAGAGAGAGAGAGAGAGAGAGAGAGTGAGAGTGAGTGAGAGAGGAGAGATAAATAGAGATAAATATATAGAAACATAGAGAAAGATAGATAGTGTGTGTGTGTGTGTGTTGTGTGTGTGTGTGTGTGTGTGTGTGTGTGTGTGTGTGCTGTGTGTGTGTGTGCTGTGTGTGTGTGTGTGTGTGTGCTGTGTGTGTGTGTGTATATGTGTGCTCTTCTGTCTCTCTCTCCCTTCATACTTTGTGTTTTCGTGTCACTCGTAAATCTTCTTGCCTTTGTCCATTAAGGGGGGGTCACCGTTTTTTTGTTATCTTTCTCTCCTTTTCTCTCTTTCCCTGGCTTGTATTCATTCGGCCCCATTCAGCCAACTGTTTTAAGACGTTTATCCCCATCCAGGTGTCAATTTCTTCCTGGCGAGCGATGGCGAGCCAGCATTGTATGGAGAAATCCGGCTTCGCCGGAGACATTTTGCTATCGAAAAATTTACAAATTTAGCTTGTTGTCAAAACAAAAAAATGTATACTAGCTCGCTACTGCTTGCCAGGAAAATATTGACACCTGGATGGGGGTAAACGTCTTAAAACAGTTGGCTGAATGGGGCCGAATTGACAAAAAGAGGGAGAGAAAGAGAAAAAAAAAGCGAGATGGGCTCCTCCCTTAAGGGGGGGATGGGCGTATTTATTTGCTCATTTATGTATCTTTTTACTATTTTGTTTAGCTTTCTCCCTAGACCTCCATCAAGCTTATAACCCTCCCCCCCAACTCCCGTTCGAAATTAATTTGCATATTTTTTGGGGATTTTTTTCCCAGCCGAAGGCCGGTTCCTACTAAATTACAGGCTCGCTATCGCTTGCAAGGAAAAAATCGATACTTATATGGGATGAAAGGTCTTAATTTTGGCAAACAAACAGAAATCAAAGAAAAAGGCGAAAGGTCCTCAAATCGCCTTACTAATGAGTCGAACGTCTTAAAACTAATGGGGCTAAACATGAGGGAGAAGGAGACCCACAAATAATACCTCCCCTTAACCCTCTAAATATCATGTCGTCTTTTCCACTGCACTCGTGCTAACAGTAGACGCTTTTATGCAGCTTAGGAAGAACCTCTAAGAATCGAAAGGGGGAATTCCATCTCAAATAACCCTTCTACGTTCCACTGATCCTTCCTAAGCTTAATATAAATCGAATACTAACAGGTAGAACAAAGATTAATACACGCGTCAAAATATGGTGAAAGTGTTGATTATTATCCTGAAGTTAATGTTTTACCCCACTCTCACTTTAACACACACACACACACACACACACACACACCCTCTCACTCTCTCTCTCTCTCTATATATATATATCCTGTAATTCT
>CM064518.1:46118931-46121431 GCA_032716605.1 Paralithodes platypus
CTGTCTGCTTGCTAAAAAAATTGCTAATGATAGATTAAAATCCTCACAAAATGACGAAGACAGGTGAAACTTTGTAGAGCTACGCCGCAAAGCCAAAAAGTTAATTAAGCAAAGTAAAAAGACCCTGGAGTTACATGTTGCGAATCAAAGTAAAACAAACCCGAAAAGAATTCTATAGTTATATCAGAAAGAAAAAAGTAGTTACTTCAACTGTTGGACCGTTAGTCGATGAAAATGGAGAATACACCAAAGACGAAGTACAAATGAGTAATGCCCTCAATACCTTCTTTGCATCAGTTTTTACAACCGAAGACCTCAGTGATATCCCTACACCATCGCCGATTCAGATTGATAATTCAGATGTTCTAAGCAATATCACCGTTACAGAGAGAGAAGTATTGAATTGTTTAGATAAACTCAAGGTAAATAAAACGCCTGGACCTGATACAATCTCGCCTAGAGTTCTAAAGGAAGCTAAGGATGAGCTCTCCAAACCACTGACATTGCTATTCAATGAATCCTTGCAGTCTGGGACTATGCCTGGATCAGTGGAAGCTAGCCAACGTAACACCGATATTAAAAAAGGCAGCAAATCCCTACCCAGTAACTATCGTCCAATTAGCTTAACCTCAATTGTATGTAAAATGCTAGAAACGGTCATAAGAGACAGACTCGTAAATCACTTAGAGGCAAATAGCTTACTTAAAGATACTCAACACGGCTTTCAGTAAAAAACGTTCCTGTTTAACAAACCTCTTAGACTTCTTCCACGATATCCTCAACCTCTACGATGAGAGTAAAGCTGTAGATATTATATATACCTTGATTTTCAAAAGGCCTTTGACAAAGTTCCCCACAAACGTTTACTGCTAAAACTAAAAGCGCATGGAATACAAGATGGTGTGTTGAAATGGATAGAAAATTGGCTCAGCGACAGAAAGCAAAGAGTAGTCATAAACGGTAAGGCATCTAAATGGACCAATGTAAGTAGCGGGGTATCCCAGGGATCGGTACTAGGACCAATTCTCTTTCTAATTTACATCAACGACATAGATGAGGGTCTCACCTGTACAATCTCAAAATTTGCTGACGATACAAAAATTGCAAATAGCGTACTCTCAAAAGAACAAGTTGACGATATGCAACACAATCTAGATAAATTGTCATGTTGGGCCCAAATTTGGCAAATGAGTTTCAATGCGGATAAATGTAAAGTACTACATATCGGATACCTAAATGAGAAAGCAAAACTATTCGATGAATGGCACTCAGCTTAAGAATGTAAACAGAGAAACCGATCTGGGAGTAACAATATCGAGTAACCTAAATCCGAGTCAACAATGTTCAGAAGTTGTTAAGAAGGCAAACAAAATAATTGGCTTTATAGGCAGGTCATTTGAGCATAAATCCAAAGAAGTTATCCTAACCCTTTACAATTCCTTAGTCCGCCCTCTTCTGGAATACTGCGTTCAATCCTGGTGCCCTTATTACCAAAAAGATATAAACAAGCTAGAACGAGTTCAACGTAGAGTTACCAAAATGATACCTAGCCTAAAGAACAAACCATACGAAGAGCGTCTTAGAGAATTAAATCTATTTCCTTTAACCCAGCGCAGATTAAGAGGTGACTTAATTCAAGTGTTCAAAATCATCAAAGGCATTGACAATATGAACTGTAGTAAGTACTTCACTATCGACCAATCTAATTACACGCGGGGAAACGGTTGCAAAATTATTGGTAAATCTTTTAACTCACACGAATCTAAGAATTTCTTCTTCAATCGAGTTGTCAACTTGTGGAATGGGCTTCCCCGAGACGTTATAGACTGCAGCACCGTTGATTCATTTAAACTCCGCTAGACAAATATCTCGCATCAAACCCGCGACTGACTGCGTTTGTAAATGAATAACTTTATTTTATCCCCCCCTCAGTTACTAACCCATCTGTCCTCTACTAACTTCCTAATCCTGCCACGGACATTAGTTCCAGGGCAGTAGTTCCCTTTCCAATGTTCCCTTACCCACTCTAAACCACTGTTTGGACACTTGATCCTCAGTGTTTTGGAGGACAAGCAGCCTAGAAGGGTCACTAGGACTGTTGTTGCTTGATTTCCTTTGTACTCCTTTGTACTCTTTCTTTCTTTCTCCTCTTCTCTCCCCCTTCTTCCCCCTCTCCTCTCCCCCTTCTCATCTCCTCCTCATTCCCCCTAGCCTCACCACCGTCTCCCTCTCTTTTCTTACCTCCTCATTCCCCATCTCCTCTCCCCCCTCTTCTCTCCTTTCGTCTACTCCTCTCCTCTCCACCTCCCCCCACCCCTCTTACCTCCCCCCCCCCCCCCCTCCCGGAATGTCTCTTGTGTTACGTACTAAGCCCCCAACAATGCCTCCCACCACCACCACCACCACCGCCGAAACCTCCAAGAATCCTACCATTTTTCCACATAAAAATACCATCGACCGAAGTCGAACCCGACGATAACAACAACTTTTAGGAGAGTTC